>CM070537.1:22810389-23497833 GCA_036346415.1 Raddia guianensis | reverse complement strand
CATACCTCACCAATATGATTTCATCCTAGGTAGAGGTATGCTTAACGCTTTCAATGCTGCTGTTCATTATGATTCTATGCATGAAGATCCTCGCCTGTGAAGCCGTCATCACCGTCAAGGGTTGCCAAGCGCAAGCGCAGCAGGCAGAGCTAACACATGAGAGACAGGTGTGACATGTTCCTTCCACTGAGGCAACGCCAAAATCAAGGGAATGGCAACCGAAGGAAAGGCCAGAGGGCCAAACAAAGAAATAATCCCTAACCGGAGTACCAGGGGAGAAGGAAGTCACTATCGCGGCCAATTTGGACACGGAGGTGGAAATCCCCCATGCCGAAACTGTTGGGAGAGTCCCGTTTCATTCTATTTAGCACTTCCTCCCTCAAGGCCGTAAAATCCTTGCCTCGGGAGGGGCAACTCTCCCACAAATTCACTGTCCGGGTTGCCCTGACGACATTCGGAGTACACGAGAAGGAGAGGTAACGATTGTGCTTGATGTAGGAGAAGAAGACATGATCTCGATGGTGAAGTAGATGGTGCGGCCACAGATACCGACACTATTGCATAGGAAAGCGAAAAAACAATTGTTAGGTTTTTGGTATTGTGGCCACTCATGCTCGTGGATGATGGGGCCGGCGACAAGGGCAGTGGTTGGGTGAACGACAGCGTCCAGCGCAACAGCGGCCAGCTGAGTGGTGGGGCCAATGTGGCCTGCTGCATGGTATATAATGTCCGGCATAGCAACGTCCGTCCGCATGGCGATGTCCGGTGTAGTGGCAGCCTGTTGCACACGACGTCAGGCACAACAGCAAGGCCAGCATGACAGCGCTCCGAGGGCAACATCAACCAGCACAATCACGATAGAGGGGAGGAGGCGCTAAAGGGGGTCATCGTTGAGCGGGTGAAGTCTGGAGCCAAAGAGCCATGAACAGATTAGTAGTGCAAGTGTGCGACTCAAACCGATCTATGATCGAAAAATTGATCTTGCGATCATAGGGAAAGAACCGATATGAAGATGACCTATAAATTAGATCTAATGATTGGTGATTGTAACTATGGGTTGTGTGGCCCCTGAAGGAGATCATGGAGATGTGATCGTCTCGAAATAGCAAGCAGCAGAAGTTTTGTGGGTGATGGCTCAAGAACAACACCACTGTAATACCATGTAAGTGGATGGATATGCGATGATGGATGACACACAATGGATGGTTTGTATTGCGTCTCGAGGGCATTTATATAGGTACATGGTGGCTTGGATCACAAGAAATCCTAGAGGTAACAATAACAGAGAGATTATAATTAACTGATCCTAATATATTATATCCTACCATAATAGCCAGGTCCTTCGATTTATACCATGCATACTCTAACAATTGATTGGAACTGCTCATCCCCACATTAATAGATAATAAATCAATTTAATGACGCACGTACTCTCATGTATCACAAATATTGGTTGTTTGAAATACATGCAAGTTAAAGTTTTAAAATTTTATCTACGAATATCTTCTCAGCTATTTAGCTTGATTACGTAAAAATTATATATGTTTAGATTCTTTTCAAAGAGTACTTTGACAACATAGTAATATTAGTGGGTTTATTAATGAAATGTGATAGTAATTAGTGGTAAAAGGCGTTATTTGGGGACCATGTCAATGTCAAACAACACTTATTTATGACGGGAGGATCGAGTATTTTATAACTTAACAAAAAACTAGTACCTAATAATATCACAAACCCCACAGCATCGTATAACCATCAATATTAAACAAAATGCCAAAGAGAGAAAAGAAATCAACCACGCCGATCGACACATACTACAATTGATGCTGGTTTGGCATGGCTGCCAAGCAGATCAAGACGCCGTGTCTCGGCCGGTGTGAGCGGCTTGCAGCTGGTCTGAGTGTGGCCCGTAGAACGCTATATTGCAGAACTCTCTGGAAATCGGACAAATTGCACTTGCATCTCTGACCATTGTCTAGGAGGTAGTCAGGCCATTTTCGCAAGCGAATTTTAAATTTCCAAAATATATTCAAAATTACTTTTGAAGTTATGAAGCACCCATCGCATAGCCTCACCAAATTGTCCAATACCCGCCTGGATGTACCACTACAGGAATCTCCATTTATCCCGAGAGCTCAAAACCCTCGGAACAAAGGGAGGAACCCTCGGGATTAACGTTTCACGAGGGCTAGCCCTCGCAAAAAGTTGCTCGCATCTGTTCCCCCGCAAATAACAAAGAAACACGAGGGCTGGGCCCTTGTTAATAAGTAAAAGCGAGGGCTAAAGTCAAGCCCTCGCGTATAACAGCAGGCGGGACTTTATGACGAGGGCCAAGCTGCCCTCGTGAATAACAGGTGGGCCTGCATGGCGCAGGAGCGGGCGGCAGCTTAATCGCGAGGGCTACAGAGCCCTCGAGGATAACAGGTGGGCCCGCATGGCGCAGGCGCGGGGCGGCAGCTTAATCGCGAGGGCTACAGAGCCCTCATGAATAATTGGCACTATTGCGAGGGCAATATAGCCCTCGGGAATATTTGGACCTGATTCACTTTTTTGCGAGGGCCTCAGCAGCCCTCGGGATATATTTAATTCAGAAAAAAAAAACATTTAAAATTCCAGTTTCCACAATTTCTGAAAACAGAAAACACATATATATATCCACATTCAGATCCACATCCCACATTCAGATCCACATCCCACATTCATATAACACATCGCACATCACATAGCACATACATAACGCACAAACACGTTCCATATCGCACAAACACGTTCCATATCTCACAATTATTAAACATATACATCCACATCAACATACGTAGACATTCATCCATCCGTCCGTCACGGAGCTCTATCTGGGTCAGGAAAGATCGAAGGAGTACCATCAGTTGGAGGGAAGGTCGAAGGGGCGCTGTCCGGTGCAGGGAAGAGCGAAGAGGTGGTAGTTAGTAGGTTTAGAAACCCGTCGGTCCCTGCATCCGCCCACTGCCGAAAGGCGTCCTGGTCGACTCCATGAGCTTGACTTGAAGGAGCAGAGCCCTGCAATCACTTAGAATATAACTTTTGATCCAAAATACGCTTTACCTAAGTTAATGATAAAACACCAACTCTTACCGCATCTTGAGGTTGAACATTAGGCTGTGGTACCACATAAGGTGTGTAACCAACGCCACCTTCAACAACATGCCTACTCGACCCACCCTACATATTCGCGAGCAATATAGTGTTAATGCAAATAAACGAGGATATGAATTGTGTTTAGGAATACTTGCTGCATACTGAATGGCGGCTTGTGAACTCTATCCACCTTTGCATTTGATCTCTTTCCCACCGTTCCTGAGCCGCTCTTTGGGTCATTTCCATCTGTATCCTTAACTCTTGGAGCTCTCTCCTGTGTCGCTCCTCTATCTCCTTTTCCCTTTGCTCCGCCCTCTCCCTCTCCCTCTGCAGCTCCCTCTCAGCAACCCTTTCCCTAGCGGCACGGCGGGACCTTGTATCGCGCATTAATCCACCAGACCTGCAACAGAAAAGTATGATTAGTCTGGAGGAGTTGGTTAACGTGACGATCGAAGACATGAAACAAATAAAGAGCAAACTCGATCACCTGATGTGATCCGAGCCCATCCCGTAGCGACCGTGAGACTTAAGCCCCATGTGGGTGTAGATGACCTCAGGGTCTAGCACCTTCTCCGCGTACGGGTCACTATCAGGACCATGCGTCTCCTTGTACGCTTCCACGTACCGTTCCTGCATTCAAGCCGAATGATATTAGAATGTTAAGTAGGGATAAATAATATAGGAATGATGTAAGTTGCACTTACAATCTTTCTTTGTGCGTGTGGCGCCATGGCTGGCTCGGGAGCTTGTCGTTGTGCTTTCGGTGTCATTGCCCTCCTGTATGCTTCTAAGGCACCTATGTCTTTCCTATCCTTCTCGGACTACATCGCAATGTGAGAAATTTAGAAAAGAGTTAATGAGTGAAATGAAAATAAAAATTTTTACCTCTTTCTTTCTGAAGAATGGCAGGGACCACTTTCCAATGTACTTGACGACTCCTTGCGCGCTTTGGTTCAGCTTTTTGTTGTGACTTAGTCCTGAACTCTGGACTGTTTCAATAATGCCCAAGTCCCTCCCAAGCTTCCGGACAGTTTTCAACCCAGTCCGGACCTTTTGGGTATCTTCTTGAGGGTCAAGTACTTGTCTGAAGCCTCGGTGTCAGTAAGCTCCTCGTTATGCTCTCTCCTACACCACATTTTAGTGTTTCTATTAATCAACATTATTAGCATTGTAAAAAATATTTGTGGATAAACTTACTTGTACCACTGCTTGGTTGCCTCGACACGCGAACGCCGCAGGTGGTCCCAGAAAAGATTATTCGCTTTGTTATCAATCACTTCATGGAAGTCTGAAAGAGCGAGGCCTTCACGAGGTCGATAATGTTTCTAAAAAGGAATGAAACAAGCATCCTATTAGCGTGAGAAAAGATTAGAGTAATTGCAAGTGTTGAGAAGCTTACCCAGAATTCGTCGACGCACTCCGCGGCAGCCAAGTCCCGACCTTCTTCTTGTTGAAGCTTATAGTCTTCCTAGGTGATTGCTGGACGAGTGCGGCCGTCCTCTTCCACCATCCCAGGGTAGTGCATCCTGATTAGCCCTGACAGTACGGAAGCTACGGAAGCAGGCTGCTTCGTGATGCTCGTGTCGACCGTAGCCATGTTCCTATAAAAAAGAAAAAGAGTTAAGCATTTACAAAGAGACTAATATATTGAGTTTACTTTTTCAGAATTAGTAATTACCCATCCCCTAAGATGTCAATAGGGATGCGCATATTTGCATCTATTGGAGCCCTAGGCACCCTATTAGGCCCTCTTTTCTTCCTTCGGCGATGAGTGGAGGTTGGCTGGGTAGACCCCCCGCCCTCCTCAAAGCCTCCATGCTCGTAACCACTGGAGTCCTGACCTGCCTCGTGACCACTGGATCCCAGACCTGGCTCGTCCTGACCAGCCTCGTCCATCTTGTGGTCCTCTACTGGTGATACTCCCCTGTGGCTAACAAACTTTCTAGAGGCCATCCTGCATAAAAAATAAATATATATGAAAGTTAGTATTTAATATAAACAAAAACAAAAACACACATAAAAGTAAATAGTAGTAACATAAACATATATGAAAGCATACATCTAGCAGTAGTTCGCATCAACATCAAGTGGGTCAATGTCATCGATAGGATTGTTGTCCGCACATTCATCGCTTTCGACAGGATTCTCATATTCTTCTTGGCCTTCTTCGTCGACGGTAACCACGTCATCATTTATGTTGGCCACTAGATTGTCGAGGCCCACCCCAGCATCGATCACAAATGTGTTTTCTAATAGTTGATCTTGTATTGGACCATCTGGCAATCTCCCGTGAGGTCTAACTTTGTATACAACCCACCAATTTTTGAGATCGGCCTCGTCCTTTTTAAGACTGCCCTTTACTGGATGCTTGCATGGATATGGCAGGTAATACACTTGCTCAGCTTGGTTAGCTAATATGAAAGGATCGTATCCTTTCAGCCGTGAAGTATGTTTCACTTCCGTTAAACCAAGCTCGGCTCGTCGTCGTAAACCTTTAACAGGATCGAACCACTCGCATCGGAACATAACCACCGAGAGCTCATTACTACCTTCAAATGTTAGTTCAATTATCTGTTGAATTATACCATAGTAACTGAACTTATCTTGCCCTTCTGCTTGACCCTCGCAAGCAACATAACTATTTACCGTTCGCAGATTAGGTTTTGCCTGCTCATGCTCCGCGGAACGAAAACGAAACCCATTGATATCATACGTCCCATGGACCGTGACACGTGTTGAACATCCACGTGACATGGTACGTATATCATTGTGTACGCTAGGATTTTGCTTGCACTGTGTTTAGAAAAGAAAAAATTAGAATAAAAACACAAGAAGTTCATTTATTATTTAATCAGAACACTTACATATCTCCATAACCAACACAGAAAGTTAGGTCCGCCGTTGCCATCTCCTCTTTCCTTTAAAGCCTTCAACTCTTCTAGGTTAGGTTTTTTTCTTCCTCTCCAGAAAGTTTGCACGAATTCTCTAAAGGAGATGTAATAGTGAGAATGTTTTCGAAATGTATTTGTGATAGAGATAATGCGAGTTTAACTTATGATTAATGTCGTTGACTTCCTCCATGTTTTCGAAAATGTATAATAGTGCAATAATCTTGTCCCGCTGAGAAATCTCTTGTTTTCTGCTCTTTCCGACCGAAATGCCTTGAACCTCGAATAGTTTTAGATCGGATTCGACCTGTCGGCCATATGTGTTGTATCTCAGCACAAGAATGTTCACATTGTGTTCTCTCGCAAGATATTTGTTCGTGAAGTTTGTGATCTCCTGAATTTGATATGCCTCAGCAATTGAACCTTCAACACGGGCCTTGTTTTTCACATTTGCTCGAATAGTTTTCAGTCGACGTTCCACAGGATACATCCACCGTCCATGGACTGGCCCACCGAGAAGTGCTTGAGTAGGTAGATGGATAAGAAGATGTTCCATTGGATTCTAGAAACCATGTACATATATCTTCTCTAACTTGCAAATGAGAATCACTATATCTTCCTCTAGCTTCTTCAAATCTGTCTTACTTAACTGCTTAGCACACAGCTTTCTATAAAAGAAACTCAGTTCGGCAAGAGTTGTCCATACATCATCTGGTACATAGCCCCTAAACATGACAGGTGATAGATCTCGCATGAAGATATGAAAGTCATGGCTTATCAAGCCATGTATCTTGCCGGCATCAACATCAACACCACGGACAAAGCTTGACGCATATCCATCAGGGAATCTAACCTTGTCTCTAAACCATTCTAAAACCTCTTTCCTTTGTGCCTTAGTTAAGCAGTATGGAGCCTTTGGCTTTACCCTTTGCCCTTGTATCATGTTAAATGTTGGTCGGTCACATAGCATCTCACAGTCCAGACGAGCTTTGACATTATCTTTGCTTTTTTCTGCTATGTCCAAGTTCGTACCCCAGATGGCTTGTGCTACATTCGACTCTTGATGCATTACGTTAATATTATGAGCCAATAGCAAATCCTCTGCATATGGAAGGGAGTACAGACTGCACTTATGTGTCCAATGGTGAACGGTTCCATAGCCCTCATATTCGGTTTCGTTTTTTTCATTTACTTTTAGGGTTGAATGCCAGGCTTTGACTTCACCTATTGTGAGAGGTTCTCGCTTCTGACCTTTTGCAATGGTATTTTTGCGAAATTTATCTTCTAGTTTTCTGAATCGATGATCTGGCTTCAGGAAATCTCGATGACAATCAAAGAAGCTTGCCTTGCCACCGTGTGTAAGCGTGAATGCCACGGTATCACCCATGCATATCGGATAAGCGAGTTTTCCGTGTGTGCTCCAGCCAGAGAACATGTCGTATGCAGGAAAGTCATGAATTGACCACAGATACACAGCTCTCATAAGAAAATTGCTATTTGTGACTTTGTCGTAAGTCATAGCTCCGATTTCCCACAACTCTTTCAACTCATCCACCAATGGCCTTAAAAAAAGATCCAAATTCCTTCCAGAATTTTTTGGACCGGGCACTTTGAGTGAAAGAAACATAAATTCGTCCTTCATGAGTTGAGATGGTTTTAGATTTAGAGGGATACTGAAGATTGGCCAACAGGAGTATGATCGAGCGGTCATATTGAAAGGAGTGAAACCATCTGTGGCAATTGCAAGACGCACGTTTCATGGATCGGCTACAAAATCAGGGTGCTTTCTATCAAAATGCTTCCAGGCTTCTCCATCAGATGGGTGCACCAAAACATCAGGGTTCCGTTTATGCAACATATGCCACCTCATGCTATTTGATGTGTCCTCCGTCATGAAACAACGCTGCAGGCGATCTTTCAATGGAAAGTAACGCAACACTTTCAATGGAAACCTGATAGAAGCCTTGTACATTCATACCACGTCTTGGGCATCTTATGACCTTCAGGGAGGGCATCACACCAAATAGCCAACATCTCATCAAAACAAGCGATGGACATGTTGAACTTAGACTTCACAGCCATCATACGTGTCACCTGAGATAGGACAGTCACTGACGTTGCATCATGTAAAGGCTTTTGGTGACTTTAAAGTCTAAAGAAATCGGCCATGCACGGGTTTGTGAGTCTGGTCATCACCATCATAATCGTGACCAATATCAGCAACCATGTCCTCCATCCGATCTACTTCATCAAAACCTTCGGGAGGTCCAGCTGGCGCAACCTCGGCACGAGTACTCTCGCCATGATATACCCACCGTTGGTAACCGACCTTAAAGCCATTTTTTACTAGATGTGTCTCCATTTCGTCACGTGTTCTCTTCCGACAGTTACCACATTCCGCACAAGGGCAACGGACAACCCCTCCAGCCGTCTGAAAAGCCCGTGACACAAACTGACGCGTTCCCTCAAACCAGGCATCTGTGTGTCGCCCGCTCGACACCCAACCATCATACATCCATCGTCTATCGTCGTCCATACCTTCACAAATAATTTAATACATAAGCTAACGGTAACCCTCATGCATAATCTAATAACCTAACAATAGCCCTCGTGAGTAACATCTCACTGAACACAAAGCCCTCGTGATTAAACTGATATACATGCATGCATAGCCCTCGTGGAAAACATTCAAACATACAAAAGGCGCGAAAATTGCTCACCACGATCTTCTTCCTGCTGCTCCTCCTCCACGTGCTCCAACGACAGCGGCGGCCTCCTCCTCCTCCCTTTCCTCACGCTCAGCGGCAGCGGCGATGCGTGGTGCGCGGCGACGGCGAGGGGTAAACAAAGGGGCAGGCAGGAGGAGGCAGGAGCAGCGGCGTGAAGCAATTGCTGCGAGGCGGCGGCGGCGACAGGCGATGGCGGCAGGCGGTTAGGGCGAAGGCGACGGGCGCTAGAAGCGCATGGCAGCCGGCTCCAGCGGCGCTGGCGGTGGCGACCGGCGAGGTGGTGGCGTATGTGGCGGCGGCGGCGGCGGTGGCGGCAAGCGCGGCAGCGGCGGCGTCGGCGGCGGCGGAAAGGCAACGGCGGCAGCGGCGGCGGCGGCGTGGCGGCGGCGTGGCGGCGCTTCGGACTTGGGCGAAAAATTGCCCAAGTCCGGCGCATCAATCTATATTGGGCTTATTCACGAGGCCTCGTAGCCCTCGTGAATCTGTGAGACACTGCATGTGGGGCCGCAGCGAAGGAGTGGCCGTTGGGCCGATTACTCCCGAGGGCCAGGTGGCCCTCGCGTATAAATGGGAGATGCGGACACTTATGCACGAGGGCCAGGTAGCCCTCGCGAATAACCTGACATCTCAATGGCTGGCAGGTCCCACCGCGTGAACTCGTGGCTGGATGGTTTCCTCCATTATGCCCGAGGGCTATGTAGCCCTCGCAAAACGGTAAATACTAGGGCTGGGTAAATAGCCCTCGTGAAAAAGGGCCAATATACACTAGGGCTGTGCTAACCCTCATGTATAATACATATATCCGAGGATTTCCAGATAAACCCTCGTTACTAATATAATTTCTCCTATTCCTCCAACTTTCAAATATTTTTTAAAAATTCCAAATGTTATTTTAAAATTACTTTCAAGCACTAGGAATGATTTATATAACATTCTTGTCCATGCAAAAAATATTTTATACCAAATCGGATATATGCAATATCATACCCTTCACAACTAGCTATGTCTGCTTATCGATATAGTGTTCGTGTGAGTAAATGTTTTGAAATCTTCACATTTCATCATATATCATATATGATTTATGTATTCAGTATATAAATGAGATTCCACGTTACACACTAATACACATTACACATAAAATCAGTATTCTCCGTTGCATGAAGATGATACTGACGTTTCTCTCAGAGACGAGCTCCGCAAAACAGGCTTCACGTACGATAATCGGGCGACGCCTCACCATCGTATGAGATGACGATAACCTCCAGTCACCTACGTATCATGATTGACGGAGTCTAGTTTGAAGAATATTGGCATCACAATTATACTGATATGAGGTAACAAAATTACTCTATGACACGTGGGGTTGGGAGGGTAAAAAAGTTTGACTGTGGATTATAATCGCGAGGGCTCACTGTGGGCCCTCGGTAAAACATATGCCACGTGCGCAGAGGTTGCGGGGTGAGCAATTATTGTGGTCATTATTAACGAGGGCCGGTACGTAGCCCTCGCAAGTACGTGTCTCCTGTGATTTATTGCGAGGACCTTGTTCCAGCCCTCGTGAGTAAGTTGTTAATCACGAGGGTCTTGTATTAGCCCTCGTGAGTAAGTTGTTTATTACGAGGGCTGTAATAGACCCTCGTGTATTTATATTTAAAACGAGGGCTGTTTTTCTGTCCTCGCGTTTATTTTCCGGCCCTCGCGATTTCCTGAAATTCTAGTAGTGTACGTCGTCGAATTTCTTCTCTAACATTAGTGTACTTCAGGTCGCTCTCCATAAGTTTATTGTCTGTGTTATTTTTCAAAAGGGAGTGACTGGCGGCGATCGCTGGGTTGCCGTTGCAACCCAGCGACGATTCCACGCCTCCTCTTCTTCTTCCTCGCGTTAAATCGCCTCCGCCTCTTTCCTCCGCCCGGCGGCGGCCCTCGCCGCCGCCCGCTCCGCCGCCCGCTCCCGCCCCCGCCGCCTCCTTCCTCCTCCCCGACAGCCCACCTCTTGCTCCAGACACCCGCCGCCTCTCTCTCTCCATACGGCAGCGGCGCCACGCCGCCGGCCGCTCCGCCCAGCCTCCGCCGCCGAGCCGACGCCACCCACCCTAACCCGAGGGGTGAGGCGGTCCCTCCACCGCCTGCCCACCCGCCGCACCCTCCTCAGCTCGTGGCGCCACCGCCGCCCCCGACGAGCCCCACCCACCGCCGGTCGTCCGCCTCCCCCGACCTCCCTCTACACCCCGGGAACCCCAATATTCCCTAACCCGAAACCCTAATATTCCCTAACCCGAAGCGGCGGCGGCGAGGTCGACGGATGAGCGGGCGCAGCGCCAATGAGGAGGAGAGATGGCCTGGCGAGGAGGAAGAAGGCGACGGCGCAGGTGTGCACTCCCTCCTTTCTCTCTCCCCCTCTCGCTACCTCCTCCCCCAAAATTGCTGGCAGGAGAAGTTGCCTGGGCGGCTTCGCTGCCGCCCAGGCGACTGCGAGGGAGCAAAACCGTTTTCAAAAATGTATGGCATAACTAAATCAAAAGATATAGTCGACTTGACAAATCTCAGACCACATACAAACCACGGACCACACAGGTGTATACGCGTTTAAAACACATGCATGGAACTCCGTAACACGTATATATGCATATAACTTCTACCTGGATGCACACATGCGTCTAGCTACCATGGGAAAGAAAAAAGGTTCATTATTTGCTATTGCAAAAAATGACATTCAAGATTTCCCTTATCACCTTACGTCGATGACATGCGGATCTTGAGGCCAAATGTCATTGATACTCGTGAAAGCAAATTCCTGATGAATGTTTGAGAGTTGCAAGCAACCAACCTCGCAAGTCGCAAGCCGCAAGGTGATAAGCCGAAAAGGTTGTGACTTGTGAACCACGGCCACGGGGTCATTTCAGTTTCGGAGCCGTCACAATACGTGGTCTTTTCCCTCGTAAATGCTAGCGCGTGTGTGCCTGTGCAACGTGCGATTTGAGGAGGCGGCAAACGAGTCAGGCAGCTAGCGTGCAGCAGCTGGCGCTCGCGTGGCTGCGTAATTACCTCTCGCCGCCGGCGACGGCGACGGCGACGGCGACGGGCTGTGTGCCTGTGTGCATGCCCGCAGCCCTCGGGCGGCGCCACCGCGGTCTGCCGGTTGCAGGCCGCCGCCGGCGGCCGGCTGGGTGTAGCGTTGCGTTGCGGCTGCCACAGCTTGAGCCGGCCGGTGATATCTCTGGCTAGCTATCTGCTCGCCAAGAATAATGACTCGGCTGGCATGACGTGCTGGTGCATGGATCGATCGCCAGCTGATCGTCACTCGCCAAGACTAACCGGCGCGTGCCTGTTATGAGCATATGGCAGCCGACGTGCAGCTGTGGTGCATATTGCATCGCCAGCTGATCACTCGTTGATAAAGGATACATCCTTTTCAGGATCTCGATCACCCACTCATCTTGTACGTGACATTTCTCTTCTTTCATTTTGTATGCTAAGGGATAAAGATAGAGCAATTTTATTAACGCAATTGCTATTTTGCAGGCGCCTGTAATTAGCCAAAACGTACAGGCGCAAAAAAATTCACTTTCTTTCTACTGTTTTTTCACATTTGCATTTATGGAAGAAGCTTCGCGATAGTGAAATTTTTTGCACGAGGTCGATTTTTGTATAGATATATTTTGTTTTATGTTTATTATAGATTTATTTTGTTTTCTGTTTATTATAGATTTCTTTTATTTTCTATATATTATAAATTTTATTTTGTTTTCTGTTTTCACGTCGAGAGATTTTTTGCTCGTATAATTTGCGAAATTGTGCAGGCGCAAAAAATTCCACTAATTTTCTACTGTTTTTCCATATTTCCAATATTGGAAAAAAAGTTTTGCGATAGTGGAATTTTTTGTGTGAGGTCTGCACGCATGTACACGACATGTGCCTGCACAAATGCTGAAATTGCAGGTGCCTGCCAAATAGTGCCTCTCTTTTATTAATGGTACACATTGGCAAATATATTAAGATATAATTCAAATATGACCGCCCATTCGAAAAACCTCCACACAAAAATTAGATCAAAAGGACCTTTTCACTAATATGCATCGTAAAATTCCTCTAAAGGATATACAACTCAACCTGTTGTTATGCCGTAACGTAAGAGTGTTTTTTTTGCCCTTTACTTGTGGACCGACATGTAGGGGCACAACAACACTCTGTAACACGGGTGAAGATACTCTTTCGTACCTAGCTAGTCGGTAGACATTATGTAAAACAAAAACCTAACTTCATATATAGTAATGCATAGTTTTGAATATCATATAACTAAGCGAGAATTACTCATGCCAACTTTAGGTATTTGCGATGCAATTTACTCTTAAATTTATTATTAAACTCAGAGGAGCTGCACCGCAAAAACCAACAAAAATTGCTTAATTATAGTAAAATGCGCTCATGCTAGGTAAGAAAGGTAGACAACTGGAGCTGCCATACAAATAGAATTGATGCATGTCTTGTAGTGCAAACCAATGTATTGCCGTGTGTGTCTATCCTAATTTGTAAACCAATATGAGCATTTACAATGGTTGAGATAGCAGCTGTATCTAACTATTGCCATATCACCTAGAGACAATATATATTAGAGATAGCATATACTACAATGGTAAAGATGGCTGCACATTTTTATATGTAATTTGTCCACACACAAAGTTTCTTAATTATCGTGTAGAGTCAACTCTTGTTTAAGAGACGACTCAAATATCTATTCACTCTTTCTTCTTAACATCATTAATTATCTGACATGACACTGCTAAGAGACTGCTAAGGTGAGCTGTTGTACATGTCTATGTAAACAGGAACGGTTAAGAAGAACGTGTCTGGTACTGTCATGTGTGTACTCCAATCAGGACTCGTGTATGCACCTGACTAGTGTGGCGCGTGAAAAAAAAAACACGACAAGAAGTAATTCCAACGTAACCGGTACGTATATAACCTCTCCATTTTTCTATAGAACGTATTTTTTATTAAAAAAATCTTCATTAACCATTAAATTTGTCTTATTATATATTATTAATTGTTAATAAATAATATTATATCAAAAATAACTTGAAATACAAAACTATATATATTTCTTCTGTATATGCATATAACTTTAATAATTGTTGCTCAAATTTTATAGAAAAAAGTTTATATTACACCCTAAACTATGACCCTTTATCTGTATAACTACCAAAACTACAAAACCATGTATTCTAGCTAGCAAAACTAAAGAAAAGGTGCAAACAACCCCATGGAGAGGTTTTAGATATGGTCTCTTGCCCACGTGATAACTGACGTGGCAGTTCAATCACAGATAAACCAAAAAAAAAAGTGGACCCGTTGTAAGTCTCTCTGCTCCATCGTTCTCTCTCTTCCTTTCCCCTCTCTCCTCTGACCGGCGGCATGGGTCGGGTGAGCGCGTGGCAAGGTGGCGGGCGGCGAGTTCTTGTGACAATGGCGAGGAGGCCCGGAGATGGCAATGGTCTGTCGCCTGTTGTCGTGTCCAACCCCGGCTGGAGGTCGGCGGTGTTCCGTGGACTAGGTCGCCGACACATGAAAAGGAAAGCGGCAGACGCTTGGCGGATAGTGATGAGGTGTGCTCCATTGGCCTTGCTTGGGGAAGGTCAAGGAGGCGTGGCGACAGCAGCCACGACAACGAGGGCTAGTAAGCACCAGGGAGGAGAGAAAAAGTAGGGGGATGAAGCGCGGTGGAGCTCCGGCGACGACAGGGGAATGGAGCACGGCAGAGCTCAGGGAGCGGCATCAAATTCAAGCCAAAATCTTCGACGTCGCCGCCTCGCCGGACTCCTCCGTCGGCCTCGTTGCCGGCACTTTGTTTAGGCCTACAATTCCACCTCATCTGCCACATAGGAAAACCACCCTTATTGGGGTTATTTGCATCCTTTCCTGGTTTTATGGGGCTGGAAAGACAAGTTTCGTAGTTCAAGGGATTATACATACAAAGGGACATAGTTTAGGGTGAAATATAGGCTTTTTTCATGTTTACAAAGCCTGACTTCTTTGATTAAAATACGGTTTATATTTTGAGAAAGATGGAGTAGCAGCCGAGAAGAACTGGTGTGATGTCTCCGACCGTCCGGCGCACGGTCAATACGGCTGCGGAGAAGAGAATCGCCGTGGAAAACCGCATGCTCAGTCCAAGCTTTAGTTAGCTCGAGTGAAGAGTGTGAAGTGACCTGGTCAAGAGGGTACCAACTACCACGTCCTCGCCGCCTTGGCTTGGTCTTTGCTACGAGCCTACGACCACACGCGCTCAGACTGCGCGCTTTTTAATTTCCTTGTGGTTTCGATCGTCTTCTTCGGCGACGTTGGCAACTTGGCCGGACAGTCGGTCCAAGTGGGGGCGCTAGCTGCTGGGCTGGATCGGCTGGGCAGGCAGCGATCTCTGCGCCAGATCAGTCTGGGGCGTCCGTGGGTCACAAATTCACAATTGGTTGAGAGCTTTCTGGTGTGGCATGGAGTCCATTTTTTCCACCGAACTTGTTTTTGTGTAAGTTTTAAAAATATAACCGTTCCAAAGTTTTTTTTAAAAAAAAAACTTACCATCATTTGTACCATTTGCAGCTATGTACACGGCACGTATGCTTGAAGCCATGAAAAACATATGCTTGGAGCCATCAACATATCCTAAGCCAATCAAGTGGGAGGGCAAACACCATTCAAAAATGCAGATTCTTCGGTTGGCTTGTGGCGCATGAGGGTTGAAGCGGTGAACCGTCTAACAGCGCACGGATAGCCTCATAACGACCTTTGAAAGCTATGCCCACAACAATTTTAAAATGACAACCTACTTGCGCCCTTTTGTCCAAAAGAGTGGGAAATTTTTTTTAGCAAGGTTGCATCTACCCTATGCTTCAAGAGCATTTCGAGATTTTAGAACGGTGGATGAGTTATAAGGAAGCCCTCCAAAAAAACGTAGAAGGGACTTCGACAACATCGTTCTATTTGTTTTCTATCATATCTAGAATGAACATAATAGGAGGATCTTTCGAGACTTATCAGTGGAGAGTGGACCAAGTTTTCCATCGCATCGTCACTCATCTTAACGATAGAGTTTTTGACATTCTTTATGTCTAATGGTGGCAACGATGCATTTTCAAACGTGTATAATACGATACAAAACGCTAGAAAATAAGAGCCCATGACATCACGTTAAAAAAAAAATCCTGACGCGGGTATATGTTACGAGAAAATTCTCCTCTAGAACCAAGCAGGCACAATCATGCATCGAGACTTTTCTTCAATGGTGACTCATTCAATTTACTAGTGTTTCTTATTAGAAAAGATAAAAGAGGGATAGATTGTGCATGGAGATTTCTTCGATGGCGACTCATTCAATTTACTAGTGTTTTTTTAAAAGATAATAGTGATAGATCGATATCTAGATGGAGTTTTTTTAAAAAAAAAAATTTACATTCAAGGGTTTTTTCTCGGGGTACATAGGGATTTTCTTAATAAAAAAATCTACTTAACCTCTCAACTATAGTGTTACAGACACTTTAACCACCAATCACGAAGACCGGGTATTTGGACCCCTAAGGTATGTTAAATGGTGTGAATAGCTCTCCGCAAGCGGTTTTGAGTGTTATAATTGTTCGATTCTATTAGCACAGTGAGTAAGAGAGATTGAGAGACATGTAAAGTGAACTTCTTTATTGATCATTACTTGTAAATTGTACCGTCTTTACAATGAGAAAACCCCCTTTATATAGAGACATAATGTTGCTTAAAGGATAAGCAACTACTAACTCTCTTGCTTGAAGATTAAGCAACTATTAATTTGGCCACTTAATTAATTTCTTAACACTCCCCCTTGGACAAATTACTTGAATAGTTATATCTTGAAAACTTCCTCCGAAAATCCTTCGAAAAAAAACGGACGAAGAAAAATAACAATATATACTACCAAGTAGTATATCATCACATGTCTCATTAAAAACTCCTTCCGAAAACCCGGTGGGAAAAATGGAGGTTGAAATGTGCATAAATATACATGCTTTAAAACTCTTTCTGAAAACCACATGGGAAAAAACAGATGGAGAAAATTTCAGTGCATGTATCTATATTGCCTCGGAAAGAGCACAATATATGATCCTTAAGATCATTCCAATAAACAACATTTTGCAAACTTCATTCCATGAAGTCTGAACCTTGAATACATATGTCTCATCCAAAACTTCTTCCAAAAACCTCATGGGAAAAATGGACGAAGAAAAAGGACATAATGCATATAAAAACTTGTATTATTATATTGCCTCGTTAAAAACCTTAGTGTGAGAAACCTTCCACTAAGAAAAAACTCACAAAGGAAAAAAAGTGCAATATATGATCTCCAAAATCATCTATGTTTCATATGGGTTATAGTTCAAGAGTTTACTCCCCCTAAACTCTACAATATACAAAGTTGCCTAATATTTTTGTATTTGAGAATGGATCTTGACAAAGGCTTAATCAGTGAATAAATCTCTAACGATAATTCACATGACTTTGTATAATATTTACATCTCAATGTTTCAAAACTTGTGATGTATCACAACCCATTTGTATTTTGCAATACAAGTCATATTAGCTCTTTAGATAATAGCGGGGTATTGATTGCATTAAAGTTATATGACTTCACATATGGCCAACCATTTTCTTTAAGCCATGTTTCTTCATGTGATGTCTCAGATAATGCAACACTTGGTGGATTTTACCGCTAGGTCTATTTTCATGACTTCATCAAAATCATACCACCATATATCCAATATGAGATTTTATGGATTTTGATAGATATCCAATGTCCAATAATCCCATCTTATTTATACTTTATACTTTATACTTTGGATATTTAAACATATTTTAATGTCAGTCTAATATCATTCACTTAGAACTTCATTAATTTAGTCAATAATTGACTTCGATATTAGGCCTGATACATAATGCTCAAAAGCATCATTATTAGGAACTACATGTCCCAAAGTATCTCTAAAGAATCTCATATATCTTTTGAATATATTATATCAAACCTTCATGGTCTTGACATTTTAATACTTTCTCTTAGTGATTATACATACAACCAAATATCCTAATTCTTAGGACTTACCAAGTATGGTTGTACTACTATAGAGTAAAGTATAACCAGTCTTTCCCATTTATCAATTAGGGGATTAATCGATTTAACGATTTACACCAATATACCTAGAACCTTGAAGGTACTAGAGGATATCACCAATCTCCAAATTTTACTAGGAGATGCACATACCAAGTGCTCATGTGGCTAACTTTGAGATTTCATTTATGTCCATCGGGTCATATAGGGTCATTATCCAAATTTATGGACAATTGGTGTATTCTATAACTTTTGACTCGTATATGTTTTCCATTCTAGGAAAATCATTTTCTAAACTATACTTTCCTTTTGAAAACATCATTCTTCCATAAAACACTCTTTCTCCAAAAAATATGTTATCACATTTAGGAAGATATTATTATTCTTTAAAGAAAACTACATTGTATGAGTCTCATGCATATATGTTGTAATTTTCTGTTTCTTTTCATAAGAAACTGTGAATCCATCAAGGATATCACTAAGGATTTCCCAAATCCATTTACTGCATATACTTTCATATCATGTGCCAGACTTAATTTATAATGGAACATTTTACATATGAGAATAATAGTCTCTTAAAGAGACATTTGAACCATAGCCTCTATCACCATATTATTTATGTAATGATCCATTAAGTCTTAATCAATTATAAGACTTATAGCTATCATACGGTTCAACCTTAGTTGCTTTCTCAATACTCGATATGCACACTTCCTGTGTCATATGCCATGGACTTTAAATTCCAGATCTGTACTTTAGCAACTTTAGAGGTAATTTGTCGACAATCTCTTATTATATTTCTCAATATCCTAATTTATAAGGATATCTCAAAATTAACCAGAATCTCGTCATTTCCCAAAACGAAGATTAATGGTCGTTCCATATTTCCAGCATTATAATATGCGCGCATTACCAAGCTGGAATTATCATCTTTACGATGATCATCTCTTAAGGAGTATTATATTGACGAAGTCATTAAATCTAAAATCGCAGGCGTCCCCGCATATTTAGATCATTGACTAACAAGTCAATTTTTATAAAGATGAAAATACTATTATCCCGGGGTATTCCAATCTTAGCGATCCATTTACACCATAGTAAATGGTAATTCCAAGTTTCTGGCAAGTTCTCTGTTTGCATCAAAACAAGATAATAAAATAAACCTTGGTTTAGTTTACTAGAGTGCGTAACTCTTGGTTAATATAAAGATCATTTCTTTAATCCTTTTCTTTAGAGAAATTATCAAGGCATTTAAATCTTTGGGTATTTCTCCCCCTAATGCTGAGATACAATCTTTATTTACAACATACTTTTAGAATCCCTTTAGCGGGCATAAGATTAATGGAATTCATATCCAAAAATTCTCAAATACCCCTAATTTTGTATGTTGTAGTGGTGATGTTACATAGGAAATGTATATCTCCACGCACTCAAAAATAAATCAGGGGGGTCTGATTTATATGCAGTGAAATAGACTTTCACAATACAATATAATCATATAAAAACTGCATTATCTCACGTTTAGTGAGTTATCCCATCAACCTTTTAGGATAATATACTCAACAAGATACCCACAAAAGGATATTTAGTCGAAAGAAAATTTCTAGTCTAGTTACTTATCATCTTTGTCCATTATTTGACCCAAGCACTCATACAATTTTACCAATTACTTTGGGTCACCAATTAATGCGACATGGTTATGACTAGTATTCTTACTAGTTATCAGCATAAACTTTCAAATGCTTATTGTAAGCATAAATAATGATGACACATTGAACATGACCAAATTTAATCTGCATTGAAATATTGTTCTCAGAACAATTTGAACAATTTGATGATTACTTATATGCCTCAAATGCACAGTGATTAATGAACCGTGCCATGATCACCTATGATCATATTAATTTGATGTATAGGTCATGTTTGATAATTTTGGGAATCATTTGTTCCAAACAAATGAATATGGCGTACAAGTCATAATGCATATGTAACTATTTTCATGTAGTTAAACATTTATGTGCACTTATGTCACATAACAGTGACTAATATATTGCCAAAAATAATATCAATCATCCACTATGTGGATATAGGTAATATAATAAATGACATTCATCTGTATCAACTAGATACAAACAAAATCATTAAATTATTTTCCAAAATGACCTATTATTTTCTTAATATGCCTTTTCAAAGGGGAAATCTTCAAGATTTCTATTATCATAAGCATATTTTACAATGCCTTTCAAATAGGATATCATCGATATAAACATCTTTGATAATCAGTGTAATATCCTCCCCCTCTTCACATAAATCATAAAATTTTCAAGTAATAGCATGAACAAAAGCATATGTTCAAGAATTAACTCGAAATTGTAGACATACTTTCACTTGAGTATGAATTTATGACGTGAAAATATTATAAATATCAGAGGGTCATAGGCCTTATGTTGTAAAACCTATTATAGCCAGTTTGATCTAGCATGATCAATATATGATTTAGGCTATACGTACTGTTGTCACAATGGAAAATATATTCCTATTTGTCTCCAAGACATTGGTGCACACGAGTTTAACAAAGTGTCCTCGACACACTGATTCCTCCGAAGGAAAGGCAAAGTAAATGATCCAAATTTTGGCATATAATTTACTTTATTCCATGCAAGATTAATAATCTTTTTTTTTCTTTAATATATGATATAAGCATAATGTTCTATTCATCTTTCCGAAAACGACTCTTGTCCAACAGAGAAGTAATTGAATAGAATAATTTAGATCATCTCATGATCTAATGAGATATGGAAAAAGAAACATCCATGTGTTAGATTTCCATTTAAATCAAGATGATATTTATTCAACATTGTGGACATAATCAAAATCTCCGAGAGATTATTTATACCAATAATGATATCGCGAAATTATCCATTGAGAATTGGAGCATAATTCTCCATAAACCATTTGATATTTATCATCTTCTAATGCACGCTTTGTCAATTAAGACAAATATCAGTAACGTCTAGTTACATAATCTTTTAACTAAAAGACTATCATGATGGTGAATACATCCACGTATGGACTTATCCAATCCAAATATGTAATTTGGACATTAATCTGTTGTTCAAAATAACACAACTGACTTATAGTCAATTTACATAGCCAAATTGGGCCTCTTCAGCCATTTCTTCTCAAAGTCCCAACCTAATTAACCATGGGGTTGTGGCTATGACGTCGAGCACCGGTACCGCGACGCCAGATACGGCTGCCGGCGTTCACTATGCACTGGATGACTGTCACTTGCACGTGCAATGCATGAATAATTGCCCATGCACATCTAACTTGCATGTGTTGTGAATTGTGATACAAGAAACATGCTTTTGTAAACGTTCGGTGCATACTACATATATAGAACCAATGAATTGGTCCAGTCTATGGACAATGCCCGAATTCACCATTTCACTAATCAGCGATTAGCAATCGGGTCATGGCTAGAATGCTAGATCAATCCACGATCCCCAAGATGGGAATTTTTCCCATAGAACGACCATGCTTCATGCACTGAATTACACAACCAATCACTTGGCTCATGCATACCGCCATGGATGAGTAGAACGACTTCGGGCCTTCCGGCAAGAAATGCAATTAAAACTGCCGGTGATGCTTGCATTCACGTGCATATGCGATTAATTAATCGGTATATATGAGTGCATTTGGCCATGAATTGCATAGTGCTACAAGCACTATCACATGACACAATTAGTATTGTGCCCCTGATGCTTCCAAGAAGCATTTGCCCATGCAATGCATGGATTTTTCCACATCACACGATGGGAAATTGTGGTGTTAACCACAGTTAGCACTTGAATGAATACTTAAACAGTGAAGCAATAATCATGTTTTCACTGAAGTGCGGTTACCGATTTGGCATTTTGCAAATCGTAATCAGCGATCATGTATAACACTATAAGAATTAATTACTATTGCTTTTGTAATTAATGTGTATCAATCGCTGGCGCACAAATGAAATCAAGCAATAGAAGTTGGAATTGACTAAATATATCCAACATACGTACTACGGTGCAGCGTCGGAGACTACAAATTCTTCTCTCGTCTCTGGGATTTTCTTGATGCTTCTTCACCTTGATAATCACCGATCATGCATGGCACCACACACATCGCGTAGCGTAGGAAGGCTCCATGCTGCAGCCGTAGCGCATTGTTACTCTCCTCTCCATTATCTCCCTGAATCTGTGATTAGGAGTAATCAGATCTCGCTTAAAACAGCAAATCCGATCAGGCCTACTCTCTTTTCTCTCGAGACAAAGTGCTGATAACGTGTTCGATTCTATTAGCACAGTGAGTAAGAGAGATTGAGAGACATGTAAAGTGAACTTCTTTATTGATCATTACTTGTAAACTGTACAGTCTTTACAATGAGAAAACCCCCTTTATATAGAGACATAATGTTGCTTAAAGGATAAGCAACTACTAACTCTCTTGCTTGAAGATTAAGCAACTATTAATTTGGCCACTTAATTAATTTCTTAACAATAATTTCGTCGTAGTCAAACAAGATGATCAATAACACAATCAATCGCAAAAATGACGGAGAACAATTGACACACAGATGTAGCAAGAGAAAGTCAAGCAGCAACACTTTATTAATAACTTGCTCATCTTTTATATAGGGTCTCCATCTTATTCATAGTGTAGGGTTTTTCTTACCGCCGAGGAACCTCAAGGGATAATTCATATCTATCCCAATCCAGTTTTGACCATAGTACCCCTATATGGTTATAATAGGGCGGTTTTGCCACCATTGGCAGCCCACTTGGACGATTTTGCCACATTTACTCACACACATTGCGATCTACTTTCTAAAAGTTATTTTTTAAACACGGAACCCATACATCCATCTCTCTCTCTCAATTAGTCTCTAAAATATCTTGCTATAACCATACAAGTTAGTATATAAGTTGCCTAGGAGAAAGGAAACATGACATGACATTAATTTCATCAGTCTATATCTAAAATCAATATAACCTACAGAACATGGGAATCAAGGTATATTCAGAGAACAAAAGCTAGCAACAAGGAAAAATGGTTGCCTACGGCATTGAACGAATTCTTTTAAAGGTTCTATTGGTGAATGGTGATGGACTTTTCAATGCTGTCTTTTACAAGCCCTTGCAAGTTTCGACGAATTGAGAACGTGCATGCGGCAAGACCAGGATGAAGTTGGCAAGTTACTGCTGTACATGAAAACCGTATTCTGATATCACCGGGCAGTTTACCTCACCTACGAGGATCGCAAGCCCACTAGCATACCTTTCTTCAACCAGTGTTTGTTTGAAGTGTCCACAAGTTCACATTAGTAAAACCAACCTCAGAGGCACATGTCACCAAACCAACCAAAGAGCAAACTGTACACATCAATCGTTTAAACAGACGATTGGGGTAAAGGTTTGTGTTCCCCAGTTTATTGTGTTATGCCTGACTAGCATTCCCAAGATAACAACCAAATTTATAAAAGCCACCAGATCTGTGTAGTCTTCCATGAAGAATTTTCATTGTAGAAGCCTGAAGGCACCTTGAGGTCCCCGAGACCCCGACTAATATTCCAGATGGGTTAATGTACCAATGCAAATTAACTAACAAATCAAGTGAATATCCTTCTAAAAACCTGAAGGCCTTGCATCAACTTTTTCAACCATTCCAATTAAAAAACTAATATACATAACGCAAAAATGAGTTAACACCTGTTTGGTTCGTTCCCACTAGGTAGATTACTGCATTGTTTACTATTTAAACAGAATTCCCTATTATTGCATTGTTTCGGTTACAACCAAACCAGAGACTATATGTCTGCTGTTTCGAAACAAATGAACTCACATCATAACCTAGAGTTTGATATGCAAATAAATTTGTGGCAGCTCATGCACCAAACAAGAGCATATCAATTCAAACACAGTTGTGGTGCCAATGCTGCAAAGTAGCTATCATCAACGCATAAATAAAATCTATATGCAAAAGGAACTCCATTGAAATAGTATCCCTTTTAGCACTGTTATTTTTCTTTTTCAACAAATCTAGCCACTGATAAGCCATCATATAACTAATTTAACAGCAAATTACCACCTGACAAAAAAAAATTAGAAAGGCAAGGTAAAAAGGTAACGTATAAAAAGGTAACGTATAAAAAGGTGTTTCATGAATCCTTTGATATCTAATTCTCCCTCTACAGCATATTAAAACAAAAAACATCTTTCTTTGGAAAGAGCAAACATGCAAAGCAGCAAACAGACAACGAAACCTACAAATTGATGGAGGCTGACAGCTGATATATCTGCAACGGAATAAAATATAGCTAATGTCGCATTGTATGCTTGACTAAAAAGTTATTTCACTATCAATCACTTATTTTCCTCCTGATAAATCTAGAACCTACTCTCTCAGCTCAGCTAACTGATTTTCTAAACCTTCATAAGATATGGGCACAACATTTAATAGTATGTCTCTTGTGCATAGCCTTCAGGCTAATGGCTTGATCTGCATGCCGGCATGTCCTAGTTCAGTTACAAACAAATATTCATTAAGGAGTTAAGACAAACATTAGCAACATAAAACACGTTCAGAAGCTCTCCACCGATGACTTTCCGGCGATGCAGGTATGCTTCCATACCCTAACATACATTGACTACCAAAAGTTCTGTTTGTCAGTAGAAAATGTAACGAGGAAACAAATTGTAAAATGTAAGTTCCACAGTGAGCAGTTCACACTATCTCAACAATACCTGATAAGCAAGAACTAACTCTGTCTGCCTGTGCCAAGCTGTGACGAGTAAACTGCCAAACAACTTAGGCAAAGACGTAAGATGGGAAATCTTGACAGATTCATCAGAAGCCAAACATACATTTCACATATTTTACCAGATACCAATGGAGCTTGCGGCTTTCTGGCATCCAAATGAAGAGGACTGCCAGCACTTACCAAATCGAGGGAGAAGAACATAAAAATAAAGGTGAGAATGAAACAAATATAACAATAACAATTATATAAGTGACAATCACATGGAAAATCTCAAGTAACAACAAGAATAATATCATAACAAGATCATTAGTAAAAAGTT
This sequence comes from Raddia guianensis, assembly GCA_036346415.1. Classification (NCBI taxonomy): domain Eukaryota; kingdom Viridiplantae; phylum Streptophyta; class Magnoliopsida; order Poales; family Poaceae; genus Raddia; species Raddia guianensis. The sequence continues at coordinate 23,472,857 of CM070537.1, read as the reverse complement.
CCTTCAAACAGATCTGGAAGGTGGAGATAAATCGAATATTCTGTTTCCCACTGAGCCAGTAATGCTTAACGTCCATAATCATGCAACCTCTGCAATGGTCATAACAGCACAGCAAGGTTAAAGAGGTGAGACCCAAACTTCCAACAAGAAATAAATCACGTTGGCATTAGCTCCAAGGAAACCTTAAGCCTGCCAAAAGAGTTGAGACAGAATCAAATATGTTAGTCAATCCCAATACTATAGTACATTGCAAGACAAAATTGTATAACTAGGGTAACAGATAATCTCTCGAAACAAATTTGCAGGGACTATAGCGCATGAAAAAAAATCATAGACAGAATGGAATCACTCAATGCTATTGGCATCACAATAAAAATTAAAAAAAATTGGCATCGTTGTGCCATCAAGATAAAAAAAACATGAAAGCGTCATTTGATATTAAAACATCTTGCAAATTTGAAGTGTTCATCCTAAACAAGCAATGGACCTGTCAATTTCTCACTAAAAACAGAGGATGGAATAAAATATCCTTAATGGGATGATGTTTATAAATTGAAATATGGTACAAAAATGGTTCCATATATACAAACATCTTGAACCAAAAATGGAACATCGCCCCTAGCCAAAAAGAGAACAAAAGAATAGAGCTTCACTAAAACTCGACTACAAATGCTGCATAAATTGGTCACATCCATAAAAACAAGACTTTTTAATTAGCATGAATGTCATTTAAGGTAGAACCATAATATCGATATCATATGTGAAGTTGGATAATGCATCACAATTAGCATGCATATTCAAATGACCTAAAGATTGAGTAGCTTTCGACAAGTAATTCACAGCAATGATACAGCCAAGGCTGTAGCAAACTCACTAAGAAATGGCTATGCTACCGCTGAGCGCTTTCATAAGGCATGAGCAAGCACTCCATTGCTGAGAAAATATCTGTTACAAAGTTTACACGATAACAGAGCAATATAAGGACAAGAAGCAGCTCAGATATGAGTTTCCTAGTCAAATATATGCCTAAATCAATAATCATATTCATATTCTTCAAGATTACTCTTCCTTAGGCCCTAATCATCCCACTTGTCATTAATCGAACAAACAGCAAAAAGATGATGCTAAGTTACCTTTTCCCACTATTGGAAGAATTGCTTCATCCAGGCACATCACTTCATCTCTGACATAAACTTATCGTACTCTGCATCAGCACCATAGCTAGCAGTAGGCTGGTCAATGGAAGATAAAGGTGGCGGTGGAGGCGCATTGTGTGTGGCCCACGGTGCACTTGCAATGCTCTGTGAAGGATCAACGCTAGCTGGAGGTGGAGGTGGTGGTGGCGGTGCATTGTGGGTGGCCCAAGGTGCACTTGCAATGCTCTGCGATGGATCAACACTAGCTGGTGGTGCGGCCGATGGATAATATGGGGCATAACTATAAGGTGGAGGAGGGTACATAGGTGGCACATTTGGTGCACCAGATGCTCCATAAACTGGAGCTGGGATAGGCTGAGTAGGTGCACCAGAACTCGGTGGTGTTACGCCTGGAGGGTAGTTCTGTGCTCCATCAGTTGATGGAGCAGTGCCCGGTGGAGGGACCGGAGCTGGTGGTGGTGGGTACTGCACGCCATATGGAGGCGGCGGAGCTTGACCTGGTGCAGGAGGTACATGATTGTACATGCTAGAGCCTGGTGGAGGCGGCGGAGGGTATGAAGCATATGGTGGTGGTTGTCCCCAAGGCACTGGAGCATAGCTCCCTGGAGGTGGTGGCGGTGGTGGATGTGCCCCCATGTAGGGCTGTGAGGTGTAGCCACCAGCAGCAGGATCTGCAGGAGGATACGCTGGTGGTGCTGGTGTTGGGCCAGGTGCCACAGCTGGCTGCGGTGGTTTGCCTGCAACTCTAACTGCAATCACTCTCCCTTCGAGATGGTAACCGTTCATCGCAGCAATTGCCGCATTAGCCTGTGAAACATCTGAATACTTCACAAAACCATACCCTTTACTCTGCTGAGTGTTGCGGTCCTTGATAACCTTTGCCATGACAATCTCCCCAAATTGCGAAAATAAGCTGATCAGCCCTGAATCATCCAGCATAGGTGGCAAGTACCCAATATACAGATTGGTCTCATCATATTCCTTCTTGATCCCATTAGCCCCAGTAGCTGCCGCGCCACCACCTGAAGCCCATGGCGGATTACTACCAATACCAGCAGCAGGAGCAGAACCACCACTGCCATTCCCATCACTACCTGTGAGAGCCAACATCGGACCACCAGATTTTGTCATTGACTCAGGTGCACTCCCGCCAAGCTCAGCTAGGAAGTTCTGGTACTCGTCGTCCATCTTTTTACCAGCTGTGCCCTTGACTGGACAATCGATTGTCGGGTGCCCACCATCGCCGCAGATCTTGCACTGGACTTCGCTCTTAAATGTCGTTGTCCTGTTCGGACATGCATACTGCCGGTGACCTGGCTCCCCACAGATCCTACAAAACTCATCGTCCCTAATTGTCCCATTCAATGCTGCAAGTTCCCGCAGCTGCTGTCTCTTATGCTCGTTCAGCACCTCATCCACAGGGGTAAGCAGCTTCTCCACCATTCCTGCAGCTGCATCCAAAGCCTCCTGTGTGTCAGCCTCAACAAGCACATGAAGGTCCTCGTTTTCGCTGGGATCTGGCTTCATGTCCCTCTTCTGCAGAAGCTTTCCTTCCTTGACACTGCCCTTCCCTCGGATTACAATCTTGGCCCCGGTCTCCTTCTCCATCCGCTTCTGCGTGTTGCCACGGGGCCCGATGATGAGGCCGATAAAGTTATAACCAGGGTACTCCTTCATGGGGATGTAGAGTTTCTTCTGGAGCTTGGGTGGGCGGTAATCCGCCGGGGGTTTGAACGCAGGGTTGCGACGGATGAGCTGGGAGATAATCTCCTGCCGCTCGCGGTTGAGCCGCTCCCTCGCGCGATACTCGCGGGTGTTGATGCGTATGCCGAGGTTGTCGTACACGGGCTCGGGCGACGGGGAGCGCGCGCCCTCGGGGCGGTCGTCGAGGGTCAGCCCCGACTGAAGCAGGCGCGAGATCTCGAGGAGGCGCGCGTTGAGGGCGTGCACCTCGGGGTCCATCTCGGCGGCGAAGTCCTTCATGAAGTCCGGGAGGGCGATGATCGGGCGGGGCTCCTCCTCGGCCCACCGCGACTTGCGCTTCCGCGATCCCCCGCCGCCCTCGCCGCCGGAGTTGGCGGCGGACTCGTCGTTGGACTGCTCCCACCGGCTGCGGCGGCGGCGACGGGAGGAGGAGGAGTCGGCCCCGGCGCCGTCGCCGTTGTTGTGGGGCTCGGCGGAGGAGTCGCGCGGGGGCTCGGAGGAGGCGGCGCGGGGCGGGTCGAAGGAGGGCTCGCGGGACGGGGAGCGCGCTAGGGTTTCGGCGGCCGACGCCATGGCTGCGGGGAAGGAAAGGGGAATTGGAAAATCTGCGGAGAAATGTTCCCCCTCTCGCGATTGCGATTTGGGTTTTAGGACTCGTGGGGATGGATAATCCGTGGAGGCGCGTCGAGAGTCTCGCGACTTCCCGCACAGGCGGTTGTCTCCCTGTTCGGGTCGGGCTCCAGACGACGTATCGAAGTGGGCCTTTCTCCCTTTGCACTTTACGGGCCATATCTATATCTATTCTATTCTAAGCAGGCCGTCGGCTAGAAGAAATTCTTCTTAATTGGCCTCAAATCTACGTTCGGGCACTAATGGCCCATGTAGCCGGTGTGGGTGCCGATCCATCTCTGGCTCTACGGTCTACGCTGAGCTGACGGCTCAAGAATCAAGGCGGCCCATAATTAGATTTAGAAATAAATCACAGATAAAACAGAATAAGCTCCTTATTGTCCAGTAGGTAGGGGTGGAAACGAGCCGGGCCGAGCCGAGCTGAGCTCGTCCGAGCTCGGTCAAAAACGAGCCGAGCCCGAGCCGGCTCGCTATTTTAACGAGCCTCAAAAGTAGGCTTGGCTCGAGCCGTTTAGAGATCCGAGCCGAGCCAAATTCGTCCGAGCCCAAGCCGAGCCACGAGCCACAGGAGTTTTTGCGTTCAAAATGTGTAAACGAGCCGAACCGAGCCGAGCCCGAGCCGGCTCGCTATTTTAACGAGCCCCAAAACTAGGCTTGACTCGAGCCATTTAGATGTTCGAGCCGAGCTCGAGCCGAGCCAAATTTGTTCGAGCCCGAGCCGAGCTGCGAGCCACGAGCTATTTTTCCAGCCCTACTAGTAGGTTAATTCCGACGAAATGCCGTTACACATTTACTTTGAACATTCATTTTATTTAAAAAACTATTTAAATATAATTTATTTTGTTACGCTTTGTTTTAGTTTTGTAAGCATGAATTATATTTTTGCATATTTACACTATTAAGATGAATGGTTTAAAGGGCACAATGGAATATCAACGGCGACAAATAAAAATAACGGAGGGAGTAATTGCTAACCGTGTTTGTGAATGCCTATGTACATTTAACTTGGCTTGCTCTCTCGCCGCTGGGTCGGGGGTATCTCTATACTGTATTATTGGTAATGATATTATTCCTGCTGCCATCAATTGGCTAAGCTCTTCCAACAAATCGTATTAAGCTTGATGTTCAATCTGCTAGTTTGCCAGGTTGGGTGCAATTTGTGGACTGAATGCGCACAAGTCTTTCTGATGAAGGTGACCTTCCCCAGTAAGAGACTAATTAAAAATATCTACTTCGCAGTTAGCATATACGTCCATAATCTCATATTCTCATGTAGGACAGGTTTGCTATGGCATTTGGTTAGTTGGTCGTACGAGATCACCCAGGATGAGTAGGTTAAAAGGTATGTTGTTGTAGGAGGAGAATTATTTCTCAAATCTCACATTTCTAACCATGTAGTGTCTTGCTTCTAAATAAACTATCTTCTTTTAGTGTGCTTCATGGCTATTTGAAGATTTGCCCTTTTTAGTGGGAGAAGATTCGACATTCAAACATAGACGATATGTTTTCATATAGAACACAATATTTGCAGGGTTGGATTTCCGGATAAAGAAGGCTGTCAGTTTTTGCAAGGTACTATCTTCTCTTAAATTAGAGAGCTACACAAGACGATCATGTTTAAGCTGCATCATGTGCAGTTGCCGGTTGGCCAGATTTTCGGTCAATTCACTAGATGCGATGGAGAATATACGAATTTCGAATGCCCTACCCTCATGTAGGAGGAAGGTATTTATACTAAGCTTAGCGATAAAAAACTTGAATGGTAACTGCACGTGGCAACTAATCCCTATAATGTCAACTCTCCTCAATGCAAACCACAACTCTAGCGCGTGCCACCATCACTGGCCCACCCGTCGCATAGGCGATCGACTTGAACATCAAGTCAATCAACATGCTACCAAGTAATAGCCTCCCTGACGCGTCACCACCATCCCGGGTAACTACCCATCCTTAGGCAATGGGCAACGAGTGCCTTGGGTACACCAAACCATGGCTAACGATCGAGGAAGGCAAAACTCAAACCCTAACAGTATCAATCACCTCTAGCCTTATCCACACAGGAGAGAGAAGAAGATCAAAATTAACAATAGTACCGGCAACACATGTTTGTCATGGCCACACTTGAGGAAGATGAAACTGAATTTTATAACAATGTTAACTAACGAAATGACATAGAAGAATATAAAAAAATTGCAATGGAGTACAAGGTAACAACGATTTTGCAATGATACAAATGATATTGCAATTCAAACGAATTGCATATATGGCATTTTCTCTTGATAAAATTGCTATTGGATATGCATTACTGGTGTGAATTTTTTCTCAAAGTGGTTGGGCACTAGCAAGTTGGCCTAGAGGTCTAGGCCTAACCCGACCTGTTGGGTTCTAACCCAAACTAGCAGCAAGGGCAAATTTGGGTCAGGTCTCTAGTTACAGCTGGGACGAGTTTGGGTCAAACGTTACCTCAAACCGAACCAACCCGACACCTCTACCACCGTTGATGATAACCAATAGTCAAATCCGTCTCAGTAACCCTAGCTTCACTCCTCGACCTCCTCCCAAAGGAGTCTGCATTTCCCCTCTCTACTCCTTAGTTTCCCCAAGCCTAGATGTAGCATCGAGAGGGCGTCCACAAAAAAGAGACACCAAACTCTATTACATGCCTTCCTCCCATGATGGGGACCTAGATGTACCGGTGGCCGTCGGGTAGGCAACGACAATATGAGGGCGTCGTAGTCCTCTTTTTGTCCATGGCGGTGAGTTTCATGCGGCGGTGGCAGCCTCGGTGCATCGACGGTGATGGCGACGATGGCAACTCCCTCCTTAATGTGGCAACTGCAGCGGTAGCTTCGACCTCATTATGGTTAGTATCTCTCTTCCTTGTCTCCTCTAGTCGCGGCGAACCAGGGCATCAGTTGGCTAGCTAGGTTGGGGCGAGCATACGACATATCCAATGTCGACCGAGTCAGGATAAGTTGAGTCATGCTCGACTCATTTAGATATCTAGGTTGGCTCGGGTTAAGATCAAACCTTGTATAATCTTATCGCCAGTTACACTCCTATCATTTTGAGTCATTGGTGCAAAAGTTGTTAAAATTTCAAATAGGACCTAAACTATAATATTATAAGATACATAAATGTCAACAACGTAATAATACTTTTATCATGTTTTATAATAATGGCTTTAGTCAATCCACACTCTTGTTTGGGCAAGAGTGTGGCTGACTCTAGTTTGTATGAGCCGTATACATCGAAAGATGTAGATGCTGCAACATGTTTCCATATGTAAAAATTGTCGAACGATGCTTAGAATAGCACAAAACTACACATACGTACAGATAGATTTCTTTGTCAAAAAGGAGAACACGCAGAGGAAGTCTGGACCTGAAAATTTTAAAAAGAAAAACATAGCTCTAGACAACCCTGCCGGACCAGGCAACAACGACAATGACTTTGCACACAAAATCATCATTTCTTAAGAGCGATCCAGGTCGATCAATAACCCCATGATGACTCTCTCAAACCTTCCATCTTATGTGTGCGACGAAGGAAAAGGACGCATGCATGCATGATTGCTCGACCTTTCCGTGTTGCCCCCAAGTCCCAACCACCTAAATCGCCAAAATATATCGGAGCCATGGGCCATGCGAGCCTTGACAAAACGAGTTAGAATACCCGAGGGGATTCACACCGCGAGTTCGCGACACCCTGAAAAAGGGCAATCAATCAGTCCATCCATCCATCCATCTACCGCACCAAACATGCTCCCGCCGGCGAGGCCGCGCGCGGCTGACGAAGCAAGCACAGGTGCAATCCACATCGGCCGTCCTTATCCGGCCGGCCGGTTAGCCTGAGCTGTCCGGGCCTCGGCCGTTGATGGCGCAATCCGGCAAGCTATTTGTGTGCGCCTCCTGTAAAGAAATGGCTGGCTGCCAAGCATAACCTGACAGACAATATGGCTGGTTTTTCGGACGAGGTGAGTGCCCATGGTTTGCTAAAAGAAAAGAAAAAAAAAACAAGTTGTGGCGCCGAGCGATCATTTCATACATCTTTATTAGCTTCATACACTGGTAATTGATGCACCGTATAATTTTTTCTTTTGAGATGGTACAGCACGGACGCACACAACTCACGCCACACGCACGCCAGTACACCACACTGACACAGCTGTGCGCGTCCAATACACACGCAGAACCAGATGAGAGGCCACCTCCGTATGCGGGCACACGTAGTCCCACTGAACGCGCACGCGTGTGTCTCCAGAATCTAATCCCGGAGTGTACTTGCCCCGGGATTAAATCCCGGAAATGCGAGGCAACGGGTTGAGCCAAGGCTCGAACCCGTGCCGGCAGCAGGCACGACGGCGCTGCTAGCCACCCGAGCACAGCTAGGTCCGCTGATGCACCTTATAATTAGGGTATATGGAGTGAGCACTATTAAAGAATTGTCTATCACTATTGGCCCATCGCTATCGGTGTAATGCGAACCCGCAGTGATGGGCTACAAGGCTGAACTGGGCTTCCATGACCGGTTGGATCCACGCACTAGTAATGATTTCCCAGGGTACAGTCACTTGCAGTTTTTAGTTTGAACCGGTAGTAATTTACATCATGACTACCGAGTCATGATACAAGACGATAGTAAATATCTAAGGCACTATTTAAACTTATAAAGTTTTCTTCTTCCTCCCTACACTGCCTTGGCCAAGTGTCGCGAGCCCAGCTTCACCAGGATCCATTCACAATCAATTGCTATTCCTAGATATCAATGCTAGCAACTTGTGAGCGACAGTTTGTCGAACATCATTACACAATCAACAATAACTAAGAGAAATTACATATGATGCAAAAGTGCTTGTTTCACAACTACTTATTACAATAGTTTGATTTAAAAATATAATATTATTGTCGATAATGTATCATAATGTGGAAATTCAAATATGCAGCGGAATTAAAAGTATGATGATGCTCCAATCCGACCCTTGAGTGTTAGCTAATCCTCATCGAAATCCGGGACAGAATCCTCCTGATCCTGAAGATAGACCGAACCTATGTCTTCTCCTGAATACAAATTTATCCTTGGTTTGTATAGTGAGTACACGGCTACCCAGCAAGAGTTCTCATAATGATCCAAGGATATAAACAAGAACAGGGTGGCTATTTCACATAAACACATATATGCTAGTCAAATTATTTAAAATGTTGTAAAACCAAATTGTGGAGCAATTATTAATGATAAGATTACCAAAGTAAACACACAGAGCTCGGCTTCCCAAAGCCCCTCTGTAGAACAAACCTGCCTCGAACAACACCAACCCATCTGGTTAAATTATTAACACGTGAGACTACCATGTACGACATTCCTCCTCTCCCATGACCGTGGGGACGGCTATCATGATAGTTTTAACTCTGCAGAGTGTAGCACACTTTATCCATAAGCATAGTGGTACTTTTTTTTGTCTTATCTCTTCCTTAGGAGCATAGACCAAGTAACGACATAAGACAATTCATTAGTTCCTTATGTTAACACCGATACCCCCTCTAAGGTTTCGACACTATGGGTCCTTCTCTTGGGCCAACGGACCGCAGCCCGATCTTTTCAAAGTACCGTGTGTTAACAGTTTTTTCTAACTACTAAGTCAGGACTAGCACATGCCATGCATCATGCTTATGCTAGCACTTATGGTTGTGCTTGTATGGTTTGGCCGGATAAGCACACGATAAGAGTCCTTAGGCCAAGGTGACTACCTCCACCACATACCTCATGCCAAAAGACCACCCGACTAGCTTGACACCTTTAGTCAACACACGCCACGTAGGTTTTAGTTGATTAGGTTATTAAAGAAACTCAGCATCTACAATTATACCAAGTCACCAGAATAATTAATTAATGAATAACCTAAACAACTACCAACCCACGAGCACTAGAAACTATGCATAAGGATAGGCTAGGAAATACTAAGGTAGCAATAAATTGGCTAAATTCACAGGGTCAATGATGCAGTGTGAACATATTAGATTTCTACCCGTTCCCATCATTTTATGCATGAGGTAAATAAAAAAATAAACGGGCGAGTTTTGTAAATTAGGGAACAAGATGCAAACTATCTTGCCTTGATAGTACTCTGGATCTTGGGAACCTCCCCCGAACGGCTCCTGGAAATCTCCCGAGTAGTGCGAACACAGATGATCTACACATATATGCATATGCATAAAAACATCAAAACAATCAATAAAACATATAGCTCAATAAAATATAAAACATTATAGTTTATTTATGGGATTTAATGGCTTTTGAATCATCCAATTTGGAGTTTGGATGCTCCCTAAACAATTCCTAAAAGTTTCGGATAAATCAAAAATTTAAAAAATAAATAAACTGGTTTTATTTGGGTTAACTGATGCAAAACCACACAAACCCAGCGATTCACGCGGTTTTCCCGGCGGCGGTGCGCATGGCCAGTGGTGGGGACACGCGGCGATGGCGGATAGGCGGGCGTGAACGCGGGCGAGGCGTGCAGCTGATGTGTGGCAGCGGCGTGCGGCGTGGCTAGATGGTGCAGCGCGTTTTCACCGCATGGGGAGCACGGGTTGGTTGCGGTGCGCGCGGGTGGGAAAGCGAGGGACGCGTGGCAAGGTGACGGTAGCGCGGCGCGAGGAGACGACGACACGTGGCAGCGATCGTGGCGCGCGAGGACGCGCGGCGAGGTGGGGACAGTGGCGAGGCGGGTTGGACAGGTGGCGGGGCGGGGTTGGCACGCGTGCAAGGCGGGGCAAGCCGCAGGCGACGAAGCACCGGCGGCGATGTCCGCGGCGGTAGAGACGGCGGCGGTGCCCGAAACTTCGGCGAGCCCGATCTCCCTCATTTCTTCACAAAAATAGGTGATCCATTTATTCATTTTGACCGTCTCGATGAGCTCTACACCATGGAACCACCTATTATAGATTTTGGGCATGACACAAAAAGGTATACCTTGAAAAGTGTCATGGCGGCTAGGGTTTTGACGGCTACGCTTTTAGATCTGTGGATTTTCGTGATGGGGACTTGGTCGAGGGGTCTTGGGGGTTCATATAGTGACATGGTCGACCTGGGATGGGCCTAGGGTTACGAGGGGTTGGATTAGCACACGAATTCTAATTCGGGTAGAATTCGAATAGAATTTAGGCTTGTTTATTAAGAAAATATAGTTTCCTTTGGAGGATGAGGCTGAAATTAGGAGGGTAAGTCGGTTTTGGGCTTCAGGAATCTGCCCTTCAAATTTGAGCACGAGATTATCTCGTTTGCTCATTATTTGATGGGTTTTACGAGATCCTGATGAAATGGCAACACTTCATGAAATCATGCGGTAGCCTTGGATTCTTGGCTTGAAATTTGGATGGTGGATAGATGAAGGCTTATAATAATTACTGGAATTTTCTTAGAATTTTCCCAAAGGTTTTCCTAGGGTTTTGAGTTTAAATCTAATTTAAAATAATTTAAATTAGGGTTTTGTATATAACAATTCCCTTTTATTTAATTTTGGGGATAAAATAGAGGATGTCACACCAAGAAGAACAGAGAGGTGCCAAGAAAAATAGAGGTGGTGTAGGGGTGCTGCCCAAATTATTCAAAATTATGTGATTTTACTCCAATCCAATTGATTCAAGGTTAGTGACATCATCCTCACTTCATTTGTATTTATATGTAGCTACCGATTTGCTTTAAATTTGGAAAAGGAGTGTTTTTTTCCAATCGATGAAGTGTTTTGAATGATGATCTAGCTCGATCGATTTTTAAAGAGGTTGCAAAAAGCTTGTTATGTATATATGTAGGAAGTTTGCTTAGATCAAAATGTAGTTCACATTAAAGGTGTGGATCTAGCTCAAATATGGGTTATGTTTCTGTGATCGATGAATTATTTTTGTCACGCCCTCATTTTCGAAATTCAAAAGTCATGTGCATTACATGTCATAAAAATTTAAAATATTTATAAAACCCAAAGTTTAGAAAATGAGTATGCGCCTTTAAATATTTTTCAAGTAATATTTGCATTACAACTTAAATCTTTTCAACTAAACTAAGTTTTAAAATTATTTTCCCTATGGCATCTTAATATCATATCAAAATAATTTGAAAAGTTATTTTAAAATAGAAAAAAGTCTATTTTACATCTTGAACTATCATGCTTCATCTACATAATCCCGAATAGTTTGAAACCAGGTATGCATTCTGCCCTCCAAAATTATAAAACCGATGCAAATAACATCCAGAGCGGTTTGGAAAATGGTTTTACCCACATGACTGCGACATGGAGGTTGACAAGGATATGATGTGGCCGGACCCATCTATAAGCCTGACATTTCTTCTTCCTCTCATTCTCTGCCTTTCCACTCCCTATCTCTATCTTCTTCCTCTGGACTCCATTGCGCTTGTGCCAACCTCCTCATTGCCCCCATTGCCCCCCTGCGATGCTGTTGTAGCCATTGCTTGCGCATGCCGCCATCCACATCTCCATCTGCGTCCTCTACCTAGTTGTCGTCCCGACATCGAGAGCGCTCAATGCTTGATGCGTCAAATCTATGTCGTTCCAACCCCATCCATGGCAATGTCGGGCTTTTGGCAGAGCCGACGGCTATCCCTGACCCCATTTGCACCCTTGGCTCTACATATCGACCACAAATCAAGTTGGAGGCCTAACTAGAGACCTGACCCAAATTTGACCACAAATCCAGGCGAAAGGGCGATCGCCGCATTCTCCTCCTCTTTTATCCGCGTTAGCCACCACATCCTCCTCTTGCTTCCCTGCCTTCGTCTGCCGCATCCTCCTCCACTCCTATTCGCGCCAGTCGCCAAATCCTCCCCTGCCTTCATCTGCCGCATCCTCCTCGTCTCCTATCCACGACAGCCGCCACATCCTCCTCTTGCTCCCCTGCCTTCGTCTGCCGCATCCTCCACCTTCCCTCTCTGTACCAGCTACCGTAGATGCATTCTCCTCCTTCCTCCACGCTAGCCATTGCATCAACCTCTTACTCTTTTGCCTCCGACCAACCCATTCTCATCCTCCTTTGCCTCCGACCGACGCATCCTCCTCCTACCCTCTCCCCGTCATCACCGCGTCTTCCTCATTCTCCCTCTGCCTCTAGTCGGTGCATCCTTCTTCTCCATCCACACCCGCTGTCGCCGCTGTGGCATTCTCCCCTTCTCTCCTCACGCAGATTTGGAGCAAATTGGCCAAGGCAAAGCCGCCATGGAAGAAGGACGAGAGGACCAATGCCAGATCTAGAAGGAGGTGGCGGCGTAGTCATGGTCTGCAACCGAAGCCACCCGGCTCTGCTTACTAGCGCCGGTGCGACCCGCTATCCACTCTCTCCATCATACTGGGAGGGAGGGAGAGAAATTGTGGAGAGTGAGGGGGGGGGAGAGAGAGAGAGAGAGTAGGGTGACATGGCCTTTGTGTCTGCATTTGATGGCGGTCAGCTCAACATCCACGAGTACAAAATAAGCCACATATGTTGCCACGTCCGTAAAAATGCCAGCAATCTAGTCAAAGGATTAGTCGTGTCTGATTTTGAGAGTTCGAGAATCAATAAGTCTGGTATTTGAATTTAGAGACCAAATAAGTACTTTTTTCTATTATCAATCATGCCACCACTTCTTTGTCTAAGCACTTCTTCGTTCAACGTTTAATACAACATAAGAATATTTTTCATTCATTTACATTGATGTCTTATTTTATTGTAGGGATTGACTTATCATCAGGCGCCTGAGAGTTGTTTATCTCTCAGTCGATTTTCTAGACCGTTGATCAAACGTCTCTATAGGACATATAAAAGATCCAACGGTAGAATCTAAGTATGTGAAAATCGACTGAGACTTATTTAAAAATCAGTCGTCTGAAAAGCAGCAAAACCGTTTATTGTATTATATTTTTGAAAGCATTCCTTTAGCAAGAACGTTCTTTATTGATGTGAATTGCTTTTCTACTTTATTATTGGAAGATTTCGATATATCTTATGAAGAAAATAGATAGAAACCATGGTATATAAACGTGACACAATCGAGATATGGAAGTGTAGTTCAATTCTTGAGAAAAAAATGTCTGAGCGTGAGGTACGCAGGTGTGACATTCTAAACACAGGCATGTAATTGTAGTTGAATATATGAACTAAACACATTGACAACACCCCATGTAGGATGTCATTTTTTATAAAGAAATTAAAGCGCAGCCGAGCTCTGACACTTGTCTAGGAGCTAGCTTAGTCCGTGATAATGACGTGCACACAATAGAGCTTGTTGTTAATCTTCCTTTTACTTTCGGGGTCAAGCCGTCAAGGGTGTTAGCTACTGCTGACTTTGCCTTTTATTTTGCACCACCTCCATTGTAGCGTACATATACTCCCCCCTCCATTCCAAATTGTATTTCTGTTAACTTTGACCATTTGTATTATACAAAAAAATAGTGCAAACATACAAAAATATAAGTCATGCTTAAAATATATTTAATGATAAAATAAATCACAACAAAATAAATAATATTTACCTATATTTTTTGAATAAGACGAATGGTCAAATAAAATATCCAAAAGCCAACGGCGAACTACAATTTGAAACAGAGGGAGTATATATAACGGTTTGAAAAAATATATGAAAACATAAACTTAAAATAGAGGGATTAGACTAATTTGGAAGGAAGCGAACTGATTATAAAGTGGCGGCGACGGCGAGACAGTTTAGCATCAACTAGCCAAACCACCTAGTCAAGCAAGCTTCTTTTTTTTTCCCCATGACTAGCCAAGCTAGCTTTGATTGAGTTCATCTGAACCAGTCAGGCACTTTACCTCTTCTCCTGTATATGTGGGCCCTGAGTGGGCTGGGCATGTGGGCCCTATCCATCTGGGCCCAGTGTTACGATTGTAACGTGGCACGCTGGGCCTTTTGCCATACCAACTCGTTTTTTTCTTTCTTTTGTTCTGTTTTACGTCCTCTTTTCTCTCAGAGACCGTATGCTCTGGCGCGGCCTTTCATCCCGCCCAAGTACTCCATGCTTCTTTACTGGAACAGGAATGCTTAAAGCTTACCTAGAACATGTTTAATGACATATCCTTGATTAAAGCTTTAGGGCTCATTTGGAAGCCCAAATCCCCGCCGGGATCCCGGCCTTTTCCCCGGGGCGGCGGCCCGCGTGGAAATATTCCTCGGGGCCAGATGGTGGCACATTTGGGAGCCCATTATCCCAGGGACATTCAGCCCCTTCCCCTCCTAACCCACGGGGAAGTTGCCCCAGCCCTAGCACTCATGGATTTTTTCCTCCCCTCCCATCGCAGCCGCCTCCGCCTCGGCCGCCGCCTCTCCTGCGCTCTCTCCCTCCTCGGCCACCGCCTCTCCTCTCCTCCGCCTCAGCCGCCGCCTCACCTCTCCTCCACCTCGGCCGCCGCCTCCACACCTCTCTTCCACCTCCGCCTCAATCCCCTCCGCCTGGGCCGCCGTCTCTCCTACGCTCTCTCCCTCCTCGGCCACCGCCTCCTTGGCCGCCGCCTCTCCTCCCCTCCGCCTCAGCCGCCTCCTCTCACGTCTCCTCCACCTCCGCCTCAATCCCCTCCGCCTTGGCCGCCGCCTCTCCTGCGCTCTCTCCCTCCTCGGCCACCGCCTCCTCGGCCGCCGCCTCTCCTCCCCTCCGCCTCGGCCGCCGCCTTCTCACCTCTCCTCCACCTCGGCCGCTGCCTCCTCACCTCTCTTCCGCCTCCGCCTCCTCCGGCTCTTGGCCGGTCGAGAGTCTGTGAGTTGCTTCTCGAGATATTGAGTGATGTAAAGCATATTTCTTTGGTATGCTCTTTTGTGGAATTGGGGAAATTCATATTGTCTTGTATGCTAATATTCTTCTCTGACCAATAGTAACATTGGACCATATGTATATTGTATGCTTGAACTTTACAGTTTATTTCATGGTGTTTTATTGCTTTGGTTTCACACTTGCAATTGAAATCATCTATCCAACTTCACCTTGATAGTTACACTTCTTTGTTGTTGAGGATATTGGCGTCGGGTAATATTAGGTGCCAATTATGTTATTTCACATCATTCCCCATATTTAAATATGACGAGCAGTGAGCCTTGAACATGTGTTTTTCCTGTGTTTTTGCCAATTGCTCGCTATGGCGAAGAATTCTGTTTCGAGATTTTTGCAAGAATAGATTCAGTTAGCGCAAGCAACCGCAAACTGTTTCATCTTTGACCGAGTAATTTTGGTTCTATCAACTTTCTTTTAAGCAAGGAAATATTCTAGTAGTGTAAGTTTCTTATCTTGTGGAACATTGTAATTCTTAACTGGTGGTAATTACTGATTTTGTACATTCTAAAACAGTGGTTGGTGACTGAGAATGCAAAAGTGCAGTGGTGAAATACTGATCATTATTTTCTAGGGCCAAAGAGCTGGTTAACTATTGCTTTCTAGGGCCAAAGATCAGGTTCGTTCGTTGAACCTTTTTTGTTGCTGACTACTGTTCTTATTCCATTTGTGCTTTAGATCACGTTTTTCTTATCACTAGATTTTCTCAACTAAAACAAAATGATCGGCATAGAGATTGATCTGAAAGTAAAAGCATGCTAAGTCCTATAATATCTGACCGGAGTCTTCAGTGGAAAATACCTCCAAGGCTCCAATAGTAAACCTATACATGATTTCAAGTCCATAGAAAACAAACAAGCTATAGGAACCAATGTCTTGACATCTATCTTAAAATGAGGAGCCACTGGGCTTACACAAATGGACTCGGTATCTTATCTGCATCTAACAGCTAAACACTTTTTGCAAAATTTCTAAAAGACAAGTTGTTACACGCTATACTATCTGATTTGGTGTCTCTATGAAGATTTTTTTTTTTTTGTTGCAGTATCATCAAATGAGTTTTTTTTTTTAGAAATAAACAAGGGCGTGTAATAAGCAGGATATGGATATAGCCTCCTTGAACATATTGGCTGCTTAGCTTTATATGGCCAATCTAAACCTATGACCCATAGACCTAAACACCATGTGCATGTTTACAAACTTATACTCTTGCAGATTAAGCCATAATTAGTCAATCATATGAAACTATGGTATTGATATGGTCATGTGCGTCTTGACCTTTTTTTACTGTTGTGTTCCTGTAGGTTGGTGACATTGTCCGGCAAAGAAAGCGAGCTTGCTATAGAGCAGCACCAATGGCAGCGACGACCTAAGTCAAGGCCCCTTCGTTCCTGCTCAACTCTTTTTCTTACATGACCACAAAGATGTATCGCATAATGGTTAATTTTCAGTAGCATCCTGTGAAATTAAAGTCAGGAGTTCACTTTATCTTGGCTGTTGCTTTACTTCATTTGCATAAGATCTGTGTTCCTATTTTATTGAGAATTGCTGTGAAATTACGTTTGATGTAGTACTTGTGTTTTCTGATTTTTGCATAAGATCTGTGCTCCTATTTTATTGAAATAGTGGATTTCTTCCGTTGTGGCATGTTTGGGAATTTTATTGAAACATTGCATAAAGAGCAATCCTATGTCACAACGTTGTGGCATGTTCCTATTTTATTGAAATAGTGCAGCATCAAACGAACGCCAGATTGAGCGCCCGAAAGGTTAAAACGAAAATCCCTTGGGAATGTTTATTGCCTTTTTCATTGGGATCTAAGGGAAAATTCACAGGTTGGAATCGCACCATCAAAAGCCCCTGAGGGGAATATGTCCCCGGGAAATTCTCCCTCAACTCCCAAACGAGCCCTTAGAGATGAACCAAAACAAAATGGGAAAAAGAGAGAGGGTGTGCATGTTCCCCCATCTCGAGCTATTATTGTCATGCTCTTTTACAACAATGTGGCAATGATCCATCGCGTACGGTAGGCTACAATCTATATACAGTCGGCATCCAAGGTTGGAGCTGGGGAACATGACAAGATGACAACTATGTATACCGAGTATTGTATATACTTTCTTTCCTTTTATTTTTGGAAGAAAGCTTATTATATAGAGACCAATTTATTGGTAGGAGGTTGCATTTATGGTACGCGCACATACTTAACTAATAATCATTAAAAAAAAACATGTCAAAAATTACATAAGTCACTACTAGGGAACAAGCTTTCTCAAGCGGTTCAAAAAAAAGGAACAAACTTCTACAAGCGGTTTAATGCCTCAAAACAGTCTCAAGTTAAAAAATGACCTCTAGAAGCGGTTGGGGGCACGAACCCCTTCTAAAGACTAAGAATCCTAAGCGGTTTGTGTCCCCAACCGCTGCTAGAGCTCTAGAAACGGTTGGGAACATGAACCGCTTAGGATGCTTGGCTTTACAAACAGTTTAATAGCCCCAACCGCTTGTAGAGGCCATTTTTTGAATAGATAAAAGGAAAGCTCCCCCCATTCTATCAGATAATGCGTGTGAGTGGGTTGGCTAGCTGGATGAGATGTGAGTCATGAGGTCCTGGGTTCAAATCCCACCTCCTCCAATATTTATTTACCTTTTTACACTACATTACAAGCGGTTCTCTGAAAGCCTTTTTCCCTGGTAGTGAGTTAAACAATTATCAGAATGTAGTGAAACAAAAAAATATAAATAAGATTTCTATCTGAAAACAACAATTAATCAACAAAAGGTAAAAAAAAAAAATAATGTAAGCATACTATATAGAGTAAGTTTTTTCCAATAAAAAATAACTAAATTTCTACTATAAAATTAAATGGAAAAATAGTGTAGACTTATAAACTGGAAAAACAACCATCAAAGTGAAAAAAAAATGCAAACTAATTTTAAAAAAGTCGCATGTCTAAAACTCAATAAACAGTCGATTGCTATTTAGTAAAACCGTATTATATATATATACACCTGCGTATAAATGGTTATACTAGCTCGGCCCTTTTCTGTTCCATTGCTCTCCTAGTTTCTCTGATTTGTACGGGCGCCTTTTTATTTAACATTTTACCACTCTAAAAATTAACAGTTCATTTATTTGTCTATACGATAATAAGTCACAGCCCTATAAAACAGCGACGACACTTGTAAAACATCAATTTCTTGTGAGAAGGGGAGGGAGTACCGTCCGTGCGCTTTGCGGGCCCGGGCTGTCAGTGAGTGTCCGAAGGAGCCCGCCTAGTCATCTCGGTGATGCGCGGCGGCGACGGCGGCGGCGGCCACCTGCACCATCACCATGCTTCGGGCGCACGACAGGAGAGGATGATCCGAGAGATTATCGATCGATCGTGTCATGTGCGCGGGCGCGGGCGCGGGGGCGAAGAGAGGGGACAGCGGCAATAGCGTCAAGCAACAAACTGCCCTGCCTTGATCGCCAATCCCCCCGGCCCTAATCCCCTTGTATAACCCGACTCCTCCACGCTAATCCCCAGTAAAAATCAGCTCACAAGCACCACACTTGCCCCTCACTCCAGCTCCAGCTCCAGCCTCGCCGGCCGATCCGGATTCGGCGACCCAATCGAGCTGAACTGAGCAGAGATCAGAAGGCACCGGAGGAATAAGGAATGAGTATATATTATGCAGGCGCCGATCGAGGGCGGAGCAGGCTCAGATGCGTAGTTAATTAGCAAAGGAATTTCGGTTAGTTCCATGGCTAATGCGTAGTAAATTGATCCCGAGGGAATTAGAGCTAGCGTTTATTAACTATATTGTCTGCTTCACTGCATGCTGTACCCTTAGCTTTCCTTCACTGGCACTCATTTTCTTCTCTCAAGACGGGGAGCTAGCTTTGGGTTAATTACTTGATTAGTTAATTAGGGTTTCATGCACTGAATGCCAGAACTGTCCTCTAGCTAGCTAGCTAGATAGCTGCTCCTTGAATTCATGTACCATCTCGATCGATCGATCGTTCGTTCCCCGTACGTCAAACGGATTGAATGGGTGATTGCATGGATCATCCAATTAATTATTAATTAATTAATTAAGCACTACAGGACTTGACTCTTTGATTGGAGAAATATTGGAGGAATCGGTAAGAGAGGGCGAGAGCACGCAATTGCATGCTCTCATGCAGTCAGCACACAGCTATATATATATATATATATATATATATAGCTAGGTCTTTTGTGTATTGTGTTTTCAAACAAGTAGAACGCGACACTGATATTAACGTGATAAGAGAGAAATAAGGTAGCGGCTGCTTCCACGTACGTACGTACACTGCCACTGTACTCAAAAGTTTCTAACGATTTCTTTGGAGCAAACTATTAATTATCGTTTAACATATGATCAGTGGTAAATAATCAATTGGAATCTAGCTAGCTAGTCTTGCCAATTTGTTTGTCCAGGTTAAACATATGTGCATGCATGCTTGAGCTGTGTGCATGCGTAGACATATTGAATGCATCATGCATGCATGCATGCGAATTGCACTATATATATTCAACTAAATATACTCCTGTTCTCTGTCTAGAGCAGTTAAGGGCCCTGTGCGGTTTCGATAACGTAGACGGGAACATCCGTCAAGATGTAATACAACGTCGGTACTAGTATACACCATTTTGCACATAGTATATATACTGGCATATGCGTGCATACGAGCTACGTACCTTTGCAAGCAAGCCAAGTAGTTACTGAACGCAACACGAGGTCCTCCTCATCTAACATACTTAACTCTCTCTCTCTCGCTCTCTCTCGCTCTCTCCCCCGGTTGATGAACATGAGGCGCCGTAGCTTGGCAGCCTTGGCTTGGACTCGTTTTCCAGCTGCTAGCTGCTGCTGCTGCAGCGTGCGTGAGAACGTACGTACGTACGTGTCTCACGTTCACCGGCCATGCATGCGTGTGTGCCAAGCTAGGCTGTGGTGCACATGCATGCATGACCGCGCGCGCGAGCGAGCGATCGCTCTCGCGGCCGGCGTCGTGCGTACGCAGTTTCCAAACCCCTACCCTTGAGGAGAGACGGAGAGATTTAGCCACGTCAAAATCGGGGAACGAACGAACGAACGAACGCGAGGTGCAGCTTCGTCGACTTTGCTTCGACTCGTGGCAAACACTCGATCGATCGGATTTATTAAACTAATTTATGCTCGTGTCAGCTCTCTCGATCATGCTAGCTGTAGCTATTGATCGTTCGCCATATATAAATGTCCGGATTAAACATGGAGGTGGAAACCATTCTTTTATATCTAAAAATAATAATAGTAGTAGTATGATCTATACTCCCTCCAATTTAATAAAACTATGCCTTAGGGTTAGTTCTAAGCTAAAGTTGTAAAACTTTATCTATAAAAATATTTTAAGCTATTTGGATTCGGCACATGTGAAAATTATACATATCTCAAAAAATTCTTTCATAATATGGTAATTTTTTTTGTAAATTTTGTAAATAAATTGCAATTAATGGTAACCAATATAATTAAGGATGTATTTAGAATATCGTGTTAATGTCAAAATGTCATGTTTTTAGATATCAAAGAGGGTATATATATATATATATGAGTTTAATTGTATATATAGATACATGCATTATGCCACATGCCGATTTAAAAGTAGAGGACGGAAATATTTTTTTTAATTATCTAAAAAATAATAGTAGCAGTATGATACATACCCTCCCCCGGTTTAATAAAACTTGATGTTTTAGACTTAGTTCTAAGGTAAAGCTTAAAAATTTATCTATAAAAAATATTTTAAACTCTTTGCATTTGTCATGTGAAAATCATAAATTTAGATTTATCTTGGAAAACGCTTTCATAATATGGTATTTTTTGTAAATTTATAAATAAATTACAATGATAATCAATATAATTATTTAAAAGATGCATTTTGAATATAGTGCTAAAGTCAAAATATTAAGAGCATGAACAGCAGGGCCGCTTTCAAGTGCCCTGCATCAACGCTCCCGCCTGCGTGCATGGCCGCCTGTGTGAGTGATGGGTCTGCGTGTGTTTGAATTTTTTTGGCGCCCTCGCGTGCATGCAGATGCAGGGCGCTTGACAACGGCCCTGCTGTTCATGCTCTAAGTCTTTGGAAAACAGAGAGGGTATACTGTACGTATTACATATATATGAGTGTTCAATTGTAGATACATGTCATGATCACCACGCGGTTCGATCTCTCTCGCTTTGGACATGGAAAAGTAAGCTCTGATTGGTTGAGCCTGTGTTCGTGAAATGTACGGGATTATATCTTGTTTTGGTTTCTTGAAGAATATATCCATGGATCTTTGATTTTGGATTAGATTAAACGCGGCCATCGTTTTCATGAATTTTTGGCATTTTACAAAGACACGAGAGTTTGACCGGCCTGTTTTCTATGGCTGACGAGACTTCTGAACCGAAAACTTCAGCTAGATAGGCGCCGTGTTGGGGTACGTGACGGGCAGAAACTTCCACCAAATATCCAAGGTTTCTTGGCTACATGCATTTGACAGCAAACCATACATTCGCTTTCAAATTCTACCCCCCCCCCCCCACCCCACCCACCGTAGCCCCACCCATACTTCTATGGTAAAAGCATGTACATGCAAAAGCAGTTTAAGTAAGTGTTAAGTTGCAAATGCATGACACAGTGATTCAGTGAAACAGTTTAACATAACAACCGTAATCTGCCCAAATATTTTAACTAGCTACTGGCATTAAGATCCGTATTTTTCTTCTATACAAAAAGGTACATGCAGTGAAGCAAATCACTAGAAAAAAAAATGGATGTGTGTCATTGAAAAGCCAAAGATTTCATGGGACGCATCCAAACTATTTTGTATCTTTCATTCTAGGAAAAATTGCTCACATATCACTCCACAAAATGCACTTCGCGGATGTATAACTCCATAGAACGACCTTTCCCCTACGACACTATTTGTTTCCACCATTTGGTACAGCAGCATTCCATCCACTTCATTCTCTTCTTCCTCCCTCCCATATCTCTCTCTCTCTCTCTCTCCCCCCCCCCCCCCCTCTCTAGCAGCGCTCCCCCCATCCTCTCTTCTCCACCACCATCTACCGGCTAGTCCCTCCTATCTCAGTAGAGCCCTCTTTTCTCCTCTCGCAGGCCAGCACGACCAAAAATGGGAACAAACTTGGTGACACAGCGAGAGATTTTCCCTCTTTGTTCTTCTAGATAGGAGAAAAGAACACCTAAATCATAGAAAAGCACATCCAAAAGAAGAGCAATGAAAAATATAATCGAAGGACGAGCTTACTCGTGAATAACGGGTTGGATCTTATAAGTAGTTTTTATTATCCAAACATGCAAAACAAACCAAATCTAAAAGGGCGGTTCCACTTGAAGCTGGAGCTGGAGAGGCGGCGCGATGCTACATATGAAGGAGACAACCATGGTGTCGCCGATGCTAGGAGGAGGCGACACTAAACGAGGCTAAAGGTATAGGGGATGGGAATGTGCTCAAGACAACCGAAAGATTAGGGCAAAATCCGTAGCCCTAGGTTGGGTCCATTGACACTGAATCCAGGTGAAGCCAACCTACAACGCCACAGACGGAGCTAGACTATAGGCATCAAAACTCGCAGAGAGAGAGGGAGAGAGCAAGAGAGGGGGGAGCCTGGTAGAGCCGAAGGGGGTAAGGAGAGGTTGGATGGTAGGGGCGTGCCGGAATGGAGGGACGCGCGGTGCTAGGCAGGAAGGGGCAGCGGCAAAGGAGGTAGGGCGGCACTGAAGGGGCGCGGTTGGAGAGAGAGTCGATGGTGGAGAGAGAGAGTAGAGGGAAGAAAGATAACGGTGGATGGATTGAAGAATGTTTAATTCGGACAGTTGGTTTTTTATCTAATGGTATAATGCTATTGTAGCTAACAACGTACTTTAATAATGCTAAAAGGGCGAGTTTGTTCTGTGGAGTGCTACATCTGCGAAGCGCATTTTGTGAAGTGCTACGTGAGCAATTTTTCCTTCATTTTACTTGATTTAGTGGCCCAACATTCTTTTTCTTAGTAAACTATTTATCAATGTGGTAAAAATATATAAACGAGCTTCTTAACCATAAGGTACCCGATTCCAAGATGTAACAAAAAAAAGTATTAGCATTCATCTGGCACGGGTAGGATTGAAAAACATATCCAAATAAATAGACTGTACATTCTACTTGATTAAACGGATTTTACTTGATTAAACGGCCGGATATTACTTAAAAATAAATGGATTTTACTTGATAAATGGATCTTAAAGAAAAATACATTTATCTTTAAGTAAAACATTGAGATCTTAAAGATAAATGGATTTTACTTGATTAAACGGCCGGATTCCTAACCCCTGGGAGATGAAACGGAGTACTACTGGCAGAAGAGCTCAGTCGATCGACAGAGGAAGGCGCGCAGGGTTAGTGGTCCAACGTTGACTCACCACACCGGGAGACAAGTAGTGCATCCCGTGCGACGCGTGTGATAAACAAACGGACGATCAGGATTGGCGCATAGAGCCGCGCGTCGGTTCCTTGGACGGACGGATCGAGCTCGCGCGCCCGTCTCCGGCGTGGGAATAACTAGCCGCCGAATCCAACCGGCTCGCGCCCGGGGCGGCTTGAGCTGATCGGTCCGGTCCCGTGGCGTGGCGCGGCATGGCGTGGCGTGCGTCAAAGCAGCTCTGACCAGAACGGCTCGGTCGCTCGCTTCGATCGGATGCACGCGCCGCACGCAACCAGCTTAGAGCATCCGTAGCAGACACTCTATAATACTGTAGCTCTGGATAAAGTGTCTGATGTCAGAAAGGAATCTTTTAGAGTGCAGTGTAAAGTCTGAAGAAAATTTAGAGGGAAGGATAGAGGGACACTCTAATAGTGAAATAGAGGGTGAGGATAGAGTAGCAGATGTGGATGCTCTTAGTCGCCGCCTACGTACGTGTTCGTCGATTCCCTTCCCTTGTGCAGTGCCTAGGGCGCCGAGCTGGGCTAGCTTGGCTGCTGATTAATTTCGTCGTGTAATCTTGTGATGACCGGCCGGTCGATGCTGCACATCCAGTTGAGGTCAAACTACGCTACTAATAATAAGTTAATTTACATGCCCATCTGTCTATTATTATTTATTCGGATTTGATAATTTTAATACGTCAGAAATTTTATTAACGATCAGTCATTTTAAAGTTGTACTCTAGTAACACTAAAATTGCATTGCTTATCAAGGCACAGTTTTACTATAAAATTGTTGTTTATTAATTATTTATTCTGTTTGTTGATTTCCTATATTTTATTATTATGTAGATTTGCTAAATGCATGTGCTCACATTCTTTTCCCTTCATATGTTTTCGAAGTCATCATGTTTGTTTCAGTCAATCTAAAATTGCACACTAGTAATTCTTAAATTGCACTTGCAAATGTGTGTAATATTAATATAGTCATAGTGCAATTCTTTAAAAAAAAACCGATTGAGAGATAATTCATAGTGCAAGAAGTCGCTCGCTAATTTAATTATTATATTAAAGAAGAGTTAAACAGAGCTATTAATCCTAAATTACTATACAATCCCATATTAATCTGAGAGAAAAAGAAGTTCTGCACCGTTGATCATTCTAGGTTCAAATTATAGCGGCTTAGATTAAAAGCTACCTTATTAGAATAAAAACAATTTAAAAGGAGTTCGTGTCAAATATCAAATCCTAAGTCAGAAAAGAAGTGCACATCAAATAGAAGATCTAGTCATGCAAAACACCCTGCGTTCTAGCTAGTGGCGGTGTGGTGACCTCCAGACGTAAATCGATGGTGACCTCCAGACATGATGTTATCTATCTACAACAAGGGGCTACCGGCTGCGCCACATGGTGCAACTAGGGGCAGCCATGTCACTCTGCAGAAAAAATTCAAAAAATCCAAAAACAATTAATCTACATAACAAGGGGCAGCCAGCCAACCACGTCACCCCTTGGAAAAAAATTCTAAAAAATCCAAAATACAACAAAAAAATCATGATGATGGTCCATAAATGAATTTAAACACCAGAAATGCTGATTTCTGATAAAAAAAAATGAATCAATAAATAATAGAAAATTTCCATAAAATAATAAAATTCCAAAAAAATCTGGTTGCGCCACGTGGCGCAAGGGAGCCATGTCACCCACTAGAAAAAAAAATCTAAAAATTCTAGAAAAATCTGAAAAATCAAAAAAATATAATATGCAACAAAAATTTTATGGAGGGTCCAAAAATAAATTTAAGCATCTGAAATGTTGACTTCTATAAAATAAATTAAGAAACAGTAGAAAAATTCAGAAAAATAATAAAAATCTCAAAACAATCCTCAAAAAATCTAATAATAAATCCAAAATGCACCTGTGCCTTACGAAACTAATGTGCCACGCAGGCATATAAACATCTAGTTTGTAGTAATATGACATATCTCATTCATTAGTAATTAGTAGTAAGGAAAAAATCTACTTACCCCTTTGAAGTATCGACCCGGGCGCACATAACCCCCGACTTCGAAAACCAGGTATTCTGTCCCATGAACTATTTAAACCGGTGCAACTAACCCCTGGTATCGGTATTCTGGGTGGTTTTGCCACCATGGCGGTCCAGGTGGAGAGGTATTGCCACATGTCTACACACATGACATTTTTTTATGAAAATTGATTTTATGTCGCGGGTCCCACATGTCTGCCCCTTACTCTTCTTCTTTTTCCTCTTCCTCCTCCATCCCCTCTCTCCCCCTCTCTTCTTCCTCCCTGTGGCTCACCCCTCTCCCTCTCTCTCTTCCTCTCCATCTCCAAGTGGCTTGCCGTGCCCCACGCCAAGCCACCTCGCCCTAGGCGGCCCGCCTCGCGCCATAGGCCGACGCCGCCGCCACCTCCATGGCCCAGGCAGCCACCGCCGCCGCCGACCATCGGTCCAACTCGCGTCGTCCAAAGCCTGAGGCGTCGTCGTCTTGACCGCTTCGATGAAATGCCTAAGAGGGGAAAGAAGAAGACAGATGAGAGAGAGATATGGATGACATATGGACCCGTATTAAAAATAATATTTTTAAAATAAATTGCCACGTAGGCTGCCACAATGGCAAAACCATCCACCTGTGCAGCCTCGGTGGCAAAACCACCCTCAAAACCGCTACCAGGGGTTATTTGCGCCTGTTTCAATAGTTCGTGGGACAGAATACCTGGTTTTCGAAGTCAGGGGGTTATGTGCGTCCGGGTCGATACTTCAGGGGGTAAGTAAACTTTTTCCTAGTGACCAATTTTCTCCCAAAACGGATCAGACCCCAAATAAGGCAACATATCTAGTGCTAAAGGTGGTTTCAGTGCTAATGTGCTAAACTCTAATCTAGGCCATTGGATCAAGTTTTAAAGGTTAAGATCTAGTGAGATGAAGGCCAACTCACTCACTTAAATGCATACACATTTGAAATGGGAGACAACTCATTGTCATAAATGTTTTCACACCTAGCTGGTTAGTTAGATCTCAACCTTCAAAACTTGATCCAATGGCCTAGATTAGAGTTTAGCACATTAGCACTGAAACCACCTTTAGCACTAGATATGTTGCCCCCAAATAAGGTATTCGGGACCGGATCCATGTGTTTGTATATATGTGTGTTAAACAGATTTAGAATATTTGCGAATGGTATGCCACATTATATAGCCTTTTTACCGTAAATGTGTAAATGTAAGGCAAAAGAACTTCATTGGTTGTTGTTGCCTAATTATTTTGGAACATGTACATAAGTTGATTGTTGCGATTTTTATCGTTTATATTTTTTGAAAAAAGTTGTTGCTCAATTATCACCGCAGGTTTGAAATATCATTATTACTGTTGTTTCGTGTTATAAATCTACAGTGATAATGGAGGGAGTATTGCTGCCGGTTCATAACACGAATTGTTAATAATCATGGGTTGTAGCTTGTTTTTTGTAAATTCATAATTTTTGTATGGAATCGGATGGTGACAAAATTTATATGAAAATTGTAATGCTCAACGAGAACTACAACTTTATAGTCGACAACCTTTATCATTTGAAATCATTTATATACCAAAATAATCGTTAAAATATTCGTACAACAAGGGTGAAAAGAGAAACATATCCCAGCGCTCTCAGCAATCATTGATAGCTAATATGGTAAGAAAGCTTCATGTGAACTGAGATGTCACAGATTTGATCCCACAAACTACACTAGCACGTATCTGGCACGAAAAATTGCATGGCTTGCAATGTTGTGGTCATGTTTGTCGGGGATAAAATCACGGCCCATTGCCATGGCCCATTCCCTGACGGCCCAACCGAATAGCCTACTAGGGCCCAGCACCCTAGAAGGTTCTATCAGGCCCATGTGCATAACGGTGCGTAACGGCCTAGGATTCGTGTTTGAGTCCAACTCGAACAGAGTTCTGCACGGCTACGTGAAGATCCGGACGTGGTTTCCCGGATTGGAGCAGACGTCGTGATCCCCAGGACATGGAGTTTACCTTATCTACCTTGGGATGTATTTGGCATGTTGAGGTCGTTACGATCTCGTAGTTAGCCCGGTCCGATTATCTCTTGGTAGGTCGGTTCATCAATACTATATAAACAAGGCCTCTACGGCGTATAGGGGGCACCTCATCTTAGACACGAGTTTATGCGCCTCCTCATCGTATTGAAGCTTAGATCGCATATTGCTTTCCTATTCGCCTATAATCTCGCTGAGATCTGTCCATCTCATCGAGCATCCTCTTGTAATCTTCTTTGATATAAAGAAAGGCTGGACGTAGGGCTATTATCTCTCCCGAGAGGCCCGAACCAGGATAAAAACCCCTGTCTCCCTGTTGCTCGTTGGTTGCTGTTTGTTCTGTTCGGTGTGTCTCCTATCTCCCCTTTCTCAAGAATCTTAGTTGACTTGAGATCGATATCTCAACCGTCGACAATGTTGATTTAGACAACAATAGGCAGGTGAAAAGAATTTTTTGTACCTTTTCTGATGCGAAAAGGGACAAAAGTGAGGGTTATCACCATCGGTTCGTAAATCGGTCATAAAGCCGCTTCCCAACTACCAATGAAGGTTTTATTTTTGTCTAGTAAAAATTGAGTACGATTAATGATTTTTAATTTATTGATAAATAATCACTCCCATATTTTTTATCACATAGGTCATAAATAGATGAAAAAATAATGTAGTATTTCATAAATCAACTATTTTTTGCTATGTTACAGGTAATCTGAAAAACTAATGTACTATTTCTTTGTAGCTGAAAAACTTTAATAGATTATAATTTCTAAAGTTAAAGGCCCTAAAAATAATTAATGCTCGAAGAGGCTAAAAATATATATTAAAAATTAATAGTTTTGGAGCTTTCAGAAGAATCACTTAAAGCTGTAAATGACATATTTCAAGAAGTAAATTTCAATCTGATTTTAAGATAGAAAGAAGCCATTCTATGCATTGCATGAATCTATCTATCGAATCCTAGATAATAATTAATATCTAGGAAAAACCAAGTCCTCCATGCAGGGGTTGAAATGAACCAAGCCTGAGCGAGCCAGCCCCTGGATCGGCTCGGCTTGTTAGGTACCAAGCCAAGCTCGAGCCGAGCTGAGCAAGGGGCCCGAGCTTTTAAACAGGCTCGACTCGGCTCGGTAGTAGCTCGTGAGCTCGCACGAGCCTGAGCCCGAACCATGAGCCACGAGCCGACCTGAGCTTGCGAGTCATAAGCCGAGCCCGAGCGAGCCAGCCTCTAACTCGACTCGGCTCGGTTGGTTGCAAAGCTGAAAATGGTGCTCAACTCGTGCTTGTTTCTAAACAAGCCGAGCCTGTGTCGAGCTGGAATCGAGCCGAGCCCGATCAGCTCGTGAGCTTCTAGATTGTTTTTCAGCCCTACCTCCACGTGTGGGGCATTGGGGCTACCTTAGTGTACACGTGACCTAGGTAGCCTAGCATATACCTATTCTTCATAGGGCGTAGCAGCCCAGGCATCTGAGCCCCTCTACATGGCCCATCGACTGGTTAGAACGCGGCCCGTCTAGGACCGTCCGATCGTGGTTTTGATCGAATCTGGTCGTACATGCGAAAATACCTATTCTTCATAGGGCATAGCAGCCCAAGCATCTGAGCCCATCTATGTGGCCCGTCGACTGGCCAGAACGCGTCCCGTCTAGGATCGTCCGATCGTGGTTTTGATCGAATCTGGCCGTACATGCGAAAATAACTTATAAGAGATCTTTTATACGTAATAGTAATCAATCGGCTGTGACAGCCGGCTGGCTAGCAGCGCGCGCGTTGAAGCAGGAGGCGCAGGTTCGATTCGCGCCTCCAGCTGATTAAACGAGCGTCGCTATGCCATCTCTTTTTGTTTATTTATAGATGGACAGATCTTAAAAATTTCAGAGAATACAAAAAGAATTTAAGGACAAATGTGGACATAAAAGCATGAAACTAAGTTACAAAACGAAGTATTTAAAACTTTTGAATGATCTATTAAGTAGCCACAAAATTCAAAAATCCCGTTGAATTTAAATTAAATGACCTATTAGATACTCATTTAATAATTCAAAAATGAGTTATGTAAAAATTTCATATAGTTTTAAATTGAAAGCCCGATTAGATACTCATTAGAAATGAATCGTTTCAAGATTCCTTCATATTTTGATTTAAGCATTTCGCTGTATGCTTATCGAAAAATGAAAATTATTTGAAACTTACAACAAATTCTGAATTCATAGACCGATTGCATACTCATTCAAAAATGAATTATGTGAAGGAGTTTAGAAATTTTGATTTTAAAGGATTTGGGTATAATAATTGAAAAACTAAAACCATTCAAAAATTGTAAGAAAATCTTATTAAAAGATTTTGTTTCTTCAATATTTTTCAGCTACCTAAGATTTTGGACGCCAAAAAATCAGGACAAAAAACAGAAAATAATTCAAAGATTGTTTGCATACTTATGACAAAAAACGAAATTATTTCAAATTTGCGCACAACTGATATTAAATGATTTTGGTATTTTAAAATTTTAATAGCTCCATCGAATCTTGAGCTTCAATACATCATGCTGAAAAAATAGAGAACAATTCAATTCCAAAATCCTCTGGGTAAATACTCAGATCATTCAGAGGTCTTCCGAAATTTGGAGTTCAAAATTATCAAGGGCACTTATTCTAAAACTAAAAACATCTAAAAATTCTATTAAATGATTTACATATTTCCAAGATTTAACAATAAATATCGGAAGGTTTTCTTCCCCTGCAAAAAAGCAACTTCATAGAATTTTAAACATCAAAACGTTGGAATGATAAATTAAAAAAAGTATCATTGCAGTAATTATTCAACAAATATAATTATGTAAAAGATACAAAAAAAAGTCCTTCAGTTCTACGTATTTGCAAGTTTTAATGATTTCATTCAATTTTAGAGTTGGAACCATCACAACGAACAATAGAAAAATAGAAACCCATTTCCACTTTAAAAAAATCATTTTGTACCTTCTCAGATAGAAAGATAAGAACATTTTCACCTCAAAAATCATGTCCATACGTACTCGGATTGTTTAATGTTGTACTAAAATTTTTAGTTCAGTATTAGCAACATGCTTATTAAAAATAAAATCATTGGAAAATTTCAGGAAAAAAATAATTCCCACCGGGTTTTGAATTATGAATCAGACCGTGGGAAATTTTACAAAGCATGTTAAAAAAGACTTTTGTCTTCATGTTGGTTTCATGCAAATGGTGTGAAAATATGTGGCTTTCTAATTTTTGAATATTCTAGACGTTCCATTTATAACTTTTATCGTGCCGCTAGAGATAATTCTTAAAAATATAAACATAAATGCACCGATAAAAAAAAATTAATCATTTTGATCCTCTCCATGTGCACTTCGCGAAAATCTAATGGGGGCAACGATCAAAGAAAAATCAGTGACAAAGTCTATATAAAAAACTAGATTACGGAGCAAACATTGCGCGTGCAAGCGCGCATTCACCTGTAGTTGGTTTACATGTCGAAACACCCTCACACACAAACACGCACCCTAGCAGATGTCCGAACTAGTCAACTTAAACCGAACAAGATAGCTAGCTAACGTGCATCGAGTGCGTCCTAGCAGCCAACTTAATTCATGGTACGCGTGTACCATATGTTAATTCACACCAGAATTAATTAAGGTGCACTCTTGCACATAATCATGCATGCATTTGTGCACCTAACCAACAAACAAACTTAGGCTTGCAGTTTGTGCAGCGTGTTAGACGTGGCGAGCATCCACCGATTGGTTGATCGATGTGCATGCATGCTGCAGCCTGCAGGTCTCAATAATTCCTATATGGCTATACATCGATCATTAGATTTCTTGCCTTGGCTGGCCGGCTTCGTTTATACATGGGGCCCTGCTTGCTAAAGCGCCAATGTACGACGCATCCGGTTGCTTGAGGAATTGGCGTACGCCCAACGTCGACCAGCCGTGCTTGCATGCTAGTTGCTACATGGCCTGCATGCATGCATTGATGCATGCATGCGCGCGGCCCCTTTTTCATGTTTACGTGTACATGGGATATATGGCATATGTCTGTGGTCCTTGCTTGATGATTAGCCATATATATGCATGCATACGAGGGTTCAAAATGTATATACATTGTTCGGTGCTTTTGTCCACTTGTATAATTGTGTGTAAGTGAAGTTTAGACAATTGTTTGTTCGTGATTTTCATGTAGGTGCTTTAGGACAATTAATTAGCAAGCTTTAGAATTACGTGTCATCGTGAGGTTCACAACCCCAACATACCATTGCTAGAAAAATTGCGCTAATATAACAGCACATTAGTATCGGTTCGATTGAAACTGGTACTGATAATGGCATCAATGCCGATCATAGAAAAAGTAGCGATCCAAACTTTCAGTGTCGGTTGAACGCAACAGTAAAGATTCTTTTCGCTGGTGGGTTCAGGCCAGCTGGCATGCAGGCTACAAACCGGTATTGATGGGGGCTCATCAGTACCGGTTCGTACGTACGCCTCGTTTCTGAAAAGGCTAAAAGGAATGCATGTGCTAGTTATATCAAAGCGCGTGGATGGGTGAGTTTATTAGAATAGTGATGTGTAAGTGGATCACATGGGGGGCAAGAGGTGCTGGGTTCGAGTCCTGATTCTCCTAATATTTTATCACCTTTTTCATAGCCCACAGACCCCATCTTCCCCTTAGGGCATCTCCAGTGGTGCCATGTCAGCTGGCTATAAGGAGTCCACCCCATCGTTTTGCCTATGTGGAGAAAAGAAGAGAGATGAAAGCTGGCTATTAACTAATAGCCCGTCTATAGCGGATTACAAGGTGCATTGCATCTATTAATTATATGCATTAATAGAATAATATTATTATGAAAGTACTAGTTTTTATATCTAATATAAATATTTAAAGGAGAAATTTGGTGCCAGGACACTAATATGGTGACTATGCTACAGCCCAATGCATGACAATTTGACATATGTTGTATATATAGGACAGTGTGAATTCGAGGTATAGACTATAGTGACAGAAAATTTTTATCAATATAAATATAATACGTTTTCCACTTAATTATTAGGGAAGAGTGGGTACTTCTAAAAAAATATTTTCTCAACCACTAAAGATATGGGAAAAAACTAAAAAAAAAGAAACTAGAAAAATTGTAAGAAGAGGAACAAAATTCGTGTCAAGTATATATACTTTATTTATACACCTCAAATGCTAAATTCAAAATTTACAATTTCAAATAAATTTAAAAAAATCATTAAAAAAATAAATATTTAAATAAATTAGAAAAATAATGCTGGAGTAATTAACTTAATGCACTTTAGTTCAGCACCTTGAATGCCAAGTTACACAATTCAATGTTTGAATTGTTGAATCTAAGATCATGTTCGGAGTGGCTAAAACTGAATGAATAAGTTGGTTGAGCTGGATTTTTAAGTTGTGCTCCCTACGTTTAATTTTATAAGGAGCATTTGGACTTGGCACAGTCTCCAAAACTATACTTTGACTCTTAATATTTATTATAATATATTGTTTATAATAACAAAATTATCATCAGTGGAAAGTAAGTTCAAATACAAATTCAATGGTACAATTTTTATATCACAAAATGTTACATACCTTTTAAAAATAGTTGGTTAAGATCACGATATTTGAATCTTAAAATATGTGGCGCCTTATGAAATTGGATAGAGAGAGTATATTAATTAAGAGGTTTTTGAATATGCTTTCGAAAGTTAGTCCACTCCATTTTTATTATTTTGAAGAGATTTTAGATGTCTCTATGTAATAGAAAAAGAGAGACTTCAAAAGGCCAAGCATATGCTTTTTCAATTAGCCTGGTCTTAATGGTTCTAATCTTAAGCCGAAATGAACATGCTCTAAGTTAATTCATGGTTTTGAAAATTCATTATAATTTGGCATTGAAATATCTGATTATGGTTTGAGGTTCCAATTTAAATTGTATTTGGTAACTCAAATTTGTGTTTGTATTTTGTTTTGAAATTTTCAGTGGAAGGACAAAAAGATCTTTCACTAGCATTCCCTCTCTCGCTCTTCTAACTAACGCAAGTACCATTTTATTCAAATAATTTCCTAGGGCTCTATGTACACACCTAAAATTTTCAGGGGGTTGCAATAATATAGGTACTATATTTATAATGTCCTTATGTGATCAATTTCCCTATTAATTTCAAAAGTCTGATCGATACCCATGTAACTTTTCTTAATGGACAGATAACTTATCATCAATAAAGACTAGGACACGTACGAATTGTTTGATAAAAAAATGCTTCCTTTGTCAACTTTTATAAGGCATCTTTTAATTTGAAAATTTTAAATTTTATAAAATTTGACCGATAATTACTCAAACCATGTGCACAACTAATGTACAGAAGTTGTATCAATATGTTCATATTTTGATTGCTTTTGATATAATGTTACTTTTATGGCAATCCATAATAATATATAATAAAGAAATTTAATGGTAAAAGTTTACTGTAAAAAACTTTTTCAAATTAAAATATGCCCTGCAAGTGGACGCAGGGAGTATTTGGCAAGATGTTTGTACTCTCCGGCAAAAAATAAAATAATTAATATAAAAGAGAGAATTATCGGGAAACTTTGTTGTCGAAGGATAGATATTGGCTTCAGCCGATTTTTCAACATGCTGGCTTCTTTTTCTTAAAAAATAATAAATTCAGCCCGCTAGGTAGTGAGCTCAGATTGACATTCCTATGCATGCATCCATGCACGGATAGCTCCTGATCCCATATATATCGATCATACACAATATTCCTAGTTACAAAAATTCCCCAAACC
Source organism: Raddia guianensis (assembly GCA_036346415.1). Taxonomy (NCBI): domain Eukaryota; kingdom Viridiplantae; phylum Streptophyta; class Magnoliopsida; order Poales; family Poaceae; genus Raddia; species Raddia guianensis. The sequence goes on along the minus strand of CM070537.1, from coordinate 23,438,218 downwards.
TAGCTGGGCTGGATTGGGCGGCTACAGAATATTACTGTTAGAAGGTTCGATCTCAGCTGGAATGAGAATATATAATAATCAACTGACTGGAATGGCTTGCACATGCAGCTGTGTGGAATGTCAGCCACTACAAGTGTTGTGCAAGTGAGATCTTGCGAGTATGGACAAGCTACTTGATATGTTACTATTCAAGAGGAGGCTACGTACCTAAAGCATATTGCAGTCTTGGCAAAGCTAAGCAAAGTGGGGGGATTTATAATAATGCATGGAAGGAACATGATCTTGGCAAGATATTATTCTAATGGAGATGGACAGAATAATGCATGCCCATTTGCCTTTGACTCTCAGCTGGCTAATGAGGCTAAGGTAAGCCTCCTCCCTGGGTAATTAAGCAGCCAACAATGCACTCCACTGGGAACTTTATTAAAAGAAGATAACTGCATGGATTAGCTAGGGGATGCTGGATGTGGATGCACACACGCACACTTGTCCCCTCCTGAAGCAAAGAAGCCTTCAACAATAGAGTTGAATGGAATTGGTCTCCTGCTGGCTCAAGTGATGACCCAAGTCAAAGCGGTCTGTTAATTATATGTACATCTATATGCTTAAAAGAAGCAATCCAATAGTTATCTCGTCATATCAAATATTTTAAGGCAGACCCACTTTGGCACAAGAGCACAAAGTTTCAGTAGTCACTCGTCAGCCTGGATGCCTTTTCCTGAAGTATTTTGGAACCTTTTTCCCCTCAAGAATTTTCTGTACAGTGTTTAATCTAATCGGAATCCATCATGAACCTAGTCCATCTCCTGATGACAATAGAAGTGCACACATATTGCATAAAAATAGACCAATTGGTGGTTTCAATTAAACTGTACTAAATCCTTACATGATTCCTATACGCCTGACTACCTGAGATTATTTGCCGATTTTGCCGCGATGTAAAAGTACTGGCACGACCAATTAATGGACATATGAATCCATCATCACTATTATTAATTAGAGATAGAATCGTAGAACATAGCATAATGAAACTATGATAATGATCATGGCGTACGTACGCTTAGTAATTGCAGGTTGCTACGTTGGATGGCGTTTCGCAGCATCGAAGCAAAGTCGCCACGACAACCGCGGTTGTTGATGCCCCTTTCGCCAACACTGTTGTTGCGATGACCAGCAAGCGTCGACCTGTGCTGCCATTAATACCCTGCTTATCTTCTCAGCTATAGCTTACATGTCAACCTAGCTAAGCCATGTCTGCTGGTTTCTTATCTGATTTGAACTATCATATAGTATTATTTGGGTTTTTTTTTAAGACGCATGCACCTGAACCATGGTGAATTTTCATGGTCTAATGACGTAGAAAAAACAGATCAACAGTGAATCTATCATGACTGCACATACTTATCCAATGGCCGTTTGCCCTGGTGTAACTTTGATGTTGCGGCTACTTCGCAGGCTAGTTGCATAGTCAATTTTTGTGCCGTTAGATATTGCGTTGAGATTTGTCCGCGAGAGATTTGGCTGTGCATCCTGAGTTGAATTTAAGATTTTGGAGTCCGGTATGGATCTTTTTGCGAGCTCTCATTTTGTCAGCCTCTTCTCTGCTCTCTTGTCAGTCTTATCTCACCTTACTAGGTCATCCCATCGATCTCCACGATCTCCCATATCCTGCAGTGTTCCTTTGTTTCCTCTGATTTTAATTGAATCCAATCTTAGTCTAATTTGATTTGTGTTTGTGGTTGCCTCTAATTTTTTTCCCTCACGGTGTCTTTTGAGTTTATGGTTTGGGAGGAGCAAGTGAATATAAAGGGGAGAGGGATCGATCAAATCTGAGGCTATTCTTGGGAAGAAGAGAGGTGTGTGATGGAGCTATGGCTCTGTTTCTTTCGGCGGTTAGATTATAATCTGAAAAAGTTGTGGTGTTTTATAGAAGATTTAAAGGGCCAAAAAAAATATGAAAAAAATATTTTTGAGATCTTTGAGACAAATTGTGCAAAGTTTTGAAAAAATAACTATAAAATATTTCAAAATATAACCTTTACAAAAATGACAAATTTTAAGCTGCAGCTTATAATCTGATTATAAGCCGAAAGAAACAGAGCCTATATTTCACGGGTGCGGTGTGAGAGCAGTAGCTTATTCACTACCTGGTGCCTCTAGAGGCCAGATGATTGCTCCCGAATCTGTATTTATGATTTTTCTCTTCTTTCCTGTGTAGAGATCATCGTCGACCACACTTTTTCTAGTTTCTTTATTATGTTTTTTCAAGTTTAGCAATATGTGGAAAAAATTATCATTGTATACTAGAATTTTGTTTTTTTACCTAAAATATTGAAATTTATGTTTGTGGAGGGGAACACATCCAACTAGCAATGCGACACGTTTCTCAAATAACTATGATCTTTTTCTAATTAGTTTATATTAATTTTCCACAATTTTTAGTAATGAAATTTTTTTGAACAAAAACTAAATTGGTTCGTAGGTTTCAACTTTTATCGAAAATTAGTTTAAAACAATTTATTTAATTTGCCTTTTGCCGATCAATCATCTTTTTAAAAAGATTTTGGCCTTCTTTTTCATCGGACACCGTGTGTCCCTAAAATCGTCTGCGCTTAAAGTGGCATGGCTGGCAGCTACATGCATGCTTAAAAGCTAGGGGGCTACTGGGGGATGGGATCCCGTCCCACCCGCCCCCCGACGGGATCGCTCCCCCTCCGCCACGTGTCCCACTCGGCCTCCACTCACTCCGCCCGCCCGCGTCATTCTCCGCCTCGCCCCCTCACTCGCCTGCTCGCTCGCTCCTCACTCGCGCCCGCCCCCCTTCCTCGCCGCCGGCGGCGCCCCACCACCGGTCCGCTGAGCTAACCTCCATTGCCGCCGCCAGATCCGCGCCAAGAGTGCTCGCGCCCACCACCTCCCCGCCACCCTGCCGGCAAGTGCCTCGCCGTCGGCCTCTCCGCCACTCGGCCCCCGCCCGCACCACCACCGCCCACCTTAACGGATGGGGACGGCGCGTCCCTCGACATCACCGCCCCGCCGCCTTCGCCCCCCAAGGCCGCCGCCACCTCCGCCGCCGCCCTCACCCAACGATCAATCCGCCGCCTCCCCGACTTCCCTCTAAACCCCGGGGATGCAAAAATCCCCAACCCAAACCCCCCGAACCCTAACCCGAACGCCGGCGACAAGGTCGATGGCGGCGAGGTCGACGGCGACGGCGAGGTCAGCTCCTCCTGCCTCCTCCTTCTTCCTTCTTCCTCCTCCCTTCTTCCTCCTCTGCACAGCGCGCGCGGGGAAGGGGGCACTGGCGCGGGGTGCCACGTGGCGCGCGAGGACCGATCCCATCCGGATCCCGCCCATACGGGATCTCGTAGAGAAGAATTCCTGTAAAAACTATGCGAGTGCCAAGTGCCAACTAGTCCCTCCTTGACTTTGAAGTATCGTGCCTATCATATATAAATATACACAAGAGAGGGTTTAGGTTTCTGTTCGCTGCCACATGGCGCTTAGCAAACCTCCCCCAGCGGCCACGTCGACGAGTTGATCACAGTCGTTCGATAGCAACCTATAGATGAATCCCACCGTCCATTTATAATCTATATATAAAACGATTTTTTCCCCACGATTTCAACAGCGCAGGAAGTTTGCTTCGTTGGTCTTGCGCGCAAGGTTTCGTGCAGCCGACCGTGATTCGAGTCCCGGCCGCTCCGATTTTTCTCGATTTTTCTTTTTCCTCTTCTACATCCTGTTTTTTACCTTCTTACCTGCGCTATAGACAACAAACATGTGTAGCCCAGTTGGTAGCAACCGCGCGCATGCATGCGTAGGTCGTGGGATTGAATCCTGCGCAAGGCTGTGCTTTTCCCATTTTTTTGCCCCGCCCTGCGTAGCTAGTAGTTAAACATGCACGTATATCTGAATTATATACTGATCAGTAATCGTGTAGACTGAATTGTGAGCTACAATAAAACTGTATTTTAAGTATAGGGTAATGTGTATATTCACAATGAACTGTTGCTGTAAAAAAACTTAGCTAGTCCTTCAAAAAGAAGGTTAATTAAGAGTAATTATACAAATATGAATTCAATTTCTAAATTTAAAGAAAAGCAGCAGATAGACATATCGCACAATTTCTGCTTGAGTATATTGAAATGTAATTGGCAGTTGTCGTGGGCCCGAATTTTTGGAATGGCTACCAGCAATCGCTGTGAGCTTAGCCATATCCAATTTCAGCAACAATACTGTGGGTTTGATTACTTCAGTAATCTCAGTTTGTGTTGCTGATGAAGATACTGACGCATTCAACTGGATTGCAGAATAATCTAAATAAACCTTGAGTACAAGTTCGCCTTTGAATTTTGCTGAGCATCAAACAAGCGAATCTGATTATTTTGGCTGGGACGTCAGCAGCAAAGCCAGCAGTCAAAATGAACGTATTTGTGTAATGCAACTTGGTAATTTTACTCTTGAATCTCTTGATGGACAGTAAAATACCCTCTTTTTCATATATAAACATCATTGTCTAAGCTTGTCTGTAAAGTGGCTAGCTAGCTTAAGTAAGCTCCCTTTTGCGGAAGATCATGCGCTACGCAATCGCTCGGAAAATATCTCAACGAATGTGATGTTTTCATGGTCATCCGATTGAAATTAGCATGATCGAGTCGCAGTGGTCGAACTCCGTTAATATAATATATAGTATTCGTGTATAAGTCAGTCTTATGGCTCCCGAGTTTCTACGATTAAACCGAAGGCATGCTCTTATCTGATTACATACTTGTATGGAGGTTTATTTACTTTTTTTTCTTCTTCTTTCCTGTACATGTATAGATCTCATTGGACCCATAGTCAAAATGCATACCACACTCTCCTAACTTGGTACCTGACTAGTTAGGGTTTCCTCCCTCCCACCTCATTGCCGCCACCGACGGACGCCGCTGTTGTTACCAACGTCCGGTGGCACCTCCAAGAACACTTCAGATGTATATAGCAGTCCTAGGGTCAATCGTGCACCTGGCTTGGCTCAGGCCCCGACTCAACACCTTTTGCGAAGCTATGTTTGGACTCCATGCTACCCATGGCCTCCTCCACCACGACCGACAAGCCTTCTTCTGCTACTTCAGGTACTTGGTACCTTGACTCAGAAACTTCTTTTCATATGACACCTGATCAGACTCACCTTGCCTCTTTGAGGTCCCCTGTTGCTCCTTTGTTTGTCAAGATAGCTGACGGTACACATCTCTCAGTTGCTAGACAGGGCACACTTCACACATCTTCCTTTTGGGTTTCTTCTATTTCTCATGTGCCTTGTTTTGCTATGTAGCTGATCTACGCTGGCCAGTTTACCAATATGGGTTTTTGTATTACTCTTGAGTCAGACTCCTGTTCTATTTTGTGGGAACTCAACTAGCTTTGTCTTCCTCCCGCTTCCACTTCCACGACTACCTCCCTCAGCTAGTCGATCACCACTTAGGATGCCACTGTCTTCGCCACCACCGTTTCTGCAAAATTTGCTCCGTGGCATCATCGTTTAGGTCATATGATCAGGGTCCCATCTGTCTTCTCTATTGATTCGTGGTGTTCACGGGAAGGTTTCTCATGATACCTCCCTCCCCTGTCAGGGCTATAAGCTTGGTAAATAGCTACAACGGGCATATCCTACTAGTAATTATGTGTCGACTCGTTCTTTTGATTTAGTTTACTCTAATGTATGGGCCCTACTCCCTTGGTTTCGAAAGGGGGCCATCGTTGGTATATGATCCACTAATGATTTCTCTCGTTTTATTTGGATATACTTTCTCAAGTCTCGATGGCTTCTTGCCAGCCTGGGTGTGTATGTTTTTACTTTGACAACATTGGCATCATTAACATTGCTCGTGATCTCGTGAAGCATGAACTTACCAATCACATTAGTGTTGATGCTCACTGCGTTTGGTCCCAGGTGCAAGATCAAGTGACTACTGTTTGTCATGTGTTTTCTGATCTTGAGCTCGCTAATTTCTTCATCAAAGCAAAGACTAGATCGCATCATAATTTACATATTTCCAAACTCAATATTGTTGATCCATCACAAGTTTGAGGGGGTTAGATTGCCATGTAGCAGAGAAGCTGCAATCCACACCCTCCTAACAGCTCTGTTGTCAAAATTAAGAATCTAATAATTTTGTTGACGAAGAAAAAGAATGTAGTACCTGAGCGAGATTAGAGGGTTTGACACTGACCGAGCTCATCTATGTCACACACTTCACATTGTCTTTGGTTAAAAATTTATCGGTACCATTGTAAAGATAACCCAAGTTGAAAACTTGAGGATTTTAATTTGTATAACGGGTGTCAGGTGGTAACATTAGATGATAATAGAATTCAGACCTAATAGTCAATTTAATATCTTGAACTGAGCCAGCAGGTATCCTAGCAACATATAGGACAAGAGTAAAATATATGAAATATAAAAAGAAAAACATTAATTATATATGGGCCATGAAATATTCATATTGGGTTTGGGTAGGTGTAGTTATTTTGAACAATCTAGACCGTTGGATCAACAAGAATGAACCGTTCATGTAAATTAGTTTGTAAAGAAAAGGTGGGGGAGAGCTACATTCAATCCATTGAATAGAAGAATAAATAATATGTACAATGGCAAGCCGCTCATAGGAGGCTTGTTAACACAAATAAAGAAAAATGATGATTATGCTAGCAAACAAATATTCGCTTCGGCGATCGCCTACGAAGGTCATCCTTTACGATGCCAATGAGAAGATTGCTGAGTGGTTTAATCGGACGAAAGATCCTAGTGTAATATCGTGCTCGTTCCAAAGCCTCGAAAGGATAAATGATGATTGTACTTATGGGTTTGTGGAGAGCATGGGGTAAACAATTGAGGACGCCATTGAGCCACCACTTGGCAATGTTGTAAAGGTGCAACCAGTTTTGAGGATCTAGCATTAGTATAAGTGTCTAATTCGCTATAACATGCCAGATAGCCTACCGAAGTTGCATTCCAGGAATAGGCGTAGAGAGGTTTTCATATTTTTTAAAGCAAAGCATGCGAAAACAATTATTAAACCATTGATGTCTTGGAAACACTTCGGCATCCAAGACTTCGACAATGAGGATGCGGTTTTTCGTCAGTTTTTTAATTTGCATTTAAACAGTACCCTCGGTTTGGAGATCATGGATTTTAGGGGGCAGAATATCCATCCAAAACTCTGGAGCATGTAGGCCGAATGCACTAGGAACTAGCCATCTGGCGAATAGAACCAGCAAAATTGATTAGGGATATCAGGTTGCAACTGCACTCGGCATCCATGTTGAATTTAATCTGCCAGAAATTTATTTTAATCACTTTTGCTTCATGGCAGTCGCCTGCCCGCCGCCACGCATCCGCCGACGGCTGGGCCCGTGGGAGGCGCAGGCGCAGGCAGGTGATGCCCTCAAGCCGCTCCCTATTTTAATTACCTGAGCGAGACGCGAGATCAGTATCACGGACCCCAAAATAAAAATGTTCTCAAAATAAAAGACAGAAAAGCAAAATAAAGATCAAGGAGCGAGTGCAATACCAGCAGTTCAGGTCAGAACCATGAAAAGCAGGTTGCGTAGTTCTTAACTACGACAATAAAGTGCATATATATGATTAAGAACACCTTGCCTATCATGCAAACATATGGGTTGGTCTCAGTTCCAAACTTCCATTTGTTTTTCAGAGAAAAAAAAGCACCAAATGTTTGGAATGATTGTCCCGGACGGTTCTAGAAAAGATGAAAGGAGCACATCGATTGATGCATTCAGCAGGATGCAGGGCAGCCAAGGAACAGTCGTGGAGTTCCTTGGCAATGGGGATTCGTTCGGTTCAGGGCTGGCATGAGCACGGTGGCCTGATCCAGCGTGAAGCGGCAAGAAATGATGAGAAAGGGCGCCATGATAATGCGTGTGTGGACAAGCTCTGCATAATCAGTGACATCACTCTTCCTTCACGAACCGCCTGAAAGTAATTTCTACATCTTCCAAGAATCAGGGTAGAAAGAAGACTTCGTTGAGGTGATCAAATCCATAAGCGATTATGCATGATGTAAGTATCCACGCCTAGCACACAACTGCTGGACGGCAAACCCATGGCTTTGCCTTGCGTCGTCGTCCTCCCTGGGGCGACACGGGCGGCGGCCGCCGCTTCCTCCCCAAACCTCCTCCTCCACCGGTGTCCTCGCCGGCCGCCGCCGCCATCCGCGGCGGCGGCGGCCCCCTCCCCCCCTCTCTCTCCCTTCTCCTCCCTCCCTCCCTTTCTCCCTTTCTCTTCCTCCCTTTCCTCTCTGCAGGTGCGGCGTGCCCTCCGGCCACGTCCGGCGGCGTGGCGGCCGTTCCGGCGGCGCGGAGGTCGGATCCTCCTCCGCCGTGGCGGATCCGGCGGTTGTGTGGTCTGCTGGAGTCGGGAGCTGGGCTGCTGGCGGGCAACGGCGTCCCATTGTTCCGGGCTGGTTGGCGGCGTGGCGGCGCTGGTTTCGACGAGGGTCGGCGGCGGCGTTGGCCGACGGCGGGGAGGCCCTCCTCCCTCGCCCCTCGCTTGTCGTCGCCCCCTGCCGCCCCTCCCTGCTTGTCGTCGCCCCCTGCGGCGTGGTGGCCCGGCCAGATCTGCCCGGCCAGAGAGGAGGGTGGGGCCCTCCTCCGTCGCCCCTCCGTGCAGCGGCGTTCCAGCGGCGTTCGACGGCGGTTGGGCCCTCCCCCCTCGCCCCTCTGTTTCGCCTGAGCCCTGCTGGTTCGTTGGGCCTTCCTCGAGCTCCCCGTCGCCTCTTCGTCGCCGCCGTCGCTCCCTTGACGTCTTCTGCTCCGCCCTGCCCTGCTGCCCTCCTCTCTTCCGGAGTGCGGTGGCTCGGGCCGTGTGCCCCTGGTCCTTCTTCCGGTCCCTCTCTTCGTCCGGTGGAGGATCGGCGGTCCGGTTGGGGAGCGTCCCTTATGTTCCCATCCCCGCCTTTCCGGTCCTTTCCCTCTGCAGAGTGGTGGCGTCTGGGCTCGCTGCCCCCCTCGCCTCTCCCCTCTCCGGGAGGTGTTGATCTGGGTCACGCTCGCCCCGGCAGCCGACGAGTGTTCCGGCTTGCTCGTGGGAGGTGCCCCTCGGCGTTGGTGGCAAGCCCAGTTCGTGGGTTCAGGGCGCGGGCCCTGGGCGGTCTTCGGCGTTGCTGTGGTAGTCTTCGGCGGTTGGCCTTTGGGGTTCCCGGGCTTGCGTCGTGGCGGGTGGCTCCGGTCTCCTCGCCGCGTCTGCTCAGAGGTCCGCCGGCGTTGACTGCCCCTGCTGCTCTGCTTCTCTGTTGCCCCTCTTCGGGGGAGCGGTGGTGGCCTCGGGATCGGCTGTGCTCTTTCGACGTCCCTGGCTTGGGCCCCTGCAGTGTGGCTTTAGGAGCGAGTGCGTCAGGCGAAAGCCTTGCCTTTGCTTCGCGCTTGGCCGGCGATGACGGCGCTTCGGCGTCGTTTCCCTCCTTGGAGGCATTGTCGTGGTCGCCATTGCGCTCCTGAAGCCCTTGGGCGAAAGCTCTGCGTCGGCGGCACTTCTGTGTCGTTCCCTTGTTGAAGGCGACGCCTCTGCAGTTCGTTAGTCTTCGCCTCGGACTTCCTTTTGTTTGCCGTGTGGTCGTCGCGGGTGGCCTCAGGCCGCTGTTGTACTCCTCCCCCTCCCCCTTTCTGTCTTGTAAATCTGTTTATCTCCTACTTTAATGAAATGGCAGAGCTCCTGCCCGTTAACTCAAAAAAAAAAAGAATAATGCGTGTGTGGAAGCATCGATCCCGTTGCCCTCGCATAGCTCCAGGGTCAGAAGAATGGTGTCTAATTATCTGTACAAAATTCATCGATGAAGCTCACTTGAAATTGAGTTTTTTCCGATGACTAAGAACTCGCGCATGCATGCGTACCATCCATTTTTAATCACTTCAGTTTTTTTTCTCCGAGGAGTTCTTTTTTTTAAATTTTTTTTTTTTGTTCTTTTAGATAATGGAAACAATTACAACCTCTACATCGCTGTATTGACATAGTGAAATGGAAATAAAAAAGAAGATGATTGACAGATTCATTCTGATTGCAAAAACAACATTTTTTTTACTTTCGTTTCAACCCCTTTCTCTATATCGTCCTTTGTTAAGATAATTCCTTTATTTAAATACTAAAGAAAAATTTTAATCTTTAAAGGAATTTTGAGTTTCCAAATAATATCATTGGAATGAAGAAATCATTTGTTCATTACTTTTTGATAAATAGATTGGGCCGAATATTGGCAATTCTTATGTAGGTTCCAAACAAATCTATCTTGCTTATTAAAGAGTTGAATGTTGGACAACCTAGGTAATAAGTGTTGCCATTGGGTATGATTATAAACAATTAATGTTCCATGAAAAGAAATTTGTAAAGGAGTTTAGGACAACGTTTTAGCCACAGTGATATGCTTATGACAACTATAATAAAAAGTTTGGATATTTCTCGTTAAGAGGTATATGACCAAGCCAACTATTCCCAAAATTCAATCTGGGTACAATCACTTAACCTGAAGGTTTTCCATTTCAGTAAAACTTTTTTTTTCACTTTTATGAGACCTTTCCAAAATTTTGACTCTATAGATTGGGTTTCAACTTGTAACATAGTTTTACTACTCAAGTATTTATTACTAAGTAACATCTGCCAAACACCATCCTCATAAAGCAACTTAAAAAGCCACTTGCGATGTAAACATTTGTTCTTAATATCTAGATTTTAAATACCTAGACCACCTTGGTCTTTGGGTTTGCATAGAATGTTCCATTTTACCCGGCGGTACTTCTGTTTATGATTGTCACCTTGCCAATAGAACCTAGATAAAAAAAATCCAGTCTTCTATGCACTTTTCTATGAATCTCAAAGAGCGACATCACAAACATTGGTAGGAAACTAAGAAAAAATTAAGAACATTGGTAGGAAACTAAGAAAAAATTAAGACCGACAAATCTGCCTGCTATGGACAAATGGCGACCTTTCCGACTACGTAATATTTGCTCAAATCATTCCTTACCCCTTTCAATCGACATTATGAAGCTTCCTATAATGCATGGGAATGCTAAGATATTTGAATGGGAAAAATTCAACCTTGCACCCAAATAATTGCATATAAATGTTTTGAAATTCTTCCCCTGAAACAAAACAACTCACTATTATGAAAAATTATTTTCAACCTTGAAAGATGTTCAAAAGTACATAATACGAGCTTTATATTGATTGCTTGTTCAATGACGTGGTTTATAAATACGATACTATCATTGCAGAATAGATAAACCACCATCCACCAATTGTGGCACCATTTCTTCTAATTGATTATGCTGCTTAGCTCTTGACAATAAAATAGAAATCATATTTGCCACAATGTTAAAGAGGATTGGAGACAAAAGGGTATCTCCGATGCAGCTCTTTGTAGGTCTGAAAATAAGGACCTTAATGATCATTGAATTTGATTCCTACGTTGCCACCTGTGACATTTTGTTTTCCAGGTATACCATTTTAGAGAGAAACCTTTCATCCTTAGGGTTTGATATAGAAAAGACCATTTCACTTTGTCATATGCTTTTTTTAAATCAATTTTTAGGATTACCCTGTTTAGATTATTTCTATGCATTTCATGAATCGTCTCGTGAACGATAACCACTCCGTCCACTATGTTTCAACTAGACAAAAAAAGTCGCTTGGGTAAGTCTAGTTTATTTATTTGCAACCTTGTTTATTTTGTTAGTGCCAACTTTAGTAAAGACTTTAAAACTAACATTTAATAGATAAATTGGTCTAGAATGCTGGATTTGTTTAGCCTCCATTGATTTTGGAAGTAATTTTATTGTTCAAAATTAAGTTTATACAGAGATAATTTTCAGTGTGAAAATCCTCAAAAAGAGCCGTGAAATCAAATTTGATGAGCTCCCAAAAGGCTCGGTAGAATTTAGCAGAAAAATCATCTAATCGAGGGTTTTATTATGCTTCATTTGCAAATGGCTTCCTTTACCTCGGCTGCTCTATTAGCTAGAGAAATGGAAACTTCAGGGTATGGAGCCCTTTTAGCCTCGCGATTATTAGAGATGACGACTCTCACTAGTAAAACAACATGACCTACATCCCCTAAGACGTCACAAAGCTTACCGAGTTGATCAGGAGGCCGGCCTTCTATCACACCGATCAAAGTGGTTTGCCACCGAATAGTAGCCGAGAGATGGCAGAATGAAACAAGTAGTTTCTGAACTGGATATGCATGTGGTTGCAAATCATAGGTTAATCGCCTTAAAAGCAAAGAAAATCCTCAGTAGTCACGTGAACTCTTCTATGGTACTAGTGTTATCCAGAGTAAACAATTATTTAGCCACTTAATTGGATCAGAAGACATGGCGTCAAAAAAGTGCATTAGATGCGTAATCTATGTTTGCTAGTGCAAACACCAGAGAAAATTGCTCAAAGGACACTTAATACACTTAATTCGCTGCCATGAAACAAAACGACATTCAGTTCGTCTCTATTTCTCATATGACATCGAGTCAACAAATTTTATTTCCAAATGATATTTTGATACTTTTTACCTCTTTTTCCCCTTCCCCTTTTCTCCTTTTTTTGGCTTTCTTCTCACCCTCCGTCGGGCACCGCGCCGCCACTCCGCCGCTGTCGCCACCGCGCCGCGCCGTTGTCTGACCGCTGCCCTCTGTCACCATCTGTCTCCGCCATCGCTCGCATTGTGCCGCCACCACTCGCATCGCACCTCCGCCATCAGCGCTCCCGTGGCCGCAACTGTTATCGTCGCCATCATTCCCGACGGCGCTGCCGCTCCCATCATCGGTGTCGTCGCAACATAGGAGAAAAAGGAGAAAAGGGGAGAAGAAAAAGGGAAATAGAGAAAAAAAGATAAAATGTCATTTGGGAATAAAACTCATTGCATTGGTGTCATAGAGGAAATAGAGACAAATTGTGTGTCGTTTTGTTTCTTGGTACCGAATTGAGTGCAATTTGAGCAATTCCCCCAAGCCCCGTACGATGTATAATACAAGTTCTTCTTCCGAGTTGGAATGTTGTAAGATGTTTTTTTATGGCTTTTAGTAGGTGGTTGATCTTTACGTGGAGACATGTTATAAATATGTTGTGTTTTTTTAAAATAAACTGAACAGGAAAAACGGATTATTGAACGTATTTCTATTTTTTTTTAATATCCGCATTGTTACAAACTTAGCCCATCTAACATCAAGCATGCACACGTTTTTTTTGCCAATCCATTTTTTTTTATAGACGGGTTAAAAACTAAAAATGGGAAGCGTAAAACCTAGGTTTAGCCGTTCAGGAGGTAGGGCTCTTTCTTTGACCATTCCACTACCTGACTACCAGCACGATGGATTAAGGCCGTAAATCTCTGCACGAAGACGGTCAATTACCAGTTATGTGTGCCTATCTTGCCGATCTAATCAACTCCTATCCTCGCAAAGCGCAACAGCCAAACTCCTCACTTCACCGCTAGTTTTGCCAGGGCCATCTTCCAATCCAAGAATTTACCTTCCCTTCCCTTCCGTCTCTTCCTTTTTCTTTTCTTCCAAGGTTGGCCATTTATTTTCCTTCCGAAGGATTAACCGCCAATGTGAAAACAAGATCAAGCTTCCGGTTACATGCAGCGCAACTAATAAAAGTTATAAAAAAATTCTCAAAATATTTGTAGATGTACGTACTTCATTGTTTACTCTACCTACGTATGAAATTTCAATGCTAAATTAATACTTTTATATCTGACTCGGGGAACAATATGAAGAATGACTAACCATGGAAAAACATACACGGCTTGCTCGATTTCACTAAGATCTCCGTGCGTAAAAAACAAATAAAAAACAACCAGATCTTAAAATAAAGAAGGGCAAAAAAACCCCTTTTTCCTACTCGACAACTTTATTTTGAACCACACCAGATACCCCGAAGAGAACCCTTTCCTTCCGACCCAAATCACCAAGCCCGATATCAGAACCGCTGCGCCGACCTAGGATGAAGCCGAAGATCTACATCTTCCTCTATTGTGTCGATGCAACGAGGCCTTTATTGACTACTCTCTCAACCCAAAAACTTATGACTAACCTTTCGCAGGCATCGATCCATCGTCATCCTTACCCTCTAGTAGCCTGAAGGCCAGTAGGAGCAAAGACGGCGGATGGATCGACGCCGGCGCCAAACCCTCCCTTTTTTTTCCTCTCTCTCCTTGAGGGCGGTGGCAGCTGGAACCCTACTCGGGTTTTTTTTGCACGTATGATTTTAAGTAAATTGCTAAATTTAGTTGTTTGAACTTGCAATTTATAAAGAGGTTGAGTAAGTTACGAGCACATCTATAATTTTTTTTAGATTTTTTCATAATTTTTGTTTGTTTGGTTGTATGGTGATTGCACCGGAACTTAATTGCAAATATATGTTGACTAAAAATAATCAGCGATAATGCATCCTTGACCACGTTGTCATTACCCTTCATCAACTCCCCCCCCTTTTTTTTTTTTTCCTTTCGCGGTGCTGGTTTCTGAGATGTGTCTCGTAATCCATGGCTCTTGCCATGTGAGTCGAAATAGCAAGTGCACGCATGGGAAAGCCATTGCTTAATGCAATATACAACTGGTGTGTGCATGCATGCATGCATGGTGCAAGCAACATTGCTACCCAAAAGTCTCGCAAGAGATTATCACGTGATTGGAGGAATTGATGTTGTTTTACTTGTTACTATATACATGTATGCGGTTTTAAGCAAGGTCCATAGCGTATTAATATTAGTATCTTTTTGCCATTGATCTCTGCGATTCTCCATGAATAAATGGTTAATTACATTTTGATTAGTCAGAATCACATCAAGATATACAATCGGTCCCTCCGAAAACACACAATGCATTCTTAATAATATACAATTGTTTTTTTTTCCCGCACATGTGAAACGTCTCCTCCGCAAATAATCTTCCCTGAAAGCAATGTCCTCAGAGTAAATTAAGCATGGTGGTTAAAAATCAGAGAATTTTTAAGGCAACGAAGCAACCATTCCCTTGAGACCAAAACCATGGTTGATAGACTTTATGGGGACAGCACCGGGTTAGCTAGCCCAAAGCTTCAATTGGTAGCAAGATACCAAAGACGCTAGCTAGCCGTGCCAACCCCCAAATTCACACTAGCACAAACACCTAGCTACATGCAGCTTCCATGCCAATTCCCATTAATTAAAACACCAAAACTATCTATGTAATCCAGCGAGATATCCATGTCACCAACCCTATGGATGCTTACCAAACCATGAGGACAAAAAGAAACAAGCCCCTGGCCCCTCCCCCCTAATGACAAACCAAAACCAGCAACAAATGAAGCAAACAACCCAAGCCAAGCAAAGCAAAGCAAAGCAAAGGCTGTCAAAGATGACACACACTAACCACAATCATGAATTGCCTTGCCTTGCCCTACCCTACCCTACCCTACCCCACCCCTCCCTCTCTCTCTCCCTCTAAAAATCAGGGAAACAAAGAAAGGAAAAAATCCAAGAAAAAAGCTGATGAGAGAGAATGGGAAAAGCTGATGAGAGATAAGGGGCAGGGAGAAGAGAGGGGAGGGAGAGAAGGGGTGGGAGTATCAAGAAAGGGAGAGGCTTTGGCCCCAAGCGTGCTCCCCCTCAAGCAACCCCTCTTCCGGTCAGCGTCCCTGTTGACCGCGCCACCACCCCGTTGCAACGGAACGGACGAGGCATCCTCCTCCTCCTCCTCTCCTCGCGTCGCCCACTGCAGTGCTATATATAACTCATCGTCTCCCATTCTCGCCATTACGGACGCCAACGCCTCTCTCTCTCTCTCTCTCTCTCTATCTATCTAATCTCTCTCTCTCTCTCTCTCTCTCTCTGCCAAAGAAGTGTAACAGCTCGCCCACGAGAGCAACGGACGGGCGGGCGCCGCGCCCAGGGTGGAGGCGGCATGAGGACGAGGCGTGGAGTGTGCTACTCGTCGTGCGGCGCGGCGGCGGCGGCGGCCGACGGGCAGGAGATGCACCGGCGGAAGAGGCGGCGGACGGCGGGCGTGGAGGGGTTGCTGCCGGCTGCGGGCGCCCCCGCGGCAGGGTGCGGCGGCGGCGGCGTCGCGGTGGGGAACATGTTCGAGGAGCTGCCTGATGATCTGGTGGTGTCCATCCTGGCCGACGTGACGGCGTCCGCCTCTTCGCCGGCCGACCTCGCCGGCGCCGTCCTCACGTACGTGGCCTGCGGTTTTCTTGAGGCTGTTCCGAGGATGGAGAAATCGTTGCCGGCGTGGAGTCCTTACGGGGGTGTTGATGTTTGGGTTTGTGACTTGCAGGTGCAAGAGATTCAGGAAGCTGGCGCAGAGCAAGGTGGTGCTCGCGAGGGCGTCGCCGCGGTGTCTCGCCGTCCGTGCCAAAGCGTGGTCTGACGCCGCCCACCGCTTCTTGCAGCGCTGCGCCGACGCCGGCAACCTCGACGCCTGCTACCTTCTCGGCATGGTAAGATCAATCCAATCGTACCATCTCGTTTGCGATCGTGAAGATCGTGATTTTGATCGTCTTCCTTGTGGTGTAGATCCGGTTCTACTGCCTGGGGAGCCGAGGGTCGGGGGCGGCGCTAATGGCGGCGGCGGCGGTGGGCGGGCACAGGGACGCGCTGTACTCGCTGGCTGTCGTCCAGTTCAACGGCAGCGGCGGCACCAAGGACGACCGCGACCTCCGCGCCGGCGCGGCGCTGTGCGCGCGCGCGGCGTCGCTAGGCCACGTCGACGCACTCCGCGAGCTGGGGCACTGCCTGCAGGACGGCTACGGCGTGCGCCGCTCCGTGCTCGATGGCCGCCGCCTCCTCATCCAGGCCAACGCCCGCGAGCTCGCCGCTGCGGTCACCGCGTCCGCCTCGCTGCTCCGCGCCGGCAAGGCGTCGCCGCGGCGGCACTCGTGCCTGCTCAGCGACTTCGGCTGCCGCGCTGCCGCCGCCGCCGGCGAGCCGCACGCCGCCAACCGGTTCCTGGCCGAGTGGTTCGCATCGCGGCCGCTCGCGGCGTCTGCCGACGACGACGGCGTCGACGGAGGCGGCGGCGGCCTCCGGCTGTGCTCCCAGGCGCTGTGCGGCCGGCCGGAAACGCGGCGCCACGAGTTCCGGCGATGCTCGGTGTGCGGCGTGGTGAACTACTGCTCGCGCGCGTGCCAGGCGCTGCACTGGAAGATGGCGCACAAGGCCGAGTGCACGCCCATGGATCGGTGGCTCGACGGTGCCATCCCCAACCCCAATGCTGCTGGCGCCGCCGCCGCCGCGCCATGACCGCCCTGCGCCGCGTCCGTTCCCTCGCGGCTCGCCATCGCCAGTTCTCTCTATGATTCCTTCTGTCCTGTGTACATGGCCGCTGAGGTAAAGCTAAAGCAAGTCTGACACTTGCCGATTTTTGTCGTTTTTACCCTCCTTTCGTCCGGACGCATGCAAACTGAAGCCAAATTAGTTCGTCGAGATGTTAAATTTCTGCCCGTTTGCTCGCGCGCTTCCCCGTGCTTGGCTGCTTCCTTCTGAGCCGTCTGCTACAAAAGGCAGGGAGAAAGAGAGTGAGAGACGCGGCTGGGACGCACGCGACCGCACCGCACGCAGACGGCGGTTTGTGATGAGTGGTGCGTGGCGTCCGTGGAAAAAGGAGCTGAGAACGATGGAAACCGACGACGCGCGCCAGGGCAGTGCTGCGGCCTTTTCTGCCGGCATTGCGCGGTGCGGCTCCGCGGCTCCGTTTCCAATTTCTGTGCCCATTTCGCCGGGCAAATGCCGTTCAGCTCATCCATCCCGGAACCTACCTACACCCGGAGAGATAAGTTACCACTTACCAACGAGTCGATAATAACTACTCAAAAGTTCACTTAGAAAAGAATTGACTAATTGGTGGTCAACCGGAAAAAATTCACACAAGTTCGGCTTAAGAAGAGGAACGATTAACTGGCAGTCTGAAATAAATCACGGTTGTTATTTTAGTTGTTGGATAAAAATCAACAACCTAGATTACTCATCTTGTATTGCTCATCCCTCGCCCCCTCCTATAGATGGTCAGATGGGTCGGGTCAAACGGGCCGACCCAAAAGAACAACGGGTGGGCCCGACATGGCACGATATTAAACGGGCCGTGCCGGCCCGGCCAGTGCCGCAGTGCCGTGCTTGGGCCTCGACCTAAGCGCGTGGGTCAGCTCGGCACGGCACGATTAGAGGAGGCCTGTTAAGGCACGATCGTGCCGTGATTGGCACGACACGGCCCGCCAGCTCCCATGGCTAGGCGTCGCGTGCCACGTGAGCTGATCCAACCTGGGCCTGGGCCGCCACACCCGCCCCGCCCTCACGCCCATATATATTCCCGCCGTCCCCGCCGTGACCTAACCCTAATCCCTATTCCCCACTCACTCTACTCCACTCCGCTCCGCTCTGCCGTTTCACATCTCTCGTTCAGACGGAGTGAGAGGCGAAGCGCCTTGCGGAGGCGGAATGCCACCGCTCGCCAGAGCAGAACAGCTCCCTGCCTTCCTCTCCCTCTCCGGCTCCCATCTCTCTCTCGGTCTCTCGGTTTCCCACCTTTCCCTCTCCCTCCCCCCTCAGGCCCTCACCGTGTCTCCGTCTCTGCCGCGCGCCGCCACTCGCCGTCTTGCACCCTCTCATCATTTTGAGATGTTTTCTTTTTTCGGGCTAATGGGCTGGCACGGCCAGATGGCCCACTAGGCTAACGGGCCGACACGGCACGATTATATTTCTGTCGTGCCGTGCTTGGGCCGCCGGCTTAGCCCGTGGGCCGGCACGGCACGACACGATTAGTTAAACGGGCTGTGCCGTGCCGCCCATCTGGCCATCTATACCCCTCCTCTCCCATATAGATTTGTTCCATACCTCCTCTCACCAATGCTTTTTGCAAGCTGCTCTTGCCTTCTGTCTTATTGTTTGCCTTGACTCCTGACTTTGCTCAGGCTTGGCTCGTGAGTGACCAAGCTCAAATCAAGCCCTATTTTTATCTCGTTCATTTTAACTAGCCCGAACTAAACTTAGCTAACCTATGGTTTGTCCTAGTCACATAAAGGCTCATCACTAGCCCACTTAAACACTTCCTGTCCACTCATCTAACCGTAGGCTAGTCATTTCCACTCCCCACTTTCGACCTCATCCTCCCTCCCACTATTGAGTCGTCAGTCCTCACCATCTTTGGTCGCTACCCCTCCCCACCTCTAGATCTGGTCCTTCCTTGTCCTCCTGTCGACACCGCAACCCCTGCCTCCCTGCCACTGCGTCATAACCACTTGCCCCTCCTTTCCACTGTTGTGCAGCACCGTCGGTGTGGTCTATCCCGCTTCTCCTCATTGATGGTGTTACGGCCTCCCACTACCACCAATGCTATTGGCATCGTCCATCCCATCCTCCTCCCTAGCGACGGCATCACAACCTCCCGCTATCGCCAGCACCGATGGTGTCATCCATCCTATCCCCTCCTCACAACCAACCACCAACAGCACCATGACCTCTTGCCACCACTTGAGCTTGTGAAGTCCCACGAACTAGCTCGAGCTGCTCAATAACTCAGTCGGGCTTGACTGAGTTGCCAAACAAGCGTGAGCCCATGCCTGCTTCCTGACTTAGTCACTTGAACAAGCCCGAGCCGAGTTAAACTTAGATATCTTGATCTCGGCTCTTTTCCACCCCTACTCCTGTTGCCCAGCCCAACCTAGCATGTGTGTTGTACATCAATCCCCCGTCAGCTCACCCACTGTCGATCCTCCGTCCCCATGGCTCCGTTGCCGCGTCGCAGCCCCACCACACTCATGTCCACGGTTGGGCCGCCACCTCACTAGCCTCCCTTTAAGCCCTAAGGGCATCAATGAACCTCGAATCCTAGCCTAAACTGGCTACGAGAGAAAACAAGGTGGCAAGAGAGAAGGAAGATTGTGACAATAAGTTAAATTGACGATGAGTTTGTGCAATTTCATATGCCTACAAAATAGCTCAGCTATTAAAAAAAGATTATCATGTGACATTGGGACGACGAGAAACCGATAATCGTCCTTTCTAAATCGAAAATTGAATCCACGAGTGAAATCAACCAATACGTGTATAATAATCGAGCGACAACTTTCCATTTTCTCTTGAAATTTGCGGGGGGCGGAGAAGGCACGATCGGGCTTTGCACAAGGTGTTCCGACTTCACAGATTGTTTGAACAAATCTAATTTGGACAAAGTGACATGAGCAATAAGTTGTTTCTTTTTTTAAAAAAAATGCGGCAAACGTTTCTACACCCGTTAATACTATTTTAGGATTATTTGAAATTTTTTGGTCTTCATATTAAAAGTTTTGAATCTGAAAAGTAGGATATATCCTATCAGTGATTCGGTGGTAGCACTGTAGCAGTCAATAATAGTTATAATTTCGAACCTCAAACTACGTACTCTTCTCTATGTGAAATGAAAAATCTCCCATGAATGCTTCAACAACCTCTCCAGCTGTCAAGGATTGTTTGCTTTAGCTGCCCTTCATTTCGAAACGGCTCTGAGAAACCGAACCGTTTTAGCTTGGGAAAGCAGTTTTTTTCAGGTTATAACATCGTCACCAAGAGAGGAAAACATGAGAGCAGCATTTTGACTTCACTACAGGAATCCAACGTAAATAGCTAAAAAAACGTAAATAAGTCAACATATAAAAAAAAGACGTAAATAGGATTATTTACGTTGACGGCCGATGTAAATAGGGCTATTTACATCAGCCTTGTGGCTGACGTGAATAATGGCTGTCGGCTAGAGCCGGGTCGGTAATGCCAGCTGACACCGCTGTCTGGTAAAATAACCGCCATTTTTCTAAAATTATGTCATGACATCCATTATTTACCACATTAAGTGCAAACAATTTTGGGTCATGAACATATTTCGGCTTCAACGTGAGAACCGAATCTTGGAGAGGGGAACATGAACGTATACATGGCATACGGAATACGGCAGCAGCTAGCTAGTGCTGCGCCGGCGATGGATCGATCGATTGACAGGTTGAAAAAAATATATACCGGCCCCTCCGATACATAGGCTCTCTTTTCTTCGCCACGGTGGTTTGGTTTTAGTTGTAGTTGAACGGTGCAATGTTTTTTAAAAACAAATACACAAAAGGTTAAAATTCATTAATTTTTTTTAGATCTCTAAAAAAGATCCTACCAAGAATAAAAAATTACTGTAAATGGTCATAAAAAATGATAATTTTTATAAATGGAACCTAAACCGTACGGGAACCAACCGCGGACAAGAGAACATAGATTGGGCGCTGGCGGATGGAGACACGGCCGAGGCTGCGCGCGTCCTGGGCGTACATATGTCAACGTGTGCGTGCGCGCGCGAGGGCGAGAGCGAGGGGTCGAGAGCGAGCTGTCCGCTGTCGCTGTAGCGACGTTTCTTGCAGAGGTAGAGTAGTAAAGACGAGACGAGACGAGGGCACAGTGGATTGGAGAGACGCACGAGAAGAAGGGTTGGGTCGATGGAGACCAACACCTGCGCCGCGCCCGCGGCGGGGAGACCTTCAACTCGATCGATGCTTTCATGTACGGGCATGGGGGATTGGACAATTGGTGGCTTCTAGGCTTCGTGTTTACTCTATCTAAGCATGCACGCGCGTGCGTGCGTTTGAAGAGCAGAAGTAGAGATCGAATTTTCCTTGTAGTGCTTGACCATGCTTCTTGTGAGAGTGTGAGATGATCGTGTGGACGGTTAACGTGTTATCTCAATTGACCGTCCAAAACGTGCTAAATGCATCGATAGTGATGAGCCCCCGACTTTTGAACCCTTAAAAAACCGTTAGTGATGACAAACCGACAGTAATAGTATGAGTATCACTAGCAGGTATTTAAACGAAGCGCTAGAGACAGTTGCTAGCGGTTCTTTGCACGAACCGCGCGCTAGGTATAATAACCTATCATAAGCGATTCGAATATGGTGATAGTTCTGCACACCACAATATTGGCCCAAGGCTGCATTATTGTTGCTCATGACCTTCTACCTCCCGATACTATGGCATCCTGTAGCGGTGGAGGGCAGGGCAAAACAGTAGTAGCATCCAAATTTTGCTCATTTCTCAAGTATTTGAAGTGTTTTAGTAGTTGTAAGATCTCTTGGTAGTGGTTGGAAGGTTACTGTTCAAAGCTAGCTAGCTAGATCTACTTTAACTAATCCAAAGTTGAACATATATATAATTAATGTTCCAATCAAACTTATTTTTGGTTGATCTCTTGCTATGTTTGCTAATGTTTGTTGTTCGAACGGTATGGATGTATGTGAGAGAGAGAGCAATCAATATTTGGTTTCAGGTTATTTCGCAAGCATATACTTTCAGAATATCGTATAGGTGTATAGTTGATACATGCTGGAATGGTATAAATTTTTTATAAAAACATGAGAAAAATTTGTACATAATGAATAAAATTTTGTAGAGTGTGATGTTGGTGGAAGTTGCTCGGATGATGAGTACAATTTTGTGGAGATGATGCGGCACGTAGAATAGACTACGACATGGAAAGAGTTTGCCAAATTCAAGAAGTGGACAAAATAGTTGAAGAAACCAGATGGATGTTGGGTGGCAGTCTTCTTGGGAGGTGTCTTCGTGGTTTTTAGGCCTCTCCTCTCTTGGGCTCGCTCTCAATGGCTTCTAGTTTCGCTTCCCCACGGACGGGACCAATGTTGTTGGCCCGAGTAAGACAACAGATTTTTGGGAGGACTGCTCCGCAAGGGTGGTTAGATGAAATTGTGGAGCAACTCGAGGGAAATGGATCTGAAACAATAGTGTCTAGCCTTCGAGAAAAAACCCCTCCTATATGGTATCAGGTCCCTCATTTATAGTAGGAAGACCCTTTTACAATCCTCCGCATTGCCCCTCCAACCAAGGACTAAGCGGGGTTGGGAAGTCTTTCCTAGGAAAACTTCTTGGCCCCTGACCTACTTCCCTAGGCAGAGGCTTTTTTTTTTTGGGGGAGGGGGGGGGGGGCGGACCTCAAATCCCGAAGCAAGACTTGAGTGCCCCGCTACCAGAGCTAAAGTAAGGTTATAAAGGGGATTACAGGGAGACCGGGTTGTTACGATTCGTACGAGTATATTCCTACAACGTGATATGAATCCTGGGACCTATGGGACCCTCGGTACTTGCTGTCTCCAAGCTTCTTGGCGATCAAGGAAACTTCATCCCTTTGAATTGCTCCCGCGAGGCGACTGGCTCTCCCCCAAATCGACGCCGACCTCCCAAGGAGGACCGAGCCAGGAGCACTCTTGAGGCCATCCTCCTCCTTGGTCCACCATTGCTTCGCCTACAGAAGGAGAAGCTTCCTTTAGACCGCTGCCCCATTGATCCACCATTGCCTCGCCCACAGGAGGCGAAGCTTTCTTCGGGCCACCACTCCTCTGGTTCACCATTGCCTCACCCGTGGGAGGCGAAGCTTCCTTCTTCCTCTGGTTAGCTTGCTCCAAGTTTACAGGGGTTGGGTGTTCCCCCACTACAATAGATATGACAATCAAGCAGTCATGTAAGATAAATCAAAATAACAAGAAGCAGGCATGTTTATAACATGGATACAACTAGTTTGTTCATATAGCATGCATTCTTATAGAAAACAACATATTTTTAGAAAAATTGGGTATATACATGAACTACGAAATGTTAACTTGACTTGCTCAGGTGGTAGTCCTCCTCGGCGTCTCTGAATCGGCCCTCCAAGTCATTTACGTTTGTTCGTACAAGTTAACACTAATAAATATCTAGAAATGCAACTGAAACTTGATACATAAATGCAACTACAATTACTTATGACGATTCTATTTCACCCTAGGGTCCGACAAAATGCCATGTCATGCATGATCTCGTAGTACGAGATCTCCCTGGCTCGCCCGCGGGACGTCGAAAGTGTATTCCGAGAGTTTGCCTTCGGGCTGAGGAGACGCTGCCTTACAGGTGCTTCCACCACTACTAGGGAACGGGCCTTCTATCCTGGCACATCAGTCCAGGTTAACGACAAACCGGGACTGAGATTAACTTCGATCCGGTTCTGCTCAACGGCGCGAGCCGCAGTTACCGAGCCGGTTGGTGGCACCAACCGGGACCGATAGGTCGTCTCACACGATAGATGGCAGCAGGAGAGTATTAATCCCAGTTGGTGTTACCAACCGGGACTGATACTGGGCTCCGATAATTGGCGC
Source organism: Raddia guianensis (assembly GCA_036346415.1). NCBI lineage: Eukaryota > Viridiplantae > Streptophyta > Magnoliopsida > Poales > Poaceae > Raddia > Raddia guianensis. The sequence goes on along the minus strand of CM070537.1, from coordinate 23,414,038 downwards.
GCATTTCTCCAGTCACAAAAGCCCGGTTGGTGTTACTAACCGGGACTGATATTGGGCTCCGATAATTGGTGCATTTCTCCGGTCACAAAAAGTCACTGCCGCCCTGCCGAGTCCATCGTCGTCTTCTCGTCACCGCACTGAGAGCTGAGGGAGCTCACACGCGTTGAGGAAGGAGAGGAGACCGGAGCCACATTCGTCACCGCGCTGAGCAAGGAACTGGTGAGGAGTGGGGACCGGAGCCAAGTCTCTCTTCACCGCGCTGAGGGAGGCTGAAAGGGGATCGAAACCACGCTCGTGTTGCCGCGCCGGCCGTGTCGTCACCACCGCCCCGGCAGTGCCTCTGAGGAGAGGGGAGACCAGATCCTCGCCTCTTCATCGCGCTGAGAGGGAAGGAGCTGAGGGAGGTGACGGTAGCCGCTCTCGTCGTCGCCGCGCGCCCACCGATTCGTCAGCGCCTACCCGGCCACGTTGATGAGGTACATTTATCCACGGGCATCACATCCTCGTTCTGGTCCCACCGCCACCGCCGCTGCAGCGACCGCCGCCACCGCTACTGGCGCAACCGCGAATGCGGACCTTTGTTTGTGTTTTTAGCTTTAAATTTTTGTCCGGGAGATTTAGGTTGTCATGTTGGACCGGTGACGGGGCCACTAACATCGCAACCACGCTCCCTCCTCCTAGGTCCAAAATGTGCTATTTTTTTAAGTGTCTATACCCCTCCACCGTTGTTTGTTGTGGGGGACGAATCAACACAAAAGTAGCACAAAAGAAGACAAAAAATACGTGGCGAGCAACGATGTGGCACGTCGCGGCGACGGTAGCGGCGGCAGGAATGGTGGTGATGAGGAGGGCGAGGACGAGGGCGATGGCGAGGGCGGCGGGAATGGTGGTATTTAGGAGGGCCAGGGCAAGGGCGACGGCGGCGGCAACGGCGGCGACGGAAATGGTGGTATTGAGGAGGGCGAGGGCGAGGGCGACGAGATGAAGGGGAAGTCACATTCCCGTAGAGTGTGATTGAGACATCAAGATCACACTCTGTGTTGTACTTATTAATTTAAGTTTTATGCACTTTAGAATTTTTGTTGTCCGAACAATTTATGTATAATTGTACCTGCTGCAGACTTTGTGTGTTCAATGATGTATTTTTAAAGTGTACTATTAAATCATGCTTATGTGTGAAGTATTGAATCATGTTTGTATGTGTACTATTAAATCATGTTCGTTTGTATGGTATCAATATGTGTGTTTGATACACAAGCTACTGTCGCACCCAATGCTATAAATATGTATAATGCAGATGGATCGACGATGGATGTACATGGACCGATGTTCCTCGCAGTTCGTGGAGGGTTTGGAAATTTTTATTCGTCATGTCGAAACCAATATTATCTTAGACTATATATGTTGCCTATGTATTGATTGCAAGAATTAAAAGGAGTGGGCAAACTCTGAGCAAATTCATTTTCATTTGATTTCAAGAGGTTTTATGAAAAATTTTACCTGTTGGACTAAGCACGGCGAAGTAGAGATTACACGGGCTGAAGAAGAACAGGTGGACGATAATATCTCGGGCGCTGGCCAACACAGTTCTTTCGAACATATGCAGGGGAGTTTGGCGACGATGATCTAGACTAGATGCTGCTTGATGGACATGGAGAATACGTTGATGAAAGGCATTACGAAAAGTTTCAGCGCCTGTGGGAGGACTATGATACACTGTTGTATCCAAACTGCGGACAGGGGCACAGAAAGTTGCGTACCACACTAGAACTAATGCAATGGAAGGCGACATATGGATTGTCTGATAAGGGATTCAACGAGTTGTTAGGGCTTATGAAGAAGTTGCTTCTAGAGGGCAACACGTTGTCTGAAATTAAGTACGAAGCCAAGCAAGCTCTCTGTCATTTGGGTCTGCAGGTACAGAAGATACATGCATGCCATAATGATTGCATCCTCTATCCCAATGAGTGTAAGAATTTGGAAGCCTGTCCGCGGTGTGCAAAACATCACGGTATAAGACCAAGCGTAATGATGCAGGTGAGGTAGAGGAGGGACGTAAGGTGAAGAGATCCCGCTAAGATGATGTGGTACTTTCCTATAATTTCTCGGTTGAAACGTTTGTTTGCCAACAAAGAGCATGCGAAGATGATGCGTTGGCACAACGATGCTCGTAACGTTGATGGAAAGCTAAAACACTCTGCAGATGGGTCGCAGTGGCGAAAACTTGATAGGAAATACCTGGAATTTTTAAGCGATGCGAGGAACATACGATTTGTGTTGAATACTGATGGGATGAACCCCTACAGTGAGTTGAGCACCAATCACAGTATCTGGTCAGTGACTCTATGTATCTACAATCTTTCTCCTTGGCTGTGTCAGAAGCGGAAGTATATTATGATGACATTGCTCATCCAAGGCCCCAAGCAACCCGGCAATGACATCGATGTGTACCTAAAACCGTTGATCGAAGATCTGCTAACATTGTGGAACGATGATGTATGTGTATGGGATGAGTACGAAAGAGAGTACTTCACCCTACGTGCATTGCTATTCGTAACCATCAATGACTGGCCAGCACTTGGTAACTTGTCGGGCCTATCTATCAAAGGATATAAAGCCTGCATCGAGTGCTTGGATGATACGAAAAACAAGAACCTAACAAACTCTCGAAAGGTTGTATACATAGGCTACCGTAGGTTCCTAAATCTGAAGTACCCGTTAGGGAGTAACCTAGTTAATTTTGATGGGACGGAAGAGAACCGCAAGAAGCCTAAGCATCACAGTGGGGTATATTTCTTTTCTATGGTGAAGGATCTGAAAGTCGTATTTGGAAAGGGTCATGTTAGCAAACCTGTCCCACCACTCCCTCCTGAAGAAGCTAAGAAGAAGGCTAGTTGGAAGAAGCAATCAATTTTTTAGGATTTGCCTTACTGAAAAGACTTAGAGGTTCGTTACTCATTGGACTTCATGCATATAACGAAGAATACTGCTTGAACCTGTTAGGATATCTAGATATTATCCGGCAAATCAAAAGATACTATTCAAACACGGAAGGACCTACAACTATTAGAACTCAGGCAGGAATTACATCCGCAAGAAAGAGACAAAGGGCATTACCTCCGTCCTATGAGTTACACTCAAGTAAAGAAGAGAAAATAAACATGATTAAGTTGTTAAACAATGTTAAGGTCCCTTCCGGATACTCGTCGAACATAAGAAGACTTATAAACACAAAAGAGAATAAAATCGTAAACGTGAAATCGCATGATTGTTACGTGTTGATGACCCAGTTGCTGTGAGTGATATTGAGAGGTGTTCTGTCTGACATGGTACGAGGGACAATCGTCAAGGTGTACTCGTTCTGCAACGCAATATCACAAAAGGTCATAGATCAGATAATTTATCTAATCTACAGGATGATATTGTCGCTGCTCTGATCAACCTTGAGATGATCTTCCCTCCGTCCTTCTTTGATATGATGGTCCATCTCATGGTTCACATGGTGAAAACAGTTAGAAATTCTCGGACCCGTGTTTTTGCACAGCATGTTCCCTTTCGAGAGGTACATGGGTGTTCTAAAAAATATGTTCGTAACCGGTCTCGCCTAGAAGGTTGCATCGCCCAGGGTGTTGGCATAGAAGAGGTGATTGAGTTTGCATCGACTACATTAATGAATTGAATCCGATTGGCGTGCCTGTATCACGCTATGAGGGGAGGCTGCAGGGAAAAGGCACTCTAGGGAGAAAAGAATCCTCTTGCAAAGATATATTGTCATTTAGACAAACACATTTCACAGTATTAAAGCAAGCAGCTTTAGTGGCTCCATATGTCGATGATCACGAGAAAATTCTACGAGACGAATATCTAGGGAGATCATAAAAGTGGATCGCAAACAAGTAAGTAGAGAGTTTCGACGGTTGGCTACAAAAACAGCTGTTGGGCAAGGAGGGAGTCCACGAACAATTGCAACTCTTAACTCGTGGACCATCAATAACAATGGTATCATGGCAAGGGTATGAGATAAATGGATACATATTTTACATAGAATACCAGCATAGCAAGAGCACGAACCAAAATAGCAGTGTTCGAATTGATGCATTGGACAATAATGAAAACATGGACACCTATTATGGTTTTATAGAGAAAATCTGGGAGCTCGAGTACGGACATTTAAAAGTCCCTCTATTTCGGTGCCAATGGGTCAAGCTGACAGCTGTGCAGATTGACGAGCATGGGATGACAACCGTGGACCTTAAGCAAGTGGCCTACAGGGACGAACCGTTCGTGCTCGCCAATGATGTCACGCAGATTTTCTATGTGATTGACATGGGTAGCAAACCGAAAATACAAAAGGGATGGAGTACAAAAAGGCATAAGGACAATACTTGTAGTACTGATAAGCCAAGACACCATGTTGTTCTTCCTGGTAAAAGAAGGATTGTCGGAGTTGAGGGCGTAACAGATGAAGAAGAGTATAATCAGTTCAACGAGGTGCCGCCTTTCTCGGTAGATGTAGACATTAATATCCTCAATGGTGATGATGATGCCCCTTACTTACGCCATGACCACAACGAAGGATCACTTGTAAAAACAAAATAGTTGCATATATGTACTATTTATCATAATATTTCTGAAAATCACATACGACAAGTACTTGGATGCGCTCGGATGCCAATGTTTAAAGGGCAATGTTTAAAGAGAATATATACTATTTACGTACAATGTTTTCCAATTTTACGATGTCATAAACAATTTATTAGCAGACATCTCATTTTCGGACTTTTTGTTAATAGAAATTTGCTATCCATGAAAACATTGCCCTCCCTTATACACCTTATTTTCGGACTATTTGTTAATAGATTCATAATTTACTAGAACTTTAAAACCATTCAAAAATTAATTAATAATTTTTCATAGGCTAAAGAGAATATGTACTATTTATATACAATGTTTTACAATTTGACGATGTCATAAACTATTTATTAGCAGACACCTCATTTTTTGTCTTTATGTTAATAGATATCTGCTATCCACAAAAATATTGCGCGCCCATACATATCGACAAGTGTATTGCGTCCAACTGGTTAGCAAAGACGCTGCTATAGCGGGATCTTTGTCTGGCGTCATGGTTCGAGCCCCGCTTCGCCTCGCAGTACCAATTTTTGAAAATACAACCATCACTCCCGTTTTAAACCTCAAACCGGGACTGAAGGCCTCCAGACGCAAAGCAGTTATGTTGAATTTTTTTAAAACACAACAGTCACTCCCGGTTTTTAATTCCAACCGGGACTGAATGCCTCCAGACATGTTGGCCCCACACGTTAGTAAACCATTAGTCTCGGTTGGAGGTTTCAACCAGGAGTAACATTTTTATTTAATTACAGTTGTTGTGTTAAACCGGGATTGATATGCATCGCTGCCCCACGCGTCAGTTCTTTCTCCTTCCTCCGGATTAGCTTATCAGCCTCGCTCCTTTCGCTGACTGTTTGACACCCCAATGCGCTTGAATTGGGGAGACGAGCCGACGAGCATGCAGCTACATTTTCGATCCACACGAGAGAAAATGGAATGCCAAAGATCAGTCAGGCCCCCCATAAATTTGGACGGAATCCACATCATACACACAGAGCTAGGCATCCTAATTTCTCTCGCTTATACCTCCGGCCGCCATGTCTTCTAGCTCTGATTCATCGCCGCCTGCGTCTCCACCACCGAAGCGGTGGAGGCTCTCTGAGTTTTGCCACTCCCCTGGGTGGCACATTTCAGAGGGTACCAGCTCGGAAGAGGATGAGGCGTCATGGTGGTCCAACAATGACGACCTCATCTACGACGATCTCTCCGACGATCCGGAGGGCGCTGAGGACTCCGACCCCGAACTTGACGGTGAAGACGAAGCCGACGGCAATGGCGCGTGGTCAGACCCTGACAGTGGGGACTAGGGTGACAGTGACGAGGAGGAGGAGGAGGAGGAGGAGGAGGATAGCAGTGACGGTGAGGGCGGCGCCGATTAGACATTATGTAGTTGTTTTAATTTTTCTTAATTTCATGCGAATATTCTTTTTTTTAAGTCCAAACATGTATGCTCTGAGAATTTTAATGGAATTTACTGGAATTTATACTATTAAACGGAATTAATTGGAATTTTATACTAGTTACTAGAATTGCTACTGCTGGCTGGAATTTATACATTTACTGGAATGTTAAAATATTTCATAACATATCGTATGTTATAGTGAATATAAACTATTTACGAACAATATTTACAATATTAGAAGACACCTCATTTTCTGGAAATTCTCATAATAGAAATTTGCCATCCATTTAAACAATGCGCCCCCATTTACATCGACAAGCGTATTGCGTCCAATCGTTAGTAGCTTGCTAAAGCGCTGGCTCATCAGGTACCATGTTCGAGCCCCGCTTCTGCCCCCTAAAGGACCCAATTCCGTCACTCCCAGTTTAAACCTCCAACCGGGACCGAAGGCCTCCCGACGCAAAGCAGTTATGTTGAATTTTTTTAAAACACAACTTTACTTCCGATTTTTATCTCCAACCGGGACTGAAGGCCTCCAGACACAATGGAGTTATAGGGGACCCACACGTCAGTAAACTTTTACTCCCGGTTGGTGGTTTCAACCGGGATTAATGGTCACAGTAATCCTGGTTGTTGGATTTAACCGGGATTGATGGCCGCTATTTGTCCGTTTCCCCCCAATTCTTCAAAACACGCACCTTAAACTGCGCCAAATTAACCCTAGGTCGACACCGCCGCCACCGGATTCACCGCGGCCTACAACCCCTCCGATGCCGCCGTCCGTGTCGCCACCTCCTACAACCCCTTCGACGACGTGCCTGTGACGTCGCCGCCGCTCGTGTCGCCGCCCACTACAACCCCTTCGACGTCCCCGCCGGCCGTGTTGCCGCCCCCTACAACCTCTTTGACGCCTCCGTCTGTGTCGCCGCCGCCTACAACCCCTCCGACGACGCGCCCGTGAAGTCGCCGCCGCCCACGACAACCCCTTCGACGTCGCCGCCGCCCGTGTCGCCGCCCCTTACAACCCCCTCCGACAACGACGCCGCCCGTGTCGCCTGTTAATTCCTGACCCATTTCACATACAGCATTGCTCTAGCCTCTAGTTACCTGCAGCATTGCTTATCTTGTTAATATAATGTTAGTAACTAAAGTATATGATTTCCTCAGAATGATTTCTTCAAAGTGGTGACTGAAGACTAAAGTATGCTCCACCCGTGTGTTCAAATTCTGTAATGGGCTTTGTCATATTTGTTCTGGAGCAATGAGTTATGTATACATTGACTGCAGTGGAATACCTTCAGGAGAATAGCTTTGAAGTGCTTGTAATCTAGTAACATGTTCTGATTGTCAAGTATCATGCATATTTAGAAATAAGATGATTTATTGAGTTGTTTGTCGATGCAATTAAATGACTACATATTATTCTCTGAAAATCCATAGTCCATGAATTTTTAATTCTGTGAGAATGATTCTTATTCAGACTTGTATACAAGTCCAGTTCTAATAGTGAATCATTTTGGAGAACAGATATCATACATGTCCAGAATTTTTGCAGATGACCTAAAGCATTGCAGTGCTTATATGATTTTCTCAGAATGATCATTAAGCATCTTTGTTTATATAATGTCAGAAACTTCTTTTATGATATTTGTTCAGACAAAAATGGATTGACAATACAAATGTACCTACATTTATGTTTTTTCTAGGGTCGTTAGCTTCACTATCCGATTTAGCTTCACAAATTAGATAAAACTTGCAAGCAATTTATCATATCTTTGAACACGATTCTACCGGGCCTTATGTAAGGATGCACTTGTATTTTCAGTGCCTTTATTTGTTACAATGGCGAGCGGAGGGATTAGTGATGAAGAATTTTTTATGGAGATGTTAGGGACTGGTCCGGATGACAGAGTTCAACCTGCGGCAGCCGGTGAGGCCGTAGAAGCCACCGAGGCCGATGAAGTCACCCAGTCCGATCAAACGAGTAGCCAGTCACGTCAGCGAGGTCAAAGTAAGAGGCCGAAGTCAAGGCACATAATCACTGAAGTCAGCGAGGAAGGCGAGCCTCTGAAGCCAGCATTGGCGATTGGGCCGTTTAGATCGACTTTCAGAATGATTGTTAGGGACCACGTGCCCATTAGCATTGTGAAATGGGACGACGTACCTGCAGACCTTAAGAACACCCTATGGACCGATATGAACCAAGTTTTCACCTTCTCCGAAGGGATCGAACAGAAGGTGAATAGTTACACATTGAAGAAGATGGCAATGGTATTCCAGACGTTCAAGAAGAAGTTGAATAACGAGTACGTCAAGAATAATGTACTCCCCGACTTCAATAAATACCCAAAGCTGCAAGATCATTGGGACGAATTTGTAGGGTACAAAACTTCTCAACAAGGTCAGAGTACGAGTGAAAAGAATAAGCAAAATACGGCGAAGAAGCAATAGCACCATCGTCTCGGCCCTGGTGGTTACCGCAAGGCGATACCCAAATGGGATCGAGAAGAGGGAACATGACTTGCTTGTGAATGGTGTCGAACCCGTAACAATGAGATGGTCCGACAGATCGAGGAATTGGTTCTTTGATCATGACAGCGGCCTTGACGACGACGGTAGGCTAGTTTTTGGTGAAAAGATCAGAGATGTTGCAAGAAGGCTTCAAGAGGCGTACGAAGAGTCGGCCCAAGGCATTTTCGTGCCAAATAGGGAGAACGATGAGCTAACTAGGGCCCTACCGAACCCTGAGCACCCTAGACGTACACGAGGCGTTGGCGTCGTCCCGTGGAAGGTTGGTTTTCCGCAGGATGCAGAGACTTACAGGAGTCGGTCGAGGATCAAGAGCCGATAGGCACAACACCTCCTCGACCTTGAGGAGCAACTGCGCGCAACACAGGCGAGCATACAAGAAACAGTCTGAAGAGAGGTGCAGCTAGCCTTGAGACAGGCGCGGGAGGCCGGTCAGCAGGAACCGCCCAGTAATCCCAACGTCATCAGCCCCTCCATGCGGCGGAGCAGCTACGCTTCCGGTGGGCTGCCCGAAGAGGACTTGGCCCGCTATCCCATGGACGACATCACGCAGCCGACACCTTGTGAGCTGCACTTGGAAGCGCGGAACCACTCCATCAAGGCAGCTGAAGGCATGGCTTACCCAATGGAGGCAGGGCAGGTCATCCATGGCCAACAAATACCCCTGAGCTACGCTAAGGTCTCCGTGGACGAGGTATGCCAGGGGTACGAGGACCTTGACCTCGACATTGAAGGAGGTGACGGGACCACGAAGCTAGGAGATGCAGTGCACAATTTCGTTATGTGGCGCAAACGGTTCATAATTTTTTAAGGTAACATGCCCATGTCCTCTCCACGGTCTTCTACATTAACTCCTCAACAAATCCTCTCACACGAAACTCCAACTAAGACACCGGCCAAGACAGACCACCCTACTCAGCAAATAGCTCCCAAGAAGGTGCCGGCTAGATCAAGCCGGCCTGATTGGGGGCCAGCACCTCTCAAGAAGACAGGGTCCAGGTCATTCAGAAAAAAAAACATCTCCAAAGCTGCCGTATGATATGACCGAAGAGGAAACTGAGCAGATGGTAAGAGGTGAGGTCACCGCACATTTTGCGAAGAAACCATCTCCACCGAGGGTCCAGCCTGGTACAAACGAATGGCACAAAGACAAGAGGTGTATCTTATCGTTGAAGGATAAGATCGACATATCAGAAAGACCATCCGTATCAGACTACGAGCTCATCTTGCGTAAGGAATCTGAGAAGGGAACATCAGAGGAGAAGATTTCAGAAGAGGATGCGCAAAGGAATTTCTACAATGAAGCTGGGCTGCTTGATGCAGAAATGGTCTTGGGCCTTAAAGACATCCCCTTTGCAGAGGTACAATGGAAATATGTGAAAGATGGATCGCTCGTAAGGCGTGAGGAGCTTCCCCAGCTAACAACGAAGATGCGGAAACTCCATGATTGGTATTTACGTGCAACCGATAATGGTTTGGACATGATCGCCGTCGTCTTCAAGCAACACCATTTCTAGCGCGGGGACTTTGATTTCATGATTGAATGGGAGGTTCTGCATGAACTATATCAGGGATTGACCCTCGACGTCGTCATGATGACTTGTTGGTCTCTGTAAGTGTATTGTTTGTAAATTTCGATCGTGCCCGCCAGTATACTATACTAACTTGGAGGCCTAAATAATTTTTCCTTATGTAGAATGGAGATAAAAAGATGCTTAATGGAGGGAATCCATGAATTTGGCTTTCTTGACCCATTAGTCATTAACGAGAAAATAGCTAGAGACTACCCAAAAGAAACATAGAACACCATTTACGAAGGGCTAATGGGACAATGACACAGGAGATATATACTTCTACCCTACGAATTTAAGTACGTGTTTTCATATCGCCTTATTTTAATTCCTTTTCTTAACACACTGTTAGAACTAATTAGTAAACCGCGTTGACATATATATGTGCAGCTTTCACTGGGCCCTTTTTATTATAGAGCTAGATCATAGCAAGATCACAGTCATGGACTCGAGATGGGAACTAGTTGAAAAGTACAAAGACTTCATCGGCATGCTCAACCGGTACATTGCTTTTCCATTCATACCTTACTAGTTCTGTTTCTCCATTTCAAACAAACTCAATTATATATAACTTGTAATCAAATGTGCAGTGCCTTCGCAACGTTCCGCAAAAAAACCGTTGGAACACTCAAGACACGTTTTGAGTTGTACCTCGCTAAATATGTATGTATATCATATTACGAGTATTTTGTTAGTTAACGTAATTTCCATGCATCTATTTCACGATTTCAACTCTTCCACCACAGGTCTTGCATCAACCACATGGAAACAATTTATGCGGATACTATGTGTGCGAGATGATGCACAACTTCATCAGGGGCACCGCTGAGCACACAAGAAAAAATGCAGGTTTTGGGGTGAGTAATATATAATTACTACCTTAATAACGCCTATCTAGCTACATCAGACATTTTCTATAGTTTCAAAGATTGATAAGTTAATTCCCTATTTAATGATAGATTTCTCTAAAGTTAGCAAAAAAAAGTTTGGAAAAAGGTCCAGAACTATCGCTGGTGCGTGTCAAAGCAATTCAAGAGCAAATCACCGGCTTCCTTTTAGATGAGTGCATAAATCCGATGGGCGAGCATCACCACCCTTTTGTTAATAAGATTCCGGAGCCTTTCAAAAATACTAGCCAACCGTCGAGGAGCGATGCACGTAAAAGATCCCGATAAAAAGTGTATGTGCACTGTGTACATTGTATGATACTTATGTATAGCTAGCTACCTAATATATATTTGTTGTTTAACAAAGGAGCAGATTGAAGATTTCATGGCCTGGAGTCCTGGAGTCTTTGGGCCTAGAAGGTTATAGATCAACTTTTGAGAACTGCCCTTCCCCTGCTTATGTTCTTGAGGAAATCTGGAAGAAAGAAGGTAAAGATCAAATTTATATATTTGTTCTGTTGTGGGCTTGGTGGTGTTTTTCAAGTGGCGCTGCAAATTTTAAATACTAAATATGTAGGAGTTTCTTCATATTCATTTCTTACTTGACTAGCATGTGATCCATTTCTTACTTGGCTAGCCTTTTAGTTTTGTTTATTTTCATTATTATCTTGATTTTCCATTTTCTTTATTGTTGTACATAATCAAGACCTGCCAAACTAGCATGTTGCCATTTCTACTGTTTTTGTTAAATAATAGTGTTTAATTGGGTTGTAGGAGGAGGCTGCTAGGGTCAACGCTGGTGGAAAGGCATGATACAAGACAATGATCTCAGAAAGTGACAACGCTGAGTTCGACAACGTCTCAAAGTGGCTTGGTGTGACACAGTGGGCCAGATCTGGTTAAGTTTTGAGTATAGTGTCAATAGCACAAGATAGTTTGATGATGCTGTCCAATGAAGGTGTTAGCAGAAATCTGAATCAAAGTAAAAAAATGGGTGCCACCATGAATGTAATACGCTAGCTCATGATCTTGGCAAATTGGGAGCAAGTGTAAATGACCAGCAGTATGGCTGGATGAATTCATACGCTAGCTCTGAAGATTGTAATCGTTTGACCGTGCCTAGAGCCGGTCTGTTGTAATATATGGTTTGGTTTCCCTAAAAAATAAATACATATTTGTTGTAATTTAAAGTTTATTGAATGTTATTTCGATTTTAGTTATCAACTAGCTGTGCATCTGCGAATTGTGTTAAATGTGGTTTAGTTAATTATGACTAAATTAGGATAACAGGCAAAAAATACACTGTATACACCTCAGTCCCGGTTGGAGCAACCAACCGGGACCAATAGAGTCCCCAGCGGCCACTCCTGAGCATGGTCACGTGCGCACATCTCAGTCCCGGTTGGTAGCTAAAACCAGGACTAATAGCCCAGCTGCCGCGCCACGTGTATTCCGAGGCCGGCCTGTCGAGGAGAGATTTAGTCCGGCTCAGACCGGATCGATGCCCAGCAGTATCGATCTTCAACCGGACCGAAAGCCCGTTCCGTAGTAGTGCACTTAACCCGATGGGTGGCTTTGGACCCACACGTCAGTGCCTAGTGGTCATGACGGTTTGCAGAAACGGTATCACAGGTGGGGTCTATGATCAGGAGGCGAGTATCTGCATGAATCTTGGCATGCATCAGAAGACCCTAGGTCGTCGTCTCTCATGCCAGCGATGTGGCTTTCTGCGGCGGTGATGTCGGCCATCTTTGTCATGTTTGCGTGCATGCACTGGGTCTTACGTGTCACCGTGATGCTATTGGTGCCTGCGTCGAGGCCGGTGATTGCCGGACGCGACGGTGCGACAAGCGGCGGCGGAACCACGTGCTGACGAACCAGATATGCTAGCTAGTGACATGCTCTTGCCAATTAAATGCGCGCAAGAGTTTCTAGAGGGCATGGGGGTGTGGTTACCGGATAGTTGAAGGTGCGTGTGGTGGGGGGGAGGGTTGTGAGGATGGCCAGCGACGGAGAGGGTGGTGCTGGCCAAAACAGGGGACTCGTGATTTGCAATCTCCGTTGGAGGCCTCTACCAATTGATAGAGGGAAAAGCTTAGGGCGGTCGGGGAGAAGCTTCTGTGAATGTAATCGAAGGATACTCGCCGAATTGGAGGGAATCTATGCGGCGGGGGAGTTGGGAAAGGTGAGAGCGGCTTCGGCATGGCTTTATGAAACAAGGGAGGGCTTTGGGTAGGGCATGGAGGTATAGAGCAGTGTGGGCACACGCAACGGGGGCACGCCGGACGATAGGTGGTTAGGTTAAGACTTGGTGGTAGCTTAGGGTTTGGCTTTTGACCCTAGCGTTGCACGTGATGAGGTCGGTGTGGGCAGGTGTGCACGCGAGTACGGTGATGACGAACCGCCAGGTGCAAGGTGATGATCCGAAGGCCCATGACGGTGGACAGTCACAGATCATGCTAGTCGTGCCAGAGCGCGCATGACGCAACCACAACGCGGTGATAGGGAGCCGAGCATGCGGAAAAGGGCCAGGCTTAGCATCAGAGAGAGAGAGAGTGTGTGTGTGTGTGCATGTGAGGGAGTTTAATTTTGAATTCAAATATTTGAATTGCTTAGTTCGGCCCCAATTGGCCCAATTTTTTGGATGTTACAAGCAATTCACTCCACAGTTCAATACTGTGTAGCTAACAAAACACGAGTACACGGCACACACACGATCGAGCTGGAGGATGAGATGGCCTTAATTGCCACCAAGAGGGCTGTGCGCGCATACTACACTGCTACTACTATACACATCTGTGCACACAACGGGGAGCGAGCTAGAGAGCTGTTGCTGGTCCATCTCCCGCCCATGCCACCTCTCCCAATCAAGCTGCTGCCGGTACGATGTACGCGGGCAGCACCCGTCGTTGTTCTAGAGCATGCATGCATGTGTTGCGCTGGGTGCGGCATGGCGTGCAAACCCACGGAAGCACGACAGCCGCGCGCGGCGTCGATTGTCGAACAGCGATCGATTCGATGGGTGCTGGGCGCGCTGCATGGCCGCGTACAACGACGGGCGTTGAGCCGATCGACGCGCGACCGATCGACGGCGACGCTGGCCGGCCAGCATGGCCAAAGCCTGCAGCGCGCGCGACGATCACATGTGATGTGCCAATCTGCCATGCATCTCAGCAGTTTTTCTTTTTTTTGAAAAAAGGGCAGGAGAACTGCCGTCCTATTTTATTGAATAGAAGGAGAAAATAAAATACAAAACCCGCAGAACACGCAGACAACCACAAAGACTACGCAACCCTGGCCGCCGGCCAGACAACCGCCACCGCGGGACCACCAACTACAGAGGGGAAAGAAGAAATGCAGCCACACTGCTGCCACCAAGGCCAAAGGCCGAAGAGGAGAGAGATACAAAGAGGAGAAGGGGAAACACCACCAACACTCACACAACGACGAGCGACTCCTGAAGCAGTAGACCCAGCGAAAACCAATGCGCGAAACAGCGATCACGACGCCTCCAACAAGGTAGCGACGCAGAGAACCCGCCGCCGTCGCAGAACCGCTAGGGTTTTCACCCAGAGTAGGAAAGGTCCGAAAGGTGATGCCTCCAACGAGGGAACGACACGAAAGGTGACGCCAACACCAACCCGAAAGGGCAGGGCTTTCACCCAAGACCTGTCCTAAGCGCACAATGCAGGGCCCACCGAAGGTCGAAAGCACTAGGAGAACCGAGCCGCCAGCCGAAGACGCAGAGCCGAATAGCGAGCACGCACGCCGCCACCCGACGCGGAAGAGACCGCCCACGCCACCTGACACCTCGGAGAAAGGGAGGGTCACGACGGCGGGGACGGGACCAGGCCAAGAAGCAGAGAACGAGGACGCCGCCGGAACAAAGTCCCCAGCCAATGTCGCCGGAGAGGGGCCACCACATCCGATGGCTCGCGACGGGAAGCGGCGAGCGAGACGCCACGCCACCCAGCGGCACAATCCGAACCCCGCCACTATCCCGAAAAGCGCCAACCAACGCCACGGCACCTCGCAGTGGAGGGAGGGCAAGGAGGCGAGGATAGGACCAAAGCTAGAGACAGAATCGCCGCGCCGTCCAAGACGCAGTGATCGCCCACCACGCCACCACGGGAGGAGCCGAGGAGCCGCCGGATACACGCCCTTGGAGCCCACTTGCTCCGCCCACTCCGATCACTACTGAAGCGGACCCCCTAAGCGGCATCCATCGATGCGGCCTCAGAAGAAGGGGGAAGGAGGAGAGCCGGTGCCGAGCTACGCCGAGCTACGAGGCCACCGGGCTTACGACCCTGGAGCACACCCGCTCCAACCGCTCCGGCCAACAACGCCAGATCCGGGCCTCCTGCCAGCGGATCCGGTCCCCAACGGAGCGGCCCCAGGGCGGTCACCCGAGACGGCCCAAGGGGAGAGGAAGAAGGAAGAAGGAAGAGGGAGAGCAGCGACAGCTCCACCACAGGGCGCAAAGGCAGAGAAGAAGGGGAGCCGTGCTCCACACCGCCAGGCCGCCGATGCATCGCCAAGGGCATCGCCAAACAGACGCCACGGCACCGGATCACGCAAAGACCAAGAACGGCCACCAAGGTGTTAGCCACTTCCAACCACCGATGCACCTTTCAAGGCGGTGTCAGATCTGGCGAGCGACGTCAAGCCGACACGGATCCTACGAGCGGCCACCAAGGCGCCGGACACAAGGAGGGAAGGAGGGCGCCCAGCCACATCGGAGGGAGGAGGAGCGACGAGATGTTTGTAGAGGACGCCGCCGAAGCCGAGCCGCGCCGCCGCGGGCAGCGCCGCCAAGCCGCGAATCGTGATGTTCTCGCCGGCAATAATGGTTGGTTGACGAAGTCGACCTTGAAGTGGACTTTGCATTCGCCGAATCGCGCACCGACGGGAAGGTACCACCCACGACCGCCCAACGAGGAAGCCCCGGTGGGATGCAAGAAGACCTTGCCCAGATCCGCTGACAACGCCGGCTCGCCGTGTCGATGGTCGAGCCGAGCCGGAGGGGACGCCGGCGAGATGGAGCCTCGCCACGCGCCGAAGCCGCGCCGCGCCATGCCGCCAGATCCGCAGACAACGGCGGTCGGCCTCGCCGCCACGACGCCCACGCCGCCCGAGCCACGCCGCCGCCACCACGCAACCAAAGCCACGCCGCCGCCACCCCACGCCGGCCGAGGTGCGCCGCAGCGGATCCGCCACTACGCCGCGGATTCGCCGCCCGAGCCGCGCGCGCGCCGCTCCCGCTTACGCCGCCGCCACCCGGACGCTGCTCCGAAGCGCGCGCGCATGAGTCGCTAATCCACGCCACGCTGGCAAGCGCGCCGCCGCTGCCGCCGACGCCACGCAGCAGTTAGCCGCGCCACCGCGCCGCCATCGCGACGCCGCGCCGCCAAAGCCACGCCGCCGCCGCCGGATCCGCCACAACGCCGGATCTAGCCACACCGTCGGCCACAAGGTCGGGTGGCTTCCCGCAAAGCACCGCCGACGAGAGAGGGAAAAGGAATGGGAGGAAGGAGGAGGGAAGAAGGAAGGAGAGAGGCGGCCGCCGCCGGCGGCGGCGGCGGCGGCGCTAGGGTTTTTGGAGAGTTTGAGCTAGGGGTTGGGTCGCCCCCGAGTTGCCCGGGAAGAGGCGACGCGAGGGCCTTCGGCTCTCCCTCTCAGCAGTTTTTCGCGTGTGATGTGCATGTGTGCCTCGATCGATCGGGCACGCCGATGGGATATCGAGGTGGAGATTGATCGATATTGGATAGCGAAGAGTGGTTGTTCGGAGAGGGATTGCGCGCGGTTTCTTGGTTCGGCGCCGCGACCGCCAACAAACGGGGAGGTCAGGCAGTGTCCTAGAAACTTCGTGGTTTTTAGAGGCAAACCTATAATTTTTTAGCCAATCATGGTTTATAAAATCACGAGGTGTTTACATAAAAAAGCACAAAAATCATTTCATACCACTCGTTAAAGTCTAAGAGGTGACACGGACTCTCTTCTCTCATACATGAAGCTTCATGTTCTAAACAGATCTAGTTTTTAGGATTAGAGTTTGTTGTCGATTTCGTCCTCCATGGCGTTGCTGATGGTGAAGCAAATTTATAACAATAAGTTTCCTTTTAGGCCTTGTTCTTTTCAGCGTAGCGTATCGTTGCGTATTACTGTAACAAATTTTGTTATTTTTATACATCTTATATATTGTCATAATTTGTAACAATTTTTTCGTGGCTTATAGTACTCTTCCAAAGATCCCAAAACTATTTTGAAATTATTTTTTATAATCCTTAAAGCTCTTTTCGAGAGCTCTCAAATTTGCTAAAGTAATACGCCAACGCCACGATACGCTGAAAAGAACAAGGCCTTAAGATTCAATGGCATCATGTTTGTCTTTGGTGGCCTCCTTGACGATGTTTTTGGTGGGGAGTACTCATGGTAGACAATCTATTTGTCGGCTATTTGGATTTGTCTCCTATTGTGGTGGAAGTTTTTGTGCTAAGTTTATAGGTAGAGTCCCTCCCCACGATGATATTTGATGTTTTTTTGCCAATCTACAAATGCAGTCAACAGAGGAATATCAAAGAAAAACAGTGGTGGAGTTGGATTGAGATGCCCATGCATCATCTCTAACAAGAAAAGATATGCTTTTTATAATGCATAAATTGCTAGTATGATATTACTAGTGCAAACTATGTACTACCTCCGATTATAAAAACAAGTCGCCGTTGACTTTTGAACACGTTTTTCACCATTCGTCTTATTCAAAAATTTAGTGCAAACATGTGTAAATATAAAATATGTTTAAAATAGCTTTAATGATAAAACAAATCACAACAAAATAAATGATAACTTACGTAGTTTTTTAAAATAAGACGGATGATTAAAGGCGTGTCCAAAAATCAACAACGACTTCTTTTTATAATCGGAGGGAGTACCACATATGCTACAAATGTACGTTTGGCACGAAAGGAATGCAAGTCCACGTTGGCAAGAAAACCCTAACACCACTGTTTTGATCAGTCAAAAGATCGGTTAAGTCCAGTTTTGCTACATGAGGGACCTCACAAGACCGGTATTGAGGTTTAGGGACCAAAGTGGTCCAGCGGGTATAGTTGATGGACCAAATCAGTATTTTTTTTCTATATTTTATGGTAGATGCTAATTCTATAAGTGATGATACTGTGATAGTTTTTCCTATCATTGTAATCCCTTAGCTAATCTATTATTTACAAAAATAGTACTACCAATTGTGTACGATTGTGCCTAATTTCAACGATAGGAGTAATTAATTAAATCAGTTCTTTTAATGGTATGGTTGGCCAGCTGTGCAAAAGACTAGAGGAGGTATAGCCACCGGATCGCATTCGGTTCCATGAATGGCCTCACGCCACACGGCTGCTCCCTGCTTTGCAGCAGCACATGCCCGTCCGTGTCGTCGCCTCGTCGCCCATCAGCTATCACCGTACGCCCGCGCCAACTCACGCCCTTCCAGACGCTCCCTCCCTTCCTTTCCCTTTCTTTCTTCTCTCTTGCTTTGGGAAAGAGAAGCTCGTCTTGGCAAATGGCTCGCGATGGCATGGCCTCGAGCCAACACCGGCGCGGAGAGGGACCCCCACCCCCCGTGCCCCTCGCTCGGGCGGTCGCCGTCGCGCCCGTGCAATAATGGCGCGAAAACGACGGAGCACGGATTCCAACCCTTCCTCCTCTGCCAGTCTGCCTAGCTCTCCCAGATGGAGCCCCTGCGTGCTGCACCTTTTCATGCCCCTCAAGCAATCCCCCATCCATATCCTTGATGGGGGGCTCATGCACCCATATATTGATAGACCTGCTTCGATTTGTTTTTGGGTTTTGTTTGATGCTTGATTCATTGTTGGCACTCCTTGATTGAATGCGACCTTGGTCCGAAGATACCATGTATACGTAGACCCGTTAGGAGCAGAATCAAGCCGAGTCTGAGTGAGTTGACTGTCAGCTAGCTTGGGAGGTTGCCATGCGGAAAATCTAGTAAGAGACACGAGGTTCATGTGTGCACGGGCGCCATGGATAACACCCTATCGGTGGTGTCGGAACTTGGGCAGGAGGCTTGAACCGTTCGATGGGCTACCGTTGGCCGCAATTCATCAGACATGGTGATCGGGCCGACAACGTAGCTGGTGAGGTCGACAGGTGACGGCGACGACCTCGGCGTTCGCGATTAGACCGGCAGGTGCGAAAGAATGTCAAAGAGATCGGAACGGCGGGAGTAGTGATGCGACCAAATGTTGCATAGGAGACACTGCATCACAACACGGAGCTAGCACGAAGCTGTGACGTGGATATAGCTGACCAGGATGCGACATGTTTTGCCGTGCATAGATGACATGGTGTGTAGTGGCGGTGTGAGAAAACACGTCGGACGAGCTCAGATTGTATCTGAAGGTGGCGGTGAGTTTGAGGTGGAGGACTCGTCGAGCAATCCACTATAGGTTGCAGAAGAAGGAAGCAACCAGAGTCCGGGTACACGGGTTCGTGCAAGACGCTGAAACGACGTCAAGGTAGAGATGTACATTCTCTAAGGTGGAGTTTGTTAGGTTTTGTGTCGAATATGTGTATAAGGAGGGTTACAATTGGATTTTGAGTTATAATAGGAAGGGTTGGTTTAGAGTAGGAGTCGGACTCTAGCCAGACCTTCACTATATAAAGGGGGCAGCCCTAGTGTAATCCATGACAAACGACTGCATAATAGTAGCATAGGCGTGAGGGGTCTCGCGCAGTCGGTATGCTGCGATATTATGGATTGGGGAGGAGCACCTATAATCAGAGCCCCGTAGATGTAGACATAAGCTGAACTGCGTTACCAAACATCATGTCTTTTGGTGTCATTCGTGATCTTGCATTAGCGTTAAATCCTTACATTGACCCTGATTTGGTTCGGTTCCAAAAGTTACACGAGCAAGAAACGAGCTACAATGAAGGCTCGACTTGGGTTCGCTAGAAGAGCTACTGAGCTCGTGAGGCTCATAAGCCTGAGGGAGGTACGAGAGAGAAAGAGTTAAGGTGGGAGAGGTGAATGAGCTCTTGAGGTCATGAGGCTCAGCTCGATGCAATTTCACTGGAAGGAGAGAAAGAAAGAGGTAAGGCAGGAGTAAATGCTCTACAGTTTTAGATGGGCCTTGGGCCTTATAGGAAGAAGGAAGGGAGGTTTGACGGGTTGCACTGTGGAGTATAGATGAAATGAGATACTAACAATTTGTTAGGTGTCCGTGGCCTATAAATTATCACAAGTTTGTATGGCTCATGACTGCTAATACAAAAACTGTCAAACAGGCTTGGCTCAGGCTTGTTTTCCAACAAACCCAAACCAAGCTAAGCTCAAAACCGAGCAACTTACAAGCATGCCATGAGACATGAGCTAAAGTTTTAGCCTTAGTTGTACGTCTATTGATTCAATTTATATGTTGTTATATATGTGGTAGCTATTTCATAGGTGCAGGGGATTTTCCACTCACCCAGGATCTGCCGCTGTCATTGTCATGAGATTAGGGTTCAAGGTGGGGTGGGGTTTGGGGCTTTCGAGCTTAGAGGGGGGAAGCTCAATGATGAGGTGATGATGCCCTGGCGGTGGGCGAATCAATATACGCTAGAGTTAGAGCAGGCACACAAAGCATGAGAGGGAGAGGAGGAGGTGTAGAAATGGCTCAATGTGGATCTTGATAAGGAGGAGAGGAAAGGGGAGGAGGGGAGAAATAAGGGGAAATAAGGAACTGACATGAGAGGTTAGATCTTGATCGAACGACTCAAAAATTACCTACCATTTTTCTTGTTTTCCTTGTACTTATGATATAGTTGATTTCTTATATAAATGGCTTTGTTTTTTTAGCATGTTCAGAGTAATTGAGCTGAATGAATAATATAACATCCTAGCTTACTATAAACCCAAGATGCTACTAACTACCTAAATTCTAAAAAAAATCTACAGCACTTTCCCTTAAATATGGACATCCACTCAGCAGTCAAAAGAGACAATACATGTAACCAATATATTATAGCCATAAAACCTCAACCTAACTACAACATAATACAAATGACGAGTCCAAGTAAACACAGTTATGTACACAACACAACCGCCAAAAATCCATCACTAAACTTACTTGCCATGGTCCCTACTTCCCACAAAGCGGGCAACCAAAAGAGGACACATATGATTATGCAACTAGTTGGTTAAGGTTTAAGCCACTTGTTATTTTATTTTAAGTTATGTAGTTGCTAATCAGTTCGATGTAGATGGTGTAAATGTATGTGGTTGAAGTAATCCCGATCATGCTCGTCATCGTCCAAGAGTACCTAAAAACATAAGAGAGAAAGTGTGAGTCCAAGACTAAACAAGTACATATTTAGACAAAGGAAAACAACAAGCAATGCAATATCAGTCTTTACTTTGGCATATACCAGTATAGCAAAGGGATCACTTGTCGATGAGACCCTTAGCCCTGTCCATTTTCGTATAGGGTCCCAATATTTCAATCCCATGGAGTGTACTCCCGTAGGACTTGTGGTCACGAGTCTGATCCTATAGCTTTCTCACCAACATGATCTGGGGTAGTCTGACTCAGTTATACGACCCTCTGACCCGGACCACAGAGCTCATGAGTCTAATCATAACCTTCCCACCGGTCTGACATGGGCACTCCGGACTAGTTATAGGATCATCATCTAGCTCGACCCATATGCATGAATGCAAATGATGTTCAATTCACAAATATGTACTTACCTTCTTTACGCTTCAAAAGTACAGTTCAATAGCACAAAGTATATACTTATACACATTGTCATGCACATAAAAGAGAGCTAAACAAGCAAGCAGGTAGGGTCATTTTGGTTAAACATGCACTTGCCGTATTATGGCCGAAGCCCGACGAACGACGACGTCTTGTACCTAAAACCATGAATAGGTCATATAACACGTTCAAACCACTCACAATAATAGCCTAGCCTAACCCTCAAACCTTCTGATTAAGTCACTGGTTGCTGGATTAGTAGCACGAAGCGAAAAATCTAGAACTTCCGGACAGCGAATTTGCGAAGATCATATCTCCTAAACCGTTTGGACAATTGTTGTGTCTAGGACTTGTTGGAAAGCTAAGAGCTTGAGCTACGTTGCATACAACATGATCGTCCTCCAAATCCCACTAAAAACTCCTCAAAATAAGGTTGCAATCTACTACATGGTTTTGTCGCATAAGTTCAAATTCAACAACTAATTATTTAACTCCCACCAATCCTATCCTAATCAATGCATAAGAGTACCAATTGCGGAGAAAATATGCTTAACTAATTGCCCCAAGCGTGGAGCCCCGAACCCTAGTTTCTCCTCCTCCCTTTCTTCATTAATTTGTTATCCTTTCCTCCTCTCCCCTTTCCCCTCCTGCCTCCTTTTCTTCCTCCTTCCTCCTGCCCTCTTTGAATGGGGAGGGGGTGGTGTAGCTGGGTGACAGAGGACGGTGGCAACACTAAAGTCTGGCAGGGGACGTCACTGGGGGGGCAATCAGACGACGGCTTTGCAGCTTTATGTCGGCACCCGATTTACGAGATCGGGTTCCACCTGCGTAAAGACGTACTAGTCCTAAGGATCATGGCTAGTACACACAGTTAAACAGAAACGGTACATTACCATCGTTCTGATTATTACAAAGAGGAAACTTAGTACAATACATTACACAAACAATGGCTTGCAGGCCGCAATACAGAGTACATCACAATACAAGCTGATTACAACATCTACTAGATTTTTATTTATTCCACAGGCACGAGGGCTGTAGGAACACGCAACCCTGCTCTTCATAGTCTTCATCGGAGAACGCCTCCTCATCGTAGTCAGGGTCCTCATCCTCGGACGGCGGGCCGTAGTCGGACGGACCAGCTGTTGAAATTTTGAAAAGGGAGAGGAGGAAAACGAGGGTGAGTACAAATTATACTCGCAAGTCAGAAATGATGCAGATGTGGTTTAGTACAAGGAGAGCTTAGGATATCTTGCGGAAAAGCATTTATTGGCCTAGTTTTGGCAAAGCATTTTGTAAACGTTAAACCATAACACTTTCTTTTGGGCTCTTCTCAAATTACTCTCGCCACTTGGCCTCGGTGCCATAGAGAGATAAAATCATTTTCCATTTCTTTTCTCAAAACGGCTAGGTCCATTCCGCGCGAACAATTCCCAGTAGGCCGAACCCCAATCCGGAATGTAGCCGGTGGCACCTAACTCAAACGAAAACTTTCTCAAATTCTCTACTCATCTCAAATCCTTCGTTTAACACCCTTTTCTAAAGCCGGTTATAAAATGAAGAACTACCATATGAACAGTCCCTTCGCACGCTCGTAACCGCGAGCACGGCTATCATGATAGTTTTAACTCTGCAGAGTGGGTACGCTTTACCCTCGAGAGGCTACGCACTAGAGGTGTTTCGCCACAAGACCGTTAACCACGAGGGCTAACGACCAGGCCCGTTCCATAACGGGGCTCGAGATCGTACTGTTATGGCTTAGTTCGTAGGATCATAGGATGAACAGTCCTTAGACTAGGGGAGAGACGATATTTTAGCCCAGTTTTCTCAAAACGGTGCCATATTACACCAACCGACAAAAATATCTCCCTCTAGTCGGAAGATTTTTGGGGTAAGAGGAAAATCATTTTCCTACTGGGCATCCCCCTTGATGCACTACTTTTAAACCATATTTTTCCCAAACATTTCTCAACATCAATCATTTCCCTCAAATGATGATAATATTCCGCATAAGAGATTTTTAAGCATTTTTGTCCTACCATAAAGAGCATATAAGCAAGTTTATTATTTTAACCTTAAGTTTTAATTCCAGCATTATTCCTACCTTTTTCTACTAGGTCATGATAACTAAGTCTACCAAATACGCCGTTTACCATTTTAAACTAGCATGCATATTTTCAGATCTAGTAAACATTTTCTAAACTTCAAAAAATGGCTCCACGATATGATCGAAGGGGAAACTTGCCTTGATCGGTTCCCGGGAAAGAGAAGGGGACGTCGTCGATCGGGTCTTCGGGGCCTTGACCTTCTAATCGCGCAAACACCCAAGCAAAGCAATACAACATACATAAGCAACGAATTTGATGTTTGCTGTTTTACGGAAAAGGCAGCAAACCCTAATTTCCATGCACTTTTATTTAAAGGAAAAACTATGATACAAAGCCTATGCACATGAGATGATGCAATGCCTAAGTCATGAACTCAACAACAATACATGCAGCATGGATGGCATGCTAATTATAATTTTCTACTGTCCAGCAACATTCAAGGAGTTTTTCTAAATTTTTGCAGCATTTTTAACAGTACAAAAACTACTATACTAATTGGTTTTCTACTGCTGTTAATATAATGAAAAGGGAAAAAGAACTCCCAAATGCTGGGCTGACTGGCGGCATGGCCCAGCGATTCGGCGCGGGCCTTGCACGAGCACATGCGGGACCTGGCACCGCGCCACTGGCCGATGGGGCTTGCGGGTCCCACACGTCAGCGACGCACGGGCCGGACAAAGGGAACAATGGGGGAGACGGCGGAGCGACTCCCTCCGGACATTGGCGGCGACGAGCAAAGCGGCGACGACGCGACCACCCACGACCAACGGGTTGGCCCGGAACGAGGGGAAAAACGAGACAAATACGAGGGCGGCCTCTGCGGCGTCGGAGGCGCAGAGAGGAGGCGGCGTGACTGGGCACGGCGGTGAAGCCCCACGGCATCCACGGCGCCGATGAAGGGTGGTACCAAAATGAAATTCCTTCGGTCGAAGGTAATAACGGAGCGAGGCAAACCGCTCAACGAGCTCACCTGGGCGGAAAGGATGGCCAGGCGGTGTGGCGACAGCGGCGGGGTCGCAGGCTCTGGTGACGGCGGCTCCAAACGGACCGACAGCTCCCCTCCCCGGGTGTGCTCGCAGCTTCGATAATCCTGCGATCAGCCGAAGGTGAGGGACGATTTACATCCACAACGAAAGAAAGGGAATGGCGGGGTGTCACCTGCCTTGGGGATGAAGTGAAATTAAGCAGCGGCGCCCGGGAGGAGCTCAAGGAGGAGCAGTACCCCATTTTTTAGGCGCACGGCGAGGAGCAACAGGGCGGCGAAGAATTAATGCGGCCGCGAGGTGGGTCGGCGATCTCTGGCACGAGCTCCGGAGTGACGGTGTGGTGGAAAAAAGGGGGACACGACGGCGCCCCAATCCCGGCTAAGCCGCGACGGGACGGCGGCGCAGTGAGGGAAGGTCAGCGAGGAGCAGGAGAGAAGAGGAGACAGATGGGAAACACGGCTCACGTGCGGAGAGCGGGGAAGCAGCAATTGCACGAAAGAGAGAAGGAACAGCAAGGGGAAGAAGATGACGGCGAGCGGCCGACCGGTGGGGCCCACATGTCGGTGAAAGAACAGCAGCGACCATTCGGACTGGAGGCTGCCGAGCGGGACCAGCTGGTCAATGAAACTGACGGGCGCGTTGCGCTGGAGGGGGGCGCAGCGACGAGCTGGGCCGGGGTGGCTTGGACCGGAACGGTGCCGCTTGGCCCAGGCGAAAAATCAGAAGAAAAGGGGAAGAGCAGGAGAGAAGGAAGGACCGGGCCGGGGAAGTCTTCTTCCATTAAAAAGCTTTTGATTTTTAGATTTTCCTTCCTAGCTGAAAATTATTTTAAATAACTTATAACAGGGTAACACTCAGGGGAAAATAATTTTGCTCTTGCAGAAATAGATATCAAATTCAATTTTATACACTTTAGGATTTGGCTTTAGGGAAATAATATATAAACAAATTACTATAATTTGCAAGAAGGTTTTCATTTTGGAAAATTTCAATGCACAAGTTATTTTAAGGATGATGCATGCGATGCGATGCCATGATGCTATCCAAATCAATATTTTAATATTTTTAAATCATGCAGTTTAAGAAATTATTAACGTGCCAAATTGATTTTAAAATTTGGGATGTTACACTTCAAGAGTAGATACTGTAGCTGTAAGGGGTGATGCCGGTGTTGAGGAGTGGAGGTGGCGTCGGGTGGTGGTGGGTAGGAAAATAGGGGAAGTGAGAGTCCGTGAGGGAGAGGGAGAGAGCTAGAGAGTTAGAGAGGGTTTTAAAGAGATGAAAGGAGATGCCGGTATTGCCCCACGGCCGGTCGACCCAGGGTCTTCTTCTTCTCCTTTTTTTTCTTTCTACTTGTAGTATTACAAATAAAGTTGACCGAGTTAAAACGAGCTAAATGTTGATTTGAATTTTGACAGGTTGTTGAATACTATTTAAAAATCAAACCGTTTCATTTATTCTATTTTTAAGAGCTTTTAGAGGTGAGTTTGTGATAAAAAAAATGAAAAAGCAAACTACTTTTGTAGCAGATAAATCTAAGTCATTTTAAAAATGCTCTTTCTCTTGATGGCCAACCATACATGTGGAGATGATCCAAGTGGCCAGACTCACTACAGGAAAGTCGTAGTGTCGAGTGCTTAAACTATTCTCAACAGTCAGAACGAAACCGTCGATATTAATTGCATTCTCTCGACGGTCAAACGGAGGCCGTCGAGACAACCTTGCCAAGCACGTTACTCTCGACGGCTACACAAACAATCGTCGAGAATACTGCACCGTCTGTCAGAGGAAGCGGCAGAACCGGTGACTCTAAGCTGATTCACGTAGTAACTTTGAAAACCGAAACATTTCGATTACGTTAGAGTTTGAAAACTCTTATAGCATT
Source organism: Raddia guianensis (assembly GCA_036346415.1). Classification (NCBI taxonomy): domain Eukaryota; kingdom Viridiplantae; phylum Streptophyta; class Magnoliopsida; order Poales; family Poaceae; genus Raddia; species Raddia guianensis. Next base: position 23,387,284 of record CM070537.1, on the reverse strand, counting down.
TGATTTTAGCTTAGCTAGCTTCTACGCGCGTGTTTTTACCGTACGTATTTCATCGAACGTATATATCACCAATACCTGGGTCCTAGACGCTCGATAAGTTGGTCAAGACTGGACTACGCCACGTAGGCTAGGTACACACAGGATAAGGATATATATATCATTTATTGTTTTACCAGATAAGGATATTACACTGTATAGATATGACAGGATATTACACCAGGCAAGTGTTGGTCCGTTGCTGCCATGCTGCGAATCATTTTTTACGTACGCCACATTTGCCCTTGGACCCCTTGGACTATTGTCATGCTAAGATCGATCAATGTATACACTACTAATCAACCAATCAATCACGAGCAGCTACCTAGTGGCTTCCATGGCCCAAACCTGTGGCAAGACACGACACCTATTCCAACAGCGAGGTAACGTGTCGGCGCGGCAGACGGCAGTGGGGTTCCGTCGCGAGCAGGGCACGGGCCCCCCGTGTCCCGCATGCAGCGGTGGCGTGGAAGCCCCCACAAACACCCCATGCATGCATCAACCCACCGGGCTAGCCACGCCTCATGGCTCACGACTCACGAGCTGACGGCGTACGCGCCGTGCATGGCTAGCTCGTGGGGTGGATGTTGATACAATGCTCCACGTCTTCTCTCGAAAAAAAAAAAATGCTCCACGTCAGTGTCCGTTTTTAGTTTGTTATGTTAACGTGCAATGATGTACAAAATAGAGAGCAAGCATAGATAATTGAACCATCTCTATAGCATATATAATAGCGGAAAAAGTCCACTTTTCCCCCTGAACTATTGACGCGGTTTGATTTTCCTCCCTAAACTTTAAAACCGGGTAAACAACCCCCTGTAGTATCCAAACCGGATAAATTACCCCCTTGCACCAAATCCATCCCGGTTTTTCCTGATGTGTAAGTGATTTTGGGTGACATGGTGTCCATGTGGCATTTTAGAAAAAAAGAAAAGGTTATTAAAACATAGAAAAACAAAATTAAAATCGTACCACATTTTTTCTAGTTTTTTCTAGATTTTTTCTATTTTTTTGGATTTGTTTAATTGTTTCTAGCTGATCGATCTACTGTTTCAGGAATTTTTTTTTAAAAATCCCAATTTTTCCTTTTTTTTTACATTTAACTTGGATTTGTTTTGGGCTGGGTACGATTTTAGTTTTGTTTTTCTAAGATTTTAGTGCTTTTCTATGTTTTAATAACCTTTTCTTTTTTTTTCTAAAATGCCACATGGACACCATGTCACCCAAAACCACTTACACATCAGCAAAAACCGGGGTGGATTTGGTGCAAGGGGGTAATTTGTCCGGTTTGGATACTACAGGGGGGTTGTTTGGCCGGTTTTAGAGTTCAGGGGGGGGGGGGAATCGAACCGCGCCAATAGTTCAGGGGGAAAAGTGGACTTTTTCCTATAATAGCACACTTTAGCAGTTTCTAGGCCATCTATTCAGCCAGTGGCGGGTGGAAGTTTGGGCCTTAGGAATGGGCCGGACCAGACCAGGCGACGGCCTAGCCTACCTGGGTGCAGGATCTGCCCCTGTATTCAGCTACGTAGACGAGCGATGACGTGGAGGAAAGAAAGCTTGCATAGATATTTCAGTCGTCTTCAAAACAAGAGTCAACTGTATTCAAAAATTAAGAAATTTTGTATGTAAGCAAATTTCTATAAAATGTGCAACCATTATATTTGGTTTTTTTGAACTTATCGGAGGAGCCGCGTGTAAGCAGACGCGAGCCGCGGTCGCATCAGGCTGTACTTCAGCTCGCACCAAGCGAACGGAGAGGAGTACTAGAGTATCTCGCTACCCACTAGGTCGGGCCGGGATCGAGCCGCTCAGCCGGGTCCACGAGCCGCTCAGCCGGGCCCAGCTCGATCGGGCAGCAGCTCAGGCCTCGCGCGCGCTCCTTTGCGTTGGGGCTAAGCAGCTCAGGCCGCCATTATTTTCTGGGCCGGCTCTCTCTCTCCTCTCTCTCTCTCTCTCTCGTGTTTGCCCATGCATGCATGCATAATGCGCACAGAATAATTGGGCGGATAGGCACAGAGTTAATAGCGATCACTGTTGATATGTGGTTGTGTGCATGCAGATGTGCATGCACGCGTGGCAGTGTGCACGAGCTGAGCTTGCTTGGGGAGCTGGCTAGCTATACTAGTGCTAGGGAAACAAACGGGCCAGCCCTGGCACGGTCCGAAAGACAGGCCCGTGACCCAGCATGGCACAGAGATTTGATGGCCGGGCTGGCACGGCCCGAAATGGTGTGCCCGGACCGGGCATGGAAACCAGGCACGACGTATCGCCCGGCCCGGTCCGAAAAGAGGCTCGAGTCAGTATGTTGTGTTTTTCATCGTTTTCTATTGCTCGGATGAATTTCTGTTCGATACGAAAGTTGTAGATAATTTCGAGACGCATATTTTTCATGTAGACAAGTTTTTCATTTGAGCGACGTATGATTTTATAAAATTTATTTTTGCCGCTGCCAGCTTTCGGGATGTCCTCGGTAATTTGCCATTTTCGAGGTTTTATATTACTCAAATGAATTTTGGGTGAACACGAAAGTTGTAGATAATTTTGAGACGTATCTTTTTTGTATAAACAATTTTTTCATTTGAGCAACGTATGAATTTTTTAAAAATTATTTTGCCTGCTGTTGCACCGGCCCGAGGCAACTCCCACCACTAAGCTATACTCTAGCTAGCTGCATGCCCAGCTTTGCTTTGCTTTGCTGTGTGCTGCGCCTTTTACAACACTGGACTAGCGAGCAGCAGCTGCCGCGGGTACGTGGCGCCCACATCGGGTGTACTTGTGCGAGTACCCAAGTACAAGTTGTCAAGTTGGCGTTGGGCCACCGGCCCCTAGCTAGCGTGATACCCGTACGTGCCACCGAGAAAAACGTACGGCCCTATGTACCATCGGAGAGGAAGGAAGGCAAGAGCATGTCCAATGCTTTATACTCCCTCCATATCAAAATGTTTGTCACTTTTGACTTTTAAACAAACGTTTGATCATTCGGCTTATTCAAAAAATTAGCATAAATATGTAAAAAAATAAGTCATACTTAAAATATATTTAGTGATAAAACAAGTCACAATAAAATAAATGGCATTTACATAATTTTTTTGAATAAGACGAATGGTCAAACGTTTGTTCAAAAATCAAAAGTGACAAACATTTTGATACGGAGGGAGTAGTTATTTATCATCTATTGGTGATGTTCATCACAGTCGAATATAAATTAAAGAGTAAAATGCACCGGAGGTCCATTAACTTATAACGTGGTATCATTTAGGTCCATCAACTTTCAAACTGTAGTTTTGGGTCCATTAACTTTTAAATTGTTTACTGCATTTTATAAAACAGAAAATACAAAAAAATAATGATTAAAATATATAAAACAGAAAAATACAGAAAAATAATGATTAAAAAAGTAGTAAATAACAGTGGAAATTTTATTGGGCATGCCCTAAATGTCGTCGGGCGAGTCCAACGACAGAGCAAAGCAGGATGGGCCTTTGACGTCATGCATCTTCAGGCCGTTGAAGCCACGACGCACGGGGTCATGGTTGGCGTCGATCGACGGAGACCGATGGATGAAGAGCACCGGGTTGTTAGATCTCGGGCTAGGTTTGGTCAACCTGGTTGACGCCCTCCTTAGTCCTGAATGCTGATCGACTTGTATTATACTCCTTTATATAGTCACTCGGATCGATCAGGTCATGGCCAAGCCAACGTACGTTACTGCCAATTGTGATCCACGGCAAATTAATTAAGGAACGATTAATTAACTTGTAGGACGTGACCCTCTTATAAAAGGGTTGTTATAAGATTTAATTAACATGCGACTATGGTTTCTGTTAGACAAGTTAATGGAAACAGTTTATCCTCCTGGCAAGCTGCGTGCAAATAAAGAATTTAATTATTCATTGTATATCATGCTGACTATTCAATTGCATTTTTCAAGTTTAAACTCTTCTCCTACTTATTTAGTAAACTAAATCTAGTCTTTATCTTTCTCCACCTCTTCTCTCATTCACATAAGCAAAAGAGCAAAACGTTGAGTTAGTATTTTTTTATAACTAGTTTATGTCACTAAAGAAAATGTCCCAAATTTCGACGGCCCGAAACCTCTAAACGGCCAATAAACATCGATCAAGTCAACCCATAACCTCGACAACCATGAAAAAACCATGAGAAAATGCCTCGTATGCCACTGAAAAAAATAAAAATATCATGTATGCTACTGGGTCCACACGTCATAGACACAAACAGTCTCATATGTCATACACACAGAATGGCATTCAAGGGATTGAAATTTTTTTTAAGTGGCACACAGGAAATTGTCTTAAGAACCATTGAGATACACTACACTGTTTTGACGGTCAATAGGTAGCCATCAGAGAGTTGCTATCTCCAGCCGATGCCTTATGGTGTGGCTACACTATGGCCACTCTCGACCACCTTGGATAAGCAAATGAGAGCAGAAAATTCTCCGAAATTTTTTTGAATAAAAACGCTAATAAGTAATGTGATAAGATTAACCTTTAACTTTATCAATCAATGATCACTATTAGATTCTTTTTTAAGAGAGGGTACAACTATACACAAAGGTATACACAAACTCACCCCACTATAAACACGCATATGTCTAAAGTCTAAACACACGATAGAGATCCGGTTAACCTTCGACTCCATCAATCAATGATCATTGTGTGCATCATATCACTACTAGGGAACAAGCTTTCTCAAGCGGTTCAAAAAACCTGAAGTCATCCTTTAGAAGTGGTTTATTAGCCACAAAACTAGAAGAGCATCTTTAGAAGCGGTTTAGGACACGAACCCCTTCTAAAAGTCAAGAAATAGCAGCGGTTTATGCCCCCAACCGCTTCTAAAGCACTACAAGCGGTTGGGGACACGAACCGCTTGTAATGCTTGGGCTTTTAGGTTTTAGCAGTGGTTCGTGCCTCGAACCGCTTCTAAAGATCCATTTTTCAAATAGATAAAAGGAAAGCTCCCCCTATCTAAACAGAGATCATGCGCGGGTGGGTTGGCGGTTCGAATCCCACCTCCCCCCAATATTATTTAGCTTTTTTGACAGCTCTACAAGCGGTTCCTAGAACCGCTTGTAATGCTCCGCTTTCCCTAGCAGTGTATTCATTTTTTGAGGGGGAATAGCTATACACAAAGCCAGTATGTGCGTACGTATCACAGCTGCAACATACCTGCAAGATGCAGATGCAGAGAAGCAAACTGGGAGAGCAACTCCTCCGTAGTCTCCGTACACTACACGTAGCCGTACGTATGTAGGCACCGCCAGGGCCCATAACTTATCCACGCCATGCTGACGTGTGCCGCAAAACTACGTACCAGCTCCAAGACACCGTGGCACCGAGCCACCGATGCATGCCGAGCCCCCCATACGTGGCATGAGCTCGAGCTAAGCGGTGTGCACGATTATTCGTACACTTGGTCAAAAAGATGAAGCGTTTCCTACGTACGTACGCCGCCGTCGTAACTCGTACGTCGACGCGTAGAGCGGTGCAAGCTATACGCCTATACCGCGCCCGCCATGGCCCATACGTACCTATATTATATGCATATACACATCGATGTGCGTATGTACGTCTGTACGTCGGTGAGAATTGAGATGATGGGCCCTCTAAACTAAGCCAAGATTTGTATTTGTCTTTGTTACTTGCTTCCTCCGTTACAAAATATAAGACGTGCATATATTCAAAAAAGTCAATATTTATAACTTTTGATTAATAGTTAATCTAAATATATTTTTGCGCAGGGTTTGAAGACATAGATCATTTGTTTTGTTTTTTTTGTTGTTCAACTGCTCGAGTGATCTGGGATGTGATGGCTATTTGTTTTGGTTCAAACTGTCGTCCGACGAGTATAGGCGGTGCTTTTGAATGGTTCAATCAATTTTTGATAAGTGGGAAAAAGTTGGCAGGAGTGTGTGTTTTATCTATTCTTTGGTCCATTTGGTTGGCTCGTAACAATTGGTGCTTCCAAGGAAAGGTTGTTTACTCTCCTTTGTCGATTCTTTATTCGGCATGTGCTTTTGTCTATTATTGGGCAGGTCTTTACCAAGATGCTGATAAAGAGACTCTGCGTTCTGGGGTTGATCTGTTAAAGAAATTGTTGTAGAATTTGGCTCCAAACTAGAATGAAGAAAGGTTGAGGCATGAGGAAGGAGAGGTGGAAGACCAGTAGATCTGCCTCCTGGGATATTTTGGAATAGATGCTATCATCAGAGCTAGTTTGTTGGTGGGTCGTTGTTTAGTAAAGTTAGAGACTGAATTTCTGTTTTGGCCTGTGTCTAGGATGTTGGTGGTTTACTGCTTTAAACTTTGTTTGAATTGTTGTTCTGAACTTTGTAATTCTGTTCGGTATGAATGGAATTGGGGCGAGTCCCCTGATGCAAAAAAAAGTTAATCTAAATATATATATACTCCCTCTATCCCAAAAAATAAGGCGTGCATGAATTTTAAAAGTCAACGATTGTAACTTTTGACTAATAATTAAGTTAAAAAGTTTGTATCTTCTGTGTTATACATGTAATATGGTTAGATTGCTATTTAAAAGTTATTTCATATGATGTTCATTTTGTATATATTAATAACATATCATGAAAGAAATTAATGGTCAAAGTTCTGCTTTGAAAACTGTGCCAAAAATTTATATGCCTTATTTTTTTGGGATGGAGGAAGTATTTGTTAGTGTTATGCATGTGATATAGTTGGATTCATATTTAAAAATAATTTCATATAATGTTGATTTTATAGTTGTTGGTAATATATTGTGAAAAAATTAATGGTCAAAATTCTATGTTAAAGACCATACTAAAAACTTATATGTGTTACATTTTAGAACGGATACAGTGTATCTAAAGTAGATTTCATTGGTCTCTTACACTAAATAATAGTTTGACTCTATGTACCACTAATTTAGAGATGGATAAATGAAATCAAGTAAAGATAAACTTTATCCTAGTTTGGGAAAACTTTATCAACGCCTTTTGTTTTTTCTAACTCTAAGGCTGTCTCCAACAGTAATCCTTAAATTCGATCCCCTATAACCTCATATACAGGCTTCCTTTAAAAAGATTTTCTCCCTATATTTCTTCAATCTCCAACAGCGTTCTCTATACGGAGAATTGTATAGGGGAAGGAGAGAATGAAGAGAAATTCTCTATTTTAGAGAATAGAATAGAGAATACTGTTAGAGCACATAGGGGAAAAAGTTGTCCCCAAATTTTGGATAGAGGGTGCTTTATGGATGGCTGTTGGAGACAACCAAGCATACATGAATATTCTTTGTCAATACGTCTTATATTTTTTTAATGAAATGAGTAATTGCATTAACGAATTTCTTGCCCATGAGTGGCTCGCCTTAATTTTCTATCATAATTCATTTTTTTTTTTGTAAATATTTAGGCTCTGTTCTTTTGGGTTTAACATATTAACAACTTATCTACGTTTTGAAAAGGCATATGTTTTAAGTTTTTTGAGTTTATTTTTTTGCTATTTAAATGTGGGTCTTAATGGTTTAAAAAGTAAGTCAAATGAAATAGATTGTAATCTTAAGACCATCTCAAAAATTTCTTAATTTAATCATTTCAGCTATTCAGTTGTTCCATCGTTGAGATCAGCCCAAAAGAACGGCATGTCGATGAATTGAAGTCAGCTGTCTTTTCTTTTAAACAAAAATGTGTCTTAGTTCATAAGCAGATGATGCAGATGCTTGATGACGAGGTACATATACTGGTCCCTCTTTCACAGCTCCCGATGCAGCTGCAGCAGATGGCCTGGCCGGCCGTTGCTTGCGGCGTCTTCAATCCACGGCCCTTGTGGCTTTGCTTGATTGCCTTTGCGGGTCGAGTCTTTTGATGTGCACCACGCGCGCGCTGCGTTCTCCTCTCCATGCAATGAACGCTGCCTCCTGCTACTGCTCCTGCTCAGCAGCGTCCTCTTCTCTCTCTCGCAGGCCTTGTTCTTCTCGACGAAAGTTAATAAAGATTTTAATTTTTTAAAATATGATTCTTAGAGAGCATATCTAAAATATTTTTAAAATTTTTTAAGAAACTCTAAAAAAATTTAAAATCTAACAAAATCTAACAAATACTGTATCATTTAATTTGTAAAAGTAACAAATTTTAATTTAATTTAAGCTAAAAAAGCCACACTCTCTGATTATCGCGCGTGTCATCGTCTGAGTCGGCTGTTAGCATGGGCAGACTCTCCATGTGGGTTGGTCGGGTCTTGGCCCCTTCTAAAATTTCAGAGCCCATTATACTTAGATAAAATATAGAGCAATTTTTTTTAATATATTTTAGCTTGTAAGTGGGTTGATCGGTGGCATTGTTATTAATTTGAATATCCGATGGATGTGATAATGAACTAGTGTTTATTACCGTTGTGTTTCTATAATTTAACTAATTTACAGTGTATTTAGGCATCGGTAGACAAATGGGATTTTAGTCGACATTTCCATCTACACCCGCCACTGGTTGTTAGAGATACATATGCACAACTGTAAATGTCCATATATATGTGGCTACAGCGGGCAATGTTTCCATGCCAACAAACGAACGGATTCACTGCTACACATACTGACGTACTACACGCATACGCGCGATGTACCTGCCCACAGTTGATTAGACCTATATATGAAAAGAGCATACTTATATATATAGCATTCACGACAATTTATTGCGTGATATATAACGTTCGGCTGCTCCTTTCTTTACTCCATTCTGTTTCGGATTTTGCGGTAGCATTTGTCGCCTTGTCGGACTTACATGTGATGTGGCAGCGAGGGTCTGAAAGTGAACAATACATGAACCAGAAGAGCCCTTCATGACCATCCCTCTGGGGTATGGTTGCCTCTTCTTTCCTAGTATTTTCTATGCAACCATCTTTCTTACTATTTTTTATGCCACCAGACTTTTCACAGCTACATACGACTGCTAGCACGTTTTTAACCATTGGATTTGTTCTAAGATTAATTGTTTTATTCCACAGTCTCTCTTGAAATGTTGCCAAAAAGTTTGGGATTCTTCCAAACCAGTCATTTCATCTTCCCTCGCTCTCCCCATCTAGCTAGGCATGACAAATATACCCATATGTCTATGTAGCCATATGTACCCGACCCAACGGACCCAAGTCTCATCTTGGCCCACAAATATTTAATTTTGGGCCCAATATGGGTATGACTTTGTGTTCAATAAAGAAAATAAAAATATGAGTCCTCTCCCCCCAAACCCAATATCCCACCTGGCCCGATCCCCTTCCAGCTTCACGCTAAGCCCCACCTAGGTGTCTACCTACTCCTTTATCTGAACTAATTTAACCCTCCCACCAACCTAGCCAGTACCCTACTTTCATATCCTTGCTCACCCTTAAGGAGTGGAGCTCGTCGTATATCGCCCCTAGTCGGGCTCAAACTCGCTGGTGGCTGTTCTACCCTACCTCGACGCATCCTACTCCTCTCCCTTTCTCTCTCTCTATAAAATATGTACACATATGCACTGGTAGTGGACCCTCAAGGTTTCCCTGGATGCGTTGCCCAGGATGACCTCCTAACACGCTCAAACCTTGCCCAAGTGAATGTTGTCCCTTGGACACATGCACCCGTTATTTCAGGCATTGGACCTCGGGCACGGGCAACTTGTATATTTGTGCATGAGAACATTATCCTACTCATCGTGGACATGGACATAGTCCTGTGTGCTATAAGTAATTGTCAATCCGAAAGATGCATTCATGACATCCACGACTTTCATGATATCCCGACCATTGGCCACGATGCATCTTGACTATTGCAGCATTACACTAGCGCAAAAGTTGTCATCTGTGATGGTTCATAATAGGCATCCGTGTCAGTTCTTGAATAATCACAAACAAAGTGTCACAGATGACATAAAAACTGACACTAATAACTTATCAGTAACAGTTTGTGGGTAGAACTGTCACTGATGCTCTAGACATCTTTGACGGTTTGTGGCTAAAACCGTCACAGATGCTCCCATCCTGCCCTACAACTTATGAACATGCATTGCTAACCTTATCAGCCATCGCTGATGTACTAACAAATATGATGCTTTGTAGGGTAGTGTTGTCTCCTTTATTGTTTGTAAACACTTCCTTTAATGCATAAAGTGCGTTGATCAATTAATCAGGAAGTAGGAATGTAGTATAAATACCCCTTACTTAGCTAACAGGCACAATAACTTTTTATACACAAATTTTGTAATAAATTCCCACCTATATCAATAACACACTGCTACACACTGCTGTAAGGCTATTATGCCCATCGCTGGAAGGCCCAAACTAAGATAAATGGCCAGACCAAGCCATACATAAATGTGAAAATCCACCATTTCCAACGGGCCTGGCTCGCTTGTGTAGCCTCCATTCTTTTCTTCAGCCCTCTCTTGTTCTTAGATCCAAATGTAGCACCCCTAAATCCTAAGTCCTAACGACAGTGCTCAACACTCTCATCTATGGCAACGGCCACGCCTCCTCGAGCACAATCGGGCACTGCCTCGACTTCTCATGCGCTGCTCGAGCACGACCTTGAGCCTTCCTGCTCATCCATCGACCCTTTTGTCACCTACGGTCGTTTCGCTCCGAGCCTAGTCCATTCATAGTCATGCCTTCATCCCTGGCCTTGGTCGTGCTTCCGTAAGCATTGGCGAGCTCCATCTCAAGCCCTCCTGCATCTCTCGATCCTGAAATCGCCTTCCGTACCCACAACCGTCCCTCCCCAAGCAATGGCAAACTCCTCGAGACGTTTTGTACCGCCTGAGCTTGGCGCCTTTCCCGTCCACGGCTAAACAGCCTCGAGCCCAGGTGTCGGCCATGTGCAACCCAATGGGAGCGTCACGGTGTTGTGGTGCAACGTGTTCAGAAGGGCGTAGAGGTGGTGTGTGCAGTGTGTCTAGGTCATGTCCATGACTCTGCATGGCGTTAAAGAGACCTTGCCAACGGTGGGGAAACTTCGGCAATGTATGGTCAACGATGATGAGGATGACCACATGAACGGACGAAATGTGTTTGATGAAATGTTTACACGCCGTTGCATTGCTGAATGGAGGCAGCTATACATCGACTCTACCAGATCAAACCCTGGAGATACAAGACCTCCAAACAGCACTTGTTTAAATAGACTCAATCAGACTCCGACCAGTACTGTGGCTGAACTCATACGAGCCAGCTCGGAACGACAAGCAACCAAACAGCCCGTCCCCATCATGCTTCCACGTCCCGCACCGCATGAACTCTCGGATCATCACGCTATCCGCAATTCCAGCGTCCGCTTTTCTACGTGACGCATCACACGCATGGCTGCGACGAGCGCGCGAGCCGTGGGACAGGCGCGACACCCAGCGGCGTTGGGTGCATGCGTGGTTTGATTTCAGGCTTCGGCGACGTCACAAGTTTGGAGAAGAGAAGATTTCGCAGGAGACTGGAGACTCATGCTCGATCACCGGTCACCTCTTTGTGCACAAATGTCAAGAACTGATTTGTTTCAGGGACGGGGAAACATGTTTTGATGGGCTGTGGTACGTCTCGCTTTGGTCATTGTTTTCTCAATCTAAGCCCCTGCATTCAATTGTTTTATATCAATTCGTCTTAGAAATGTACAATGAACCAATGGTTACACAATATTTTTTTTTTAGGTGAGAACCGCAAGTTGGAAATTTTCATTTATTAATCGAGATTCCAGTTTATGTATAAACTCTACAATTAGAGAAGCACCTTTTGCAACGGATCTACACATGTAACTTCAAAATATACTCAATCCAAAATGTAAAGTTCTATCGTAACTAAAGTTTCAAAATTTCAACTCCAAACAGATAAGTAACAACGAGTGGAGCTTGAAAATGTATTATGCTCATTGTTTCTTTTTTTAGAAGTATTCTGTTAATTGGTGGTGTTATCGATTGAGCCCACAACAAAAATATACATTGATCAATAAAATTTGGTTTATTAAAAATAAATATTTCTTATCAAATTTCTGCCAATAGACCTAAGACTCTGCAGAAAACTCAGGACTTTTTTCGATTTCGGAGAAGCCAAAGTTGCCGTCAATTTTTTAATTAAAATTCTGCCAAAAGAAGCCAAAATTCACTTGTCACCAGTTTTCTGTAGCAGACGCGGCAAAATTTTAGCAACAATATTTCCCCTTGACTAGAGAGAGAGGTTATATCGGATGCAAAGTATAAAGGAAAGTTGAGACATGGCAATTGCGGGCATATATGGGCAAGACAGCTGTTTCGTGCACTGCACTTTCATCGATGTTCCCACTTTCCCGTTGATCTCTGAATTTCGATGCCGGTTAATTTATCCTGTAAACAAACCGTTAATCTGCCTGGGGATCTGAAACGATCAGAGAACACACGGACTTGTAGCAGGTTGGTAGCTGTGCAGGGGAGGGAGGACCGGAGGATGTTGCTTGACGCATTTGCTTCACGGTCTCCTCCATCCACTGCATCGGACATGGTGATCAAGCTACTGACGGCTTGATTACCCTACTGACTTTTCCTCTTAATATAACCTCTCCTCCACGTTGCTGATAACTTGAGTGTTTAGTTTAGTTTAGTCTGCGTGTAATCGTGCTGCCTTCGGTGCACTGAACACAATTGGTGGTTAGGAGAGAGGTTCGGGCAAGGTATCTGCGGTTTCAGTGAGCCTTCTATAGCGTTTACATTGTGTTGGACCGCTCCGTGCCAGTCCTCTGTTTCTCATTGATCTAGGAAAGAACGTCATATACAATACGAGATGTTTACAAATAAATGCTTAAAAAGAGTACGTAGCCACACTATAAGCATCTACGTATAAACCATTCTCTTCAATGCAAAGAAGCTTCTATTGATGATTATTGCCTAGCTACCTGATAGCACCCATATGAGGGTAGTCTCTCCACTATGCGCTATTGCACTGGGTTGCACAAGAGCAAGCTCAAATATCTTCTCTCTCATCTAAGCACCCATGCAGCCTTAGTGGTGCGAATCGGCCGGCACAGCCCGGGCCCGTCGTGCCTCGGGCCGGTGCTAAACGGGCCAGCACGGCCCAGTTGGTACTTTGGGCCATGCCAGGCCATCACGGAGTGCCAAATTCTAGGCCCGGCACGGCCCAGAAGCACGGCAGGCCGGTCCGAGCATGGCACGTACGTGTAACAAAACAGTAGATAAAATAATTTTTTAGAACTTCATGCGTTGCTCAAATAAAAAAGTTTTCTACATAAAAAACATGATTTTCGAAATTATCTACAACTTTCGTATTCAACCAAAATTCATCTGAGCAACATAAGACCTTAAAAATGACGAATTACCGAGGACATTGCTGTCAGCCCTAAAGCAGGCTGTGAAGAAAATAAATTTTATAAAATCATATGTTGCTCAAATTAAAAAGTTTTCTATATGTAAAAGATGCACCTCTAAATTATCTACAACTTTCATGTTGAACAAAAGTTCATCCGAGCAACAGAAGACATCGAAAAACAATATATACTGACTCGTGGCTTGTTTTGGGCCTGGCCGGCCCAAGCACGGCCCAGACAGTCAGGCCGGGCCGGGCGGCACGCCGTGCCTGGTTTCCACCTGGCCCGGCCCATCTTTTTCCTATGTCGTGCTATGCTTCGGGCCGTCTTTTTCAGGCCATGCCCGAGCTAACCTGGACGGCCCGACCCAAACTCCCAACACTTTGCAGCCTAATGTGTCAAAAAATCTGATTTAATTCTCTAACCTTCTAGCCAGACACTATATTGTACATGGCCTGAAGCAGCCTATAAAACGTATGACATTAGGAGCCACCGCCGACCACATCACCTCCAAGACAGGAAAAGAAGAAAGAAGATACAAGCTAGGCAACAACCATCGATCACCGCCGACCATGAGCCACACCAGCACTATTGTTTGGCACATAGGAATGAGCCTATGTCGATGGGAGAGGGGTAGGAGATGAGTCGGACATTAAGCCCTGCTCGCCAGCATGAAGGTACTTGGGGTGACACCCACGGCGATGCCTCCAGGGAGGGGAACGGTGCCGAGTAGCATCGCGATTGCCTACCCAAGCACGCAGGGCTTCCGACCGAGTGGTCTCCATGACGAGGCCTACAAGGAGGAGGTCGGCGCCCAAGGGTGTCAACATTATTGAACGTCATAGGCAAAGTAGCCGGCAAGGTCGGCAGGCGATGACGACGACCTCGGCGTTCACGATCAGATCGGCAGGCGCGGAAGGATGCCGGATAGATCGGAACGGCGGGAACAGTGATGCGATCGGATGTTGCACCGGAGGCGCTGCATCACGTCACTGAGGACGAAGCTGTAACGTGGATGCGAATAGCCAGGGTGCAGCATGTTTTGCCATGCACAGACGACGTGGTGCGCGGTGGCGGGCTGGGAAGCCTGCTCGGGGACTTAAAGATTGTATCTAGAGGTGTAGATCCAAGGGGAGTCAAACAAATATTCAAAGGAGGAGCAGAATATTGTTCTTTAGGACGAGAAGGACTCAGATCTGTCGTGCAAAAAGATGGCCGATGTGAGCGCTGTGTTCAGGACTAGACAATTAGGTCGGTTCTAAAGGGAGGCGTTCGGGAAGGCTGTGAGGTGATTTGACCAGAGAGGCCAGACTAGCTGATGGTGAAGTCCGCAACAATCTGTGCCTAGATCTGAACGGATCAAGCGGTCTTGACGGTAATCTGTTCAAGATGAAAAATGGATTATGGAGATGAAACTAGGGATCTATGCTAAATGGCGGACGGATCGGGATGGTGCAAACCATGGTTGACAAGATGATGCTGACAAAAAGAAAGAACTAGTGCTATTCTTGGCAGTGGCTGAAAGTGTCTCGGAAGGCAATGGTGATGATCGAGGAGAGGACGACATCGCGTGTGTGTACATGCTGCAAAGGGAGTTGTGAATTCCAAGTGCAGGGAGTATCATTGCAGGTGGAGCTGCTGAGCCGGATGTTGCTAAGTCGGCGTTTGTTTCAGAAGGCGGTGGGTCCAAGGAGGTGGACTTGTCAGGCGGTTCGACGTGAGCTGTGAAGGAAGCAAACAGATTCCGGGTGCACCGGTTCGCGCAAGACACTAGAACGACTTCAAAGTGGAGAAGGTCATATTATACAAGGTGGAGTTTGTTAGATTTTGTGTCCAATATGTGTACAAGTAGGTTACATGGACTCTGTGTTGTCATAGACATGGTTGGTTTAAAATTAGAGTCGGACTCTAGCCAGGCCTACAAGTAGGCAGCCCTGTTGTAATTATGTCAACGACTTCATAATAGTAGCATAGGCAAGAAAAGGTCAGCGGCCGACATGTGGTCATGATCAGGTGTGCCGGTGTGCTGCGGTATTATGGATTAGCGAGGAGCACACATAATCAGAGCCTCAAAGATGTTGGCGAAAGTCGAATTGCGTTACCAAACATCGTGTTTCCTGGTGTCGTTCGTGATCTTGTATCGGCGCATATCCTAACAATGACAACGCTTCACCTGACGCTCCATAGCCAAAGTCCCAGAGACTGATTCAGCTCAACTCGAGCAACCCACAAGCACTGTTGGCCGGGCTGCCCACATGGCGACTGCCGAAAGCACCCCTGTGCCATTGGCTGCCGCATATATTGAGCCCAACATACAACAATGGGCTTTAGGTCTCTTGGGCCACATCCCCCCCCCCCCCCAAAAAAGCTAGCTCAATGAGGGGGTGCACCCTCACCCTTATAAACCATGCTGAGACCCTGCCCACTTCCAATGTGGGACTATTTTAACAATCTCCTCTTCACACATTGGACCGAGAATGTCGGGAACCAGACGGGCCACCTAGGCTCTGATACCAATTGTTGGCCGGGCCGCCCACATGACGCGCCCCCCGAGCACCCCCAGGCCATTGGCCTACCGCATATGCAGGCCCAACGTACAACAGCGGGCTTTAGATCTCTTGGGCCACATCTCCCCCTAAAAAGCTATCTCAATGAGGGGGTGCACCCTCACCCTTATAAACCATGCTGAGATCCTCCCCACATTCAATGTGGGACTATTCAAACAAGCACTAGCAACACCACAACATGACTAGCTCGATGCCCCACGACGTCCTCTATTGTCACCGGAGCATATCGTCACCGAGCCACTTACACCGCACCACCGGATTTGGGAACCTCATCGCTAAACCCAACCTCCTCTTCCTCGTCGTGAGCCCAATGGTAGGGAGGATCGAAGGAGAAGAGGGAAGAAGGACAAGCCTTGACGTGCCATAAATGACCACCACATTGTTAAAACCGCCCGGCCGCCGGCTCCAGGCCAAGCACCATCGAACCTCTAGATCTAATCGTCCCAGACTTGCTCACGTGTTGGCACTGACAAAGAGGCCATGACATCGTTGGATCTGGCCAGCCACCACCGAATCTGACAGGCCCACCACCCCATGCAGCCAAGAGGAAGGTTGAAAGGAAGGGGCCTGCGTGCGTCACAATTGGTTTGCCGCGCTAGCCAGCCATGACCATCACCCAATGCTCACCGTGTTGTTGCCCTAGCGCACACGCGCACCATGTTGTCGCGCCGAACGCCGCCCCACCAAGCGCCCTTTGCTGTTTCGCTGCTCCGTCGTGTGTGACGCCGCCTTGACACACGGGACTCGCCCTGTGGAGCCGCCGTTACCAATGAGAAAAAGAAGAGAGAGGGGGAGAAGGAAGGGGAAGGCCCACCTAACAACGCCACCCGGTGTAGAGACACCGACGAGGAGCGCCAGGGCCCGCCAGTGGCGGCGTGGCTAGGTAGTCAAGGTCACCGCCTCTTTTGTTTGTGGGTAGACTGGCTAGGGTTTTTTGGGGGCACCGGGGGTGAGCTCATAGGTCTCTCGGGATGTGTTGTTTAGGCCATGTGAGAGTAAGACTATCTTTTCAGAGTCAGTATATAGCTATATGCATGCACCCTCTTACATATGGGTTCATGTTAATTATTAGAGACAATGCTATAGCTAATCTTTTTAAAGAAACTACGCCTTTTACTCCCTTTGATGTTTAGTGTTCTAGAAGCATTCGTTTTTGATACGTTTTGGCACATTTACTTTTTTGTCACGTTTTTGACTATTCGTTTTATTCAAAAATTTATCCGATCATTCATTTATTTCAAAAAACGTGCCAAAAAAGTAAAAGGCGTAGTTTGACTTTAAATATATAGCATTCTAGAAGCAACATTTCTCTAACACACATCATCTTTCATTTATCCGGTCAAAATATTCCCTCCATCCCAAAATATAAGATGTAGTTTGACTTAAAAAAGTCAAACTTTGTAAACTTTGACTATAAATTAATTAAATTATATGCATCGTTAGTATACAAAAGTTTACCGATTTGTCATATTTCAAAGTAATTTTGATACAATATCTTCTTTACAGAAATTCATAATATATAATAGAGAAATTTAACGATCAAAATCAATCTTAAAAGATTTTCTCGAAGTCAAAATACACCTTATATTTTGGGATGGAGGGAGTATAAAATTAATACTTTCGAGCACGGAAGTGCAGATTCGTGCCTAGGAAGGGTGGGCGGCTGTCCTGGCTCCTACCCCCGGCCTTGCGGAGAAAAGGCAAATTTATTATTATTTTATTATTTATTTTCTAAATTAAATAAATTATATTCGTTTTATTAAAATTAAATGAATAGACGTCCCACTCCATTTCAAACGGCGGGTCATATATACCGCCAAACAAAGGGCGGATTTTATATAGACCGCCGATGGGGAGGGTGGGACATGGGCGCAATGACTAGCTGGCAAAACCCGCCGGTCCAAATGACGGGTTTCTCCTTCGCCAACCGTGGGCTAAATGATGCAGGTTATCGTTGCACTTGACCCCCAGCTCATCGGCCAATGAACATGTATGCGACGATTAATTGCATGCATGTGGAATGAACAGTTGAGGTCAATTTAGTGGTACTAAATGACATGAAGGAGAAACCCACCGTTTGGGAGATTTAAATCCCAGCGTATGAACCTGCGGGTTTTGCCGGCTAGCCTTTGCACCCACGGCCCGCCCTTCCAATCGGCGTTTATATAAAACCCGTCATTTTGTTTGGTGGTATTTATGGCCCGCCGTTTGAGACAAAGGGAGGCGTCTATTTGTTTAATTTTAATAAAATGAATATTATTTATTTAATTTAGAAAACATAAAAATATATAATAGTAATAAATTCGAGAAAAGGCGGCCTGGGCGGGCGCTGCATGCGCTCTGCGCACCTCAGGCCTGCGGGCTGCAGGTGTCGACGCTGGCTGTTGGGCCTAGGCTGCCAGCCTGGCCTGCTAGTGGCGTTGTGGTGCGGTTCGCCGGGGCCTAATAAATATACTACTAAGTCCATTACGGGGATTAGTGATTATGGTTAGCGCAGTTCCAATGCAAGGTTTTTAAGCATTATTTTTATAGATGCTATGTCACCTAAAAAATAAGAAGAAACAATGAATCCATTGCATTATAGCTTAACATTATTTCCATCATTAATTTTTTGCTTTTTTCAACCATATTCCCTCTGCACATTAATTTTGAAGATTTGGGATGAGCGTAGAAATGATTTTGTAAGAAAGAAACCATCTCCTTCTCTCTTTACATTAATTATATGATATGTTATCTTTCTATCATACGTGGCATAGGAAGAAACAAGTGAAAAACTACTATCTCCAGTCACAAAAAGAAGTCGTCGTTGATTTTTGAACACGCCTTTGACCATTCGTTTTATTAAAAAATTTAGTTCAAATATGTAAAAATATAAGTTATACTTAAAATACATTTAATAATAAACGAAATCATATCAAAATAAATAATATTTATATAACTTTTTGAATAAGACGAATGGTCAAAGGCGTGTCCAAAAGTCAACGACGACTTCTTTTTGTGACCGGAGGGAATACATTAAAAGTGCCCTTGGTCGACGCCTGTAAGTCAGTAACCTAATTGTGCATTAGTGCCTCGCTGCTGATCGTTGCTGCCGCTGATCTCGTTGCACATCGCCCCCTTTTTTCCTGGGCTGCCGACTGCTGAGCCGCCAACTGCTGCCCTACTAATTTACAGCCACCCACCATGAGGTATTTTTTTTACTTTTAATAACAGTTCAATTTTTTCGACACTAAAAAAAAACAGTTCAATTTTTCCCTAAAAACTTACACCATTGTATATGTTTGTACGTGCATCAAATCATAATTTCAATCAAATGATTGTTATCGAATTTTGTAAGTGTGTACAATTATTATTAAATTTTGTGAGCATATGCAATCGTTTCGTATTTTTCTTTCGTGCACCATAGTTATGCCCATGCTTCTCTGAAATTCTGTCTCCGCCACGGTAAGGATTGATGCATCTTAATCTAATACGGCAAAAACTCGGACGTGCCAATTGCGACTATATATACAAACGGGCAAAAAAAAAAAAACCTCTGTCGACCTTTCCTCGTTGCTCCCACATTCCGTTGATCTGAATTTCGGTGCCCTCGCGCGGCCTATTAAACAAGCAGTGAACCAACTCGGGGATCTGAAACGATCAGAGGGCACACGAACTCTGCTAAACTAAACAGGTGGCCGGCTTGATTGGTAGCTGTGCAGGGGAGGGAGGATGTTGCTTGACGCATTTGCTTCACGGTCTCCTCCATCCACTGCAGCATCATCGTGCATGGGTCATCGCGATCGATCCAGCTGCCACAAGCATTTCAATGGTAGAGCCAACCACTGGCTATAAAAAAGCTTCATATCATTTATAAATAGCTTGTAAGCAACATCTTTAATGGATTAGATATAATATTGGGTTTTAAAATTAATATGGACCATATGTAATAGGTGTAATGCACTATATACCTTGTAATTTGTTATAGACTGACTCTTGGTTAAGTGCTAGTCTCTATCTCTCTCCTGTCTTTCTCTACTCCACATAAACAAAAATATGTGATGGACTTCTTATATCTTGCTGAGTTGTCCCATTGGAGATGCTCTACTAACCGTGTACTGACGGTTTATTTATCTTTAATTAATACTACTTGATTATCTTCTCCGTTTAACCTCCGGTCCACGTTGTTACTTAGGAGTATTGATGATATGCCTAAACGTGTACTGAAGACGTACGCTGAGAATTGGAGTATACTAGTTGAGCTCGCGCGAGTACAACCTTAGTGTTTGCTGATGCCAATGTGGGCGGAAACATATTTAAAGAGATACAGTTAAGAGACGCATTGAATAAAAAAAAAAGGAAAAGATAAAGAGCACAATATGTAGCTTCATAATATAACTATAAATACAACATTGATTTCTATTAAAAAACTCACACATATATGGTAAAAATGTGTCCAATGTATTTCTGTAGGGCAAATGTATTTTTTATAATGAAACTAACTTGGTTAAACTGGATAACCTGATCCTGCAAGGGCCAAGGTGGCCAATAGCACACATTAAAAAGGCTAATAAATATTGGAACAAAGAGATAAAGGTATCGTTACCTTCTCCAAAAGACATGCTGGTCGAAGGAATATCGACATGCTGGAGAAAGGATGCAAAATCTGAACCTCCATGGCCTAGTCGTCCAAATCTTCAGGCAGGAGATCAACAACAATATATGTCAAATCGTCATGGAAATGGGAGATTCTCCAATTTTTCCTGAATAGAATTGAAATGTACAGCTGAAGATATCAGATTTCATATTCAGAACAGGTGATAGAAGCAAAGAAAGATGGGCCATTTCTTCTCTATAACTTGAAGATACAATTAGGAGGCACATTGAATCAAAGAAAAAAAAGGGAAAGATAAAAAAAGAGCACAATATGTAGCTTCATACCACGAACACTATATGTGGATATATACCATCAACTGACATGAGATCACTTAAGCCCAAAAGATATGTCCTTAAAAAAGCGACATGTGTAGCAACGCATATATAAATGGCACACACCTTGAATCCTTCTCAGTACCCCTATCCATACCCTAAAAATTGAGCTGTTGCGGTTTGTTAATGAAATTAGTATAATAGGTGTAAAATGAAAACAATGACATGATTTAGCATGCTTACCTATAATGCAAGTAACATATGGAAAATAAAAATCAAGTCGACATGATTTAACATGCTGAAATAATCACATACTACATCGTTGGCCAGCCATCTCATTACCAACTAAATCTCTATTAAGTAACTTACGAACTACTTTCAATCATACCTTCCCATTCTGTAGAACCTTATAAGCCGGGGCACATATATTGTCCTCTCCTTTTCTTTTAGAAAATAAAAGCACGATTCAAGCAAATTTAAAGGAAAATCCACATTGACCATGCAGTGAATGGAACTAATAAAATATAGGTCTAGCCAAAAAAAAAGAAATGTGTATAATAGTTAAGAATGCCACGCCCGCATAGGCACCATACACCATCAGCCATTTTTAGGAAATTCTACCTCTGTGGGATTTGAATTGCCACTTTGCAATTAAGAAAGAAAGAAGCATGTTTCATGAGAAGAGGTATTTTACCTTTTTAAAATCATTTGCTCCCTGTAAACACGATTAGAAATGGCATCTGCTAGCAACAAACTGAAACAGCCAAACAATCAGGAAGATAAAGTAAAGCAGTAAGAGCAATTAGAGCTTAGGACCTTGTAGAGGAAAGCAAACTATATGGCACCATCTCATGATCTCAGTAAACATCATCTTTTCAATGAAGTTGAAGAACCAAGCCCCTCCATGGAGAACCTTTAGAAGCACGTGTGTAACCTGCAATAAATCAGAATACAATAAACCAAACATCAAAATTTAGGACTGTCGCCAAGGCTCAACAATATGTTGCACGAATATAATTAATTTTTGTAGGAGAAGAGAGGAAATTAATTGGGCTAGGCAAAAGCTGTTCTGGCCATTGGTGGTCATCCGAGGACTTACAACACTAATCTCTATGCCTTCTGTTTCAACCCTGCAAGCCAAAAAGGGCATCATTCTGAGATCTATGATTTCACTGAAAATAAGCAAAACACATTTGAACAATACATTTGAACTCGCGGTATTTTTGGATGGCTATGCTACGAACTAACCAATTGACAAATTGTTCACATGACCTAAATTTTTGGATGGCTATGTTATATATGTTTTCCTCAGCTCTGTAATCTCATATAAGCGCGTCTTAGTTAAAGTGATAAACCTAAAAGGTAGACGTAAACTCATAAATTGTAAATGGCAATAATGTATTAAAAAAACTAAGCTGCCATAATTCGGTAATAACATATTGTTTGTAAACTTGAGCATAAACAGAGGTGACCAACAATATTTCATAAAAAAAAACTTACATATCATAATTCGTGAGTGACACGGTGTCTGTAAATTTGGTCGTAAATGAAGGCTGACAAAAAAGTTGGCGCGCCATACAATGTGTCCTACACGATCAAGCTATTTATGACCGTAGATCATATGATCCTATGTAAATACATTTTACGATAAGAAGCAAATCTGATAGGACCGCATTTGATCATAAACCGTAAACACCATAATTGCATATAAACATACTCTGTTTAGAATCCACTGTCATCTATGATTGGCTGTTACTATGCTGTGGCTGCCGTTTATATATCTAAATCGGTAAGCACCGCAGTGGTAAGGCTAAGCACATATGCTGAACACATTAATGAATCTATAAATAATGGACGATGTCTTATTACTATGACGCATCTTATCTTTAGAAATGTAAATCAAGAGGAACTGCACATCGGAACAGATCGAAATCAGCGATGAATGAGCGCATCACGGTGAGGCAATAAAGCTTTTATGAAAACGAATACTAAACGATAGCAATAACAAACATGTGAGTTGAATCTAAAAATGCAGCGAAACAACAAAGAACAGGAACACAAAGATCTTGCCTTGGTTCAGGTCGGGGAAATTTAGATTAGCGCAGAGCAAAGCTGGTGTGAAGGTGGAGCGGAGGCGCACCTGAGGATGAGGACGGTGGCCGCACCTGGGGGTGAGGGAGACGTCCACGCCGCGCACGACGGCGTCGAGCGCGGGGGCGCCCCAGCGCGAGGCGGCCAGCTCAACCTCCGGGACGACCGCGGGGTTGAACCTGGCGGGCAAGGGGCCCTCCAGGGCGGCGTCGGTGGAGGCGTTGAGCGCGGCGGCGTCGAGGTCGAGGCCGCGCATGACGGCGCGGGAGCGGAGGAGGCACCGTCTGAGCATCCAGATCTGGGGACGACTCCAACGGGCGTTGCCGGCCGACTCGAACGGGGGTTGGCGAGGAGGACGAAAACGGCGCAGAAGCGGCAAGGCCGGCGGGCTCGAGCCTCCGAGGCGGAGCACCCGACGCCGGGATGCGAGCGGTGTGGGGAGGAGGCGTGGTTGCAGAGGCCTGCGGAGCCAGGCAAGAAGATGGGAGGGGGACAGCGACGTGGCCCAACGGAGGCCACGGAAGCCACCGCCTCGCAGAGGCCGTTCGATCAGCATCGAACGGCTGGAGAATTTGGGGTGACGTGGCCGCAGCGGGGGAAAAATCGCCACGTGGCGGGGGGGAGCTGGGGATGTCCGGACTTGTACTAATATAATAGATTCATTCGTTCGCGCGTGTCTTTGTGGGCCATGGAAATGGGCTTTCTCGAGGTTTCTCGTAGATTAAAGGGAGCTGGGCCGGTTGGCGTTAATGAAAGGAAGTCATTGACGGCCGTTTGATGCGCCGATTTTTGGAGCAAATCTTCTGCTGAAATTACGACATAACAGACCAAAACGATACGAAGATGGAGCTTGGGGAACATCTATCCTATTACATTGTGATACAGAACAAAACGATACGAGCATATCGAGTCCTCACATAGCAGTGTCTATCTAGACAACTAGCCCTCCAGCTTCATCACTTCAAATATTCCTCAACCTCCTGTTAGTAGCACAAAAGCTATCAATCCCAGCGTATCTGCATCTCATGTTTTTTTTTTTTAAGATAAAGGATAAATATCTGGCCTCCACATCTGAGGGGGTACAGAACGCGCACGACTCCAAAACTAATAGACAAAACAGTTGAAAAAAATTATTACATCTCCAAACTAACAACCCAAAGAAAGACAAAGCCAACAAAAGAACACAACATAATGTCGTAACAATCCTATTATTGAAATGCTAGCCATGTTGAAAGAATACCATCGTTGCTATCATCTTCAATGATTTTTTTGAGGAAAAGGTAGGAGAACCGCCTTGTATTAATTCAATAAGAAAGTTACAAGATTAAAATTTAGGGGGAGGTTTAGGCGCGTTCTCCCTGGACGCGCGCTACAAGTGAGCTAACTTATTACAAAACGAGTGCCTACCACCCTCCGAAGGCGCAGGACCTCCACAAGCAAGTCAAAGAAGATTATCGGTGACAGCTCCTTCGAGATGAAAACACGATTGTTTCTTTCGAGCCAGAGGTGCCATAAGGTTGCTAGCACGACGGATCCTAGACCCAGGGTAAGGTTGGGCAGCAGGATGTCCTCAGCCCACCAGGAGCTGATATCGTCAGTGTGGGTCCACGCGGAGCGGAGAAGGGGTGGGGCGTTGAGCCTGTAAGCCAGGAGGTCCCAAATGTGGTAGGAGAAGGGGCACTCGACGAAGAGGTGTTCCGGGGTCTCCAGGCATCGGAGACAAAGGGCGCAGAAGTAATTATTCGGCAGTCCCCTACGTAGGAGTGTGTCCGAAGTCATGCGTCCAACCAAAGAGCTTGCATTTGGAGGGTGCCCACTGCTTTCAAACGAGTGCTACCGCTGTTGGAGATGTCCTTCCAGCAAATTGCAGACGGTATGCTGAGCGGACAGAGAAAATCCCGTCTGCGGAGAAACACCAAACGGCTCGGTCCTGTTGGGTCGGACGTAGCGCAACACGACTGATCTTTTGCCAGAGGGAGACCAGCTCCACGGCGAGATTGGGGGTGAAATTTCGTCGTAAGTCCCAAAACCAGTTGTTGTGCACGACATTGGCGACTGTGTGGTTTTCCGTAGAAGGCCACAAAATGTCCTGGGACCACTTCCTTTGGAGTTTGCCCAAGGAGCCAAGCGTCGGTCCAAAAGAGAAAGGTGGCGCCATTCCCAAGAACCAACTCAGTACCCGCTCTGAAAAGAGCCGCGTCAGTAAGGTCCACCTTGTCCAGCGAGACGAGGCACGATCTTGGAGAGCCGGATTTGGCAAGCCAAAACCAACGTAATTGGAGGGCACGGGCAAAATTCTTCAGGTCAAGCACCCCGAGTCCCTCAAGGGTGATCGGGGAGCAGACGAGTTTCCAGTTGACACGACACCCGCTCGCCGCAACATTGTCATTTCGGCGCCAAAGCCAGGCGCGGCGCAGTTTATCGATCTTCTAACCGAGGTGGGCGGGGTGATCACTGATAGGGTGTAGGACGGCTGGGCCGAGAGAACCGACTTAAGCAGGGTGACTCTACCCCCTTTGACATCATTTGCCCCCGCCAGCCTGCCAGGCGGCCCGCAATCTTGTCGATTAAAGGTTGGAAGTGAAAGTGCTTTAGCTTCTTGATAGCGAGTGGGAGGCCAAGAAACATGATGCGGAAGGACGTTCGCTGCGCGGACAGGTCGACGAGAATATCATCGAGGTCAAGCCCCTCGCACTCGATGGGCATGACCTGACTCTTTTCGAAGTTGGTGCGGAGGCTAGAGATTGCGCCAAATCTCTGTAGTATCTGGGCCAATGCTAAGACCTCTTCCTTGATCGGTGCCACAAAGATCGCACATCGTCAGCATAGCGATACATGTAGGTTGGCCGGGATCCCTCGAAGAGGTGAAAGGACCCTCTCCTCGGTGGCAATGTGCAGAAGGCGTTGCAAGGGTTCAATTGCAAGGTTGAATAGAAAGGGGGACAACGAGTCCCCCTGGCGGAGCCCTTTACGATGAATGATGAATTGTCCCGGGGAGCCGTTGAGGAGGATTTGGGAGGAGGACCGCAGAGAGGAGGCGATCCAATTCCTCCACTTATTGCCAAAGCCGCGGGCGCGAAGGTTGTCTAAAAGATATGGCCAAGAGACTGAGTCGAAGGCTTATTGGAGGTCTAGCTTCAACAGGAGGGCCGTTGTGTCGGATCTGCGGAGAAATTTAGATTTGCTCTGCACAAAAAGAAAGTTATCTTGGATGTGACGTTTCTTTATGAAGGCACTCTGACAGGGTGAGATGAGCTCATCTAAGAAACTGGCAAAACCTTGTGAAGAACATCTCTACCATCCTCCTTTCACAAAGTGTTTACCCTTTTGCAAGTATTATTGTCTTAATCGGTTATGCATTGTTTTGATAACATATTTGTTCATAAAAATGAAAAAAAGACAGAAATTATACATATCTGACATCACTATGATTTTCATAAGTTATTTGGAATATTTTATATAACAAACAAAAATTTGATCGGCCGTCGAGAATACACACGCAAACCGTTTTTATTTTACGTGTAGTGTCGAGAGCAATCAGCTTAATGGCTACAATTAACGCATCCAATCAGGTGAACCATTCCGATGTGTTTGCTACAGCATAGACATCGGTTCAGTTGGTTTGCTAATTATAGAAGAGACTGTATGTAGTTTGCATAATCCAGTCAGATGAATAAATTAGAATCCTTGACAAATGCTAATTATGCTATGTACGTACGTACATTTTCATATGCTAGTCGTGCATGCTTGAGGTGATCGATCAGCACCGATATGACATACAAGAAACACTACCTTATCTCGGAAGCATGTGTTTACTACTACTAATCCCATTTTCTAATGGGAACGAGGCTCTCCCTGTAAGGGAGAACGTGGTGCAGAAGTGCACACTCTGGCCAACCATACTCGCTCCCGTCTTCCCGCTTGTACTCGAGTTCCTCTTCCATGTCTATAACTTCATCAAAAACCATGCTCCGCTCGCTATAACTATACAGCTTGTTGTAGTCGACGGCCACCAGCATCTTGCCCTCGCCGGACACGACCGGGAAGAAGCCGTCGCAGCCGACATCAGCGTCGACGTCGATGCGGCAGCGCAACGACCACTGGAGCCTTGGCCGGTCGTCCGCCACCCAGATGTCCATGGCCGACGCTGTCGCGGCCCTCACGTAGCAGAGCTTGCCGTCGAGGCTCGTCAGGTGATCCCCGGCTACGCCGCCGGAGGTGCAGCCCGGCGGGCACGGGACGACGGCGAACTTGCGGTCGCGGAGGCTGAACCGCAGCAGCGTGTTCGGGGCCTTGGGGCTGACGCTGTCGACGCACCAGTAGATGGCGCCGCGCGTGCAGATCGCGCCCTTGGATGCAATGGCGTCCGGAGGGTCTTCGGTGAGCTCCCAGGCGGCGCCGTCGCCGGAGCCGAGGACGAATACTTCGTGCCCGATGTCGAAGTCCAGCTGGTGCTCGCCGGTGACCACGTCCATGCTGAGCTCGAAGCGCCGGTAGAAGTACCTGGCGACGACGTACCGCTTCCGCCACGGGTCGAAGGCGATGGCCGCTGCTGGCGTCTTGAAGTCGTCGGCGTCGCGGCTCACTAGCGGCAGCGCGACGAACTCCTTAGTGGCCGGGTTGCAGACGAAGACCCGGTCCGTGGCCGTCGCGATGGCGACCAGGCCGTCGCAGTGCGTCGGGAGGATCCTGCACGTGAGCTCCTCCTCCGGGTGCACCTCCAGCATCAGCTCGGCCTTGGCGTCTTCGTCGCGGGCGACGGCGCCGGCGACCTGTCCGGGCTTGAGTACGTGGAAGCTGATGTCGTCGGAGAGCGTGCTGTAGTCATCGTCGGGAGTGTCCGGGCGCGGGATGAGGAGCAGCGACGGCGGCCGGGCGCGGCGGGACAGGTCGAGGTGGCGTCGGACGAAGGCGGGCTCGGCTATGGCCGCGCGCCATTTCCGGCAGACGCTTCTGAAGCGCGCGAGGGACTTCACGGGGAGGCGCACGAGGACCTCCGAGATGAGGAGGTCGTCGCAGATGGTGGCGCCGTTGCCAGCCGCCGCCGCGGGAACCGGGGTCGCCGTGATGCGTGGTCGCTTTGCGCCGCGCGCGTGATCCATGCTGTAGCTGTATCAGTCGCTTTGATGCTTATGATTTGTGTTGGTCTTCGTGTTCGTATACGGTATACGTAGGGCAGACCGCAGACGCTTATATATACCGGAGGGAGTATGTTGAGGCGTGGAGCCGTAGAGAGGGACGGGTAATCTGTTTTGGAGTCGAAATTTGTTTCCTAATCCCTTAGCTAATAGGGATCAAACCTCTCTCATGTTAAGGGCTAATCTCTCTCCGTAGCAGACGCTTATATTACCGGAGGGAGTATGTTGAGGCGGAGTCGAAGTTTGTTTCCTAATCCCTTAGCTAATAGGGATCAAACTCTCTCATGTTAAGGGCTAATCTACGTATACCGTATACGAACACGAAGACCAACACAAATCATAAGCATCAAAGCGACTGATACAGCTACAGCATGGATCACGCGCGTGGCGCGAAGCGACCACACATCACGGCGAACCCGGCAGCTGCCGCGGCGGCGGCGGCTGGCAGCGGCGCCACCATCTGCGACGACCTCCTCATCTCGGAGGTCCTCGTGCGCCTCCCCGTGAAGCCCCTCGCGCGCTTCAGAAGCGTCTCCCGGTCATGGCGCGCGGCCATAGCCGAGCCCGCCTTCGTCCGACACCACCTCGACCTGTCCCGCCGCGCCCGGCCGCCGTCACTGCTCCTCATCCCGCGCCCGGACACTCCCGACGATGACTACAGCACTCTCTCCGACGACATCAGCTTCCACGTACTCAAGCCCGGACAGGTCGCCGGCGCCGTCGCCCGAGACGAAGACGCCAATTAAGGCCGAGCTGATATAGCTAAACCATTAAATATGTTGTCGACATGATATATATAAATGATATGAAGCTTTCTTATAGCCATTGGTTGGCTCTACAATTAAAGATGCTCATAGCAGCTGGATCGATCGCGATGACCCATGCACGATGATGCTGCAGTGGATGGAGGAGACCGTGGAGCAAACGCGTCAAGCAACATCCTCCCTTCCCTGCACAGCTACCAATCAAGCCGGCCACCTGTTTAAGTTTAGCAGAGTCCGTGTTTAATAGGCCGCGCGAGGGCACCGAAATTCAGATCAACGGAATGTGGGAGCAGCGATGAAAGGTCGACAGAGGTTTTTTTTAGATGCATCCATCCTTACCGTTGCAAAGACAGAATTTTAGAGGAGCATGGACATAACTATGGTGCACAAAAGAAAAATACGAAATAATTTCATATGCTCATAAAATTTAATAACAATTGCACACACTTACAAAATTTGATAACAATTATTTGATTGAAATTATGATTGGATGCACGTACAAACATATATACACTGGTGTAATGTTTTAGGGAAAAATTGAACTTTTTTTTTGTGTGGAAAAAATTGAACTGTTATTAAAAGTAAAAAATACATCATGGTGGCACTATGGCTATAAATTAGAAGGGCAGCAGTTGGCGGCTCACCAGTCGGCAACCCAAAAAAAAGGGGGCGATGAGCGACGAGATCAGCGGCAGGAACGCTCAGCGGCGAGGCACTAATGCACAATTAGGTTACTGACTTACTAGAGTCGACAAAGGGCACTTTTAATGTTGTTTTTTCACTCGTTTCTTCCTATGCCACTTAGGATAGAAAGATGACATATAGCATATAATTAATGTAAAGAGAGAAGGAGATGGTTTCTTTCTTAAAAAATCATTTTTACGCTCATCCCAAAGCTTTAAAATTAATACGCAGAGAAGATGGTTTTGAAAAAAGGAAAAATATTAATGATGGAAATAATGTGTCGGTGTCTGGGAAACGCGCCAACTACGGGCCGCGGGTCCACGGATCGGCAGACGAATTTATAGTTGGAATGAGGCCCAACGACAACCCTTCCCAGCAGCCCGGGGTGGCGGCCGAGCTCGCGGGGGCTCTGGCCCGCGGTCTTCCCGGACTGTGCATGGTGCGATCTGGGATCCGAGTACAGATCCGTCGTGTGGTGACATTAAGAGGGGGTGAGAGGTGAGGCGAAAGAAATACAAACCGTGCGAGACAAATGTTTTTGCCCTGGTTCGAGCCCCCACTGCCGGGTAATAGCTCTACTCCAGCCCTCGTTGATTATTTGGTGGAAACAGTACAGGGCGCCGAGGCTGGGCTAGGAGGCGTCGGCCCCGAGCTTACAGGGGAGCGTCGGACACTGAGGTGGCTAGAATCTACTCTATTCTGCTACCACTACTACTACTATTGGGAATGGGATGCTCCGGAGGCCTGATGGCTTGGAAGGCGGTGCGTGTTTCTCTTTCTTCTATCGGTTTCACTTGCTCGTTATATTGGGCAGGTTTCTCCTTTTAGAGGCGCGGTGGGTTGCTCGGGGTTGATACCGCGGGCCCCGCACCTATCCATACTTTGTCCATCTTTAGTGGCGGCGCCCTTGTCTCGTTCTCGGGCTCCATCCTGTGTACGGCCTGCAAAGAGAAGCCTGTCTGGTTAGTACTAGACACGTGCTCGTCTCGGTCTGTCGATATGGGGAAGCAGCCTGCACAGGGAGAAAGCACTTTCCCTTTACTCCCTATATGGCATTGACTGGTCGGAGCCAGCTTCGCGCCACCCGTTGGGGGCGTCGTGGAGCGTGGCAGCTGTTGCCATCTGCCCAAGGGGCAAATGACATGGCGAACTGCTCGCGTGGCCCTCCCCTGGCTACCAATACCCGGGAAGGTACAGTCCTCTCTGTCAAGGCCGAGGAAAGCGTGGTGGCGCATGACAGCCGTCGCCACCTGTCCAGGGGACAGGCGAGCTGTCCGCTGGGCCCTCTCCCGGTGCCCAACACTCCTGGTTAGGACCAAGGGAGGCGTGGTTGTCTTAGTCAATCCCAGGGATGGCCCCAGCGGGCTAGACGTCTCTCTTGGTACGGCCAGGGATGGCCTTTCGGGCTCTTTCTACGCGTGGCAGGCTAGTACGGATCTGGCGAAAGGCCCGTCTGGGGTGGGCCGATTATGAATCACCAACAGCTAGCCCTCGAGCCTCGAACGGGTCGCGCAGCGAGCCGGTCTGAGGTTTAGAGAAACCCAATCCTTATGCGCCGCGCGGGAGACCTGGTTAGGGTTTTCTTGAAGCCGCGGGGGGCGAGAGGTCGAGCATTGAACTTGATTCGACGACAGACTGGGGCAGTTACGTCTTCTCGGGCATGACCCCCACGATCTCCACTCCGACCGTTACCTTCCTTGATAAGGCTGTGTTTGGGGGGAACTTCTACTAAGGAACGTCCCCTTTGTCTTTGTCTTCACTCTCCATATCGCTCTTCGCATTCCTGCTCCCCGCATCCGGTTTCTCTGCCTTCCGCTGTCGGCTACCATGGTGTTCATCAGAGATAACGTACTTACGAGCGAGATGATGGCGGAGCTGGAGAGGGATGGCTTCGTGAGGCCGGGGTCTTGGAGGCTTCCCGGCGCAGCCCGGGGGCCAGAGCCCGAGCCTATCGAGCTGATATGCTTCGAAAGCTCAGCTATCTGTGGGTTCCGCCAGCCGGAGTCGCGGTTCGTGGCCGACTTCTTCACCCTTACGGAGCTGTGGCCGGATCAAGAATTTGTCCCCGCAAGTTCTATATTCATTTGTCGATCTTCGCACACTTGTGCGAGGCGTACTGCAGGGCGCAGCCCTCGGTGAATCTCTTCACGCAGTACTTCAAGCTGAACCCCGTCGGCCATCGCGTAGGCAACGGCAGGGTCTTCTATCTTACCATGCGCAGGGCCCGGGGTAGCAGAACATACCCGGACTATGAAGTCAAGACGAAAGTCGAAGGTTGGGCCCGACGGTGGTTCTATCTGGACCGCGGAGGTTCGGACTTGGAGTATTCTTCGGCCGCACCGGAGGCGCCGATCTTTGAGCGTGGTGAGCTCATACCAGAGGAGCAGGCGGTGGCGTACGAGATCGCGGAGCTCGCCAAGAGAAACTTGACGGGCTATGAGATTGTCAATAGCTTTGTTCGGCACCGGATTAGCCTGCTGCGGTGCCACAAGCGGTGCGTCAGTGAGATCGACGGCTGGGAGGATCTGGACTGGCACTTCCACCATGGTGAGCGCTGTCACGATGCTCTGTTTGAATTTGGGTTGGCGCGCGTAGTGATCGTTTGTTATGCTTCGCAGAGCTGCTGGCCCGCGATGCTGTGAGGATCGTGGGGATGCTGCTGCCCATGGAGAAAAATCCCTATCTCGGGAGGAACGTAACGGACAAATTATCCACGGTATGTGCCTGGCAGGTATTCGATTGAATTTCGGACCGCATGCGTGTCGGTGTCTCGGAAACGCGTCGACTGCAGGTCACGAGTCCACGGACTGGCAGACGAATTTGTAGTTGGAATAAGGCCTAACGACAACCCTTCCTAGTAGCTCGGGGTGGCGGCCGAGCTCTCGGGGGCTTTGGCCGCGCAGTCTGCCCGTACTGTGCCTGGTGCGATCTGGGATCCGGGTATAGATCTGTCCTACGGTGAGAGTAAGAGGGATTAAGAAGATGCGGCGAAGGGAATATAAACCGTGCGAGACAAATGATTTTTACCCTGGTTCAAGCCCCCTCTACCAGGTAAAAGCTCTACTTCAGCACTCGTTGATTATATGGCGGAAGCAGTACAGGGGCGCCGGGACCGGGCCAGGAGGCGCCGGTCCCGAGCTTACAGGGGAGTTTCGGACATTGGGGTGACTAGGATCTACTCTGCTATGACTGTTGCTACAGATGCTCCTGTTGCTTCCCCTCCTAGACTTCTTGGTTGTTATGCTGGGCAGCCTTCTGCTTTTATAGGTGCGGTGGGCTGCTCGAAGCTGATACCGCGGGCCTCGCGCCTATCCATGCTTTGTCCATCTTTAGCGGCGGCGCCCTTGTCTCGTTCCCAGGCTCCGTCCTATATGTGGCCTGCAAAGAGAAGCCTGTCTGGTTAGTACTGGACACATGCTCGTCTTGGTGTGCCGATACGGGGGAGCAGCCTGCACAGGGAGAAAGCACTTTTCCTTTATCCCCTATATGGCATTGACTGGTCGGAGCCAGCTTCGCGCCACCCGTTGGGGGCGTCGCGGAGTGCGGCAGCTGTTGCCATCTGCCCATGGGACAAACGACACGGCAAACTGCCTGCGCGGCTCTCCTCCGGGCTACCGAGGCCCCGGGGAGGTACAGTCCTCTTGATCAAGGCCAAGGAAACCGTGGTGGGTCATGACAGCTGTTACCACCTGTCCGGGGGA
This sequence comes from Raddia guianensis, assembly GCA_036346415.1. NCBI lineage: Eukaryota > Viridiplantae > Streptophyta > Magnoliopsida > Poales > Poaceae > Raddia > Raddia guianensis. Next base: position 23,354,090 of record CM070537.1, on the reverse strand, counting down.
CAGGCAAGCTGTCCGCGGGGCCCTCTCCTAGGCTAAGGGTAGCCCGGGAGGGGCGCGACACTCCTGGTTATGACCAAGGAGGCGCGGTTGTCTTAATCAAGCTCGGTGATGGCCCCAGCGGGCTAGGCGTCTCTCTTGGTACGGCCAGGGATGGCCTTCTGGGCTCTTTCTACGTGTGGTAGGCCGGTATGGATCCGGCCCAAGGCCCATCTCACGTGAGCCGATTGTAAGGATCCTAGGCCGAGAGGGGGGGGGGGTGAATCGGTCTTTTCAAATTTTACTTCTTTCAAATAGCTTGACTAATTAGTCAAATTAGGAACCCAAGCTATCGATAGATTTATAGCCTAGTTGCGGAAGCGGTCACAATAAGCATGAGCGACTACAAGGAGGCTCGATGGCACTCACACGCAAGCGATCAATCCAATGTGCGGAAGTAAACGAGTGAGATGAGAAGACGCAAACCGAGTTGTTTACCGAAGTTCAGTGCTCAACACATGAGCACCTACGTCTCCGCTGAGGAAACTTCTCACAGAGAAGTCGGGACCCTTTCGTCCCTCGCCTCAATCCACTCGTGGTAGCTCTTTACCAACACATGGTAGGCGTAGCTCCAAACCTTCACACGGTGGCGAAGTTCTCTCACACGCGAGAGCTCACACCCACGGCACCGACACACGGCACCGACCACCGACACACGGTGGATTTCACCTCAACACATGAGGTACCCCCAACACATGGAGGATTTGGATCCGACACACAGATACCCTGGCACCTCCGACACACGGAGATAGCCGCCGACACACGGCGGACTTTGCACACCCCGACGAACAGAGGGGAAGCACCGTGAGAATCACGGTGACCTTCACGGAGAAGGGTTTGCTTGCGGTATGCTTGATGAAGCTTGGCGACGACGATGTCTTGGAGATGATGAGAAGGAGGCTAGGGAATACTCTCTTCTTCTTCCTCGCTCTCTTCTTCAATCTCACAAGCACATGGAACCCTAAGTGGAGGTGGGAACCATGGGAGGAGCTCTCTTGTTGTCTAAGGGCAAAGGGGTGGCGGCTAGGTGAGGCTCTCTCAAGTTTCTCCCGTGCTCCTAGCCCCTATTTATAGCTCCAAGGCGAAACCCTAGAAATGGATGGTCCAGATCAAATTGCGAGATTCAGATCGCCTGATCGAACACCGTCCGGCAGAGGCTATGTACCTGGGACTTAGCCATTATCGAGCTAAGTCGTTGGGAACCGCTGCTGTCGGACCCCGTCCGAAGAGCGTCGGACGCCGTCCGACAGTGGTGGTGTACGGGCGACCTCTCCCCAAGCACGGGCGACCTCACCTAAAGCACGGGCGATCACTCGGCGAGCACCGGCGACCCCTCGGCGAGCTGGGCGACCTCACCCCAAGCACGGGCGACCCCTCGGCGAGGACGGGCGACCCCTCGGCGAGCCGGGCGACCTAACCTAAGCACGGGCGATCACTCGGCGAGCACCGGCGACCCCTCGGCGAGCTGGGCGACCTCACCCCAAGCAGGCGACCCTCGGCGAGATCAGGCGACCCTCGAGCCAGGCGACCTAACCCCAAGCACCCATGACCCTCTGACAGTGTAATTGCTCTAGATGGTTCCTCAAGACTAACACTGCACTCTCGGAACCCCATGGGACCCACGGCTGATGTTTCTGGACCTGTGCTCAGTGGGACCCTGCAACCAGAGAGATGTAGTCGATCTGCTGAGTTGGACCGAAGACGCACACAAGAAATTCAGAGAAACTATAAAACAGAGGTCCTTATCCTTGGCGTTCCGGCTGTACGGCCTAGTTGCCATCAATTACCAAAATCAATTAGCCCATGGGAGGCTTGGACTTACAATCTCCCCCTTTTTGGTAATTGATGACAACACCTGCAAATCCAACATGACAAGGCACAAATACAATCTCTGGTGCAATGGGTTAGCTCAGAAGCATTGCATCCCAGCAAAAACACAGTATCAAAGACTAGGCCAAAGAATGAAATGTAATGTATATGTAGACAAGAGCTCCCCCTAAAGCAATGCATACCACTTGTAAGACACGATAGTACCATCACATCACATGGAGCAAAGCATCTCCATCCTAATTTTTCGTCCTAGGAGCAAAGCATCTCCTAAGTCTACCACTTGTAACCTAACACATTTTCATTCTAGGAGCAAAGCATCTCCTGAATCTACCACTTATAAACACCCCAAATTCCATTCTCCCATCTTTGCATCCCAAAACATGATTATGCCCAAAACATGGATTTGCACTAATTTCTCCCCCTTTGGCATCAATAACCAGAAAGTAGCAAAGTATGAGATTAGCAAATGAAGCGCTTTGGAAGTTGTACTAGTGCACGTATGCCCATAAGTTCATCACACTCAAAATCTAGCCATCTCAAGGTCACAATGTCACAAGATCAACTAAAGCTCAATTATTAAATGTGTGATTCAAGTTATTTATGACCTAGAGCAAGTATAAGATGAACAATAGCGAGAAGTGTCAAGAGTTGCTCCAAAACTTCGAAGGGACACATGATGCACCATAGCACTAGAAAATACGCTCCAAGCTACACTAACTATCACCAAGCCTATTTGAGACCAAAACATTTTGGTTGAGCTCATTTTTGAGAGGTTTCACATTTTGAACCTTGAATTTTCTCAAATTTGCCATGTCTCAAACCATAGGCAACGCCACCCAGCATGACACTGAAGGTGAACGTCTCGGTCATCCAAAGCTCCCCCTAAGTTCATGCCTAGTGCAATGACAAGCTATCTCATCGAGGAGACATTGGTGAGACATGCATTCTCGTTTTAGCATATTTTGTAATTTTGGCTCAACATTTTCTCAAAATTGCTCAAGTTAGCGAAGTAAAGACATGTGCAAAATGGAAGAACACAATCTAGACTTAGAAGCACATGATCCACCAAAAAGTTTAGAGCAATCAAATGAGACAAGAAGCTATAGCCCTCCTAACACATGCTCATGGCTTCCAGTTGCATGATATATTGAGTTAAGCACAAGTTGAGCTAGTGACAGAATGAACACATACTATAGCTATCAAAATCAAGTGATGAACATCTAGGCAATGAATAGCACTTAGTATAACAAGCAAGGCACCTAAATGCTCAAAGCGGCTTAAAAGATTTGTAATGAATGACATAGCCACGCGATCAACTCATGCTATGTTTGACTTGTCTAAAATGTTCAGTTCATTTCTCAATTTGCGAGCGTGCCTCATCGAGTGGCTTGGTGAATATGTCGGCAAAGTGGTCCTCTGTCAAGACATGCTCAAGCACAATGTCGCCCTTTGTCACATGATCCCGAAGGAAATGGTGACGGACATCAATGTGCTTGGTCCGTGAGTGTTGGACCGGGTTGCACGCTATCTTCACCGCGCCTCGTTGTCGCATGAAGAGGCACATGGTCAAGTTTAGCCCAAAGTCAAACAAAGGATGACGTAAAACAATCGTGCACAACAACTCCCCGCCGCTATATACTCGGCCTCGCCGGTAGATAGCGCCACGGAGTTCTGCTTTTGACGCCCATGACACAAGACACCTACCCAAAAGTGACATGCCGGAAGTGCTTTTTATGATCGATCTTGCACCCGCATAATCTGAGTCGAATAGCCTAGGAGCTCAAACCAAGACCCTTCGGGAACCAAAGGCCTATGCTAGGTGTGTGTTTGGTATCTAAGTATTCATTTCACAGCTAGCCATATGCATTTCTCTAGGGAGGCTTGAAATCTAGCGCACATGCACACACTAAACATGATATCCGCCTAGATGCGCCAAGTAGAGCAAAGCACCAATCATGGAACAGTAAAGCTTTTGGTCGACATATTTACCTTCTTTGTCGAGATCGAGGTGGCGATTCGTTCCCATTGGTGTCCGGATCGGCTTGCGGTCATCCATGTCAAGCGCTTGAGGAGGTCGTGGATGTACTTCTCTTGGCATATGAAAGTCCGGTCTTGAGTTGCTTGATTTGAAATCCCAAGAAGAAGTTCAACTCGCCCATCATCGACATCTCGAACTCCTTGCTCATCATGCCGCTGAACTCTTTGACCAAGGTCTCATTTGTCCGCCAAGATGATGTCATCCACATACACCGCACAGAACAGTCTCCATCCACCACCTTGGTGAATAGTGTCGAGTCAACCCTTCCAACCGTGAATCCCTTGCCGATGAGGAAGTCCTCGATCTTTCATACCATGCCACGGTGCTTGCTTGAGACCATACAAAGCCTTTGACAATTTGTACACATGATCGTGGTGACGTGAATCTTCAAACCCTGAGGCTGCTCCACATACACTAGCTCTCCTATGTACCCGTTGAGGAAGGCACTCTTCACATCCATCTGCTTGAGAGCGATGTTGTGGCACGTAGAGAACGCCACAAGCAGTCTAATAGCGTCCAGACGGGCCACGGGAGCATAGGTGTCTCCACAATCTATACCCTCGATCTGTGTGAACCCCTGAGCGACCAACCTAGCCTTGTTGCGCACCACCAATCCAAACTCATCTTGCTTGTTCTTGAATACCCACTTGGTGCCAATCACGTTGCAGTCGCTCGGCCTCTTTACCAAAGTCCATACTTTGTTTCTCTCAAAGTTGTTCAGCTCCTCGTGCATCGCATTGATCCAGTCTGGGTCATTCAGTGCCTCCTCCACTTTCTTTGGCTCAAGCTCAGACACAAACGCCGTGTGCTCACAGAAGCTGGCTGTCCTAGACCTTGTTTGCACACCGTGAGTCAAGTCCCCAATCACTTGATCAGCTGGGTGATCACGAGCAATGGTGTGATGGGTCTTGATCAACTGGGGTGGTAGCTCATCTGATTCTGCATCTGGCTCACATGCTGTCTCCACTTCTGGAATCTGATCAAGGCTTGAGCTAACCTTTGAGGTGAAGCTCCCCGACTGTACTCGCTCGGTGTGAGGGTGGAGCAACAACCTCGGTCTCCTCTGAACCTCTACCGGTCTCACATCACCGGTGGCATCTCCTCCACCGTTCTAGCCAACTGCTCACCATCCACATCATCCAGGTTCTCATGCTCCCCTTGACTTCCATTCGACTCGTCGAACTTCACATCACAGGTCTCTTCAATCGACCATTGTTCTCATTGTACACCTGAAGGAAGACCCTCCGGTGAATATCCCAAGAAGACTCCGTGTCCACTCTACTGGAATTTGCCCAAGTGCTCCGCTTCTTCTTGATGTAGACCTTGCAGCCAAAAACCACAAGTAGGAGACATTGGGTCGTCTTCCCACAAGCAACAGATGACGCCTTCTTGAAGCTTGTGAAGGTACTGACTGTTGATGCAAAGGATGTCAGTATTGATTGCTTCAACCCGAGCATGATGTGAAGTCTTGTACTCATCTAACATTGTCCTTGCCATCTCAATGAGCGCCCTGTTCTTCCTCTCAACCACCCCATTTTTGCCGAGGGGTGTAGGTGGTGAGAACCGTGATCAATCCCTAACTCATCACAGTAAGTACTCAGCGAAGTGTTAGTGAACTCCGCTCCATTGTCACTTCTCACCTTTTTGAGGGTACACTCAAAAGCATTTTGAGCTTTCTTTACAAACTTTTTGAAAACATCTCCAGTTGGAGTTTTATCAGGTAAAAAGAAAACCCAAGTGTATCGGGAGAAGTCATCAACAATGACCAGGCAATAAAGATTTCCCCCGATACTCACATATGTTGTTGGCCCAAAAAGATCCATGTGTATAAGCTCGAGAGGTCGAGATGTAGACATGATATTTTTGGCAGGATGTGAGCTTGCCACTTGCTTGCCGGCCTGACAGGCACTGCATAGCTTGTCTTTCTCGAATGTCACATCTTGCACCCCGAGAATCAACTCGTTTTTGAAAAGTTTCTTCAAATTTGCCATGCCGACATGCCCAAGACTCCTATGCCAAAGCCAACCAAGAGAGACTTTGGCGACAAGGCAAGTCGAGACGGATGGCGAGTTCATTAAAGTTCACAAGAAACAAGTTTTCAAACCGAAAGCCTTTAAACACAAGATTTTCATTTTTGTCCAAAACAAGCCCTCAGGTGAGAAATTACAATGGAACCCCAAATCACATATTTGGGCAACAGAGAGAAGATTATAGCTCAAAGTTTTACTAGCAAAGACATTGTCAATTGAAAGATCGGAAGAGATTGCTACCTTTCCAACTCCAAGTACCTTGCTCTTGCTTCCATCTCCAAAAGTGACCTTGGGGGGAATCTTGCCTTCCTCCCCTATTGTGGTGAACAACCGGGGGTTGCCGGTCATGTGTTGGGTGCACCCGCTGTCGATGATCCAATGGCACCCTCCACTCCGGTAATTCACCTGTCAAATGAGAAAATCACTTATGTGACTCAGGGACCCACACAGGAGGTCCCCGAGGGTTAGCCTTCAAGCTAGAAACAACAGGAGCAAAGCGATCAATCAATGACTTGGGCACCCAAACATGTGCCTTGTGCTCATTCTCAGCCTTGAGCCCAACAAATCTAGCAGTCATCCTACCTTGAACATTTTTCTTGAGCAGGTAGTGACCGTACAATTCAGAATGTGCTCTAGGAACCCTTGGTTGTGTGTGGTCGGGAGTGTTGCGATTTTGGTTCCTAGGAGGGATTGGTCTATCATTGTTGAGCCTAGGAGGACCATGCCAAAAGTTTTGCCTAGGTGAATGCCAAGTGTTGAACCTAGGACCTTGCCAGTTGTTGTGAAACCTAGGACCATTCCAAGTGTTATACTTAGGACCATATTGCCAGGCACTATGATTTCTTTGTTGCCATGTGGAGTTATAGTGCCTAGGAGGTCCTTGCCATGTGCAAAGGTCCATTGTGCATCCTAGGAGCATTGTTGCTAGTGTGCAATTTGTTAGACCCAGAGTTGCTTCTCTTCTTGGGATGAGCATGATGGTAACCTTGCCCTCTTGGCGGATGCTCGAGGAACACCGGATTTCTTCTTCCCTTTGGCTTCTCGGGGTAAAACCCAAGCCACTCTTTAAGGAAGGTTTTCTTTGTTCCTTGAGCATCTTATCCAAGGCTAGACTACCCTCATAGCACTTCCCAAGTCCTTTATCAAATTTTTAAGTTTAGCTCTAAGTTCACCATTCTCAATAGCTAATTCCCTAGCAACTAAAGCAAATTTGCAATTATCAGAGTATAGTCATGAGCATTGCTAGAGGAACCACTAGAGCTAGAAGCAATCAGGTCAAGTCAATCAAATCATCACATGAAGTAGAGCTATCAACCCTAGGAGGTGCAACAATTATGGAACATGCAGAGCATCATCAACAAAGATCACTAGGAACATGCAAGATAGCAGCAAAACATCAACCAAAGCATGACAATCAGGGACATCAACAGATTGAGCAACAGGCAAAGCAATCATGGAAGCATTATCGGCTAGAAGCCGCTCATTACTAGCCCTAAGCTCATGAATTGTAGCAAGGAGATGTTCTACCGACTCATTCATAGCCCTATTCTCTTCTTCTAGCACACTTGTTTTCTTAGTCATAGCATTACTAGAACCCATCATGGAGTCATGTTCAGTTTCTAGTGATTCATGCTAAGACACAAGATCATTGAACCTAGCATTTAAGTCATTAAGACGCTCCTGAAGTCTCATGTTTCTTGATCTTTCCTTTTCAAGAAAGTCAAGTGCTTGAGCAAGGTAACCTCTAGCAACTTCCGCCTCATCTTCGGGTTCGGATTCGGAGTCACAAACCTCATTTCTAGATGGCTTGACCATCAAGCACTTAGCGATGTCGATCGAAGTCGATGTCGCCTCTGGTGTAGTGGAAGTAGAGGAAGCAGACTCGTCATCATCGGAGTACCACTCTTGAGGTTCAGTGACGGCCGTGAGACATCTTGGAGGGAAAGCTGGTGGTGATGGCACAGCCTGAGTGATTGCCATCCCGGCCAATCCTTGGCCACTTGACTCCTCGTCATCACTTGAAATTGACGTGTCGCTGGAGCTGTCATCAGTCACCCATTCCCCCACAAAGGCTAGCCTCTTGCCTTGTGAGGAGCGACCCTTGAACCCTGACTTCTGAGGATTCTTCTTGTAGTCCTTCCATCTTGGCTTCTCGCCATCACCCTTCTCCTTCCTTTGTCCTTGTACTTGGTGTTGCCCTTCCGGGGACACATCAAGCAATATGTCCTTCTCCTCGACACTCATAGCATCGGTATGATGCATGTGAGTTCTGCTCATCCTCTTCCTGCCTCCATAGCCATTCTTATTCATGAACTGCCGGCTTGCTTCATGAACAGGCAAGTGTTGAAGCCCTCCTCGAGCTCGCTCCATGACATCTCACAACCATCCCCGCTTGACTCGACTCGGGGCACTCGCCTTGATCCACTAGCCTTCAAGGCGATCACTTGATTTTTCACCGAGCAGGGAAACCTCGGGATCATTGAGGAGCATCATCTCATGTGCGGTGATCTTCCGAGCAGAGTCAGGTGCCAGCTTTCTCCACATCACCATTGTTGGTGAGATAGGTAATGATATCCCGTAATCCTTCTTGGGGAGGATCCATGAGATCTTCCTCGCACACCTCATCATTTGCAACAATGTGACCGAGCCCTTAAGCTCGTTAAGGATGGGGTTGTCGAGTAAACATAGCATTGACATTCTCATTAGGAAGCATTCTGAACTGATCATAACGCTCCTTGACAACTACTAGTCTACCCTCCTTAACAGCAGAAGTGCCCTCGTGAATCTCAATGAGTGTGATCCATATGTCGTGTGCACTAGTGAGATTGCTAACCCTATCGAAAACCTCCATGCTCAAACCACAAAACAAAGCATTCATAGCCTTAGCATCGGTTTCTAGGAGTTTGTTTTGAGCGGGTGTGGCAGGTATATTGTTGGTGAGTGTGACACCATGAGGAGACTCTACAACCCTCCAAACATCCATTCCCATGGCCTGCAGAAATACTTTCATTCGCAACTTCGAAAAACCAAAATTAGTGCCACTAAACAGAGGAATCCTATTGGCAGCTACACTACCCCCGTCAGCCATCTCTATGCGGTTAAGCAACTAGAGACCCGTGCTCTGATACCACTTGTAAGGATCCTAGGCCGAGAGGGGGGGTGAATCGGCCTTTTCAAATTTTACTTCTTTCAAATAGCTTGACTAATTAGTCAAATTAGGAACCCAAGCTATCGATAGATTTATAGCCTAGTTGCGGAAGCGGTCACAATAAGCATGAGCGACTACAAGGAGGCTCGATGGCACTCACACGCATAGTTTATCAATCCAATGTGCGGAAGTAAACGAGTGAGATGAGAAGACGCAAACCGAGTTGTTTATCAAGTTCGATGCTCAACACATGAGCACCTACGTCTCGTTGAGGAAACTTCTCACACAGAGAAGTCGGGACCCTTTCGTCCCTCGCCTCAATCCACTCGTGGTAGCTCTTTACCAACACATGGTAGGCGAGCTCCAAACCTTCACACGGTGGCGAAGTTCTCTCACACGCGAGAGCTCACACCCACGGCACCGACACACGGCACCGACCACCGACACACGGTGGATTTCACCTCAACACATGAGGTACCCCCAACACATGGAGGATTTGGATCCGACACACAGATACCCTGGCACCTCCGACACACGGAGATAGCCGCCGACACACGGCGGACTTTGCACACCCCGACGAACAGAGGGGAAGCACCGTGAGAATCACGGTGACCTTCACGGAGAAGGGTTTGCTTATGTATGCTTGATGAAGCTTGGCGACGACGATGTCTTGGAGATGATGAGAAGGAGGCTAGGGAATACTCTCTTCTTCTTCCTCGCTCTCTTCTTCAATCTCACAAGCACATGGAACCCTAAGTGGAGGTGGGAACCATGGGAGGAGCTCTCTTGTTGTCTAAGGGCAAAGGGGTGGCGGCTAGGTGAGGCTCTCTCAAGTTTCTCCCGTGCTCCTAGCCCCTATTTATAGCTCCAAGGCGAAACCCTAGAAATGGATGGTCCAGATCAAATTGCGAGATTCAGATCGCTTTGATCGAACACCGTCCGCAGAGGCTATGTACTGGACTTAGCCATTATCGAGCTAAGTCGTTGGGAACGCTGCTGTCGGACCCGTCTGAAGCGTCTTGACGCCGTCCGGCAGATGGTGGTGTACTGGCGACCTCTCCCCAAGCACAGGCGACCTCACCTAAAGCAGGCGATCACTCGGCGAGCACCGGCGACCCCTCATGAAATGGGCGACTCACCCCAAGCACAGGCGACCCTCGGCGAGGCAGGCGACCCCTACGAGCCGGGCGACCTAACCTAAGCACGGGCGATCACTCGGCGAGCACCGGCGACCCCTCGGCGAGCTGGGCGACCTCACCCCAAGCACGGGCGACCCCTCGGCGAGGACGGGCGACCCCTCGGCGAGCCGGGCGACCTAACCCCCAAGCACCGGCGACCCCTCGGACAGGTGTAATTGCTCTAGATGGTTCCTCAAGATTAACACTGCACTCTCGGAACCCCATGGGACCCACGGCTGATGTTTCTGGACCTGTGCTCAGTGGGACCCTGCAACCAGAGAGATGTAGTCGATCTGCTGAGTTGGACCGAAGACGCACACAAGAAATTCAGAGAAACTATAAAACAGAGGTCCTTATCCTTGGCGTTCCGGCTGTACGGCCTAGTTGCCATCAATTACCAAAATCAATTAGCCCATGGGAGGCTTGGACTTACACCGATTATGAATCACCAACGCCAGCCCTCGAGCCTAGAGCGGGTCACGTGGCGAGCCGATCTGAGGTTTAGAGAAGCCAAATCCTTATGTGCCTCGCGGGACATTTGGCTAGGGTTTTTCTTGAAGCCGCTGGGGGCAAGAGGTCGGGCATTGAATTTGATTTGACGGCGGAGTGGGGCAGTTACGTCTTCTTGGGCACGACTCCCACGATCTCCATTTCGACCGTTACCTTCTTTGATAAGGCTGCGTTTGGGAGGAACTTCCACAACAGACCGTACCCTTTGTCGTCGTCTTCTTTCTCCATCCCGCTCCTCACCTTCCTGCCTCCTGCATCCGGTTTCGGCTACCATGGTGTTCATCGGAGAGAGCGTGCTTACGAGAGAGAGGATGGCGGAGCTGGAGAGGGACGACTTCGTGAGGCCAGGGTCTTGGAGGCTTCCTGGTGCAGCCCGGGAGCCAGAGACCTAGCCCACCAAGCTTATTTGCTTCGAAAGCTCGGCTATTTGCGGAGTCGTGCTGGAGTTGAGGTTCGTGACCGACCTTTTTGCCCTTATGGAGCTGCGGCCGAATATTTTGTCCCCGCAGTCCTACATCTATTTGTCGATCTTCGCACACTTGTGCGAGGCGTACTGCTGGGCGCGGCCCTCGGTGAATCTCAAACTAGACAAACCATATGAAGATTAGATCCAACAATCACCCCCTAATCTTGATCCTAATCTCCTGCCGCGACTCCTCGAACTTGACGCAATTCAATAGCTTAATGAATATGTCTTTTTGCACAGCCCTCGTGCCCATCTGACGTGTTCACAATCTTGACGTGTTGCATCCCAAACTTGTCATTCAAGTCACTTCTGCATACTCGATTCTTCTGCTTCATCATCTTCTTCTTCTTTTTCTTCTTCTTCTTCATCATCATCTTCTTTTTCTTCTTCTTCATCGTCTTCTTTTTCTTCTTCTTCTTCTTACATAGTGTAACACTTTGAATAGGCTGAGATTCAACTTGAACATCTTCGATGCTAACAAGGTCATCCAAACTATGCTTTAATACCACTGTTGTTGGTGCCATCTTTATCTCCTCCTTCTCTGTATTAGCTATCTCTGCTATACCACAGAAAGGATCTGACACCACATGTTTGGTAGGTCAGTTGTAGTTGCACTTGATGTTCCTTGGATGAACATGTCATATGGTACAATCTCTTCATACACTTTCAGTTGATCATGCTCATTGGTATATATGTTCAACTGAATCATATATATAACCTATATTTAGATCTATTCACCTTCATGAGAAGCATCCCGGTTTGCTCATACACCCATAGATCTTCTTGATGCATGATTATTTTGCATCCGTTTTCGACAAACTGTCATAAACTGATAATGTTATTAGAGAGACTCGGTATAAAATATACCTCGGAGAGCACATGTTGTTCTCCGTTCTTGCACTGGAGAAGAATTGACCCCTTCCCCTTAATCTCCACAATAGATCCACCACCAAATTGGACTTGTCCTTATAAACTCTCATCCAACTTGTCGAATAATAACCTCTGCCCTGTCATATGGTTGCTTGCACCATTGTCCAGGTACCACTTCTAAGATGTAGGTTGTGTTTCATCCTTGACACACGAACTCGACATCACCTTCTCTTTACTCAAAAGCACCATATCATGTACCTTTTAAACATGCGTGGAGAGAAGTAGGCATGGTTTATTATCAACGTCTTTATAGATGAGATTAGCCTTCCCATTGTGCCAATCTCGATTACGATGAGATTTCTGGCACTCAGATGCATAGTGCCCATATACATTGTAGTTGAAGCACTTGATGTTGCTCCTATCCTTTGCACCCTTGAAGTTTCGTTTGTCGTTACTTGACTTGTCATCATCTGTATCACTTGACTGACCGCTGTTGTTAGTATCGCTTGACAAGTCTCATCGCCACAACCACCCTTGTTTCGTTGATGTCGACCACAATGGCTGCAAACGTTCTTTGACTTGGATACTTTACTAGAACCCTTATCACCGGCCTTCCTTCCACCACCTCCAGAAAACCCCTCTCCCTTCTTTGACAGTGTCTCCCACTGTGATCCGGTGAGCAACGGTTTCCCTTGGTCCTCTGGATCACCAATAGTGGATTTGATATGTTCGTCATATGCCTAGTAGCGACCAATTAGATAAACCATTGTTAAAGTCTTCAAGTCAATACATTGCTCTATCGAGATGACGAGCTGCATGTATTTTTCCGGTGCCGCATACAAGAAACGAGGCACCACTTCAACTTTCGACAATTGCTTGTCCTTATCAAGATGACGAGTTGCATGTATTTTCCTCGGATGCCATTGACGATTGTCGAGACCCTAATAGCGAAGGCAGCTACGGTCTCACCGTCCAACATCTTGAGATTCTCAAAATCGCGTTTAAGAGCTGTAACTTCGCCTATATCACGCGATATGCCCGACGTTCGCTGTCTTTATCGCCTCCCATGCCGTATTCGCCGAGTCCATTTCGGCAATGAAGATCATGAGGCCTTTGGGTATCGCACTATAGATAGTGCTGGGAAACGGGTAGGCTACGTGAGCGCAAAATCAAATTTTCTACCACGAATCACTTAGGAGCACATGCAAGTAGAGGACCACAGATCGTTACCCTTGATGTGCAGATGCAGCGGAAGTAGTTTCTCACGCGTAGAGGAAGTAGACGTACACGCCCCGGTCACCACCGAGTGCTTGCCTGTGCTTGCCGAGTGGTTTCGAGTGGTTGCCGAGGATCCCGAGTGCTCGCCTAGTAATCGCCGGGGTTAGCCGAGTGCTTGCCGACGACTCGCCTGTGCTTGCCGATGATCCAGCCAAACAGCGCATCCGCGTACGACAGCGGCTCTAGCGGTATCCACACGTACCGAGCAGGAACGCCACATGGGGTGTGCTAGCACCTCGTCGTGCGGCTAGGGTTTCTGGAGAGCAGGAGGGGCGCACGATGGCTAGGCGTAGTGAAGGCTCAACTCATCTGCTAACGCCGCCCCTATGCCTCTCCTTATATAGTCACGCTAGCGGGCTTCGGCCCACTAGGGTTTCTATCTCCAACGTAGATCATATCAACGCTAAAAACCCGTTAAACAGTTCCAACCCGTTAAGTGTGTGTCCCGGTAGGTTCAGTGCAAGTCGGCCGTGGATCTGGAAACCTGTTTCCAATCCATCGAACAACAATGGCACCTAGTAGTACGTATTGACCCCCGAATGCACAGAATCAGTATTCGGCTCTTGTAAATACTTGTGCGCTCCACTAGCCTTCTTGTAAATACAAGGCTCTTCTTCATTCTTGATGAAGCCAAACTCTTTGACCACTTCATCAAAACGAAGGCTGCAACTCCAAGATGCTTGCTTCAGTCCATAAATGGACTTCCTAAGCTTGCATACCTCGCCAGCACCAGTCGGTCGACAAAACTTTCAGGCTGTACCATGTACACATCATCGCTTAGGTTTCCATTCAGGAAAGCCGTTTTGACATCCATTTGCCGAATCTCATAGTCATGATACGCGGCAATTGTTAGCATGATCCAGATAGACTTGACCATGGCGACAGGTGAATAAGTTTCATCATAGTCAACACCATGAATCTGCTTGTACCCTTTCGCCACTAATCGTGTCTTAAAAATGTGAACATTTCCATTAGCATCTATCTTTTTCCTAAAGACCAGACGGCGTGTTCACCGCTCAACCACCGCGGATCACACCCCTAGTCAGATTTCTATCCTGCTAGCCTATCGGCCGAGCTCAGTTCGATTTGAGCGTGGGACGCAGCAAGGAGTGACTCACAGAGATTACCCAGGTTCGGACCCCCTAGGGGTAATAGTCCTACTCCTGCTGAGCCTTAGCTCTTTTCTTGTTGTGGTTGAATGGAATGTGGTTACAGAATACTTGTGAACTGTGTGTTCAAAGCGTAACCTCTCCCCTCCCCTCTCTCTCCTCGCTTTTATATGTGCCTTGAATCGGAGAGGAGAGACGAGGGTAGTCTGATACCCTCAAGACATCGACGAGACACCACAGAGAGACGCAACGTCTTTGCACACGCCGAGAGGCGCCGCGCCTCGCGTGCCCGAAGTGGCCTCGACCCGCACTGCACACACCGGTGAGGCTGGCGGCGGCCAACCGCTCCTCCGACGCGGGCGGCCATCTTAAACAAACCTTCTCTCTGCGGTCAATTCCGGCTGCGCCCGAGGTGTACCGCCTTTCGAGCTGGGTCGTCAGAAGCGGTAATCATTTATTCACCGTCTATCCGCGTGATGTCGCGTCAATGCGCTCGTCTTCGCAGCAGGGGAGCCTTCGCCCGAAGACTCCTTTCGAACGCCCCTACCACGCGGGCCTCGCTGCGATGGGAGGTCAGTAGGCCTGAGGGGCTCGCCACGCGCCCACTCGACGCGTGGGGCCCTCGCCCGGCGTCTCGACGGGCTCGCCATACGCTGGTCTGGTCGCCCACCGACGTGTGGGGCCCTCGCCTAGAGCGCCGAGGGGCTCGCCAGCGTGGCTGGGGCTCGACGCCCGCTCGACGCGTGGGGCCCTAGAGCGCTGAGGGCTCGCCACGCCTGGGCACAGTCGCCGCTCGACGCGTGGGGCCCGCCGAGCGCTGAGGGCTCGCCACGCTGGGCTGGTCGCCGCTCGACGCGTGGGGCCCGCTGACACGCCGAGGGGCTCGCCACGCCTGGGGCCTTGTCGCCGCTCGACGCGTGGGGCCCGCTTAACACGCCAGGGGCTCGCCACGCCATTGGGGCTCGATGGCCCGCTCGACGCGTGGGGCCCTCGCCCGGCGCCCTGAGGGGCTCGCCCATGCGCTGGGGCCTTGTCGCCCGCCTGATGCGTGGGGCCCGCTTGATCTTCTCAGGACTCTTTGCACCCTGGTATTTATTACACCGACAAGACCCATTTGCACTCTATGGTTTTTACAACATCAGGACGATCAACCAAGTTCCAAACTTGATTATCATACATGCACTTTATCTCGGATATCGTGGCCTCTAGCCATTTCTCAGAGTCCGGACCCACCATCGCTTCCTCATAGTCCTTGGGCTCGTCATTTTCCAACAATAACACATCGCGTTGCTCCGTTGTGAGAAACATAAACCTCTCGGGAGCTCGGCTTGCCCTACTGGATTTCCGTGGGGCTGACATCTCATCAACAGGTTCAGCAACATCTTGTTCATCCTGCCGAGTACTAGCTGGAGCTGAACCATTTTCAGATGTTTCCCAAATTTTTTCGATTTGCACCTTGCTCCCACTAGTCATTTTGGAAAACTCTTTCTCCAAAAAAACACCAGTTCGAGCGACAAACACTTTGCCTTCTTCCCTGTTATAAAAATAATATCCTTCGGTTTCCCTTGGGTACCCCACAAATAAGCATTTATCCGATTTGGCGTGGAGCTTATCAGACGTCATATGTTTTATATAAGCCTCATAGCCCCAAATTCTAAGAAAAGACAAATTGGGACGTTTCCCTTTCCATATCTCATATGGTGTCTTATCAACGGATTTAGATGGAACCTTGTTCAACGTGAACGCAGTTGTTTTTAGAGCATGCCCCCAAAATGATAATGGAAGATCTGCTTGACTCATCATTGACTGTACCATGTCCAACAAAGTCCGGTTCCTCCATTCGGATACCCCATTCCATTGAGGCGTGCTAGGCGGAGTCAATTGCGGGACAATTCCACAACTCTTTAGATGATCACTAAACTCTTGGCTCAAATACTCACCTCCACGGTCATACCGTAGAAACTTAATTTTCTTACCCAAATGATTTTGTACTTCATTCTGAAACTCCTTGAACTTTTTAAAAGATTCAGACTTGTGCTTCATTAGGTAGATATAGCCATATCTACTAAAATCATCGGTAAAAGTAATGAAGTATGGATAGCCACCTCTGGCCGTGGAACTCATTGGTCCAGATACATTAGTATGCACGAGGGCCAACAACTCACACATCCTCTTACTCGAACCAGTAAAAGGTGCCTTTCTCATCTTGCCAAGTAAACCAGGTTCGCATGTTTCAAAAGATTCAAAATCAAATGAATCGACCATCTTTATGGAGCTTCTCCATGCGTCTTTTGTTTATATGACCCAAGCAACAATGCCATAAATAAGTGGAATCCAAATTATTTGTTTTGAGTCTTTTTGTACTAACATTACTAATAGAAGCATTATCAAGATCTAGCACATATAGCCCATTCACCAATGTACAGTTACCATAGAGCAAACCATTGAAATAAATTGAACAACATTTGTTCTTTATTACAAAGTCATATCCATCTTCTTCCAAACATGAAGAAGAGATAATGTTCTTACTTAAGACAGGAATGTAATAACAATTATTTAATTCCATGACTAAACCAGAAGGTAATGACAAAGGATAAACGCCAACGACCTTCACAGCAACCTTTGCTCCATTACGGACGCGAATCTCTAACTCGCATCTCTTGCAATCTCTAATCCTTTTTAGCCCCTGCAACGATTTGCAAGTATGAATCATTGCACTGGTATCAAATACCCAAGGTTCAGTAGGACAAATTGCAAGATTAACTTTAAAACGTTAATACCTGAATTAGAAGATGGAACCTTTTCATTCTTCTTATCCTCTAGGAACTTTGGACAGTTCCTCTTCCAATGCCCATTTGCTTTGCAGTAATGGCACTTGTCAGAAGAAGTAGGGCCATTTCTTTTGGTCTTACCATCAGATTTAGGTTTGGAGTCTTGGATCGTATCCTCATCCTTACCCTTGCCCTTACGCTTCCTCTTCTTACCCCCTTCCTTTTGAACCACCATAACATGCTTATTGCTTTTCTTGATGCTTTCCTCAGCAGTCTTTGCATCCCATGCAATTCAGCCATGCTTTTCTCCATGCCATTCATATGAAAGTTCATGACAAACGGTTCAAAGCTTGCAAGAAGCGATTGGAGAATCACATCAGTAGCAAGCTCTTCGCTTAGAGGAAAACCCAGTTTCTCTAAGTACTCAATGTAACCAATCATCTTGATCATATGAGGGCTCACAGGATTACCTTCAGCCAGCTTGCACGCGAACAAAGTTTTCGAGATCGAGTATCTCTCAGCTCTTGCTTGGTTCTCAACCATGCTACGGAGACCCACGATCATATCGTAAGCATCCGCTTCCTCATATTGCCTTTGAAGCTCAGAGTTCATAGTAGCAAGCATGAGACAGCTAACATCAAGCGAATCATTGCAGTGATAGGAATCCTTTAGAACGTATTCCATTTTCTCTTGCTTGAGAACAATTCTCAAGTTTCGATACCAATCAATAAAATTAGTTCCGGAGAGTTTCTCTCTCTCCAGAATGGATTGCAAATTGAAACCATTGTTTGCAACAACAAGCGGCATCTACAACAGAAATAAATAAGAAAAGTCTTAGCACTATGTTCATGTTAATCTTCTATTAAACAAAATTTAATAAAAGATATTCCCACTAAGATCACTTTCCCTCTGATGATCTCCGTGAGACAAGATCCATGGTCACCATGGTTCGAGTAATGATTTGTCAATACCACTTGAACCTACGACATAGGTAAGCAACACATTGCCCATCACATCGTATGTGACTCTTGCTTGTTGGGATGGCTTCATATACCCCGGCGCCCAACCCTGACGCCCCGAAATCCCAAATCCTATTTGGATCTCCGTTAAGCAAACCAATACTATGCGTGTGGATGCACGGGTTAGACTACACACACCCCATTGTACAAGGAAGAAGACGGCATTCTTGAATTGTCAAGACCTAACCCGCCATCCTACGAGACAATAGGTGCAGCTATTGGAAAAAGGGCATCTACTCTTAATTTTTCTGAGGGAAACTATTTAGTTAGGTTAACATATTCACCACATATGATGTGAAAGAATAGCCAATCTACACAGATAATCATATTAAATTGTGAACTAGTATGGCCCATGACGCGGCGATCCATCTCCACGATCATCCTTGTCCTCCAGGCCATCTATGGTTGAGTCCACCATGACATTGCACTATACTACTGCATCTAGCAGCTAGTGACAAAATTACATGAGGATTCTATTATCACATGTCGGCACGCAGGCCGTTAAACAACAATGGACAGCCTTCAGCTGCAATTAACCATGACGCGCAGGTCATCAAATTACAACAATGCATCACATACACAAGGGTCCATACTGTCCACATCCCTGCAAAAACAAGTTAGGCGCAGAATTGAATTCTAACGCGCACGATGTGAACCAGTTTTAGTTGTTTATTAATCACAGTTCACGGCGGTTCGCTAGGGTGCGGGCAACGCCCACGCCTCACCATGCGGGGAACATAGATCACATCTATAAAAACGCAACGAAAATTCCAATCGGATTGATCACATCAAGCCGATTGCCGGATCATCAACATGAACTGATTTTCATTAGACCGATCATATCGATCCAATCGCGCGAGGTCCCCTTGAGAAAACAGCAATGCATACGACCTCGATCTGTTGCCCTGATCTATTCGGCACGCGCACATCCCCGATGGTGTTACCAACCGGTAGGGGAATTGTGCGGCACAAATTTAAAAGAGGACGAACTAATCTTTTGATCACATCATGCTATCAACTCATACCTCTATCCAGACTACCGATTGATCCAATCAACCATGAACAATCACAGCAACATATCACCATATGCACATGATCCAGATCCAATACTACACATGATTGGCTCTGATACCACTGCTGGGAAACGGGTAGGCTACGCGAGCGCAAAATCAAATTTTTCTACCACGAATCACCTAGGAGCACATGCAAGTAGAGGATCACAGATCCTTACCCTTTGACGAATCAGACACAGCGGTTTCGTAGCGTAGAGAGGAAGTAGACGTACACGCCCAGGTCACCACCGAGTGCTTGCCTGTGCTCGCCGAGTGGTTGCCGAGGATCCCGAGTGCTCGCCTAGTGATCGCCGAGGTTAGCCGAGTGCTTGCCGACGACTCACTTGTGCTTGCCGAGGATCCCGGTGACTCACTCGTGCTTGCCGACGACTCACTTCTGCAGCGCCTCTAGCGGTATCCACACGTACCGAGCGGGAACGCCACACGGGGTGGGCTAGCACCTCGCCGTGCGGCTAGGGTTTCTGGAGAGCAACAGGGGCGCGCGACGGCTAGGCGTGGTTAAGACTCAACTCATCTGCTAACGCCGCCCCTATGCCTCTCCTTATATAGTCACGCTAGCGGGCTTCAGCCCACTAGGGTTTCTATCGCCAATGTAGATCATATCCACGCTAAAAACCCGTTAAAAAGTTCCAACCCGTTAAGTGTGTGACCCGTTAGGTTCAGTGCAAGTCGGCCGTGGATCTGGAAACCCGTTTCCAATTCATCGATCAACAGCGGCACCTAGCAGTACGTATTGACCGCCCAAATGCATAGAATAAGTATTTGGCTGAACCTTGATACACTCACATACCGATCCCTTTGCCACCCGATACCAGTCAGGCTCAAGACGAGATACACGCCACCCTTGTTGATATCCCGACCAATTCACTCGGCAATGGAATGGATACATACCATGGCTAACTCCTTAGTCATATTAGCACGGCCGTGCGCTTTTTCAATCCATCCACACGAGGGGCCCAGAGGTATCTCTCCTTTTATCTAGGAGGGGCAAATTCCATCTTGATCATCACACCCCTGGCTATGTATCGTGGCACACCCAGTAGGCATCTTTATAACTACCCTGTTACGGTGTAGCGTTTGATGATACCAAAGTATATGAGTCAACATGCTGGGCATCCATTGCAATCTCAAGTCTAACGACCATATAGGTATACCACTCGAGACTATACGCTAATGGCGCTATAAGAGATAACAACTCATAGCGTCTCGGAGTGGGTCTGTCCGACTGCTCATGTTCTCTAACATGCATCCATACTATTGGTTTGATATCTCTATATCAATGGTATGCGAAACATTACCATCAACCAATACGTACGCTGATCAAATCATCACCGCTCGTCGTAATGATATGGATTAGGGACCCGTTTAGAATAAAGTCATATAACAATATGTTTCACAATCAAGTCGTATCCCAATGGACAAAGTCATGACCTTTATGCAGGGAACTGATAAACAACGTTATCATATGTACATGAACAAAGACATGGTACAATCATCACTATGATTGATCTAGGGCATATCCCTTTCAGATAGCCGATAATGCTAGTTGATCCTCCCGGTATTTTGTGCCTTCTTTCTTGTACGCATCACCTCCTGCATCGACAACAGATCATACTTCCGGTGCCTCCATCGCTACACGCATCTTGATGGCCTAGATAGTATAGCTGCTTCTTGCAAATTGCGGGTACATCGTCGACGGTGGGGCCTCCTGCCTCACAACCGACGCTCCTGCTCCATGCGGTACTATCGACATATTCTATGGCGATATCCGAGTTGAACCTAGGCTCCGATACCAATTGTTAGAAAAATCTTAGGATCAATCCTTCCGAAAACTGACCGTTGATCGATGGGAACATGGGTAGCCGCAGCTACACAGCTTCATGTACTACAGGACATCGCTGCCTGATCGAGAAACGTGAACAGCACGCCTAGAGCAGCGGCTACACAGCTTCTTGCGTTGCTACTATTATGAAGTCGTTGACATGGTTACACCAAGGCTGCTTCACTTTATATAGTGAAGGCATGGCTAGAATCCAACTCTAACTCTAACCAACTATGCATATTACAACACAGAGTTCATGTAACCTACTTGTACACATATTCGACACAAAACCTTACTGTCATCGTTCCCCCTTTTCAATTACTCTGCCTCTCATTCTTCACCTTGGTGGTCGGGGCTGAAGCGTAGTTGTCATCACCCTCCCTTGTGGTGATGGCGGTCTTTTTGTCTTTGGTGCGCTGAGGGAAGCATCATTCTTGTCCTCCCTTCTCTTTGACGAAGATGTATGTCCTTCTCCTTGGTGGCCTTTGTAGAAGAGTTATTGTCGTCCCTGTCCTTGCAGCGGCTGTGTCCGTTCTTCTGCCGGCATTGTGTTCACCTCCCCCTCTGTGTCCCGTAGTTTTCGCGTCCTCAATCGCCTTGAATCCGCTTCTCATTGGTAGTTGCGCAGGCCTACTCTGCAGGTGAGGTTGTCTGTTGGGTGTGGTTCCTTAAAGGAAAAGCTACCCCATTTGATGACGACCAACAATGTTGACACCCTTGGATGCCGAGCTCCTCCTTGTAGGCCTCATCGTTGAGGCCACCCAGTCGAAAGTCCTTCCCGCTTGGGTAGGCAATGGCGACACTACTTGGCAACGGCTCATCTCCTACCCCCCTCCCATTGACATAGGCTCATTCCTAGGTGGCAGACAATAGTGTTGGTGTGGCTCGTGGTCAGCGGTGATCGATGGTTGTTGCCTAGCTTGTACCTTCTTTCTTCTTTTCCTGTCTAGATAATTTCGGGTCGCATGTTCTTTATGTAGAATAATTTTTTATTTGAGCAACTTATGAATTTCTAAAAAATTATTTTATCTATTGTTTTGTTACTCGGGCCGTGCTCGGGCCGGTTCGGCCTAAAGCCGGCCACCGTGCTTTTGGGCTGTGCCGGGCCTAGAATTTGGCACTCCGTGCCAGCCCAGCATGGCCCAAAGTACTGACTAGGCCGTGTCCGCCCGTTTTGCACCTGCCTGAGGCACGACGGGCTCTGGCCGTGCCGGCCCGGCACGGTCCGATTCCCACCACTAAGGTTGCATGGGTGCTTAGATGAGAGAGAAGGTGTTTGAGCTTGCTCTTGTGCAACCCAGTGCAATTGTGCATAGTGGAGAGACTACCCTCATATGGGTGCTATCAGGTAGGCAATAATCATCAATCGAAGCTTCTTTGCATTGGAGAGAATGGTTTATACATAGATGCTTATAGTGTGGCTACGAACTCTTTTTAAGCATTTGTTTGTTAACATCTCGTACTGTATATGACCTTCTTTCCTAGGTCAATGAGAAACAGAGGATTGGCACGGAGCGGTCCAACACAATGTAAACGCTATAGAAGGCTCACTGAAACCGCAGATACCTTACCCGAACCTCTCTCGTAACCACCAATTGTGTTCAGTGCACCGAAGGCAGCACGATTACACGCAGACTAAACTAAGCTAAACTAAACACTCAAGTTATCAGCAACGTGGAGAAGAGGTTAGATTAAGAGGAAAAGTCAGTAGGGTAAGCAAGCCGTCAGTAGCTCGATCACCATGTCCGATGCAGTGGATGGAGGAGACCGTGAAGCAAATGCGTCAAGCAACATCCTCCGGTCCTCCCTCCCCTGCACAGCTACCAACCTGCTACAAGTCCGTGTGTTTTCTGATCGTTTCAGATCCCCAGGCAGATTAACGGTTTGTTTACAGGATAAATTAAACGGCATCGAAATTCAGAGATCAACGGGAAAGTGGGAACATCGATGAAAGTGCAGTGCACCAAACTGTATTGCCCATATATGCCCGCAATTGCCATGTCTCAACTTTCCTTTATACTTTGCATCCGATATAACCTCTCTCTCTTGTCAAGGGGAAAAATATTGTTGCTAAAATTTTGCCGCGTCTGCTACAGAAAACTGGTGACAAGTGAATTTTGGCTTCTTTTGGCAGAATTTTAATTAAAAAATTGACGGCAACTATGGCTTCTCCGAAATCGAAAAAAGTCCTGAGTTTTCTGCAGAGTCTTAGGTCTATCGGCAGAAATTTGATAAGAAATATTTAATTTTAATAAACCAAATTTTATTGATCAATGTATATTTTTGTTGTGGGCTCAATCGATAACACCACCAATTAACAGAATAGTTCTCGATAAAAAGAAACAATTAGCATAATGCATTTTCATGCTCCACTCGTTGTTACTTATCTGTTTGGAGTTGAAATTTTGAAACTTTAGTTAGGATAGAACTATACATTTTGGATTGAGTATATTTTGAAGTTAAATGTGTAGATCCGTTGCAAAAGGTGCTTCTCGAATAGTACAGTCTATACATAAACTGGAATGTCGATTAATAAATGAAAATTTCCAACTTGTGGTTCTCACCCAAAAAAAAAAATGTGTAACCATTGGTTCATTGTACATTTCTAAAACGAAATGATATAAAACAATTGAATCCAGGGGCTTAGGTTGACCAGGGCGAGACCTCAGCCCATCACACATGTTTCCCCGTCCCTGAAACAAATCAGTTCTTGACATTTGTGCACAAGGAGGTGACCGGTGATCGAGCATGAGTCTCCAGTCTCCTGCGGAATCTTCTCTTCTCCAAACTTGTGGCGTCGCCGAAGCCTGAAATCAAACCACGCATGCACCCAACGCCGCTGGGTATCGCGCCGTCCCACGGCTCGCGCGCTCGTCGCAGCCGTGCGTGTGATGCGATGCTGGAATTGCGGATAGCGTGATGATCCGAGAGTTCATGCGGTGCGGGACGTGGAAGCATGATGGGGCCGGGCTGTTTGGTTGCTCGTCGTTCCGAGCTGGCTCGTTTGAGTTCAGCCACAGTACTGGTCGGAGTCTGATTGAGTCTATTTAAACAAGTGTTGTTTGGAGTTCTTGTATCTCCGGGGTTTGATCTGGTGGAGTCGATGTATATTTGCCTCCATTCAGCAATGCAACGGCGTGCAAACATTTCATCAAACATATTTCGTCCGTTCATATGGTTGTCCTCATCATCGTTGACCATACATTTCCAAAGCTTCCCCACCGTTGGCAAGGAATCTTCCACTCGAAGTTCATGTAAGGAATCTTCCACTCGAAGTCCTTCAGCAGTGAATGACGGGTCTGGTCCCCACTGCTTCCCTCGGGCCGGCGATGCCGGAAGGGATCCGCCCACTATGCGAGTGGGACCCGGCCGATCGCACCGCCTACACGTTCGCACTCCCGTCCAGGGACGTCATAGGAGCAGCGGCCGCTACAAATCCAGGACCAGCCCCCAGCAACTGACGGCGCTGCTGGCGACCTCGCCGCTGGAATGTGCCCTCTTACCGACAACGGCGGTGCTGACGGTGGGGCGAGCCCCAAGAGGCCCCGGCACGACGCCACGAGCTCGCCCTTGCCTCGCGATCTTCCTCCTCCCCCCGTTCTGCATGGGGGGCCTTCTCCTAGCACCGCCACGCTTCCTGTGAGTGGGACCGCCGCGGCGGCGCCTGTTCCGTTGCCTGCATTAGGTGCTGGTGCGCCCTCTTGCACGACCGCCACGGATGCCTCGGCCGCTCCCTTAACGACACCGGAGCCCCCTGCGTTGCCAGAGGTCACGGCGCTGCCTTCTCCTCTGAGCGGCGGTTCTGCAACAGTCGCGCCACTACATCCGCTGGCTCCCCTCCCCTTGTGCACCGTTCCGCCCGTGGCACATACGGGAGGTCTTTCTCTGCCCCCTTGTGTTTCTCTTTGGGGGCGCCCTTTCTTGGCATACAACAATCGCTTGTTATTTTTTGGCATACCATTCTTCTTTTCTGATAACCTTTCCTATATTCATAGGGGCGATGCGGGCGCCAGCTCTAGCACCGGAGCGCCGCCGGCCGCGACTCCTCCTGTCGCCACATTGGAGCCCACGGGAGGGACCCCTCCCCGAAGCGGTCGATCAGGCCGCCGTGTTCATCCCCGCGGTGCCTCCTGCCACCGCCCCCCAGCTCGCCGCCCTCGTAGCGGACCTCGGGCGCACCCACGAGGCGCTCTAGGATGTCGCGGTGACCACCGCATGCCGCAATGAGATCTTGGCCTTGCTGGGACACCTAGTTGAGGCGCAGTGACGGGACTTTGTCCGCGAGCGCCCCGAAGGGCCGCGCTGGCGGGCTAAGTCCAGATGGCCAACACCGCCGCATAGGCATCGGTGAAGACGGCTGGGGACGCGCGTGGTGAGCTGCAGTCCATCAAGGCCATGCTCGAGACCACCTTTTGGAGATTCTGCATGAGCCTGGAGGCTCTAGGGGTTCCGCTTTACTCCCCGACGGAGCTCATAGCGGCGCAGTATGCCTTCAGGATTGGTCTCGCCGCCGAGGTCCTAGCCACTGCCGCAGGAGTTGGAGGCACGCGCCCTCCACGATGGCCGCAGCTCCGCCTACGGCGTTGTTCAGTACGTGCTGGCATGCTACGCCAGCCGTGACGCCGCCTTTGACCCCTCCTTGGTCACTGCTGGTCCCCAGCGATACCTGAGCCCAGAGAAACAGGCTGGGCGGAAGCCGCCGCGCAGCACGTGGTGGGGATGATGGCGGTAGGGGGCTCAGACGATGAGGGGGAGGCCACCTCCGGCAACGATGACCCTACAATGTGACTTCGATTCTGGCTTGTTAGTCAGATTGTAATGGTACAGGTCCTTGTCTACGGCTTGTGCTTAGGACATCGTCACCGGGCACCTCGCCACCTTTTGCTGTCTTTTGCTTTCCTATAAATAGGCAAACCTTGTCAACGTGCATGTAACGCGCTCATCTTAGTTTTACCTTTCAGTCTTGTGCTTTATAATCTGCCAATCAGTTTATCCTTGTGTGCGATCCCAAATGCTTTTCCTTCTTATTCCGTGATTTGCTTTTGTCTATCCGCGCAAGTATCTGAGCCCTACTATTTTCTATAAGACTGATAGCAGTAAAATGGGAAGATAACACAAAAAAAAATTGGAAAGACAAACAGCGGTGCCTCAATGCTGGCCGAGGCGAATGATCTTTCCTTATATCATTTGTAATTTAGACCCTTGTAATCTCTCCGGACCCCTCTTAGCCATGCGTGGCGGAGACTAAGCTCCTGTAAGCAATCTAAGACGTCGGTGCCCTCGTTGCAACTTGGTGCCCAGACCGAGCGGAAACACCATGTTAGATACGACTTCCATTTGCTTCGCTTTGCACGACGCAATGTTAAGTGGTCACCTATACTACAAAGGGGCCAACCGACCATAAATACTTGCAACGAAACAATCGGCGAGCATCACTAGGGCACAACGCAGCCAAGAAATTGTCAGGGTGGCCCGAAACAGGTGCACACAAAAGCATTTGATTTCAGGAAAAGGCAAGTATTACAAACCGCCCTAATCCTCTGGTTGATCAGGAAAGAGTGACTCTTTGCTGATCAACCAAGCAAAAGAATGATACACTTACAGAGCTTACGGGTAGAATTTCCTCAGCTGCTTGATGTTCCATGTATTGGTTAGCTCGCGTCCATCCTCCATGGTGAGCCTGACTGAGCTTGGACAAGATACTGAGACCACCTTGTACGGGCCCTCCCATGGGGCAGACAGTTTGTTACGACCTGTCTGAGCCTGAACTTTGCGCAAGATAAGGCGCATACTGCCAGTGTTTTCTCGTGCACCCTTGTCGCATGGTAGTGTCTTAGGGTTTGCTAGTACCTTGCTACTCTTAGCGGTGCTCGGTCACGGACCTCCTCGAGGAAATTGACCTCTTCTTGCCAGCGCTTTTATTAATCAGCTTTATTGTACACTGTCACTCGCAACAATCCGAAAGACAGCTCGTATGGCAGCACTGCTTCCGCGCCGTAGACTAGGAAGAATGGAGTTTCTCCCGTCGCCTTGTTGGTTATGGTGCACAGCGCCTAGAGTACTATCGGCACCTCCTCCGCCCAGTGCTTGTCGCGCTTCTCCAGCCGATCGAACGACCTCGTCTTGAGCCCTTTGAGAAATTCAGTGTTTGTGCGTTCCACTTGCCCGTTGCTCCTGGGGTGGCCAACGGAGGTAAAACAGAGCTTGGTGACCATATCTTCACACCATTCCTGAAAGCCAGAATTCTTGAGCTGGGCACTGTTGTCGGTGATTATGCGGTTGGCGACTCCAAAGCACACGAAGATGCTTCTTATAAACTTAATGGTTGCTGCCGCTGTGATATCCGGAACAAGCACGACCTCCATCCATTTGGTGAACTTGTCAACGGCGACAAAGAGATGTGTGAAGCCTCCTATGGCCCGTGGCAACAGACTCAGGATATCTAGCCCCCAGAACGCAAATGTCCAGGAGAGAGGAATGGTTTGCAGAGCCTGGACTGGCCGGTGGATCTGCTTGGCATGAAGTTGACAAGTCTCACATCTCCTCACTAGCTCAGAGACATCCTGTAGGGCAGTAGGCCAATAGAACCCTTGGCGAAACATTTTGTCGACCAGGGTGCAACTGACCGCATGGCTCCCGCACATGCCTCCATGAATATCAGAGTGCACCTTGCTCCCCTTTTTTTTGTGTGATGCACTTCAGAAGAACTCCGTTTCAGCCCCGGGGATACAGGTCCCCACCTACCAGGGCGTAGAGCTTGGCCTTTCGCACAATTTTCTTAGCTGAGGCATCATCGTCAAGGATTACATGGTCTCGCAGGAAGGCTAAGATCGGATTCATCCAGGTACCTTCTCGGCCAAGGGTGGCTTTAAGGTTATGGTTGCTGATGTACTTCGCTTGGCTTGGTGTTTCCGCCTTAACCGTTGTGGTAATTCTTCCGCGTTCCCACCCTGAATCGGAGGCTATGAAGGGAACACTGCCATCCCCCTAGACTCGGGGGCCGTGGCAAGTATGCCATCGTCCCCGCCAAAATTGGGGGCTGTGATAGATGGCCGCGAAAGTTTTTCTTCAAAGATTCCGGCTGGAACAGATGCTCGCGAGGAGGCGAGTTGCGATAGCGCGTCAACCATGTAATTGTCTTGCCGGGGAATGTGCTCGAAACCGAGCCCTTTGAAACTACGCTCCATCCCGCGGACCTCATCCAGGTATGCCGCCATGGTGGGGGTCTGAGCATTGGAACTCCTTCTACGCCTGGTTGATGACCAGGAGGGAATTTCCATTGACGTGAAGACGTCGTACGCCTAGCGCAGCCGCAGCGCGCAGGTCGGCGAGCAGTCCCTCGTATTCGATGACGTTGTTGGTGGCCTTGAAATCCTGGATGATTGCGTACTGGAGGGTGTCTGCTGTCAGAGAGACCAAGATAGCCCCAGTCCCCGCGCCTTCAAGCCTGAAGGAGACGTCAAAGAAGATAATCTATGGCGGCGGCGGGGCGTTCCTTGGCATCTGGATCAATGGAGGACCACTCGTCAACGAACTCCTCCAGCGCTTGACCCTTGACGGCGGTGCGAGGGGCGAAATTGAGATCAATCTCCCCCAGATCCACAGCCCACTTGGCGACGCGGCCTTCAGTTTCTCTGTTGTGCAGGATCTCATGCATCGGGTACTTGGTGAGCACCGTGACCTGCCGCCCCTGGAAGTAGTGTCACAGCTTCGTTGACACCATTTGCACAGCGTATAGCATCTTCTGGTGCTGCGAATACCTTGTCTCCGCATCATGGAGCACCTTGCTGACATTGTAGAACGGTCTCTGCACGCCTTCCCTCTCCGCCACCAACACTGCGCTGACCACCTCAGGGGTAGCCGTGATGTACAACAAAAGTGGCTCCCAAGGCTCCGGTGCGACGAGCACAGGCGGGGAGGACAGGTACTTCATCAGGACCTTCGAATGCTTGCTGCGCCTCCTTGGTCAATTCAAAATGGTTGCTCTTTGTTGGCGATTCTTATGCTTATTAGAGTTTTAATCTGCAAGCGCACGGATATCGCAGTAGCTTTCACCCTGGAGTATTCCTAAGGTATCGATTTCCCACAAGAAACGAGAAGTTTCTATGTTCTATACTTATTCACCCGGATGAATATGAATATGGTGATTTGGAACAACAATGGGATAAATGTATTTCGGATCAAGAGGCTCTTCGGACACCAGTCGGAAAATTTCAAGTTATATCTTTTTTAATTTGCGACACTGAATCGGAGATCGGATATTCACTACCACCCGCTATCCTGAATTGGAATCCCGAATGGTTATGATCATTTCGATAGGGCTCAACTGGTCTGCAACTAACGGGGCGGATTTCACAAAGTCTAAGCCGGATAATAGGGTTGTCACCACCTATTACCTACCACACATCCGTTGAAGCAGGTGCCTACCAGCTACTAACTAGTCCAAACACCACGTTAGTACCTAGTAGTAACACGTACCAAGGACGTCACTTCGATACGCACCCCTACTACCTCTTATACTAATCTCTAGGTGAACAATTAAGCACAAAGATCTTAGCACTCAAGAATAGTACGGGCCTAATACCAACAGAGACAAAATAAATAGAATGAACTTGATAATCAGATAAAATGAGACTGAGTGTTACCGAAAGAAGACGAAAGCAGAATCCGCATACGAGTCCAGCTCCGGAGTTCTAGTGAGGGATACCGACACTCCGGCTCCTCTACACTAACTCTCCTCTCTCTCCACTCTACTTGAGAGTAGCACAACTCTACTTCACTCTTGCTCCCTCTCACTTGTGTTGCTCTTTGTTGTTCATCTTCAAATGAAGGAGATCACCTCCTTTTATAGGCCACCGTGACCAATAGGGATTTGACACGACTTGGGACAGGTGTCACAAGCTCCTTGCCGAAGGGGGAATCCAAAGGGATCAAGAGGTGGGTCGGCCGGCCTGCCTTTGTCGATCCCAACCCTCCAATTTGGCTAGGATGCTCCTTGTGCGGTGTAGATCTTCTCCCTAGGTCAGTTTGGCAGTTGGAGACCGGTAGCATAGAATCCTATGCATAACTTGTGAAGCACTTCTCTTTCTGGATCAAACCAACTGAAACCAATGGCTTGGATGTGCTCTAGATCCCTTGTAGAAGCCCTAGTGCGACCCTAGCCTGATTGGACGAGGCAGCGGGTCGGCCGGCCTAGGGTGGGTCGGCCGACCCACTCTTTTGCCCGGCTCGGGCCCTGTTTCGCTCAATGGGTCCCTGCATGCAAAATCTTACCAAAACTCGTGGAACTCTGTAAATTTGCACAATTTTAGTTCTGGTTCCATTCATTTCACCAAATGTTAGCGGTCGAAATCATATTAATTGTTATCGAAATTGACCGTCAACACACCCCCACACTACGTCTTTGCTCGTCCTCGAGTAAAGGTTAATTTCAAAACTACTAACTCTGTCAGGATAAAGGTAGACAACCATAAAATTATTCTAAGGTTTTCTTAGGTGAAACGCTCTTGGTCACTTGAAAAGTGTTTAACCTTACCAAGGCCAGGATAGCCTCTCATCCTACATCTAATGCTTATGTGGAGCTTAGGTAGGATAGATAATATGGTCATGTCACACTTTTGTCAGGTTAAAATTAAATCCTAATGAAGATAATGTTATTCCTATTTCCAATCTTACAAGAATTTATGTCCAGGGGTGAGGGAAAGAATGAACTCATGGTAAAGGAAAAAGAAGAAATACAAGTGCAAGGATGTGTGTTACTGATGAGTCCAACACATCGATCTTGTATTCATGGAATGATGGTTTTCCTCCTAAAAATTCATTTTTCAAAACCTTTTTGTTCCTTTTTGAAGGCTTAAAAGGCACGAAGAGATTATATTTCTATTTTCTTGGAGAGCTTGATCTCTATTTTTTTTATAGGGACTGCGATTGATCTCTTTCTCTCTCTTTCTTTGGCCTTTTGCATAAGAACTTTTTGATAAATGGATATTTTATTTTGGAGGACCATCAGATAGGTTGGTATGGTAGCACCAGACGAGATAATTGGCTAACTTTTTATGGGGTTGGAATATCTGGCGAAGGTTGACGCTTAATTCCGAGATGGAAATTAACGTTGCCAGATATGAAAGGCTAGCAATCAAAAGGGTACGCGAAAGGAAATGATTGGATCAAATAACATCTCTTAAGAGGATACAAATTCTAACCCAATTTAGCATGATCAATGATCATTATGAAGCTTGTATGAATCATGATAAAGGCCCTCTTTGATAGGTTGTTTTAGTTTAGTTTTTGTTGGGATTGAAACTTTTGTTATTTTTATATACACCATTCACTTTATTTTTTGAAAATATTTTTTTATAACTTTGTAGGGTTTTTCTCAAAGATCTCAAAAATATTTTTTTAATAATTTATTTAGCTTTTTCATACCACTTTCAAAGATGGTCAAATTTTTCCAACGAAAACTAAACTAAAACTAAACAAGCTATCAAAGAGGGCCAAATATATGGCTGTGGTAGGTAATGAAAAGTCACTCTAAGAATTAAGAGCTAGGTTTTTAATGAAAACCTTTGAGGAACAACTAACCATAGGCAAGAAATTATTAAGCATTCTATATCTCATGAGCCAACAATTTAGATGTGATTAATCCTAATAAAGCTTTCCCACAATTGTTGAGCTTAACCAAAGAATAAAAATTATGCGAGTCAAAATTTACCGGACTTTGTTATAGTTTCAAAATCATTGTATTCTCGGTATCAAAATTTTTGTTTAATTATTTACCAGCATTATATGAGCAAGTGACAGAGATAAATATCAACAATAAGACATAGGGAACATACCAGAATTTTTCGGAGCCGAGTGGGCGAAGGTGGTGGGTCGGCAGATCTAAGGGAGGCTGGCCGATCTGGCTGGGTCGGCCGGCCTGGTTCCGTGCCCGACTGGGTCTAAATTTTTCCAGTAGGTACGTCTCTCTCTGTACTTCGCATTTCGCATATGCATGTTAGTAAGAAAGTCGACCGGTGCAGAAAATTGCACCGGTCGCGGCAAGTATGCACAATTAAACAATCGATTCTTTATTTCCTTGAGAAGCTAAGCAAACATGGGCGCATACATTGGGAAATCAAAATATTTGAAAATAAAATTTTCGCACCTCTCTTTATTCTACCTCACTCCCATCTACGGACTAGTCGGTAGATCATAAAGCTTAGGCGATCCCATCGCCTTCGCATAGCGTTTGAGCTTTGTCGACGTCGACTTTCGCAGGACCGTGAAGTTATCATCGTGGTCCATCATTTGGATTTGGACCTCCGCCATTTGCTCTTCGAGATTGCTTTGCCGCTGCTTGAGAGCGGCCACCACTTCACGGAGTGGAGGTTCCTCCTCCTCACTAAATTCCATGTCACCGCCTTGTCCATGGATCAGAGGTGGTGGACGGGTGCATCTCACCCTCCTATCCGGTGAAGTAGAATCGACGGACTCGACCATGGGTGGCCTCATCCTCACCAAAGGTGGGGTAAGGACCTTCCCGCGGCCGGCCGTCGTTCCACGCACGAGGAAACGTGGCGGGGAGTCTGGTGGTGTCTCCGGCTTGTACTCCAGCGAACGAGGCTCAAATTGCTCATACTTCATGAGCGCCTTGCCCTTCTCCATGTGCAGCGCGGCTCGATGCGATACATCGGCACTACCGCGCGGTGGAGAGAGGACGAGCTTCCTAGCCACTCCGGCCTTGAGGCCGAGTTGGCCCATCGTCGATCGCGCCAGTGAAGGAGCACGCGGCGCCTTTGTGAGCATCGTTGAGCCCTAATTTTTATTAGTGGCATTGATGACAAGATTAATTAATATAAAGGGCTAGGGGGTTTTTGGACTTCTCGGAACCCTAGCGAAGACTCGGCGATTTTTGTAAACCCTAATTGAGCGTCGACAATTTTTCCGAGCTGCTCCAAGATTTCAAGTGCGTGACCCAGGCGAAAGAAGAGGTCACGTATAGATTAGGAGTAGTTAGGTTTATTTCTGTTTTTTCGTCGGTTCAAAAGGGGTTGAATATCTCGGACTATCCGGATCTTTGAATTCTCGAAAACTTCGGTTTCCGTAGTTCACCACTTCTAAAATACCCAAATATCCCTTTGTGAGATTTCTAGAGAGAGAAACCCACCTAAATTCTCCCACATTTTAGCTCGAAATTCCCTCTCTGTCGGACGGCGTCTCGGAAATTCCAGACGGCGTCCGACCACCAAAATCCAAATTAAGTCTCTGTCGGACGGCGTCCGCTTCGTCACCGGACGGCGTCCGTAAGGTTCAAAATCGGTGTTTCTCGCCGGACGGCGTCTGGGGCGTCCGTAGCTCAGGGCTTGCTCGATCCTTCTTTGTCGGACGGCGTCCGTGGGGACGGACGGCGTCCGATAAACCTTTTTTGCTGGCGAGACGCTCTGTCGGACAGCGTCCGAGTCCGTCGGACGGCGTCCGTAGAGTGTAACGGCTAGTCTTTTGTCCTCTTCCGAGGGGCAGCGGCTAGTTTTGCTCTAGGGCTATAAATACCTATCTAGTGGTGGCTATTTTGAGGTTTGCTGCCCACTTCACCTACCACATTCATAGCTCATAAATTAGGTGTTCTAGAGCCATTCCTCCACCCACAAGATCATCCAAAGCCACAATCCATCAAACCCCAATACCGAGCTTCATGGAAGTCCTTGATCCGGCATGATCGGGCGTTTGGCTTGTTACTTTTGAAGACATCCTTCGTGGGCGTGGGCTTGAGAGTAGGCCTCGGCGTGTGGCTACTCTTGAGTCGGTGTCTGGTGTGAGTCCACCTCGCCGGAGTGGCGGAACGACTACCGGGAGTAAGTGAGGCGTGAGGCTCGAGAGCGAGCCGGTCCTTGTCGCAAGGGGTAGCCTCAACGGAGAGTAGGAGTTGCGGCTCGAACTTGGTCAAACAAACACCGTGTCGCCCTCTTATTTACTTTCCGCACTTACTACCGTTGCTTTGAATGTGTTGATTGTGATGCCATGTCTTAGTTGCTTGTTGACTTGTTTATCGCTTCCGCTTGCGTATCAATTGACACTAGGATTGGGTCACTATTAATTTGATGCTTAATTGAGAATAATCAAAAGAAAATTAAAATTGCCTATTCACCCCCCTCTAGGCCTTAGGATCCTCTTTCAGCCTTCCCCTTGGTGATTGCACGAAGGGGGGGAGAGGGCGTGCCGCACCAATGCGGTGTGGAGACGTCGGCTGGCCACGTGATGTAGCACGTCCGTGCTCGGGTCGTGGTGTCGCCTTCGGCTTCTCCTCCGGCGATAAGTTCAGCTGTTGCGCGTGCACCGGCGTGTAGTTCAGATTCCGGCCAAACGTTGGCTTGCCGGAAGTACTCTTCGAAAGCTTTGGAACCGGTGGATCGCTAGCTACAATCTCGTAGATTGACGGGATAGACTTAGGGGTGTTTGGTTCAGCCATGGTGGTGGTGAAAGGTCGCAAGGTGAAAGGTGAGAAGAGGAAGATGAAGAGAAGATGAAGAAAGTGCAAAGAACGACTCTTCCCATCGCATTTCAAATGAGGTGGGACGTTCAGAAGCTATAAAATCGGAAGACACGCTCTTCTTCCAAAAATTTTTGAATTTGGAGGCAGTAAGTCCCCCGGCCAATCCACCACAGCCCGGCTGACCTGACTGGGTCGGTCGACCTAGCCTGGGTCGGCCGGCCTGGCTCTAGCCTGGTTTGGGTTCCCCTCTTCCTAGGGTCACTCACACACTAGGCCTAAAGCTTAATTTCACCGTTTATTCGTGTTTGAAAAGGAAAATTTTATTTAATTGCTCATTTTTTTGTCTGTCAGAGCTAGACCGCTTGCAAAAAGTCAATTTTCAAAGAACTCGAGGACGTCAATGTCCTCGACCTCGGGCATTTTGGGTTCGAGAAATATTTTTAAACGCTGCCTATTTACTTTGAAAATTCTGCCATCATTATTTTGGAGAGTAACAGCACCAAGGTCAGAAGCATTTAGCACTATGAATGGTCCTTCCCATTTGCTACGATGTTTTCCGTGTCCAAACAATTTCACTCGAGAATTAAAGAGAAGCACTTTATCACCAGGTTTGAATCGCTTTATGACTATTCGCTTGTCGTGCCACCTTTTTGTTCTCTCTTTGTATAGCTTCGAGCTATGGCAGGCTTTTTCTCTCCACTCTTCCAATTCAGCTAACTGCATTTGTCTTTTTAATCCAGCTGAATGAAGATCCATGTTCCATCGTTTGATTGCCCAATGGGCCTTATGTTCTAATTCTACGGGGAGATGGCAGGTCTTCCCGTAAACAAGTTGGTAAGGGGTCATACCTATCGGAGTTCTATATGCAGTTCGGTATGCCCAAAGCGCGTCACTCAATTTATACCTCCAAGCCTTTCCCATGGCATCTACAGTCTTTTGCAGGATTTTTTTAATTTGTTTGTTAGACGTTTCGGCCTGCTAGCTTGTTTGAGGATGATAGGGTGTGGCTACCCTATGGTCGACCCCTAAGCTCTTAAGTGCATACTTAAAGCTTTTGTGGATGAAATGTGATCCTCCATCACTAATGACGATCCTAGGGACGCCAAACCTAGGGAAAATGATTTCTTGAAACATTTTCTTAGCGTGGATGGAGTCGGCTGCACGGCAAGGAAGTGCCTCGACCCATTTGGAGACATAATCGACGGCCACTAAAATGTACTCACAAGAATCTGATTTTGGGAATGGGCCCATGAAATCTACCCCCCATGCGTCAAAAAGATCAATTTGAAGATTATTCCTTAGGGGCATAGCATCTCAAGAATTAGTACTTCCAGCTCTTTGACATTTAGTGCATCGTCTTACGAACTCCCTCGCGTCACTATACATGGAGGGCCAAAAGAATCCACTTTGCCAAACTTTGGCATAGGTTCTAAAAGCGCCAAAGTGGCCCCTGTATGGTGATGAATGGTATTTTTCAAGGACTTCTTGCTTCTCGGCCGCTGGAATGCATCAACGGAGTAATCCGTCGGCACAGACTCTATACAAATAGGGCTCATCCCAAAGATGGGTCCTACTGTCACGGATCAATTTATTCCTATCCTCCCCTGGTGGTATGTACCCAGCTACCAAGTAATTTACTATGTTAGCATACCAGGGGTCGGCAGAAGAGACTGCCAGCAGGGTGTCGTTCCGTAGATAGTCATCTATGGGGACATTCGACTTCTCCTCAACTTGCATTCGGGAAAGATGGTCGGCCACACAATTTTCTACTCCTTTATTGTTCTTAATTTCTAAGTCAAATTCTTGGAGCAGAAGGATCCAACGGATGAGCCGTGGTTTTGCATCTTTCTTGGTAAGAAGGTATTTGAGGGCGGCATGGTCTGTGTAGACAATCACTTTCGACCCTACCAAGTAAGATCGGAACTTCTCTATCACAAAGACTACGACTAGGAGTTCCTTCTCTATGGTGGCATAACTGAGTTGCGGGCCTGTCAAGGTTTTACTCGCATATGCAATGTCATGATGCTTTCTATCCTTGCATTGGCCTAACACTGCCCCTACGGCAAAATCGCTAGCGTCACACATGATTTCAATGGGCAAGATCCAATCAGGTTGTTGAATTATAGGTGCAGAAATTAGAGCTTGCTTCAGGGTTTTGAAGGCTACGAGACAGTCTTCGTCAAAGACGAACTTGGCTTCTTTTGCTAGCAAATTAGTCAAAGGCCTAGCGATTTGGGAAAAATCCTTTATAAATCGTCTGTAAAATCCAGCGTGTCCCAAAAAGCTACGGACTCCTTTGACATTTATTGGTGGCGGCAACCGCTCTATCACTTCAACCTTAGCTCTATCCACTTCTATGCCTCGATTTGACACTAGATGGCCTAGGACGATTCCTTCTCTTACCATGAAGTGGCATTTCTCCCAATTTAGGAATAAATCCACTTCTTGGCACTTCTGAAGGACCTTCTCTAGATTTGCCAAGCAATCATCAAAAGAGGCCCTGTAGACAGAAAAGTCATCCATGAAAACTTCCATGATCTTTTCGATCATGTTAGAAAAGATTGCCATCATACACCTTTGGAAAGATGCAGGGGCATTGCAAAGCCCAAATGACATGCGTCGGTAGGCGAAAGTGCCATACGGACAAGTGAATGTGGTCTTACTTTGGTCATCAGGGTGGATGGGAATTGGATGACAACCAGAGTAGCCATCGAGATAACTGAAGAATGAGTGATTCGCCAACCGCTCAAGCATTTCATTGATGAAAGGTAGGGGAAATGATATTTCCTAGTGGCTTGATTAAGCTTATGATAGTCTACGCACATCCGCCAACCAGTGACAGTGTGTTGAGGAATAAGTTCATTCCTTTCATTCTGCACTACCGTCATGCCCCTTTCTTCGGAACTACTTGGACTGGGCTCACCCACTCGCTGTCGGACACCGGGTAAATGATCCGGCCTGAAAGAGTTTCAAAACTTCTTTCTTGACCACTTCTCTCATCACATTATTAAGCCTTCGCTGGTGTTCCCGCGTGGACTTATGGTCAGTTTCCATTGGGATACGATGAGTACAAAAGCTCGGGCTAATACCTTTGAGGTCTTTTAGCGAGTAGCCTAAGATCGAGCTGTAAGCTTCGAGCGTGGCAACAAGGCGGCGGGTCTCATCTTCTTTCAGTGAATCGCTGATGATGGCCGGTTTGTTACAAGTGTTGTGAAGGAAGACATGCTTGAGACCAGGGGGAAGGGGTTTTAGCTCAACGGACGAGGGTCGAAGCTCTTCTTCCTCATCGAACTTGTCAAAACCATTTGGTTCCTCCTCGGAAACGAAGTATGGAACATCGTCTTCCAAGCCCGGAGGTTTGATTACCTCGAGGAGAGAGGCAGCTCTTACCTCCTCAAGTGGGTCAGGGAGTGGCTCGGCTTCCATTGGAAAGTTAATGGAAGGCACAAAGCTCACTGAAAAGTGTTGTTTGTCGACCGTCAAGCCAACAAATTCTCCTCTTTCCATATTTCGGACCAATTCCCTTACGGGTTGCCCGATCAGGAGACGAGTGTGGAATGGGTCGGGGACGTTGAAGACATGAAAGTCCAAAGTGACGCAGGTCATCCAAGGTCACCACGACATTTCTGAGGATCCCTTCAGATTGAAAAAATTTGGCCACGTTGCCTAACTTTCTTTTGAGAGGGGAATGGGGTGTGATCCGATGGGGTCACGGATGCTAATGCTCTTGAGATACAGTTTATCCCAAGGCCAGGGTCATAGGGAACTTTGCTAAAATCCCAACCTTGGGTTTGCATAGAACAAAACTTTTTGAGAGCGGATAGTGTGATTATCTCAGAATTTTCTACTGCATCCGTCATTTCCCTACTCAAAATGGCAGTGAGACTCAAAAGATTCTCATTCCGTACTACGATCTCTCCGTGAATCATGGCTTGTGGCTTGGGCTCTTGAGGTTGCCTGGCGACTATTGGTAGCGTGGAAGCATTGCCAAAGTTATGGCATTCCTCATCAAAAGCATAAGAGGCCAAAATCGGGATGAAGGCATCCTCATATTCAGAGTCTTCCTCATCGGAAAGCATGGCTGTGGGAGTTTCTTTGATTTGAAAGGATTCGGTTTGGGCCAGAAGGTTCGATCCAGTAGGTTGTTCTACAGGTACAGGGTTGTTCTCAGGTTTGAACTCTAGGTCCGATGGTTCATCAAATGCGTCGATGTAGGGAGTATTTCCTTGCAATCTGCTTAGGATTTCCTTCCCTTGTTCGACGGTCTTGTGGACAAAAGATCCTCCGGAAGCTATGTTCAAAAGTTTGACACTCTTCGGGGTCAATCCATCGACAAAGTGTTGCATGAGCATGGGCTCAGCCGCTCAGGTATACACAAGTCAGGACCCGATTTGATCAACTGGGTAAATCTTACCCAAGTTGCTCCTATGTTTTCACTCTCATTTTGATATAAGGTTAGAACTTCTTTTCATAATCCAACAATTTTTGTGAGAGGAAAATACATGAGGCAAAACTTTTCCTGCAGAATCTCCCAACTACCGTTGAATGTTCCTACGGTCATTTTAAACCACAACTTCGCTGATCTCGTGAGAGAGAATGGGAACAACTTCCATCTCAGCGTTTGTTGAGTCATTCCTCAAATTTCACAGCCGGAGCACAATTGCTCAAATTCATGGAGATGACTATAAGGGTTTTATCCTTCGGTTCTGGAAAAAGGCTTCTCCCGGACCATAGCTATGAGTTCTGGCCGAAACTCAAAGCTAGGTGTGTGGATGGGAGGGGATGATGGTGGAGGCTCTTGGTACTTGGCCTTGAGAGCCGAAAGCTTATAGATGGACATGCCATCCTGTGGACTACATGGGCCCCGGGT
This sequence comes from Raddia guianensis, assembly GCA_036346415.1. NCBI lineage: Eukaryota > Viridiplantae > Streptophyta > Magnoliopsida > Poales > Poaceae > Raddia > Raddia guianensis. The sequence goes on along the minus strand of CM070537.1, from coordinate 23,314,571 downwards.
ATCCTCTAGAAGGCCCATAAGGGAACGGATGGGGGCGATACGAGTCGGCCGATTAGGGTTGAAGATTGTTCGGGCTACACGTGCCTTGCGCCGCAAGAGAGGACCCGAAGATATGGTATATCCCCATGTAAATAGCAGATCAATGGATACATACCATGTAACATCATAACAAGAACAGTTGCCATATACCCGCGACGTTCTGTAAACCTATCCCCCCTACACTATATAAAGGGAGGGGGTAGAGGCCGTAGAAGAGGATCTTCTTCGGTCATCAACATCAAGCATACACAATAACCTTGATCATCTTGCATCCCGCATATTGATCAATCATAATCCCAGAGCACAGGAAGTAGGGTATTACCTCCGTTGAGGGCCTGAACCTGTATAACCCTGTCTTGTGTTACCCATCTGGTTTGGTTCTTGATTAGCGTCCCCTCGTACAAATTCATTGCCGGCGGTGACCCCCCAGTTAGTCACCTGTCGACACATCCATATGGAGGTACTCGGGTGGACAAGGTTCAAAAACAGAAAAGCTACCGTTCCTCGGCAACTGCGCTAGAAAGCTTGTTGGTGATTCTTATGCCTATTAGAGTTTTAATCCGCAAGCGCACGGATATCGCAGTAGCTTTCACCATAGAGTATTCCTAAGGTATCGATTTCCCACAAGGAACGAGAAGTTTCTATTTTCTATACTTATTCACCTGGATGAATATGAATATGGTGATTTGGAACAACAATGGGATAAATGTATTTCGGATCAATAGGCTCTTCGGTCACCAGTCAGAAAGTTTCAAGTTCTATCCTTGTTTAATTTGCGACTCTGAATCGGAGCTCGGATATTCACTACCACCTGCTATCCTGAATTGAAATATCGAATGGTTATGATCATTTCGATAGGGCTCAACTGGTCTGCAACGAACGGGGCGGATTTCACAAAGTCTAAGCCGGATAATAGGGTTTCACCCTGGGTAGATCTTCTCCCTAGATCGGTTTGGTAGTTGGAGACTGGTAGCATTGGGTTCCTTTAGAATCCTATGCATAACTTGTGAAGCACACCTCTTTCTGGATCAAACCGACTGAAACCAACTGCTTGGATGTGCTCTAGGATCCCTTGTAGAAGCCCTAGTGCGACCCTGGCCTGGTTGGACGAGGGAGCTGGGTCGGCCGGCCTAGGGTGGGTTGGCTGACCCACTCTTTTGCCCTGCTCGGGCCCTGTTTCGCTCAGTGGGTCCCTGCATGCAAAATCTTACCAAATCTCGTGGAACTCTGTAAATTTGCACAATTTTAGATCTGGTTCCATTCATTTCACCAAATGTTGACGGTCGGAATCATATTAATTGTTATCGAAATTGACCGTCAACACTCTTCTTCAACAACTTTAGCAGGGGGCATTGGCCTGATTGATAGGACAGTAGGTCCTCGCATTAGTCCGAGTCTCTGCCTGTAGGGCGCACTTGTGCACGTGGTAGAACAACTACTCGGTAGTTGTTGACGTCAAATAAACACCAATTTTATACGTCAACATATTCCGGAATTCCGGCTTTTCGAGGGAAAATCAAGGTTTATACTAACATTTTATTTATTCTAATAAAGTTCCACAAGTTTTGGTGAGTTTTGGGTCTACAGGTGCAAAGCAGGACAAACCAGGGCCAGACCGGGCAACAGGCCAGGCCGGCCGACCCACCTAAGTCGGCCGACCCAGCCACGTCACCAATCCAGCCCTGTCTTCTTCCCAGTGGCATAAAAACACAAAATGAAGCCAGCTAGACCATCCACCATCATCGGTTTGATCGAATGGACATGGTTGCTTCACAAATGAGCATAGGATTCCCTTGGATTCCTTTATTGCACAAGTCCATTTGATGCACCGGCTTAAGGGGATGATCTACACCATCAAAGGAGCATCCCATGCGAAATCCACGACCGGGAGACGAAGGAGGTGGGTCGGCTGACCCAGTGTTGAGCCCCTCGAGTTCCCCTTCGGAGGAGGGCTGGATGACATGTGTCCCTACATGTGGAGCACCCCGGTTGGCTGCGCAACACTATAAATAGACCCCCTCTCCTCACTTGTAACACAACACAACACTTTCACCTCTTCATTCCACTTTGTAGAGTAGCTCTTAGTTAGTAGAAGTTGGGAGTTGGAGTCAAGTCGAGCTACGCTCGGAGTTCCGGAAGTGTCTTCGGAAATTCGGGTAATTGCTCTTGTACCCTTTCCTAATTGTTTCAATTAGTGAGACTACTTCATTCATTGCTATAGTGTTGAACTTTATTTGAGCTGAGTATATCTGTATAAATGAGTTGTGCATATTTGCTTTACCGGTAGCTTATATTCGTCTAGAATCAGTTTAGGTTCTCACTCATATATTGTTAGAGCCAGACATTGAACCTAGATCAACTTCTTTTAGTACTGAGGAAGATTGATTAGGATTAGTCGCAGACGTGGTGTCTGAGACTAGGACTAACTCGGTTTACACCCGGGCCCACGTATATGTGGTAGGTGGTGACAGCCCTATCCATCCGTAGATACTTAGTATCTCGTGCGTAACCCACAACGTCCGGCTTTGGACCAGTAGAGCCAAATCGGAACGATCATAACCATTCGGGATTCCAATTCAGGATAGCGGGTGGTAGTGAGTATCCGAGCTCCGACGACGAATATCAAGTGGACCACTGGTTGATTATCCTAAGCTCGCTCAATTAAACTGAATCACACTACTTTGTGAACTTATTAAAACTTGTCTCGTTGTCCTCCCAACTGACTATCTAGCTAGTGTAGCTTTCTCTTTGTGTGAATATTTATCGTGTGTGTGTGTGTCCCGGTCTTTTCATTTATCCTAACCCCCGTTACCTAGAATTTGGTATTTTAAATAATTAAGATATAGAGGATTATCTCTTTAAAACCCTCGTTCCCTGTGGATTCAATAACTCTAGGAATACTCCTGGTGAAAACTACAAGCGATATCCGTCCGCTTGCGGATTAATTTCTTTGAGCGTAAGAATCGCCAACAAGTTTTCTGGCGCCGTCGCTGGGGAACGCAGCGGTTTCTCAAAAAGAGATAAAAAAAATTCCAAAACATACATCTAAATTATTTAATTTACCAGCCTAGTTTAACGGGTATTACCCTGCTCCGTCTTTGTTCTGTGGAACTAGCAGAGTGGTGGATGACCGGTTTTAATCTCCCGGAAAACTTTGACAAAATCCGGAGTCACTGGTGCGAAGAATAAGACCTAGAGACCTACCTCCGCAAACCCGTGTCTCCGAGTTATCCAACCACACGAGCAATCCTTTCCTCAGCACCGAATCACCTTCGTCATCGATGGCTGCCGAGAAGACCATTCTTGAGTTCTGAGCCCCGTCAAGCACCAATGTCCCCACTGGACCTGCCACCAATGTGGGTGACGGTGGTTTCGAGCTGAAACCAGCACTTATCAACATGGTTCAGGCGAGCCCTTTTTGTGGCAAGCAAACGGAGGATGCCAATGCACATCTGCAACATTTCCTGGAAATCTGCAGTACCTTCGCTGTTAAGGGTGAAACTCCCGACGCTGTCCGGGCTGCGCCTATTTCCGTTCTCATTGCTCAGGAAGGCAAAACAATGGTTTTATGCCAACAAAGATGCAGTCTCAACTTGGGAGAAGTGCTCCAACGCCTTCCTCACCAAATATTTTCCGCTAGGCAAAACCAATGCCCTGCGGAATAAGATTTCAGCATTCCAGCAACACACAGATGAGTCCATCTCGGATGCTTGGGAGCGTCTGCAAGAGTACATACTGGCTTGCCCCCACCACGGGATGCAAGACTGGTTTATCATCCAGAGCTTCTACCACGGGCTGAACCGTACTGCCCGGGAGCATCTCGATGCTGCCTCTGGAGGAGCTTTCTTTTCACTCAGTGTGAGTGCTGCCCGCACTCTCATTGAGAAGATGGTTTCAAGCCAGGGCTAGAACGATGAGCGTTCTCAGCCGCGCGCTCGAGGAGTCCTCAAGATTGATGATATGGACATGCTCGCGGCCAAGATGGATTTATTAATAAAGAAGCTGGAAATGCCGAATCAAACTGTCCAGGCGCTCGAATCTCGCATGACCTACGAGGTTTGTGGGAACCTTGGACACTCTAGAGACAACTGCACTGAGACCCGACCAGAGGACGCAAACTTCATCAACAATGGGTTCCGACCTCAATCCAATTACACTATGGGTTGGAATTCGAGACCGAACTTCTCCACCGACAACCGTCTTCAAGGAGGTAACAATGGCAACTTTAACCGCAATAAATCTCCTCTAGATGATGCTAATGCTCAACAAAAGGTGAATGATAGCATTAGTAGGAAATTTCTTGCTAATGATAAAATTCTGGAGAGCATCAATGCACAACTAGAAGGATTTATAAATGCCATGAAAAGTCAAATGAACTTCAATAAGATGCTAGAAACTCAAATAGCTCAATTGGCTGCTTCAATCCCTACTTTTGCTTCGGGAAAGCTCCCGGGACAGCCGGAGGCTCCCTCGAAAGAAAATGTTAATGCGGTCGCAACCCGATCTGGTAGAACCACCCGAGACCCGCCGCAAACTAACACTGTAGGGGATGAGGATGTTAACTCCGATGAAGAGGATAAAGGTGAGAATGATGAAGAGCCGAGAGAAGAGCTGCCGAAGACTACGAGTGAAGCGCGGACCAAGCCAAGTCCCGCTGAATTCACTGAGACGCAACTGCTACCCTTCCCACGTCGCCAACGCAAGCTAACTGCGGACGCGCAGTTTGGCAAGTTTGTTGAGGTAATCAAACAACTTTATGTCAACATACCAACAACAAGCACCCGTCGCCGACATCGGAGGTCATTAAATTGACTGAGGAGTGCAGTGCGGCGTTTTTGAACACTCTCCCTGAGAAGAAGAAGGATCCCGGTTATCCGACCATCTCGTGCTCCATTACTGCACAACACTTCGAGCGTGCTCTGTGCGACCTCGGAGCCAGCATCAGTATCATGCCCAAGGTAATTTATGAAAGATTAAATCATTCTACCTTGTCGCCTACTGGCATGACCCTGCAGCTGGCGGATCAATCGATTCGCTATCCAATTGGAGTCGCGGAGGACATACCAGTGAAAATTTGAAATTTTCTGGTACCCGTGGACTTCGTGGTGCTGGACATGGAAGTAGACACTAAGACGCCCCTCATCATTGGGAGGTCATTCTTAAGCACGGCAAATACGACAATTGATGTTGGTGCAGGAGAAATTCAGCTCAACATTAGCGGCCAAGATGAAACATTCAACTTCAGGCCGAGAGCTGAGCAATGCTCACAAGTACGTGCATTTCGTGGTAAAAATGCTAAACCTGTGCAGGAGGAAACAACGGCTATACCAAAACCTGAGGTGGATAGCTTCATTGCTGCGATGATGAGTATCCTCCGATTGTTGGACGAGCCATTGCATCGTCCATATTGGAAGGGGAAGGAGAACAAGGGGAAATCCAAACCTCGTCGAAAGAAACATGCTGTCGAGAAATCGGAGCCGCAAGGGAAGATCAGCGCCACTCAAAAACCTCCGATCAAACGAGTGTGGCGTAAGAAAGCAATTCAACCTGCCGCAGCAACTTCGGCTGCGGAGCTGATTCAAGACAACTGAAGGTTGAATGCGGTCCGACTCGTCGACCGCGGAAACAAAAATTCGAGCCCTCACTGGGAGGTAAGCCGGAAATTTATCTTGCATTCATATTTATTTCGTGCATTTTACCACAGCATATTTATTTTCTACTGGACACTTACCCTTCATATAAAAATATAAAAATCGCAAAACAAATTTTGGTGGAAAAGTGGGGCCGGCCGACCCCACCTAGGCCGGCCGACCCACTCCCTCCATCAGAATGCCACCAAATTTGGTGGTTGGCTGCACCACTTGCATCCATTCATTTCCCACTTCACCCACCACCCAAGGCATATAGGCATTAGGTAGGGTAATTTGTCCCACTTAATTTTGCATTTAACCTCATGATTTCACTAATCTTGCATTTAGAAAACACTATAAATAGGGGGGTTTGCAGCATGTTGAGATCACACCTCTGCGGTGATTGCATGATCTCACCGGCAGCCCTCCTCTGCACTGCATATTTGCTTTCAACTGCACGCATACTGTCAACTAAAAAAAATTGAGCAAAATAATTTCTGTGGAGGCAAAGAACTGCTAATTGTGACGACTAATTTTGGACGACTAACCCGTAAAAACTTTCGTATATCCTTCGGGTATTTGTTTGTCCTAACCTCTGCAGGAAAAATATCGTCATGGTATGTCAAGTTTGGCCGCACCATCGCTAAGGGAGCGAAGGGCGTGCACAAACGATTTAGCTCATCCAGCTCGGATCGGACTCATACTCCGACCGAGGTCATGGAGAGCCAGTCTGGGGATACCATGTCCATGGATTCCCGATTTTCGGGGTACCATGGAGCATATTCGGAAGCCCCAACAACCTCCGGGGCTGACCCAGCCCCGGGAATGCGGATTTTGGTGTTGAAGGAGCAAATTGAGCTCTATACCGACCGAGAGCGGCACGTCTTCGAAGCGCTGAGGCGCCGGTCTTTTCAGCACACACGGACTTACGATCCGATGCTGCTAATCAAGACTGGCCTTCTGGACGAATTCAACGAGGCCTTCCAAGCCGTTGGATGGGAAAATTGTGAGCCCATCGTCGAAAAAGGTTCGCGCCTTCTAGCCCTTGAATTTCTTAGTACTTTACGCATTTTAGATGGTGGGAGTAGATTCTATTTTAGGCTCTTTAATGAAGAATTTGATTGCTCTTTAGAGAACCTAACTAGTTATCTCGGCTTCTCCATCTTGTGTAGAGTTACTCCTGATAGGTTAGCTGGCTTTGATCGCGATGAATTCTGGGAATCTTTTTCTGGCAAAAGTTATAGCAACACTAGCAAACCCCGCATGAACGATATTCACAACCCCACTCTTAGGTTCATGCATAGGTGGCTGGGTATGGTAGTTAATTCAAGGTCAGACATGCGCACTGTGCGCCTTGATGAGCTGCAATACCTATTTGCAATGAAAAAATAAAAGGCCCGTCAATCCAACCGCAAATATTATAGCTCACTGGGTAGAGATGATTAGCCAAAATGGGGATATTGACTGCACATCTCTAATCACCCGCATTGCGGAGGGTATGGGATTGTTAGATCATTGTGAATTGGACTTTCTAGACACACAATTCCAAACAATAGGAAATGACCATTTCATCCAAGGCCACATTCTTCGGGTTGATGAGTCGGATGCTCATTTTATGAGATTTCCGGGCACCAACGCTGAGATCCGTTTGCCTAATCCAAGGCTTGGAATGTACAGAGCCCGGACGCTGACCATCGATTTTAGAGCCCTGGAGCCCCATAGACATAGTGTCTCTGCCCCTGTGACCCGCAGCCGCGCACGCCAGCAGCGAGAGCAACCTGAGCCTAGCTAGCCCCACCACGATCCGTGGACAGGGGCAGCTGCAGCCCCTCATCACTCCGAGTATAGTGCGGGTTGGGATCAATGCAACCCATCCGCCTTTGCTCCACATGAGTATGGAGGTTGGGGCACGCACAATTTTGAGGCCGGTAGCTCACGGCAGCATGGTGCCGGATTGACCCACTCACCTCATGAGCAAGGACCTGAGATAGGACGGGGAGGACCGTCGTCGGCCCGCTACCCTTCCTACTTCGAGCCCTTCGCACGAGACGTCCATGCGCTGGGACAGAGAATGGATACTTTAGTTGATGATATGGGCCATGTACACCAAACGTTGGCCCATCACACTAAGTACCACGAGGACATCACCCGTGACCTTAGAGCCAATACCACTGCAACACAAGCCACAAACGATGCCCTTGCGGCATGGTTCCAACACATTGGTTTTGACCCTCCGGCTCAATAGGTGTGTCCTGCTCTCTGTCACTGTCTGTTGTGGCCACTCTGCCTACTTTCCTACCGTGCCTTGCTATTACTCTGCCAGATTAATTTCTAGTAATTCTTTCCTGATCTGCCTTGCCAAAAATCCCGCTTTGTTTTTGCCCCGCATGTGAATAACTTTAACTTTGTTCTTAGTTAAAAGTATGCCCTCAAAAAAAATGAAACATTCAAAAACTATAAAAATTTGCATAATCTAGAAAAATACCAAAAATATTTCCCTTTTGAATAAAATGTATAAATGTTGATTTTACCTAGAAAGGATATGATGAACATTGCTCTATTATTGTGATATAAATGCTGAGTATACAATTTAGTACTCTCATTTAAGTTTGACAATTGTTGGTATGAGTAGTCATCCTGCTTAATCTAGCTCATCGAGAATTGACATTATTGAACCAATTCTAAGTTGTTGAGAGATATGATATAACGGAGATATGAACCTAGTTACTTATGCCCCTACTAAGGCATAGTCTCGGAATTTATTTTAAAACGAGAAAATTATTTTGGAGTTCCTCATTAGACTTCTTCATCCTACCAGAGCCAAAAATGCTAAATAAATTCAAAGCCTTCATTTAGCCACATTGGTTGTGTTGAGTTTTGTCAAAAGTAAATCCTTAGGAATTAGTGCTCTTCAAAGCTGGTCATTTCCTTTCGCATACCCTTTGATTGCTAGCCTTTTGTATCTGGTAATGCTAAATTCCACATTGGGATATGAGCATACACTTCGCCAGATATTCCTCCCTACAAAATAAGCCAAGTTCTTTTTCGTGAGTCCACCATATACATACCTATTTGGTCTCCCAAAAGACTTCCAAAATAATAAAAGATTCATTCCTCACAATTATAGAAAATTGAGGAAATCAAACAAAAAGAAAAGAGGAAGAGAGAACCATCATCTCCTTCTATCTTCATGCAAAAAAAAAACCTCAAAATTCTAGAGTGAGGAATGATATCAAATAAAGAAGTCAAATAGACCTTTTCATAAACACAAGATCCGATGGAGCGGACTCATTAGTACCCTTCATTACTCGTACCTGTTTTTCTTTATTCCTTTGGCGTGAGTTCATTCTCTCTCTTATCCCTAGACGTTATTATTGCAATGACCAGAACGCGAGGTAGTACCAAATTCTTTAGGATCTATTTTTGACTTTACGAAATTATTCAACCTAAGTAGGCCATATTGCCATACCGATGAGCTCCACATAAACCTTAGAATAGGAGGAAAGAAGGCCATCAATAAAAGGCCTGGGTGAGGATTAAATACCATCGAGAGATCTGAGAGTGATAATGAGGAACAAACATTTTTAGAAAAGAAAAACTTCGAGATATAGCTTGAAAAGGGCTGAGTTGATAAAGTTCTATCAAAGTTATTCCATCTTTCAACCGCTCAAAGAAAAGGGGAAATTCTGAAAACCTCATGAGTTTGATAAAAGTTGGGGTACACTTGTACGAGTTTTTGTCAACAAATAATGTGGTACAACTTTGTATGCTTAGTATTTATTGAATAATGATATTGATGCAATCCTGATCCACCGGGTTCTCATTTGAGCTCTTTGCTCGAGGACGAGCAAAAGTTCAAGTTGGGGGGTGTGTTGACGTCAAATAAACACCAATTTTTTACGTCAACATATTCCGGAATTCTGGCTTTTCGAGGGAAAATCAAGGTTTATACTAATATTTTATTTATTCTAATAAAATTCCAAAAGTTTTGGTGAGTTTTGGGTCTACAAGTGCAAAGCAGGACAAACCAGGGCCAGACCAGGCAACAGGCCAGGCCGACCGACCCACCTAGGTCGGTCGACCCAGCCACATCACCAATCCAGCCCTGTCTTCTTCCCAGTGGCAAAATGAAGCCATCTAGACCATCCACCATCGTCGGTTTGATCGAATGGACACGGTTGCTTCACAAATGAGCATTGGATTCCTTTCTTGCACAAGTCCATTTGATGCACCGGCTTAAGGGGATGATCTACACCATCAAGGGAGCATCCCATGCAAAATCCACGGCCGGGAGACGAAGGAGGTGGGTCGGCCGACCCACCTTGGCCGGCTGACCCAGTGTTGAGCCCCCTCGGGTTCCCCTTCGGAGGAGGGCTGGATGACACGTGTCCCTACACGTGGAGCACCCCGGTTGGCTGCACAACACTATAAATAGACCCCCACTCCTCACTTGTAACACAACACAACACTTTCACCTCTTCATTCCACTTTGTAGAGTAGCTCTTAGTTAGTAGAAGTTGGGAGTTAGAGTCAAGTCGAGCTACGCTCGGAGTTCTGGAAGTGTCTTCGAGAATTCGGGTAATTGCTCTTGTACCCTTTCCTAATTGTTTCAATTAGTGAGACTACTTCATTCATTGCTATAGTGTTGAACTTTATTTGAGCTAAGTATATCTGCATAAATGAGTTGTGTAGATTTGCTTTACCGGTAGCTTATATTCATCTGGAATCAGTTTAGGTTCTCACTCATGTACTGTTAGAGCCAGGCATTGAACCTAGATCAACTTCTTTTAGTACTGAGGAAGATTGATTAGGATTAGTCGCAGACGTGGTGTCTGAGACTAGGACTAACTCGGTTTACACTCGGGCCCACGTATATGTGGTAGGTGGTGATAGCCATATCCATCCGTAGATACTTAGTATCTCGTGCGTAACCCACAGCGTCCGGCTTTGGACCAGTAGAGCCAAATCGAAACGATCATAACCATTCGGGATTCCAATTCAGGATAGCAGGTGGTAGTGAGTATCCGAGCTCGATTTATTTAATATCAAGTGGACCACTAGTTGATTATCCTAAGCTCGCTCAATTAAACTGAATCACACTACTTTGTGAACTTATTAAAACTTGTCTCGTTGTCCTCCCAACTGTCTATCTAGCTAGTGTAGCTTTCTCTTTGTGTGAATATTTATCGTGTGTGTGTGTCCCGGTCTTTTCATTTATCCTAACCCCCATTACCTAGACTGGCTGGTATTTTAAATAATTAAGATATAGAGGATTATCTCTTTAAAACCCTCGTTCCCTGTGGATTCGATAACTCTAGGAATACTTGTGGTGAAAACTACAAGCGATAACTCTAGGATGACCGTGACGAGGCCGCGCCCCAGCCATCAGGCGCTTCCACGGCCACCACGACTGCTTCTACGTATCGTGCGAGGTTCTACAGCCACGGAGCCGCCGGTGATTCCGCCGTCACCGAGATCGGGGTTGATCCAGGAGCGGCCTCCCCACGTAGAGGTTCTAATAAGTGAGCGAGTACCACTCCATGGCGAGGCGATGCCTCTCGCTGCTGGGTTCACCAACATTGGGGGCCTTGCCGCCCGCCACCTTGGTATCCCCACCGTCTTGCGGCGATACAGGAAGCGGCTCATCAGCTGCCCCTCTCGCCGTTGGTGGAATCGCTTTGCCGCCGGGGACATGAAGCTTGCCAAGATCCTAGAAGAAAGAACAGACAAACAAACTAGTGCTACCCCCTACCTGGCCCGGCACTGTCGATGGTTTTTCTCCTCATAGATTTTGTGAACTGTGTTCGTCTAGAGGGGGATTTTTGCTAACTAGTTTGTTTGATCGAGCACGCATAGGGGGACACCAGATTTACCCAGGTTTGGACCCCCCAATGCGGGTAATAGTCCTACTTTTGCTGGTGCTTGATTTCTTGGATTGAAAGATGTGTGTGCTCTCACCGGAGAAAGTACAAAGCTTGTGTGAATCAGAGATCCAAGCCCCTCTCTCTCTCTCTCTCACCCGAATCCCCTTTTTATACTTCCTGGGATGACAGAGCGAGAGAGAGAGAGAGAGAGAGAGAGAGAGAGAGAGAGAGAGAGAGAGAGTACATAATTGGGTCATATCACTGTGAATCTTACTTTCCTCCGCTGCTGACGCCGGTTGATTCACCTTCTCCCACCTATCACCGAGAGTGGACGGGATGGAAGAGCCGCCTGACACTGGCACCGGTCAGATCTATGGCAACACAGTGATAGAATGACCGCTACAGTGTTTTGTCCAGAACCACAGTGACTGCAATCATCATCTTCTGCCTCCCACGCTGAATCGCTGCATTAAATGCCTCCGATACGCTGAGTGGAGATGACGCTTCTATGTAAGCTTCTTCCTTCCCTCGGGCGCACCTGCCAAGTGGGGCCCGAAGCCCATCCGTTGGCAGGGCGCCACCCGCCGAGGTTGCTAGGTCATCGCCGAACTACTGCGTGACCTGCTTGCCCGTGACACCTGGGGCCTTGCTCGCCCACAGTGCGGCGAACCACCGCGTGGCGTGCTCGCCCGTGGCGCCTAGGGTCTTGCTCGCCCACAGTGCGTTGGGCCACCGCTGATTAAATAGAGGGAGCAAACCCTGGTGCGTTGCACTGACAAAATGAAAATATGCTTTGCTAATTAGCTGTTGTGTGATTCATTGTGTTGTATTTAGTAACTTTGGAGTATGCGGGTATGGGTACCTTTGGGTATCGTGTACCCGCCGGGTTTGGATATGGGTATGCATGTGTACCCGTTGATAGAACTGGGTCCGGGTTTGGGTTGTATCTTGGGTATCAAGTATGGGTATGGCTCAAGCGTACCCAGTAATACCCACCCAATTGCCATCCCTACTCCCTGAATCCTCCCATGTCTTGTCTTCTCTCCCTCTAGCCTCATCCAGCAAGCTTGGCTCTCAAATCTGGCAAGCATGATGTTGAAGCTGATTGAATTTGGGGTTTGCCTGGCAAAACATTGCTTTTATTCTCACCAAGCATCTTGTTTTTATTGGCTAAAACTTATGTCAGTAACCGTAGAACATGATGTTTCATCATTTCTTTTGTCATGTTATCAATTCTTTTGTCATGCTTCATAAAAAATTGTATCTATGTTTCATCAATACTGTTGTATCTAGCGAGCATGTTTCGTTGGCATTGCACTGATGTTTCATCAATCCTTTTGCTTTGTTTCATCAATATTTCATCGATACTTCACCCAATAAAATCTATGTTTTGTTAGTACTCGTCATGTTTAGATTTGTCCTAAATCAAAATTTTAAAACTTTACATATGAATTTTTTTTAAAAAAATATTTGGATTGGGTACATAAAAATCATACAAATAGATTGATTCTCCAAAAAAACACTTCCATAATATTATGTTTGTTGTGGTTTCCATTATATTTGTAATGAGGGGTAAAAGTTGCATCTTGAAGACTGTGTTGATGTCCAAAACATCAATATTTTTTAATATAGTGGCAGTAGAATATTAGATCCATGAGATATTAAGATCCTTGTACTATAAATATAGGATCGCACTAGGTGTTGGACGTCCGACGAATTTAAAAAAATCAGGTGGTGCTGCGGTGTGTTAGATAAAATACTGCAGTAAGATAAAACAAAATATTGCAGTATATATAGACCAAAATGTTGTAATTTGAAAGCAAAAGTTGCACTAAATAACCAAAAATGTTGCAATAACCAATTGTTTCACTAAATCAGAGGATGTTGTAGTATGTCATATCAAATTGTTGAAGTATTTAAAATATGAAACAAATAATGTCCTACTGCAACTTTTTGGACAACACATGGAACAACCAATTGGATGCTTAGGTAAAACATTTTTTGACAAAATTCAGAAGTAACCACTACAACATTGAAAATTAGTTATTGCAATTCTACAACAATTGAATTGGACTACTACAACATTCGAGCAAAAATAAAGAAACTTTCGAATTAAAACACCTCGACTTTGAAAAGTAGCCGCTAGCTGCAACAATCGAATTGGAGCACTGCAACGTTCATGTGAAAGCACTGAAGCTTTATGATTATAGCACTGCAACGTTGAAAAGTACATGCTGCAACAATTGAATTATAACATTTGAACACTAAAACGTAGTTGCTGCAACAATAAATTAGAGTGCTGCACAATTCCAGTGAAAGTAGGGATGTGATCGGGTCGGATAAGGTTGGATATCGTTCTATCATATCCGTATCCATATTTTTTACCAAATACAGATTCGAATACGAATGTGTTGAATATGGATACAAATTCAAATAATACTGGATAACATTGGTTATGGATACGGAGCGAACACAGATCGGATAAGACAAGGATACAAATATTGTTAGTCGAATAGTTAAAATTAATTTTCAAAAATCCGTTCCAAATTTTTTAAAAATATGGTCAAAATTTAAATTTAAAAGTGGAAATTTATAACATTAGTAAAAACAAAACATTAGAAAGTCTATACACGAATATTATTAACTTAGTTTAGATTTAAAAATTTCAGAAGTTGGGAAACTATCACTAAAAATTTGTAAAAATACATTCAAAAAATTCTAGAAATGCATTAGGATAATATCCATATTTTATATTCGGATATTATCCGAACAAAAACTCGGATATTCCTTATCCACCAAATAATCATTGCTCCGTATTCGTATCCATATCCACGCCAAATTATCCATATCCATGTCCTTATCCGTAAAAATAGTCGAATATCCATAAAACTATCTAAATCACTATCCGATCAATTCGGTCATTCGGTCGGTCGGGTAATATTCGTACCATTTCCACCCCTATGTGAAAGCATCAAAACTTTTGAATTAGAACTCTATTATATTGAAAAGTATTTGTTGCAATAATTTAATTAGAGCACTGTAACATTTGAGCAGAAGCACTAAAACTTTTTAATTAAAACAACGAAAAACCGCTGCTACAACATTGCAATGTTTTAATAGTGAAACATTAGGGAAAGAAAAAGTTTCACAGAAGCAAATAAAATGATGCACAAGGGCAAACAAGACGTTTGAGTACTTAAATGACAATATTTCATTCCAAATTTGAGGATCATCTTCCTTTCCAAATCCAATCATCTTCTTTCAAATCCCGACTATCTTCGCCTCTAAGTCGAACATGAGAAAGATGGGGGAGAAAGTAGTGGGACGGAGAGAGAGGGGGAAGAGAGATAGAGAGAGGGAGCGTCACCGGTTCCGGCGAGCTAGAAATGATAGTGTGGTGGGAGACGAGCAGTGGCGTTGGCTTGCCGTTGCCTGCGACAAGCTCGTCAGCGACCAGCACCGGTTGGCGGATTAATTGCTACCCAAATCCAGTGGATTACATGGGGACTAGATGGAGGGTGAGATGCTAGTTGGTGCTTGCAGCGTAGAACCTTGGCCATGGTCAACTTGAGTTACGAGGCCTTTGCAAAAAATAAAGGGCATTCATAACGAGAGAGAGGACAATAATGATAGGTGAGAATGTGTTTTAGGGCATGCACAAAGGAGAGTTTAGAGGAGTCTCTTGGCACATTTAACAAAGCACAAGAGACCACATTAGTACAACGGAGAGTCTGGGTATTGTGTAGTCCACATTAAAAACAAACCAAAGAGCATTTATGGCCAGGCGCTACCCTCTGCTCTGCTCCGGACATCTGCGCGGCGACGACAGCAAGCGGTGGCGGAGCACGCGGCGTCTTGCTCCTCACGCAACCGGCGGAGGCCGCGGCATCGTCGTCCTCGCGCCCCAGCGGAGGCCGCAACGGCATCTTCCTCGCTCGACCGGTGGAGCACGCGGCAACGTCCTCCTCGCGGCGGGCGTCGGCAGCAACCAGCAACATCCTCCACCTCGCGGCGGCTTCATCCTCCTCATGTGTGGGCGGCGGCGGCGGTGGCGGCGCCGCAATCCTCTTCCTCGTGCTAGATTTGGGGATGGATTTGGGGGATTTGGGGATGGATTTGGGATGGATTTGGGGGGATTTGGGTATTTTAGGGTGGATTTGGCTACAGCATCGGCCTCCTCGGCTGGATGGCGGCGGCGATGTCCATCCTCCTTGCTCATGGAGCATCGGGAGAGGGGAAGAGACGAGGTGGGCTGTACAACGACGAATGGCTCGACTCCGTGACTTCGTGCGCTGCGCCCAGAGTCGTTGCTTCGTGGAGAGTCGACTCCTTGGTTTTTTTCATTTTACCCCTTAGATTGGCTGTAGAGTCGGGGGTCATCAATGGCGTTGTACATGCCCTAACGGTGATTATTAAGACATGCTGACCTGCGGTTGTTGCTAGTTGTAGGCTTGTAGCTATTAGCTAGCAAGGCGTCCGACGGAAGCGTTTTGCTTCGGACGCTCGACTAGTAATATACAGTACAACGTTTGGGGATTTCTTTTTGAAAGAGGGGCAGGAGAACTGCCGACCTATTTCATTGATAAGCAGGAGAAAATAAAATAAAAACCCGTGCAAACACGGGGTACAACCGCAGCGCTCCACTGCAACCCTGGCCAAAGCCAGACACACCTCCGGCCACCGCCGGGAACACCACCGAAGCTCACTAGGCAAACGGTCGAACAGGGAGAGATACAGGAGAGGGAGAGGGGAAAACACCACCAACACTCACGCAACGACAAACGACTCCTAAAACAACAGACACAACGACAGCCCAAAGCGCAAGAGGGCAACCACGACGCCTCCAACAAGGTGAACGACAAGGAGAACCCGCCGTCGCCGCAAAGCCGATAGGGTTTTCACCCAGAGCACAGGAAGATCTGAAAGTGATGCCTCCAAGGAGGGAACGACACCAAAGGTGACGCCAACACCAGCCCAAAAGGGCAGGGCTTTCACCCAAGACCAGCCCTACTAGCGCAAAAGGCAGAGGCTGCCGAAGACTGAAAGCAATAAAAGAACCGAGTCGGTGGCCGAAGAAGAAGAGCCGTAAAGCGCAGACGAACGCCGCTCCTCGACGCCGAAGAGGCCGCCCACACCATCCGACCCCTCGGAGAAAGGGAGGGTCAAGACGACGGGGACGGGACCAAGTCAAGAGGCAGAGAACAGGGACGCTATTAGGAAAAAGGTCTTCAGCCAACGCCGCCTGAGAGGGCCCACCACGCCGAGTGGCCAACGCACGGGAAGCGAAGGAGACCAGACGCCACGCCCCCCAGACAGCCTGAGACGAGCCCTGTCACCAACAGGGGTCGCCGTGTCGCCGAGAACGGGCAAAGGTCCACCACGCCACCACGGGAGAGCTGAGGGGCCGCGGGACACACGCCCCTGGAGCCACCTACTCCGACCACTTCGGCCAGCCACCGAAGCGGACCCCCTAAGCGGCCTCCACCGAGACGGGCTGAGGGGAGGGGGAAGAAGCAGAAGAAGCCGGTGCCGAGCTACGCTGAGCTACGAGGCCACCAGACACACACTCCTGGAGCACACCCACTCCAACCGCTCCGGCCAACACACTGCCCAAACCGGGCCTCTTGCCCGTGGACTCGGCCTCTCGCAGAGCGGTCTTCGCCAAGACGGGCCCAGAAGGAGGGGAAGAAGGAAGGTAGAGGGAAAGCCGGCATCGAGCTCCATCACTGCGCGTGAAGATGGTGAAGAAGGAGGAGGGAAGCGAACGGCGCCTGGACGGAGCACAACCAACCGAAGTGCCAACGGGCTCGGAAGAGACCGACAGGGCCACCGGGTCCCTTAGAAGGAGGGAGGGACAAGGCAGCAAAGTCGGGACCAAGCACGAAGGAGGTGGAAGGCGTGGGCTCCTCGCCGTCACGCCGCCTCCTCTGCCGCTTGCGCCAAGCCAGGGAGGAGGAGCAACGGGCGCCATTGCCGAGGAGGGGAGGGGAGCGTCAACACCGGGCTCGATATCTATATACGCATATTGAAATAGAGAGGACGACGTACTTCTTCCATCTCATCACATACACGTATACGGATAAATTAACATGAGCATGAGTATTACCACGCATGCCTCGTGGTTTTGCATGCATGCATGCAAATGCAGTAACTAACCCTCACCCTATGCGAATGCATCAGTGGTTAGTTGGGACACTGAAAGATTGCTTTGCAGTTCCTGGTGTACGGCAGGCCTGATCTCGCGGGGCAGTGTGGCCTGCACGCTGGCCCGTCCGGGAACCCTGGGCCATAGTTAATTCTTTGCAGAACTCGGCGGTGCGGCTCGGCACCGCCCTCCGGGAACGCCGGCCGCAGCTCCACCTTCCCCGCCTTCCACGCCGCCCCGGGCGCCGTCGCGTTCTCGGCCTCCCCGGCGGCGACCGCTGCCACGGCGAGGAGGAGGAGGACGACGACAGCGACGTCGAGTGACGGTGTTGCCAATGCCTTGCTCGCCATGCCCTCCCTCTTCAACGCTACTGTTAATTACACGGCTTGCAAACGTTTCTGTGGTTGTGGCATTGGTATGTAGCAGCACGAGTTGCTCCTTTTATAGATGAATGACGGATAGTATAGATGACCAGATGAGTTGGGCTAAATGGGCTGGCACGATGTTTGGTTTTTTGCCTTGCACAAGCACGACACGGTTCGGTTGAGGTCCCGGCACGGACCGATAAAACGTGCTGTGTTTAAGCCGTAAGTGTGACACGACGTACCGGCTCGACCATGGTCTGATTAAACGGTTGGTCCGACAAGGCCACTAACCCCGGTGCAGTACACATATAATCCAACCCCTGACACCGTCTCCCCCTACCCCGCATAGTCGGGCTGATGGAGCTTGTCCGGCACAATTAATGGCATGTCATGCGCGCGTCCTTCGGCCGCCGGCCAGTTGACCCGTGGATCAGTATGACACGGCTCTATTACTTAACCGTATCGTGTCAGGTTAGGCCTAATAGGTCAATACCCCCTTCAGATCCGTACCGTGCCGTCCATTCAAACATCTACAGCAAGGTGGGAGCTCCCAGGTCCCAAAGCTCGTGCATGCATGCACCGACGGTTTTGCTATTGTCTCGGGGCGCCTCGTGACCTGCTTGCCAGCCTGCCGAGGCATGTAAAGACGTACCACCAACATTGCGAACGACGAACCGCGATCCGACCCACAAATAGCGACGCAGCCCCTGCCGGCCGGAGCCCGTAAGGTTGCATGCCTGCCCGTCGGGGCTCCCTTCGCACAACTTCTTGTACGTGCGCACCGCTGGCAAGGTCCGCATCGGGATGCCCTCGATCGCCGAGATAAGTCCAGAGTTTCACTTGTCAATTCAATTGTCATAAAAGGTCCGCATGGTAAATTGATGCTTGGTTTAAGGTTTTGCAGTCGGAAAAGCTCAGCCAGAAAAACATAAAATAAAATCTCAAAAATATATCTATAATAGTAATATATGTTTGAAGTATAAAATAAATTATTTTTCATACAATGTTATGTTAGATCCAATATTTCCAACATTTGGGCTTGTTTGGGAGACCGAATCCCCACACGATGCTGACCCAATCCCAAGGTTTAAAACCCACGAGGTAAATTTGCCTAGGCAAAATACATAGCCAGTTTGGAAACTTACGTGATACAGGTTTTCATTTCTGTGGGGGAAAGATCACCGCCTCTCGACCCACTGTTTATTTTTCTTGCCTCGCCTATCCTCGTAGCTGCTCGCCCCTACACCTTCACAACTCCTCCTCCTTCGTCATCGCTGGCCGCCTTCGCTGTTCCAGTCCCTCGCCGTCTCCAATGTACGCGCCACCCTCCATCCCCACCATCACTCGCATGAAGGAGGAGGCAGCATGCCGGTGGTGGGGGCATATTCCATGGAGGAAGCAACAAGCATTATGTTGGTGCTAGCGCAGGATGTCAGCAGGCTGGCTATGTCGCTCTTCAACTTCTTCTTCCGTAGCAGCTCTGTTACCTTCTTCTTCCGTAACAGCTCTGTTGGCTGCCTTTACCTCTGTTGTAGGGGAGAGCCCCCTTTCTCCAAGGGGCAACACTCAATGGAATACCGTACTAAGACTATCACTCACCTGTGAAGCCAACACGTGACGTAGGGTTCCTCCAAGACTCCCACGTGCCCTAAAGACAAACTTTGGGCTAATGTTGTATGCGGGGTCCTTCCCAGACTCCTACACACCCTCAAAGCCAACTTCATGCTAAAGCTCCGCGCTGGCCCTTCTAGAATTCCCACGTGCCTTGAAGCCAACTCCGAGCTAATGCTCCATGCAGGGTCCTTCTAGTCGACGATCGGAAACAAGCTACTCGAGTCGAGCTTACTTCTAAATTGCGGGACAAGATAGCCCCTTTCGGTCACGACCACGGCTTTTAAGATGTCGAAGAGATATTGACATAAGATGCACAAAAATAGACACAAAAAGATTTTTATCCTTGTCCGGGCCTTTTTGGCAAAGGATAATTGCTCTAAGTCTAGTGCTTTGTTAAGATCAAGGGAATCATAGTTCAATGATGTAAGAGAAAAACCTAGGTAGGATTTTCCTCGTCTAGACGTGGATGCAGATGTGTTTTAGATGGATCTTTCCCCACATGTAGGAGGGGTATTTATACTAGCTTTAGGGACAAAAATCTGAAAAGATAAAAATTACATGGTGCCGGGATTGAGTTTTTCCTTCCCTAGACAGTGAAACACCTCTCAGTGTTCTCTGGGTATCCTTCCACCTGTTACTCATAGAAATGCAGCTACCCGGGATGATAGGCGATGCGCCGGGATCGATAGGCCTTGTTCGGTGCCATGTTGATCAAGACATCGAAAGGCTTGACGATTAAGTATATATTCTTCGTTATGGCGGCTCGGCTCGTGACTATGGAGCGTGACAGTGTTTCAAGATGGCATCGACATATCACGTAATTATATGGATTAATTACCATCTATACATATGTTTGTCCTCCTACATTTATATCAAAGGGTTAGTATAAATAGCCTTCTCCTACATAGGGTAGGGAGAACACGGAACATGCAACATGAACACGAAGCAGATCGAGAATGATCATCGACATTACGTCGAGATCATCAGAGGGCCCAATTCTCAAACTGATGTTGTGGAAGAGAACCAGTTTTAATACCATGTAAAGTTTCACACACAAACCAGTTCACCCAAAAGTTTACGCTGATGGAGAAAGACGAATAATATATTTATCTCAACAAATAGACCTTTGAGATGTTGAGCACATGTGATGCACGGGCACCTGAGGATGGCACCCGAGGATATGAAAGCTTAGGCCCATGGGGCTCAAAACTTCTCTCTGCGACTAACGCCGTGGTGTCTCGCCATGTGACGATGCACTAGTACTAAACAAACATTTCATACCACCTAATCACGGCCGTTTCACCTAGAAATAACAGCGCTAACTTATCGCTACCGGTTCATAAGACCCACCAGGAGTGATAATCAAAAATAAAAAGAATCAATAATAAAATATCACTATCACCACCGGTACGTATAACAATTATACTTTAACTGATCGATGGTTCATAACACAAACCGGTAGTATCATTTATCATTGCTGCTCTACGGATAATGGAAGGAGTATAATTGTAGTGATAATATATTTCAGCTCAATTTTGAAAAATTATAGACTTTTCATATCGGGTCAGATGGAGAAAAAAGTTATATGAAAATTGTAGCTCTCAATGAGATGTACAGCTTTGTAGTTGACAACGTTTTTATTTGAAGTCATTTAGATGTATAAATAATCATTAATATGAACGATAGTCATAATGGATTGCAGTTTATTCTTGAAAATTTATTTTTGTATACGAAGTCATATGGATACAAAATATATATGAAAATTACAGATCTCAATAATATTTACAGCTTTATAGTTGACAACGTTTTCTTCTGATGTCTTTTAGATACCCGAATAATCGTTACCACATTCGGATGATAAGGATCAACAAGAACAATATACCATTGTTATTTGCAATGATTGATAGGTGAGTTGGTAAAGAGGTTTTGTGCATTGTGTGAGGTCGCGGGTTCGAATCCTAAAGTATGGAATTCTTGTCTTTGATATAATATCATGCGTTAAGCTTGTATAAGAGGTTGCGGGTTCGGATCTATCGGTGGTTTGTCACCTGACAGATTTTGTGAACTGTGTTCGTCTATAGGAGGATATTTGCTAACTAGTTCGTATGATCGAGCATGCACAGGGAGACAGCAGATCTACCCAGGTTTGGACCCCCAAAGCAGGTAATAGTCCTACTCCTGCTTGTGCTTGATTTCTTTGGTTTGAGGGTGTGTGTGTGTTCTCGCCGGAGAACGTACAAAGCTTGTGTGTATTTGTTGACACCCAAATTTGGCATGAAAATCGGATATTGTGAAGCAGGTAATTTCATCAGAATTGTTGGGCCGAATCAGAAAATGGGTTTTGTTGTCAAGAGAAAAGAGTGTATAAGAAAATTCCGATAGTTACAAGACTCCGGAAGAGTTACGAAGCTCTAATCAGAAGATATCCTCTATGACGCGGTAAATTGGTTGTATCGGTTTCGGCTTTGTAATAGTATAAATAGGGTCTCAAGTCTGGAGAAAACGATATACGACATACACAAAACACAACTACTCTTTTCGAATCCGATCGACTTTGTCGAAGGGCTTCAACTCGTAGGTAGAGCTATCTCGATGGGATAATCGATTCTCTTCTTGTAACCCGTATGCATGGCTGTATCATCTTGATCTCATGTATACAAAGCATGGTAAACTGTCTCGGGTTTTACCGATCTTTAATGTGTTCTCGCATATTACACTATCTCGTTCAATCGATCTGTAATATGTATTTATTCTGCAATGCCGATTGTCAATTGTCTTATGTGCTTTCCTGAATCCGATGCATGCAACTGTCTCGTTTAATTGATCTTGCGTATACTTGTTTTAGGATTCTGCATGTGTAGTTATTTGCCGATCAGCGTTGTATTTACCTATATTAGTTCTAAACCTTTAAATCGGTTTATCGGTTTAAATCTAGATTTAGATCTGAATACTGTCTTGGCCTAACCAATCTATTCAATCTATTCTTTAATTTAATCTGATAAATTGATCTGAAGATCTATAACTAATTCTATTCATAAAATAACAAAAGGAGATGAAAGATTTAAATTTGAATGCCTATTTATATTTAATCGCTCTATCAGGCATTAAGCCAATAGATTTGCAATCGGATTTGTTAAAGCCGATTCGCAAAGACCTGATCTGGCGGCTTTTCAAAAGCCGATTAGGGCCATGTTGCTAACATTTTACTCCTTGTCAATTTACAGGTCAAATTGATTGGCACGCTTGGTTCCTGGTTGCGACGCAAGCCCAGACTTGACGCTTCCGCACATGTGTTCGCAAAGTTCTCACTTTTCGTGTCAACACACTTTTTGGCACGCCCGGTGGGACCCCAAGAATCAAGATCGATAAGATGACGCGCACCAATGCTGAGGCGGCGATAGAAGCACTTAAGCTCGCTGCTGAAGTTGTGACGTTTGATGAATTGAGCCCTGATCAGAAAAAGGAAATTGAAGATAGGCTCGTTGAAATCCATGAAGAGAACAAGAAAAGGATGCTAACAGGCTATCGAAAAACTCGCAGTGACCAGATCACAAAAACTTCCATTGGAGATCCATTGCTCAATGGCGATTTTTCTGAAGTCATAAGGGATCAGATTAATAGCTCTGTGTACCGATCGATGCTGGATCGGTTTTAGGGCGGATTGTGCAGGAGGGGACTAGCGCTGCTTTGCATAATATCATGACTGGGCAGACCCCTCCAAGGAACCGATATCCACCTCATACGCAGATCGAAAATACCCAGGCGGGAGCATCTCACGCTGGGGGTTTTCAGCCAAGTACTCCATTGGTGGCTAACCCGAATCATGTTTTCAACCCAAATCCTATGCTGGGGGCAATCAATCCAAATCCGATTCAGACAATACTGAATAATCAGGCTATAATTCCGGTACTAGATCTGATCTATCAGCCGATTAACTTTGGGACGAATGAGAATCTAGAAGAGGTGACAAGGAACCTGGTGTACAACATGATGAAACAGTGTGGGTTCAACACTCCCAAGATTGCTCCACATTATACCATGCCGTATCCATCGGCTTTCAATGAAACAGAATTTCCTCATAAGTATCGAGTTCCTGATTTCGCAAATGCCAAGTTCAGTGGAAGCGATAACACCTCTACGCGCGAGCACATTGCTAGATTTCTTGCGTTGTGTGGAGAGGCTGCTTCAAAGGATACACTCAAATGCTGATTGTTCCCTCTATCGCTATCGGGATCGGCATTTAATTGGTTCACCTCGCTCCCTCCAAACAGTATCACCTTATGGCCGGATCTTGAGAAAAAATTTCATGAATATTTTTATTCTAGAGAGAATGAGGCTAGAATTACCGATATTATGATGATCAAGTAGAAATTTGGAGAATCGGTGAATGATTACCTACGTTGGTTCAGGGAGGTAAGAAACCGGTGTTATAGCCTTTCATTGCCTGATAATGAATTAGCAGAATTGGCTTTCAAAGGTTTATTACCTGTTAATCAGAAGAAAGTAGGCAATCTAGAGTTTCCTGATATTTCCCATCTGGCCCACAAAATTGCGCTGTATGAAAGCCGATTCTCCGATAATTCTTATCCAGACCAGAAGGAGTATCGGAATAACAACAATAATAAGGGTAAGGACAAAGCTATCAATGTTCTTGATACTGATGAAGTTGAAGACTCAGATGATTCCGATATTGAGGAAGTTGGTGCCTATGTTGCTGAATGGGTAAGCAATAAGAAAGAATTTGAGGTTGGATGGATAAAACCAAAAGGCTCGGAAAAGAGCAAGTATTCTTTTGACACATCCAAGTGTGATCGGATTTTCGATCATTTATTGCAAGAAAAGCAGATTCGGATTAAGCGAGGCACGTTATCCCCCCCCCCCCCCCCCGCCCCCGAAGAGCTTAAGAAACGGAAGTATTGCAAGCGGCACAATTCCCACTAATGAATGTAATGTCTTCAAGCAGGTCATGCAAAAAGGCGATCGAAAGTGGGTAGCTTAGATATCAAGGCAAAATTTCCCAAATTCATACAGAGCCTTTTCCAGTGGGCTTTGTTGGAATGGTTGATACTGTCAAAAGAAAAGCCAATGATTCTGAAAATTCTAATCGGTTTAAGGTGCTCGTTGGCTCTAAAAGGATTGTGGTCAAAGAAAAACCAGAATTGAAGTTTCGGGCAGCAAACCGACGAGGTGGTGAGAGAACTGGCAAGTGGCGCGAGGTGAGACGTGCAAGAGATAATCCGATCATAAAGCCAAGGCCAAGACCCACTTTCAATCAGCTGTAAGAAAAATACGATCAGATGGCTAAGGATGCGCCTCGTAGAAGTATCAAGTAAAATACTCCTGAGCCCGTTCAGAGGAATTCAGGAAATCAAGACTGGGAGATGGAGCATTGGGATTGTCCTTTTTTCCGATATTAATTATTGGGAAGAGAGGATGTCATTACCTACTCTTCAGAATTGTCCCATGAATCATGCGTTTATTCCGCCAAAAAGGACATCAGTAAAGGATCGTTTGGTGTTTCCTAAGGAGAAGACCAAGGAGATCCCGATCAATAAAAATACCGTTGTGCAACGGCCTCCCAAAGTTCCATTGCCGCAATGGTGTCCTAGCGGGATCACGAAATCTCATATGCGTCGCTTGCAGTGGATGAGAAATACGGTGGTGAAGGAGGCGAAAGCTGAAAAGTTTAGGATGCTCTGTTGGAGCAGGTAAAGCCGATGAGGCCAGGCAGGGGCAAACAAGAGTGGAGACCTAAGCTGAGATCGGCTGTTATTATCGATGCTAATAGGGATTCTGATGAAGCCTCGATTGCTACCAACATGTTTTGCATATTGCCTTGGGAATTCATGTGTGATTATGAGGAGGCTGCTGCAGAACTGATAGTTGGAGCGGAAGATGCTATATTCAAGAAACCTGAGAATTCCCGATTACACTTGAAGCCATTGTTCATTATGGGTTATGTGAATGGGAAGCCGATTTCCAAAATAATGGTGGACAGTGGAGCCACTGTGAATCTAATGTTGTATTCTGTTTGTCGAAAAATTAGAAAATCTACAGAAGATTTAGTCAAAACCAATATGGTGTTAAGTGATTTCAATGGAAATCCGACAGAAGCAAAAGGGATTCTGGTGGTAGAACTCACAGTAGGAAGCATGACAATTCCAACGGTTTTCTTTGTGATTGAAGGAAAAGGAGGTTACAACGTGATGTTAGGAAGGGACTGGATACATGCCAATTGTTGCATTCCATCAACGCTGCATTAGATTTTGATCCAATGGATTGGCGAACAAATAGAAGTGGTTAGAGGGGAGTCTTTGACTGCAGAAACCGATTGTGCTGAAATCAATGATAACCTGGAGTCATTATCGGGAAAGCCTTTAGAAGAATGTGATTTCATCAGTTTTAGTAAATCTGGCTTTAAGCCGACGACACTAGAAGCACAGTCGGTAACACAAGGACACGAGGGTTTTTTATGGGAACCGTGTGTCGGTGTCTGGGAATCACGCTCCTGAAGAGCAGTGGTGCACGGACCGGCAGACGAGTTTGTAGTTGGAGTGAGGCCCAACGACGACCCTTCTCAGCAACCCGGGTGGCGGCCAAGCCTGCGGAGGGCTAGGGTCGCGCTGCCTTCCCGGGCAAGGGCCTGGTGCGACTTGATGATCTGGGTACAGGTCCTCAGTACAGTGCAAGAAAGAAAGAGAGAAAATACGAACTACGAAGACGAGGTCGATTTACCCTGGTTCGAGCCCCCACTGCCGGGTAATAGCTCTACTCCAGCTTAGTTGATTATATGGTGGCAACAGTACAAGGGTGCCGAGACCGGGCTTGAAGGCACCGATCCCGAGCTTACAATGAAGGTGGCTAAGAACTAAAACTACTCGCTAAGGAAGCTTCGGATGCGGGTGTTGCTTGGGCTTGAGTCAGATGGAATCGGATCAGGGAAGGCGGAAGGGAGAGAGCCCCTTCGATTGTCCAGGAATCCTCCTTTTATAGGCGCGGCGGGGTGCCCGGAGTTGATACCGTGGGCCCCACACCAGTCTTTGCTTTAGTGGCGAAGTTCTTGTTTCGTTCAGGGGTTCTGTCTGGTCCGGAGCCTGCAGGGAGAAACTGGTCAGGTTAGTACTGGACACGTGTTTGTCTCGAGGCTCCTATTCGGGGAGGAAGCCTCTTTAGGGAGAAAGCACTTTCCCTTTATCCTCGAAATAGCCTTGACCGGATCGAAGGTCTCGCGCCACCGTTGGGGGCGTCGCAGAAGCGTAACAACCATCCGCCGCCGCCAAAGAAGGCAAACGGCGGATGAGTCGCCCACGTGTACTCCACGGTCGCGGGCCCACGGGAGACATGATTCGTTCTGGTCAAGGCGGAGAAAGTATGGTGGGCCATGACGGTTGTCGCCACCGCTTGCCGGTGAGCGGATCACCGAGGACCTTCTCCTGCTAAGGGATAGCAGGGAGGACATGGTGCCGCACGGTTTGACCTAGTCAAGCCCGGGCAGCCACAGCGAGTTAAGCGGCTTCTTTAGTACGGCCAGGAATAGCCTGCTTGGTCTTCTGTTCGTGTGGTGGGCCGGTACAGAATCGGCCCAAGGCCTGCTTCAAGATAGGCCGTTTACTAATCACCAACACCGTGGCTCTAGAGGAAATCGAATATAAGGTGGGCTAGGGTTTCATATCGGCTGATGAACTTGAAAAGATCGATATTGGAACGGATGGTAAAGAAAGGCTCACTTACATCAGTAAACAGTTGCCGCGGGAATACAAAGATCGGCTTATCCAAATTCTTATGGATCGCGTTGATTGCTTCGCTTGGGAGTATCATGAGATGCCTGGTCTAAGCCGATCTTTAGTTGAACATAAGATTAAGATGAAACCAGGATTTCGGCCGGTAAAGCAAGCACCAAGGAGAATAAGTTGAAAAATTTATGATCAAGTGAAGGCTGAAATTCAAAGGTTGCTTGATGCGAAGTTTATTCGGCCATGTAATTATGCTGATTGGATTTCTAATATTGTGCTAGTTGGAAAGAAAGATTTTGATAAGATTCGGGTATGCATTGATTTTCGAGACTTAAACAAAGCAACATACAAAGATGAATATCCGATGCCGATTGCTGATCGATTAATTGACGCCGCTTCTGGCAATCAGATTATCAGTTTCTTAGATGGCAATGCTGGTTACAATGAATTTTTTATGGCCGAAGAAGATGTAAACAAGACCGCGCTTAGATGTCCTGGATCTATCGGTTTATTTGAATGGGTTGTTATGACTTTTCGATTGATAAGCGCTGGGGCTACCTATCAGAGAGCGATAAACTTGACTTGTCATGATTTGATTGGTAAATTGGTTGAGATTTATATTGATGACGTAGTGATCAAATCTCAAGAAGAAGAACAACACTTGGCTGATATTGTGACCGTATTGGATCGATTTCGAAAATATGGCATCAGGATGAATCCAAAGAAGTGCGCTTTTGGGGTATCGGCTGGCAAGTTCTTAGGGTTCAAGGTATATGAAAGACGAATTGAGGTGCATCCCGATAGAGTAAAGGCGATTCTGGATACCAAACTTCCAGATTCAAAGGTTCATCTACAAGAGCTGATCGATAAGATTAATTACTGAAGGAGATTTATTTCAAATTTATCGAAAAGAATCGTCCCGTTTTCTCCATTGCTCAAGTTAAAAAATTCCAGTAAGTTTGTTTGGGGACTAGAACAGCAGAAAGCATTTGATAATATCAAAGAGTATTTGATCAATCCACCTGTTCTGGCTGCTCCAAAAGAGAATTTGCCGTTTAAGTTGTATCTATCGGTATCGAAAACGACAATAGGGGCAGTTCTGGTCCAGGAGATAGATGGAAAAGAGCATGCAATCTTTTATCTAAGCAGAAAATTGCTAGATCCAGGAACCGATACACGGTGGTGGAGAGGTATTGTGTTTGTCTGTATTTTGCTTGCACTAAGTTGAGGCATTATTTATTGGGTGCTGAATGCAAAGTGGTTTGCCAAACCGATGTGGTCAAATACATGCTTAATGCTCCAATTATCAAGGGACGTCTTGAAAAATGGGCATATACTCTCATCGAGTTTAATTTAACGTATGAATCTCCAAAAGACGTCAAGGGGCAGGTGTTAGCCAATTTCATTACACACCATCAAGATATTAATCTATCGATTCTTTTGCCATGGGTGATGTTCTTTGATGGATCAATTTGTGAGAAGGGATGTGGAATCGGTATTTTCATAGTATCCCCTGGTGGAGTATCTTACCGATTCAGTGTTACTGTGGATTTTGGATTGACCAACAATCAAGTGGAATACGAAGCTTTGATTCAAGGACTGGAGTGGTTGATTCAAGCTGGAGCTATTGCTGCAGAAATCTTTGGAGATTCACAGCTGGTGGTCTTCCAGATGATCGGTAAATATGAATGCCATAGTGAACTGCTTCAGTAGTATTTTGAAAAGGCTTCAGATTTGGCTAAGCATTTCAGTGTGTTCACAATTCAACATATTCTGAGAGAACAGAATTGTGAGGCCAATGAATTAGCTCAAGAAGCATCTGGATACAAATTACCGATTATGGAATTGGAGATTGTTCCAAGTGAAAGTTCGGTACCACTAGGTTGGCAGGCAGAGATTATCGGTTATCTTAAAGATCCTCAAGGAAAAACCGGTACAAAGCTTAAAAGAAGAGCTCAGAGGTATGTATTGATCAATGACAAGATCGGAGTTTTGATGAGCTGTTGCTTAAGTGCCTAAATGAAGAAGACGCTAAAGTTGCAATCGGAGAAATTCATGAAGGACTTTGTGGAACTCATCAATCAGCGCATAAGATGAGATGGATGCTGAAGCGTGTAGGATTTTCTGGCCAACCATGGTCGAAGATTGTTTCAAGTATTACAAAGGCTGCAAAGATTGCCAGAAATTTGGGAATGTTCAGCATGCGCCGGCATCTATTTTGCATCCGATTGTGTAGTCGTGGCCCTTTAGAGGATGGGGAATTGATATATTTGGAGAAATATTTTCTTCATCGTCCAAGGGGCATCGGTATATATTGGTGGCTATAGATTATTTTACTAAATGGGTTGACGCTATGCCATTGAAGAAAGTAATTGCGACTGAAGCAATCGATTTTGTTAAAGAACACATAATCTACCGATTTGGTCTTCCTCAAACAATCACTACATATCAAGGATCGGTATTTATGTCAGAGGCGTTCCAGGATTATGCTCAAAGTTTAGGAATCACGACGATCAATTCCTCGCCTTATTATGCCCAAGCCAACGGCCAAACGGAATCTTCAAATAAGAGTGCTATAAAGCTGATTAAGAGAAAAATCGATGAGAGGCCAGGGGGTTGGCCTAATACTTTGGCGGATGCGCTATGGGCGTATCGGATTGCTAAACATGGAGATACCAAAGTGTCAGCATTTAAATTAGTTTATGGCCAGGAGGCTGTTTTACCAGTTGAAGCTATCGTCGGATCCACGAGAGTTGAAGAACAAAATAATGTAAAAGCCGACGATCATAAAAATCTGATGGTGGATAGGCTTGATGACATGGTGGCAATTCGATTGAAAGCTTTGGAACATATCGAGCGTGATAAGCAAAGAGTGGCCAAACATTATAATAAGAAAGTTGTGCTGAAAACTTTTGAAGTGGGAGATCTTGTCTGAAAAACGTTTTTACCGATTGGTTCAAGAGATCCTAAGTACGGGAAATGGTCACCAAATTGGGATGGACCGTTTAAAATCAATCGGATTATTCATGGAAATGCATATATTTTGGAGACGCTTGAAGGGCAAGTTTTCGGTAAAGCGATTAATGCTAAATATTTGAAGAAGTATTATCCAAGTGTTTGGATAGGAGCTTGAATAGAGAAGTTTGTAAAAGCCGATTTAAATAAATCGCCTATAGTTTAAAAGTCAACAAACGCTTGTATCAAGTTGATGATGGTGTTTCACTAAACACGTTGCTGTTGAGCAAAAACCGATTCTGATGAATCGCCTATAGATAAAAACATTAATAAAGGCAAAAGAAATATGCATACAGGAAATAGTTATTACAAAGGCACGTAGGCCTTGAATGTTTTGCGCCAATGGGCCAAGTGTTTATCGGCAACATTGCCGATCTATCCATGAACAATGTTTTTAAGATTTGCTCGCAGGCCATCTAATCACAAAATTCAAAAATGGCTGCGACGGCATCAGCAATTGTGCCACCAATCTGGTTGACAGTGTCGGTATCTTCCTCGATTGATCCGGGCACAATCGGCATTTTCTTTTTGGCATGTAATACTGCCAAGCCGCAAGCCTTCACTATGCTATACTGCTCTTTGGCCGCCAATTTGGACTCCTCGAAGCTTGAACGAGCGGATGCTTCGGCTTTCCTTGCTTTCTCCAATTCCTGTTCCAAGGATTTGACCCTTGAAATTGCTTTGGAAGTAGCAGTCTTTGCCGATTCGGCCTCTTCTTTCAGCTTGAGGAATTTATCGTTTTGAGCGTTGGCATCTTGAGTGAGCGCCTTCAATTCTGCCTCGGCATCCGTGAGCGCCTCCCGTTGGTGAAGCCGATCTAGAGCCACATAAAATTCGGATTTCTTCTCCCCAAGAGGCAGCAGCTTTTGGATGGCTGATACAACTAGTTCTGGTAGGACCTCTTTGATAGAATCGGCAATATCCCAGACCGCAGAGGGATTGGCTAGGAATGCCGATTCGTTGCCGACTAGCTCCCACATTTGCTTCAACTTGGCGATTGTGTCTGGGAGAAGCCAGTTGGCTCTGGCTGGCTCTGCGGCAGGTGGATCGGCGATGGCGACTAGAGGGGATGGAGTCCTGATCGGAGAAGATAAGATCTCCAGGTCGTCGTCGAGCCAGTCCATGCTGGACGGATCGAAATTCAGCTCGTCGGTTTTCCCCATCATATGTGATCACCTGCGTAGATACTACTGTTACCCAACTGGGCTTCGAGGTTGAAACATATATTGGAAAAAGGAAATTTTTAAAGTTACAAGGGATCGAAATTTAAGAATTTCGTAAGTTAAGGTAAGAAAATTTCGATTACATCTTGAGGGTTGAAGGCTGGTGGCATCTGCGATGCCGGCGGTGGAGCAGGTGTACTATCCTTCTTTTTCTGGATAGGAGGGGTGTCAAATTTGAGAAAATTAAGTGCTTACTGTGTCACATACAGACTCCGTGCTATCAGGTGTACGCACCTTTTGCGGCCTTGGTTTTTTACTTGCCAATTTCTTCTTTTGGCCGGCATCACCTTCGGGTCTCCCTGTTGATTAAGAGAGTAAGAAATCGGATTTTTTAGGAAATCTTTATGATAAGCCGATTGTACCTCTCTTCTTGGGTTGTTGGGAGGATCCTTGGGTAAAATCCGACGCAGACTTGGCTGTTGAATGAAGGCGTCCAGTTTCCTCCCCGACGAGCTTGGCCCTGGGGCGCTTGTCTCCGCTCTGTAAAGGAAAATAATGCAAGGTTAGTCATCGGAAAAGGAATGGTATGAGTTAGTAAACGCACGCAAGTTAGTGACTTCATTATTAGAAGGCGATGCATGATATTGGGATTCTGTTCTTTCGTCGTCTGAGTCCGATGAAGAAGGGCCTGACTCAGAAGAGTTTTTCTCTTTATCGTTGCTATCTTCATCATCGGAATTGTCAGAATCGGTATTTTTTGTGCTGCTGTTCTCTGATTCTGATGAAGATTCTACTCTACCGGCAATCTTCGGCCAGTTGGGTTTGCAAATCTCTTTCTTGCCAGAAAACTTTTCGATTAAGGCTGTAGCTCCACCTTCCGTGGCAAAGATGTTCTTGAATCTCACTAGGTTTCGAATTTTGGAGCAGTTGCAGACCACATTATGAATTCCGTCGGCATTTCAAAATCGATATGCGCAGCAGATAAAATTCCATATGCCGATTGAGAGTTCAAATCCTCTCTGGCATTCAGGTGGCGGTATATAAATAAATCGGGAATATCTTGTCCTAGATTGAATTGCCGGGCAAATATGGCTGGATGATAGAACTCATAAGAAGGTTTTCTGATGTGAGTTCTTGTGCTGAGAATAGCAAAGAAGATGCCCAGAGAGATAAACTCTTTGACTGCTGATAGGACTTCGCCACTTATGGTCTCATTGAATCGGAAAAAGGAGGGAACTGGGTATTTGTCCAATTCAGTATATGGATTGAAATGTTCTGCACCATATTCCGATTCAGACATGGTATAAAATGCAACTAGAGAGCGAGAGAAGTCCTCTTGGTTCAGGCGCCTCCTGTTACAGTTAACAGAAGTCATTTCTCCACAGGATCTACAGGAGCGCTCAGTGCCATCGATTTTCTCTTCATTCGGAAATTCCATGTTAAAATCAAGTTCCTCTAAGGAGTTGTATATGTGAAGCTTCAAGAACAAACAGACAAACCAAAATGGACCACCTAGATTTCCAACTGAATAATCGGATTTTCTGGAGCAGAGACATTCCCTGATCTCGTGCATCATCCGATATGTGGCTCCTAGCAGGTATTTTCCAATTGATAGTTTCTGTCTGACTGCTAGGGCTTCGGCGACCCCTTGATAAACGTTGCTGGGGCTGAGGGATTGACCGCAGAAGAAGAATCTGTTCAGCCACATATTCAAGAAGGCGATGTGTTCTTCGTCCTCAACATCGCCTGTTTGCTGATGGGTGCTAATGTAGCGTTGCCAGCCGAAGTTCTTCTCGGGAACTAACTTAAGGGTAGCAGATAGATCGAAAGCCGATAACATTTCCCCATCGGGACTAAGATCGGTTAACATTGCTACGTCCAAGAGCGTAGGGCTTATTGGTCCCGTTGGAAAGTAGAAGGCATTGGCTGTGTCGCACCAGAAATAAGCCGATGCTGCCATGAAAGGTACATTCGCTGGAGGAGGGTGTAAGGAAAGCAAGGTGGCATCGGTAATTCCTAATTCGTCCCATTGTTCCTTTTTCTGGCTATAGACCCGAGAAAGCCAGTCCTTATATCCCTTGATTGGGCTAGGCCAGGAACGGAATGCCGATTTTCAACTATTCATATTAAGCTCATCATCAAATAACGGAAGCCTTGCTACCGAATGATCTATGAAAGCTGATGGATCTCTCTCTCCTATCGGACCCAAAGAATATCAAGCCTCGAAATCGTAACAACAGAATAGTACCTAAGACATGTTTGCCTATTAGGAGTTGTGGAGAAAGTGGCTATGCGCTAGGAATCCTCGGAGCTCCAGAAATCCGATGCAAGAGACGTGTGCGCAGAGGTGAGTGTGAAAGTGACAGCGAATGGCTGCTTATTTACAGCAGTGGTAAAACTAGGGTTTTTACCGTAGGTTTCGGTGTTACTGTTTCGGCCCATGTCGCAGAACGGGCTGACACGTGTTCTCAGAATAGGCTGAAAGTGAGAAGCGCAAGGGTAGAATTGTAAAATGTTGCAAGGTTGCTGGATAGACAATCCGATTTTTTTGTGAAAGCTCGGCTAATGAGAAGATCCCATTGCCAAACTTAGGGGCATATGTTGACACCAAAATTTGGTATGAAAATCGGATATTGTGAAGCAGGTAATTTCATCAGAATTATTGGGCAGAATCAGAAAATGGGTTTTGTTGTCAAGAGAAAAGAGTGTATAAGAAAATTCCGATAGTTACAAGACTCCGAAAGAGTTACGAATCTCTAATCAGAAGATATCCTCTATGACGCGGTAAATTAGGTTGTATCGGTTTCTGATGAGGACATCACTTCTACCGATGCGTCCAATACTTTACCACCACCTACGGTGCAAGGACCAATAACAAGGGCACGTGCGCGACAACTAAATCACCAGGTGGGCTCGTTCCTTACCACACAAGAGAATACCAATAAGAGCGAGTTACTACCTAATAATGTTGTGCTTGTGCTTAGGAATTATGGTGTTGATCAGCGAGGATGGAACTCTACGCCAAGACGAGTTGGAAACCAAGTCTACCACGAGTTCGAGTCCGGTTCGGTCACGGCGGAGCAGTCTGTCTTCCAACGGACGTAGCAGATGCATATCAACTCCGTTTGGGACGTTCAAGTACATTACGGAGAAGCCCTCGTCGAGACCTTTCCAACGGATCCAGTCGCACGTCCAACATCTTTCTGAGTTGGTCACAATCGTTGAAACAAGAGGCGACCAGATTCTGTTGGGCTGTCCAGTGCTGCGTCACCTTGTTTTTGGGCTTCGGCCCGTGTATCCCGCTCAAGGGGGGTCGTCCCAAACCCTAGCCGCCGCCCCCTTCTGCCTATTAAGACTTCGTAGCCGTCATTGTTAGGTTTGGGTTTTGCTTAGATAATTTTCTGCCATCGCAGTATCGCCGATCATCGGTTTGTGGAACCCCAAATTCGTGATCTTAATACATATTCGCAATTTCAGATTGCTTCTTCTTCGTTCTTGCTTGTGTTCTCGATTCGCTCGCAGGAACTAGCCTTCGTGGTGAGGTCGACCGTGCGCTTGCGTGGTTGATAACGAACGGAGACGGTGGTGTAGCGATTGCATGCCTAGATCGATGCTGATCAAGGTCGGATCGTCAACGTCGAGTTCTCCACCAAATCTACTTATCCATACCTGTCGGAAGATCGGGACCCCGTCCCCCATCAAGTGGTATCAGAGCTTCGGTTGCCCATCAGGTATACTTGTATCCCTTGTTTCATCCTCCACCTAGAGTCTAGAAAACTGCCCGTCAAAAATAGTTTATGTGTACGTCATCCCTTCCGCTGTCCAAACCACGTTGATCCCTCGCAATCTTTGTTTTCAGTTGCATTGTTGAGTTTGTGTCCTTAGTTCGAGTTTGGTTGCTGGTTTAGATCGTGTGTGTAGCACTGTTGATCCATCTGTTGAATCCAGTCCTACCACCGCCATACATCCCGCAACCAAATCGAGTCCTACTCGGTTTGCCCCCGCTAGCCGCCTTGTGCTACTGTCCCGCCATCGCAAGCCATAGCTAGGTCACAAGCCGCCTTGTATCAACCGCCCGGCATCGCTACCCATCTGTTTTGTCGACCTGCATGCCCACTGATTACATCCAAAGAGACAAAAACGAGATATTTCCCTACCAGAAACCCTAATCCGGTGACCCTTCGGTAAAACAGTCATAACTTTCTCATACGAACTCCGATTTGGGTCCACAACCACTCGTTGGAAAGATCTCGACGAGATACATCCAACCAAAACTCACGTTGTGTGTTTTGGTCAAATTAGAATCTCGAAAATCCATCAGGAAGACCACCTATTCGGCCCCCGAAGTGTCTGCACGCTTTTTAAAGCACATTCCAGAAATTGAATCGGCCACCTCAAAGCTCCAATTTGAGGGGGAAACATCTCTGTATCCATATTTCTGTGTTGCTGAGGCTGAAAAAAATATAAGAAAAATCATACAAAAAAAAATTTGTGAAGAAAGAGGCAGCGCATGTAAAAATGTACCAACAAAGACAAAAAAAAAAAACAGAAGAAGAAGAGGGTGCCAAAAACCAACGGGGTCCGAATTGTTTACATCCTATTTGTCCCTGTTTCTACCTTGCTGTGTTTGCTTGCTCCAACAGATCTTATAAACACGTTTAAGCCAGAACACTAGTTAGGTCTTTGGACATTTATTCACTTTGTTTATCGGATTCAATTATTGTCGACCTTTGCTACCATAATCGCCAAATTACTTGTCAAGACAGATCCTACCTTGCAATCACTTCACTCACCGCTCATTGTCATCATCACCACCAAGCAACCGGAGAACCCATCGCAAAGATTGGTAAGAACCTTGCAAGAGCGAGGTAAGACGCGTGAGAGTTTTAGCCCGACCGAGATTAGTAGTTGATAGGAGTAATACCTTTGTGTTATCTTCGCTTTATTACTAACAATGACAGCCCCCAAACAAGAGCGAGAACTGCAGGAGATGATGATGATCTGCGAACGCTTTTCCAAAATCTTACTGACGATCTAGCACGGAGGGATAAGGAACTCAAGGATGCTCTCTCCAAAACAACCAAAGAAGTGACCAAGGCAACTCGAGAGATCAGGGAAGAAGTCGCGAAGGTTCGGCTAGATAACCAGGAGGGCGTCGAGAGGCTTGATCGTCGCATCTCAGACCTTGCCAATAGGGTTGAGATCGTGGAGAACCAGCACCCTCCAACGGGAACCACTGCAGATGAACGAAATGAAGACGATGAAGAATCACATGCCCATGCTGAACATCATGTGGAGCAAGACGTTCGACCTGAACGTCACCCCAATGTTGCTGAACGGCACCCCAATGACGCTGCCATGCATCGTGTGGAGCAAGACGTTAGACAACCAGTGCGCTTCCGTCCACGACGACCAGGTATTAGAGGTAACGATGGTAATAATGTTAAGAATAATCGCAATGATGATCCCTTTGCTAAAGTTACGTTTACCATACCTGCCTTCTCTGGTACTTGTGATGCTGAAGCATATCTGGATTGGAAAATGACTGTTGAACAAAAATTTAACTCCCATCTCGTTTCTGAAATTCATAGAGTTAGACAAGCCACTAGTGAGTTCAAGGATTTTGCTATAATTTGGTGGAATGAATTAGTAAAGTCTAACATACATCCTGCAACTTGGGACATGCTGAAGAGACAAATGCGCCATAGATTTGTGCCGCCTTCCTTTAAACGTGATTTGCGTAAAAAATTGCAACGCTTAGATCAAGGTAACAAATCTGTAGAGGAATACTACCAAGAGCTTCAAATTGGAATGTTGCGTTGTGAGGTAGAGGAAACTGAGGAGGATAAAATTGCTCGTTTCTATGGGGGGTTAAGACAAGACATACAAAATATTATTGATTACAAGGATTATCATGATGTGAATAGGTTGTTCCAGCTTGTCGCTTTTGGCGAAAAAAGAATTGCAGGGACGACAACAGCGACCACGGAGCAACTTTGCTACTACTTTCCCTCCACGACAGGCGTCAACTTCATCCAAATCCGCGCCACCTCCTCCCGCTCGGCCTGCTGCCCCCTCAATGAGTAGGGCGCGTTCAGCAGCACCGACACCACCACAACATACACCCGAGGTAAGCAAGACGTCTAACATGCAGACTCCAGCGAAGACGTCTTCATCGGTTGCCTCCACGGGACGGACCACAGGAATCGTATGCCATCGATGCAAGGGAATGGGCCATGTCATGAGGGACTGCCCAAGCCGGAGAGCCTACATCGCGACTGACGACGGTGGGTACGTTAGCGCTTCGATGTAGAAGATGAATATGTCCTTGCGACTAACTTGGCGGTGTAATGAGGACGACGAACCGCCAAGATGATGACGATGAGGAAGCCTTCGGTACGGTAGCCACGGAAGAATACCGTACCATCATTGTCCAACGGGTTCTAAGCACTCAAATTAAGCAAGCTGAGCGAGCACAATGCCACAACCTGTTTCAAATGTTCCTTGTCGTCAACAACCGTCGCTGCTCGAACCATCATTGATGGAGGTAGTCAGAATAACTTGGTGAGTTCGACCTGGTCAAGAAGCTTGGCTTGACCACGAAACCCCATCCTCAACCATATCATGTTCAATGGTTCAACAACAGTGGTAAGGTTCGGGTTACCCAAATAGCTGGAGTGTCTTTCTTTATTGGTTCATACCATGATGATGCTGATTTTGATGTAGTGCCTATGCAAGCTTGTTTACTTTTATTAGGCCGACCTTGGGAATATGATACTGATGCCACTCATCATGGTAGGGATAATACTTACACTCTGATGCACAAAGGGAAGAAAATCACTTTGCTTCGCATGACCCCTTCTGAAATTGTGCAATTTGATAGGGAGAGACTAGAGAATGAAAAGAAAGACAACACCCTACAATCTGAAAATCAGCAAGTAGCTAAAACCATTTTTCCACAAAAGAAAGACAAAAACAAACTTGCTGTTAAGACCGAGGGTATTAAATGGAAGGGTGGTGTTTTGCTTGCAACAAAGTCAGATCTTGCTGAACCATCATGCTTTGCTTTGATATGTAAAGAGACATTATTCTCATTCGATGAAATACCCGTCTCTTTTCCTCCTGTTATTACTAACTTTTGCAGGAGTATGATGATGTGTTTCGCCGAGGTGCCCCGGGACTACCCCTGCTCGAGGGATTGAGCACCAAATCGACTTGGTCCCGGAGCGACATTGCCAAACCGTCTGCCTATAGGACCAATCCGGAGGAGACTAAGGAGATTGAACGACAAGTCCAAGAACTTTTGGACCGTGGGTGCGTGCGACCAAGCCTTAGTCCTGTGGTTGTTCTGTTCTTTTGGTACCTAAGAAAGACGGTAGTTGGCGATAAGCGTGGATTGTAGAGCCATTAATAACATCACAATAAGGTATCATCATCCTATTCCTAGGTTAGACGACATGCTTGATGAATTAAGTGGTTCTACTGTTTTCTCCAAAGTTGACTTGCGTAGTGGGTACCACCAAATCAGAATGAAATTGGAAAATAAATGGAAAACTGCTTTTAAGACTAAGTTCGGGCTATATGAGTGGTTAGTTATGCCTTTTGGATTGACTAATGCACCTAGTACTTTCATGCGGTTAATGAACGAGGTCTTACGTCCTTTCATCGGTAAATTTGTGGTGGTATATTTTGATGATATTTTGATATATAGCAAGTCACTTTCTGAACATCTTGACCATCTGCGTGCTGTTTTTAATGCTTTGAGAGAGGCACGTTTGTTTGGTAACCTCAAGAAGTGCACCTTTTGCACCGATCGAGTCTCGTTTCTTGGTTATGTTGTGACTCCGCAGGGAATTGAAGTCGATGATGCCAAGATCGAGGCGATCAAGAGTTGGCCGACTCCTAAAACGGTCACACAGGTGCGGAGTTTCCATGGACTTGCTGGCTTCTACCGCCGCTTCGTGAAGTATTTCAGCACCATTGCCGCACCTTTGAACGAGCTGACAGAGAAGGGCGTTGCATTCCATTGGGGACAATCACAAGAGGACGCCTTCAATTTGTTGAAGAGGAAGTTAACAACAATACCTTTGCTCCAACTCCTAGATTTTGGTAAGACTTTCGAACTTGAATGTGATGCTAGTGGGATTGGGATTGGCGGCGTCCTCATGCAAGAAGGTAAGCCAGTTGCTTATTTCAGCGAGAAATTGAGTGGGCCTGCATTGAATTATTCCACGTATGATAAAGAGATGTATGCTCTTGTGCACACTTTAGAGACGTGGCAACATTATTTATGGCCTAAAGAATTTGTTATACACTCTGATCATGAAGCGCTGAAACATATTCGTAGTCAGAACAAACTGAACCGTTGACATGCCAAGTGGGTAGAGTTTATTGAATCTTTTCTTTACATCATTAAACACAAGAAAGGGAAAGATAATGTAATTGCTGATGCTTTGTTTCGGAGATATGCTATGTTGTCTCAACTTGACTGTCGAATTTTTGGACTTGATACGATCAAAGAGCAATATGCGCAAGATGCTGATTTTAAGGATGCTTTGATTAATTGCAAGGACGGGAGGGCTTGGAATAAAATTGTACTCAATGATGGGTTTTTGTTTAGAGCTAACCGCCTGTGCATTCCAGTTGGATCCGTTCGTCTTTTGTTGTTGCAGGAGGCTCATGGAGACCTGATGGGACACTTTGGTGTAAAGAAGACGGAGGATGTTC
Organism: Raddia guianensis; assembly: GCA_036346415.1. Taxonomy (NCBI): domain Eukaryota; kingdom Viridiplantae; phylum Streptophyta; class Magnoliopsida; order Poales; family Poaceae; genus Raddia; species Raddia guianensis. The sequence goes on along the minus strand of CM070537.1, from coordinate 23,274,276 downwards.
TGGCCACCCACTTCTATTGGCCAAAGATGAGGCGTGACGTTGAACGCTTTGTGGCGCGCTGCTCTACATGTCAAAAAGCTAAGTCACGCCTAAATCCACATGGTTTATATATGCCTCTCCCCACTCATAGTGTTCCATGGGAGGATATTTCGATGGATTTTGTTCTAAGTTTGCCTAGGACAAAACGTGGGAGGGATAGTATCTTTGTTGTTGTGGATCGATTTTCAAAGATGGCACATTTCATACCATGCCATAAAAGTGATGATGCCACTCATATTGCGAATTTATTTTTCAAAGATATTGTTCGTTTGCATGGTATGCCTTCCACTATTGTTTCAATCGCGATACAAAATTTCTGAGTCATTTTTGGAGGACATTGTGGAATAAATTGGGGACAAAGCTGCTATTTTCTACTACTTGTCATCCCCAAACTGATGGTCAAACGGAGGTTGTCAATCGTACCTTATCCACGATGTTGCGGGCTGTCCTAAAGAAGAATTTAAAGTTGTGGGAGGAGTGCCTTCCTTACGTGGAGTTTGCTTACAACCGTGCGCTACATTCAACTACAAAGGTAAGTCCTTTCCAAATAGTGTATGGTTTCAACCCTCGTGCTCCCATTGACCTGTTGCCTTTACCATCATCTGAAAAGGTCAATCTTGATGCTAAGAAACGTGCTGAATTTATTTTGAAACTGCATGAGACCACGAAAGAAAATATTGAACACATGAATGACAAATATCGCATTGCTGGTAGTCATGGTAGGAAGGAATTGCTTTTTACTCTTGGAGATCTTGTTTGGTTACACTTGCGCAAGGAGCGTTTTCCTGAGTTAAGAAAATCTAAATTGATGCCCCGTGCAGATGCTCCATTTAGAGTGATAGAGAGAATAAATGATAATGCCTATAAACTTGAGTTGCCTGCAGATTTCGGGGTTAGCCCCACTTTTAACATTTCAGATTTGCGGCCTTATTTGGGAGAAGAAGATGAGCTTGAGTCGAGTACGACTCAAAGTCAAGAGGGGCAGGATGATGAGGACATCACTTCTACCGATGCTTCCAATACTCTACCACCACCTACGGTGCAAGGACCAATAACAAGGGCACGTGCGCGACAACTAAATCACCAGGTGGGCTCGTTCCTTACCACACAAGAGAATACCAATAAGAGTGAGTTACTACCTAATAATGTTGTGCTTGTGCTTAGGAATTATGGTGTTGATCAGCGAGGATGGAACTCTACGCCAAGACGAGTTGGAAACCAAGTCTACCACGAGTTCGAGTCCAGTTCGGTCACGGCGGAGCAGTCTGTCTTCCAACGGACGTAGCAGATGCATATCAACTCCGTTTGGGACGTTCAAGTACATTACGGAGAAGCCCTCGACGAGACCTTTCCAACGGATCCAGTAGCACGTCCAAATTCCTTCTGAGTTAGTCACAATCGTCGAAACAAGAGGCGACCAGATTCTGTTGGGCTGTCCGGTGCTGCGTCACCTTGTTTTTGGGCTTCGGCCCATGTATCCCGCGCAAGGGGGGTCGTCCCAAACCCTAGACGCCACCCCCTTCTGCCTATTAAGACTTCGTAGCAGTTATTGTTAGGTTTGGGTTTTGCTTAGATAATTTTCTGCCATCGCAGTATCGCCGATCATCGGTTTGTGGAACCCCAAATTCGCGATCTTAATACATATTCGCAATTTCAGATTGCTTCTTCTTCGTTCTTGCTTGTGTTCTCGATTCGCTCGCAGGAACTAGCCTTCGTGGTGAGGTCGACCGTGCGCTTGCGTGGTTGATAACGAACGGAGACGGTGGTGTAGCGATTGCAGGCCTAGATCGGTGCTGATCAAGGTCGGATCGTCAACGTCGAGTTCTCCACCAAATCGACTTATCCATACCTGTCGAAAGATCGGGACCCCGTCCCCCATCAGTTTCGGCTTTGTAATAGTATAAATAGGGTCTCAAGTCTGGAGAAAACGATATACGACATACACAAAACACAACTACTCTCTTCGAATCCGATCGACTTCGTCGAAAGGCTTCAACTCGCAGGTAGAGCTATCTCGATGGGATAATCGATTCTCTTCTTGTGACCCGTTTGCATGGCTGTATCATCTTGATCTCCTGTATACAAAGCATGTTAAACTGTCTCGGGTTTTACCTATCTTTATTGTGTTCTTGCATATTACACTGTCTCGTTCAATCGATCTATAATATGTATTTATTCTGCAATGCCAATTGTCAATTGCCTTATGTGCTTTTCCTAAATCTGATGTATGCAACTGCCTCGTTTAATCGAAATTGCGTAAACTTGTTTTAGGATTCTGCATGTGTAGTTATTTGCCGATCAGCGCTGTATTTTCCTATATTAGTTCTAAACCTTTAAATCAGTTTTTCGGTTTAAATCTACATTTAGATCTGAATATTGTCTTGGCCTAACCAATCTATTCAATCTATTCTTTAATTTAATCTGATAAATTGATCTAAAGATCTATAACTAATTTTTTTAAAAAATAACAAAAAGAGATGGAATATTTAAATTTGAATGCCTATTTATATTTAATCGCTCTATCAGGCATTAAGATGATAGATTTGCAATCGAATTTGTTAAACCCGATTCGCAAAGACCTGATCTGGCTGCTTCTTAAAAGTCGATTAGGGCCATGTTGCTAACAATTTACTCCTTGTCAATTTACAGGTCAAATTGACTGGCATGCTTGGTTCCTGGTTGCGACGCAAGCCCAAACTTGACGCTTCCGCACGTGTGTTCGCAAAGTTCTGACTTTTCATGTCAATAGTATCAGGGATCCAAACACCTCTCTCTCACCTGGATCCCCTTTTTATACTGCTAGGACGGCAAAGAGAGAGAGAGAGAGAGAGAGAGAGAGAGAGAGAGTACATTAATTGCATCGTGTCGCTAGGCCATTTTTCTCCAATGCTGACGCCGATTGCTTCACCTGCTCCCATCTATCACCGAGTGTGGACGAGATGGAAGAGCCTCCTAACACTAGCGCTGGTCAAACCTATATCAGCGCAGCAGTAGAATGACCGCTACAGTGCTTCGGCCAGAGCCACAGTGATTGCAATCATCATCTTCCGTCTCCCACGCCGAATCGCCGCATTAAATGCTTCTGATGTGCTGAGTAGGGACGAGCCTTCTATGATAAGCTCCCTCCTCCCCTCGAGAGTGTCCTGCCAAGTGGGGCCCTGTCGAACCCGGTCTAAATGACCGAATCCTAATGTGTTATACAGTACTAGTCCCAAAAGATCATGGCTAGTACACACATAAACAGAACTGATACATTGCCTTCGAATTACATTATTACAACATAGGGGACCACGGGTCCCAAAAGGAGTCATAATTTAATACATCAAGCACGCACGCAGCCGAGATCTGAGTTACAGATAAGTACACGAGAGATCTAACATAGCGCAACTTTATTCTAGCTAGTAGGCTATTCCACAGGCAACGGCGGTAGGTAGCACGCAACCCTACTCTTCGTCTTCGTAGTCCTCCTCCTCCTCGTAGTCCGAGTCCTCCTCGAAACCAGAGTCGTAGGGGAGCTCTGCGGCTGTTGAAATTTTGGAAAGAGGGGAAGGGGGAAAACAGGGGTGAGTACAAAGGTACTCCGCAAGTCAGGAATATATGCGGATGGGGTTTAGTACAAATGGACGGTTTGGGTAGTTTTGCAGAAATGCATTTTTCGTTTTTCCTAATTTTATAAAAGGCAATACTCAGAAAGCTTATAATCTCAAATCTTTGTCTTTTAGGGGCTCGTTCTCAAATTCTCTTGCCAATTGGCCACAGCCATAGCAAATTTCTTCCTCAGTCTCTTCCCGTTACGGGGAATAACTCGGAACAAGGGTAGGTCGAAACCACGCAAGCATCTCAGGATAGGCCAAACCCAATTCCTGAGGCAAGCCGGTAGTACCTATCTCAAGATCAAAACTTCTTCTCAACAACTTTTACTCAACTCAAATCCTTTTTGAGAATTCCCGGTTTTTGGAAAAGAAGAGCTACCATATGAACAGTCCCTTTGCACGCTCATAACCGCGAGCACGGCTACCATGATAGTTTTAACTCTACAGAGTGGGTACGCTTTACCCTCGAGAGGCTACGCACCCAGAAGTGTTTCGCCACAAAGCCGTTAGATTCAAACACTAACGGCGACCGCCGGGAGTCTCCGTCAGGGTTCTTCGGCTAACAACTAGGCCCGTCCCATAACAGGACTCGAGGTCGTACTGTATGGCTCAGTTCGTAGGATCATAGGATGAGCAGTCCTTATACTAGAAGAGAGACGATATTTTTAGCCCCGATTTCTCAAAATGGCGCCTTTTCGCACCGAGCCGGCGAAAGTCTCTCCCTAGTCGGAGGTATTTTAGGGGAGAGAGTAAAATCATTTTCCCACCCATGGCATTGCCCTCAATGCATACTCTTTCTCAAACCCTTTTCTCGAAACCTTTCTTAAACCATTCTTTATCACAACATTTATTTTCACACAAGAGTTATAATGTCATCGCGGTAAAAATCATTTTCGGGCATTTTTCCTAACATCATTAGAATGTAATTATGTACATAAGATAGTAAGTCCTTAGGGTTTAAGCCTATCCCTAGTCTTACCATGATTATCTTGGTTGCTTAGCTAATAACTAGTAAATACGACCTTTTTACTTTTTAATTTAGCATGCAAGTTTTCAATATCTAATAAATTGTTTCTGAAACAAAGTAAAATGGCTCACAGTATGGTCAAGGGGACTTGCCTTGGTCGGACGACGGGTAGGAACAACCAGCGACGTCGGACGGGTCTACAACACCTTGGCCTCCTACTCGAGCACAATCCAAACATACAAATGAAAATAACAGTACATCAGGCACAAAATGTTTCCATGCCTTTTATTTTAAAAGAATGATGTTAACTTATTCTGTATATGCACATGAAATAATGGAACCTAAGCAATTGAACTATTAGAAATGTAGTGGTTACAAGGATGCCAAATTGATTTAGTATTTTTACAAAATCCAGCTTGCTGCAAGGTATATTTGAGAATTTTTACAGGATTTTGGGATGCCATTTGATATATTCCGCAAAATCTTTTGTGTTAGGATCTTTTCAATTTGCTTTCGAAAATAATTAAATAAAAAAAAGAAAACGACGCCGGTTAAGCCGGTCGGCCTAGAACGGGCGAGGCCCACCGCTCGGGTCTTCTCCCCGTTTCCCCCCCATCGCCTTCCTCCTCGGGCCGAGGCGGCCACGGGCAAGGGGCAGGGCGAGACTGGCCACCGACGACCGATTTCGCGCGGGGGAAGGAAGAGGGAGCGACGGCGATGCCACAGATGGTCTCGGCGGCGACTGAGACTCACCCCAGAGGCGGCGCGACGGTGAGACGCGGCGGCGAACAGGGGATCCTGGCGGCGGCGCGCTCCTCGGCTCGGCGGCGCTCCGGGACTCCTGAGAGAGAGAGTGACGGTGAGGGAGTGGGTGGCTGGGTGACGGAGGATAGGGCAAGGAGGGCGAGCTCACCAAGGAGAAGAATCGGGCACGGCACGGCGCTAGGCAAGGTGACATCGGAGGGCACAGGGCCGGTTTTATAGGCGAAGAGAGGGCACGGCTTTGCTCACCCACCGCCATGAAAGCCCAGGCAGCGAAAGACGTCCGCTGTTGAGCGATAGCGGTGGCGAGGCGACGACGCCGCAGAGATGCACTGGAGACTGAGGGGATTGCGCCACAGAGGTCAAGGGCACGGTCTCCGGAGGAATAGGTGGCACCAAGCGTACGAGCGACGCTGGCGGAGGGTAGGCGGCGGATTAAAAAGCTAGGCGACGGCGCGACGAGGGAGTTATAGCGGAGCAGCGACGGGCGTGCGGGGAGCAGAGGCGGTCGGCGAGGCGGGCGCGGGCCGGATGCAAAGCGGAGGCGACAGCGGCGGATTGCCGGGCGCGCAAACAGCGACGCGAGGGATGGGGAGGGAGAATTAGCGGGGAAGAGAGCACAGGGAGACCGAGAGAGAGCCAAGAGCGGAGACGCGCTCGCGAGGGGAAACGATAGGAAGAGGATCTGACGGTGGGGTCCGCCAACAATGAGGTGAGGGGAAGGCAGGCGCGGACCCGTCGGTCGTGGATGCAATGGCGCTTGGTGGCCGGGAGGTGGGCCACGCTGGGGGAAGAGCAGGCGGGAGGAGAGAGTTGGGCCGGGGAGACTCGGCCCGAGAGGAGAAGATATGCTATTTTCAAATATTGTTTTTCTCTTTTCTTCTTTCCAAAAATTTGGCAATATTTATTTTAAATACCACCCCTATGCCACAGGATTTATAAAACTTTCGCATGGGGGTAAAACAAATGCACATGCTTACTCTGGCATAAATTAGCTAAAATTTTATTTGATGCGCAAATACTAAACATGATTTTCATGCAAAATTACTAAACATGATTTTCAAAATAATTAACGTGCCAAATTTTGATTTGAAAATTTGGGATGTTACAGGCCCGAAGCCCACCCGTTGGTAGGACGCCACCTGCCGGAGTTGCCAGATCGATACTGAGCCACCAAGTGGCTTTTGGCGATTCTTACGCTATTAGAAATAATCTGCAGGTGGAGGGATATCGCTTGTAGTTTTCACCCGGGAGTATTCCAGAGTATCGAATCCACAGAAAACGAGGGAGAAGGATAATTCTAATATCGATATTATTTAAGATATCAGCCAGCTAGTTAACTGGGGTACAAATAATAATAATATAATAGAATAATAAGACCGGTGACACTCACACAGGAGTATAAAAAATAAGTTAGACAGATAGTTGGGAGGACAACGAGAAGAATATAAAATTCCTTAATAGTGCAATCAATTATCAGGTTGAGCTAGCAGATATGAGTTTGAAGGTTTGTTTCAAGAACTTTGTCGGAGCTCGGCCGATTTACTACCACCCGCTATCAGTTAAGAACACCGAATGGTTATGACTACCCACAATTGGGCCCTACTGGTCCAATTCCTTACGCAGTGGATTATACGTGAGATAAATCTCGGATAGATAGGGCTGTCACCACATACTTCCTACCACAAAGTACATTGGAATGGGTGTCTGCTGTTATATCCGATCACTCCTCCCCGGATCCTAGGAAGGCAATCCAAATTCAATACTTAGGCTATTCTAAGCATATGAGAATGAACACAGACTCAGAACCAGATGAGCTTAATCAACCGCTCTAATAATTCACACTTCCAACTTAGTGTAAATATGCTCAGCACAGATAATGAAAGACACTTATATAAGCAAAGTCTTACAAAAGGGAAACGATACAAGAGTTATTACCCGAATTCCCGAAGACGATTCTGAAACTTCGAGCTTCAGCGCGACTCAACTCTAACTCCCAAACTAACTACTCTAACAAGTGAAGAGTAACTCCAAATGAGAGGGATGTGGTGTGGTGCGTGTTCTCAAGTGAGGTGAGGGGATCCTTTTATAGCCTTCCGCAGCCAATGACTGAGCTCCACGCCATGGGACACGTGTAAGCAAGCCACCATCCGACGGGGAATCCAAAGGGGATCCCGAGGCAGTCGGCCGACCTAGCCCGGTCGGCCGACCGGGCTTCGGTTGATCCAAGCCGTCCCCTTCGCCTGGGATGCTTCTTGTGCGGTGTAGATCCTCCCCTTGCGTCGGTTTTGGCAGTTAAGGTCGTTAGACATGGCTTCCTTAAGAACCAAGTTACCCAATTGTGAAGGAAGTGCCGCCCTTGGATTAAACTGACTTAATTGAATGAAATAGATCTCTTCATTTTGTGCTCCTTGACCACCTGGGAGAAAATAGAGCCGGTTGGGCCTGGTTCAGCTCCATTTTCTCCACTTTATTCATGTGGACAAATACTCACCCAAACTTGTGGAAATTTATTAGTTAGTTTTAAGTAAAATGCAAGCATAAACATTGATTTTTTTCCAAATTACCGGAAATCCAGCGTATGTTGGCGTATAATTTTGGAGTTTAGTGGTCGTCAATAGTGGCCTGCTCGCCTGTGGCTCCTGGGCGTTGCTCGCCCGCCATGCGCCAAGTGGCCAATGCTTGCCCGTGGTGCCTAGGGCCTTACTCACCCGCTGTGCGCCAAGCCGCGGCTAATTATGTGATGGGAGCAAACCCCGCTGCACGTTGAACCGATAGTATCCCCGGGCCCACCTCGAGATGCAAAACACCAGCGCGAGGAAACAGAGGATATTTGCGCAGGCGGAATGCGAATCGTGCAAGGGCCCCACCTCCGCTACCTCTTTTGAACCATCCCCACGCACGCAGTACTTGATTACAACATTGGGAACCGCCGCCGCCTCCTGCGGGAATTGAGGCGACGACGATCATTGGTGGAGTGGCCCCTGTGCGAGAGGTAGTGGAACTGCCCCCCTCACGCCTGCGCCTATAAATACCCACGGGACTTAGGGAAATTTTCCTTACGCCTCCTCTGCTCCTGCTTTTCCTCTACAGTCACCACGCACTCCTTTCCTTCACGGCAACTCCCTTCTTCTTCCGCTCCACCATGGCATCCCGCTTGCTGCGCCATGGCACCACCGCTCTAGCTCTGACTTCGGCTACAGCACTAGCCCGGGAGGCGATGGCTACTTCCTACCGCCGCTGTCACCGAGGGGGAGGCCGTCGTCCTCCGGCGCTTCGTGCCAAAGGGAGTTCTTCGGATCAGGGCGGGCACCATGATCCCACGCTGCTGCCCGAACGAGGTCATCACCTTCTCCTGGGCGCTCCTGTCGGGTCTAGACCCGCCATACTCCGAGTTCTTCTTGGAGGTGATGGGGTTCTACGGCATCCATGCCCTGCACGTTCCCCCAACTTCATCCTCACGCTTGCCATCTTCACCCACCTCTGCAAGATGTTCGTGGGGGTAAGACCCAACCTGCCGGTCTTCCACCACTTCTTCGTTCGGTGCGCCCAGTTGAGCGAAAGCGTTGTGGGGAGCTGCCACGTCCATAGTCGCCCTGCCACCACCGGCGCCCTCATCACCTTCGAGGAGAAGTCCAACTGGAAGGACTGGACGAGCGAGTCACTCTAAGCCCCCAACGAGAGCAACTTCGACGAACTGCAGATCCTGACGGAGGCGGCTCAGCCCGCCCCCAAATGGGAGACGACGCTGGAGGACTCCGCCAAAATCCGCTCCTTGGTTGCCCACGTCAAGGGACTCCGCCACGCCTGGCTCACTGGTGCCCAGGTGTTGGTGCACTACCATTCGCGGAGGATCTGTCCCCTGCGCCGGTGGGAGCACGACACCTGGATGTACACAGACATCAAGGACTGCTCTCATATTTTCCCCGGTGGTAAGTTTCCTTTTCGTTTAATCCTTCTTTTTGATCCGACTCTTTTTTTCTCAACTTCTTTGGCCTTCTTTTTGTACAGCCAAGGGGAATCTCCACCACAAGTTCTTCAAACAATGGTCGACGGATCGCTCCCTCCGCTTCACTCGAAGCGGCGGTGCGGAAGGATTCGCCGCTCATGAGTGGGACCGACCGAGCACGCTGCCCATACGTCCGCACTCCCGCTAATGGATGTCACAGGACCCTTCCTAGAGCGGGAGCAGAGGCCACTCCAAATCTGGAGCTACCCCCAGCGATTGACGGTGCTACCAGTGACTGCACCGCCGGCAAGGGCCCTATTTTCGACAACAGTGGCGGGGGCGAGCCCCAAGATGCCCCGGCACGACGCCACGGCCTCACCCCCGTCTCGCGATCTTTCTCCTCCTCCTAGATCCGGGCGCTGCGCCGGTGTCATCTATGCCGCTTGCAACAAGGGATGGCACGCCCTCTTCTGCGACTGCCACGGACGCCGCCGCGGCGCCCTCACGACGCCGGAGCCCCTAACGCCGCTAGAGGTTGTGGCGCCGCCTTTTCCACCGAGCAGCGCCATCTCAACTGTCGTGCCACCGCAACCGCCGGCTCCCCTTCCCTCGCGCACCACTCCGCCCGCGGAGCACGTGCGAAGCCTTTCTCTGTCCCCTTGCGTTTCGCTTCGGGGTGGCGTGCTATCAGGTATGCCTAGAAATCACACAGCAAAAGCCACATGTAAATGTTTTTGCGTACCTTCCTTTTTCTGATAACATTTCCACGATTTGCTGGGGCGATGCAGGTGACTGTTCCAGTGCTAAAGCGCCACCGGTCGCGACTCCCCTCGCCACCAAATCGGAGCCTGTGGGCGGTGCGTAATGCAGCGGCGCGATAATCGAACAGGTTGAGCGCATATGCCCGTGGTGCCTTCTGCCTAGGCCGCCCAGCTCGCTGCCCTCGTTGTTGATCTCGGGCGCCCCCACGAGGCGCTTCGAGATTTCGCCACGTCTGCCAAATGCAATGACGAGCTCCTAGCCCAGCTGGGTCCCTTGGCTGAGACGCAGCGGCAGAACCTAGTACGCGAGCGTGCGCGAGAGGGCAACTCTGGCCAGCTAAGTCCAGATGGCCAACATCGCCGCGCAGGCATCGGCGAAGGCGTTCGGGGACGCGCTTGGCGACCTGCGCCGCCAGCTGTAGTCCATCAAGGCCATGTTGGAGATGGACTTTCGGAGCTTCCACAAGAGCCTGGCACCTCTGGGAGTTCCACTTTACTCCCTTCAGGAGCCCACGGTGGCGCAGTACGCCTTCTCGCTTGGTCGCGCCGCTGAGATCCTTGTCACCCTACCATGGGAGCTGGAGGCGTGCGCCCTCCACGATGGCCGCAGCGTCACCTATTGCACCGTTCAATAAGCACTGTCGTGCCACGCCAGCCATGACGCCGCCTTCAAAACCTCCCTGGTCACTGCTGGTCCCCAGCAAGACCTGAGCCTAGAGGAGCAGCCTCGGGTCAACGATGCTGCACAGCACATGGCAGAGATGATGGCGGTGGGAGGCTCGGAAGATGACGAGGAGGAGGCGACCGCCGATGACGACGACCGTATGGCATCACTTCGATTCTGGCTTAATAGTCACATTGTAATGGTACAGGTCCTTGTCTGCAACTCATGCTTAGGATGCCGTCACCGGGCACGTCGCCAACTTTTGCTGTCTTTTTCCTTCCTGTACAAAGGCAAACTGTCATCGCGCACGAAACGCGCTAACCTTAGGTTTACCTTCCTGATTTGTTCTTTGTAATCTGCTTGTCAGTTTATCCTCATGTGCAATCCCAAATGCTTTTCCTTCTCATCCCGAGATCTACTTTTGTCAGTCTATTCGAGCATCTGAGCCCCGCTGTTTTCTATAAGACTAATTGCAGTAAAATGGGAAGATAGAACAGGAAAACTTTTGAAATGACAAACGGAGCGGTGCCTATGCGCTGGCCGAGATGAATGTTCTTTCCTTAGATCATTTGGAACTTTAAACCCGTGTAATCTCTCCAGACTCCTCTTAGCCTTGCATGGCGGAGACTAATAGGCTGTTTGGTTGCCTTCTCTCAGGAGCCTGGCCTGTCCGACTCAGCTAGGCTAGTGAGATACGGGATGTGCAGATGCAGAGACAGTGTTTGGTTGAGTGTTTAGTAGGCGAATATTTTGAAATTTATATAGCTAGTGTGGTCTAGTTTTGTTCGAAAAATGTCAGAAATCCATTTTTGGAATCGGTTCGGTAATCGGATATGCTAATAAAAAGATACAAACAAAAAAGGAAAAAATAAAAAGTTATCTGCCACGTTAGCAGTCCATGCATGGCTTGATATGGTGACTGACTGTGGCCCCATGCACAGAACACGAGACCGCCATACGTTGCATCCAGAAAAACGCTCATTTTCTGTGTTTCTCCAGAGTCAGGCTGCATGGAGAATCTTGCATCCACAGGGCCAGGCTCAAAACCAGATGCAGGCAACCAAACACAGGAAAAAAGCTAAGATTCTGCATCTGTAGATGCAAATCTCTGTAAATGCAGCCAGCCAAACAGCCTATAAGCAACTGGAAGTGATCTATGACACCAGTGCCCTTGTTGGCACTTGGTACCCAGACCGAGCGGAAACACTGTGCTATATACGACTTCCATTCGGTTTGCTTCGCACGACGCAATGATATGTGGTCACCCTTATTACAAAGGGGCCGGCCGACCATAAGTACTTGCAACAAAACGCTCGACGAGCACCGCCAGGGCACAACGCAGCCAAGAAAATGACAAAGTGGCTAAAAAAAGGAGCACACAAAGAGCAGTTGATTTCAGGAAAAGGCAAGTATCACATACCGCCCTAGCCCCCTGGCCGATCAGGAAAGAGAGACTCTTTGCTGGTCGGCAAAGCAAAACAAGGCTACACTTACATAGCTTATGTGTAGAACTTCCTCAGTTCCTCAATGTTCCATGTATTGGTTAGCTCGCGGCCATCCTCCATGGCGAGCCTGACTAAGCCTGGATGAGATACTGAGACCACTTTGTACGGGCCCTCCCCACGGGGCAGATAGTTTGCTACGACCTTCTTGTGCCTGCACTTTGTGCTAGACAAGGTCACCCACTACCGGTGTTCTCTCGTGTACCCTTGTCGCATGGCAGCGCCTTAGGGTTTGCTGGTATCTTGCAGCCATTAGCACTACTCCGTCTTGGACTTCCTCTAGGAAGTTGACCTCTGCTTGGCGGCGCTCCCCTTGATCAGCTTCATTGTACGCTACCACCCACGGCGATCCGAAGGACAGCTCGGACGGCAACACTACTTCGACACCATATACTAGGAATAATGGAGTTTCTCCCATTGCCCTGTTGGTCGTGGTGCGCAGCACCCATAACAATGTCGGTACCTCCTCCACCTATTGCTAGTCGTGCTTCTCCAACCGATCAAATGCCCTTGTCTTGAGCCCCTTGAGAACTTTAGCATTAGTGCGCTCCACCTGCTCATTGTTCTTGGGGTATGCAACAGATGCAAAGCAGAGCTTGGTGCCCATGTCTTCACACCACTCCTGGAAGTCACAGCTCTTTAACTGGGTACCATTGTCGGTGATTAATTGTCGGTTGGTGACTATAAAGCGCACAAAGGTGCTTCTCATGAACTTGATGACTATCGCTGCCGTGATGGCTGGAACCGGCACAGCCTCTACCAACTTGGTGAACTTGTTGACGGCGATGAACTGATGTGTGAATCCCCCTGTGGCACGTGGGAATGGACCGAGGATATCCAACCTCCATACCACGAACGGTCAAGAGAGAGGAGTGGTTTGCAGAGCCTAGGCTTGTCAGTTGATCTGCTTGGCATGAAACTAGCAGGCCTCACATCTCCTCACCAACTTGGAGGCATCCTGGAGGGCAGTGGGCCAATATAACCCCTAGCAGAACACTTTGCCGACCAGGGTGCGACTACCCGCATGGATCCCATCCATGGATATCAGAGAGCACCTTGCTTCCCTCTTCCCGAGTGATGCACTTCGTAAGAACTCCATTTTCACCCCAGTGATACAGGTCCCCACATAGTAGGGCGTAGCGCTTGGCCTTTTGTGAAATTTTCTCGGGTGAGGCATCATCGTCGAGGATTACTTGGTCCCGCAGGAATGATAGGATAAGATCTATCCACTTACCCTCCGGGCCATGCGTGGCTACCAGGTTATGATCACCGATGTACTCCGACTGGACTGGCGTTTCCACCTCCACTGCCGTAGCTGTTCTTCTGCCTTCCCTCCCCGAATCGGAGGCTGTGGCAGGGACATTACCGTCCCTCCCATGATCGGTGGTTGCATCAAGTACACCATCGTCCCCGTCAGAATTGTGCGACTCGATAGAAGGTCGCATAAGTCTTTCTTCGAAGAGGCCGGAACAGATGCTCGCGCGGAGGTGAGCTGGGATAACGCATCTGCCATATAATTGTCCCGCGGGGGAATGTGCTTGAAACCCAATCCCTTGAAACGACACTCCATTTTTCGGACCTCGTCTAGATATGCTGCCATGGTGGGGTCCAAGTGCTAGAACTCCTTCCCCGCCTGGTTGACGACCAGGAGGGAATCACCCTTGACTTGAAGACATCGGACGCCCAGCGTAGCCGCAGCGTGGAACCCGGCGAGCAAACCCTCGTATTCAGTGGTGTTGTTGGTGGCCTTGAAATCCAAAACAAATGCGTACTAGAGGGTGTCTCCCGCTGCATATACCAAAACAGCCCTAGTCCCCGAGCCTTTGGGCCGGAAGTAGCCGTCGAAGTAGAGAATCCATAGTGGGGGGCGCTCCTTAGCTTCTGGATCGATGGACGACCACTCGGTGATGAACTTCGCCAATGCATGGCTCTTGACATCGGTGCGTGGGCAAAATTTGAGATCAAACTCCCCCAATTCCAAGGTCCACTTGGCGACGCGGCCTTCGACTTCTCTGTTGTGTAGGATCTCGCGCAGCTAGTACTTGGTGAGCATCGTGACCTGCCGCCTCTAGAAGTAGTGCCGCAGCTTCCTTGAAGCTATTAGCACCACATAGAGCATCTTCTGGTGCTGCGAATACAATGTCTCCGCGTCGTGTAGCACCTTGCTGATGTAGTAGGCCAGCCTCTGCACGCCCTCCCTTTCCACCACCAATGCTATGCTAACTACCTTAAGGGTGGTCGCGATGTACAACAAAAGTAGCTCCCCAGGTTCCGGTGCAACGAGCACAGACGGGGAGGACAGGTACCTTTTCAAGTCCTCGAACACTCGCTGCGCCTCCTCGATCCACTCGAAATGGTTGGTCTTCTTCAGCAACTTGAATAGGGACAGACTTTTCTCCCCTAGACGGGCGATGAACCGCCCCAGTGAGGTCAGGCAGCCAACCAAGCATTGTATATGCTTGAGCCGTGTAGGCGGCTTCATGTTCTCGATGGTGGCGATCTTGTCCGGGTTCGTCTCAATGCCACGATAAGACACGAGGAACCCCAGCAGCTTGCTGGATGGGACGCTGAAGACGCACTTCTCCGGGTTGAGTTTGATGGAGTACTTCCAAAAATTGGCAAAAGTCTCTTCCAGGTCGACGATCAGTCCTTCGCCCTTTCTCGCCATCACCACGAGGTCGTCAACGTACACCTCAAGGTTTCTTTTGACTTGCGAATGGTGGGCGATGTGCATGGCCCTCTGGTAAGTTGGGTCGGCATTTTTCAACCCAGAAGCCATTCTTATATAGCAATACACGCCCATGGGGATACAAAAGTTGTCTTCTCTTCGTCATCCAAAGTCATGCAGATCTGGTGGTACCCGAAGTACGCATCCATAAAGCACAACAGCTCACACCCTGCCGTAGAGTCGATGATGAGGTCGATGCGGGGCAAAGGGTATGGGTCCTTTGGGCAGGCTTTGTTGAGGTCGGTGAAGTCCACGCACATACTCTAGCTCCCGTTGGATTTCTTGATGAGGATGGGGTTGGCGTGCCACTCAGGGTGAGCGACACTCCTAATAACCCCCGCCTTCAGCAACTTGTCCACCTCTTCACGGATGGCATCCTGTCGCTCCTACGACTGTCGCTGGATCTTTTGCATGATCAGGCGCACGCCTAGGAACATTGCCACTCATTGCTCGATCACCTCCCTGGGGACCTCGGTCATGCCAGACAGTTGCCAAGCAAACACGTCGGCATTAGGCCGGAGGAAGGTAATGAGCGCGTATTTCTATTTGACGCTGGGACTAGCGCCCACGGTCTTGGCGGGCTCGGCATCACTCAGGGAGACCACCTTAACCTCGTTGGATGAACCAGGGGAGGCATGGGTCTTCGCCGGAGGAGCCCCCAGGATCGAGGCACTGGACTTTTGTGCGCAAACAGCGCCCGTGTCGGGGATAAAATCACGACCCATTGCCATGGCCCACTCCCTGACGGCCCAATCGAACAGCCTACCAGGGCCCAGCTCCCTGGAAGGTTCTATCTGGCCCATATGCATCCTGCCGAACAGCTTCCTGGCTGGCACGGTGCGTAATGGCCAAGACTTCCTGTTTGAGTCCGACTCGAACAGAGTTCTGCACGGCTACGTGAAGACCCGGACGTGGTTTCCCGGATTGGAATAGGAGTTGTGATCCCCAAGAATTGGAGTATACCTTATCTACCGCGGGATGTATTTGGCATGTACCGAGTTCGCATTTAACTCGTGGTCACCTACCCGATTATCCCCCAGTAGGTCGGTTGTTCGACACTATATAAACAGGGCCTCTACGACGTGTAGAGGGCACTGGATCTTACGCCAGAAGATCAAGACTTAGCATATCATCGCATATTACTTCCTTGTACACCCATAATCTCGCCGAGACTTGTTCGTCTCGTCGAGCCACCTCTTGTATTCATCTCTGATATATAAGAAAGGCTGGACGTAGGGCTATTATCTCTCCCGAGAGGCCTGAACCAGGATAAAAACCCTGTCTCCCTGTTCGTTGCTGTTCGTGGTTGTTCGGCGTGTCTTCTATCCCCTCTTTAAAGAACCTTAGCGACTTGAGATCGATATCTCAACCGTCGACAGCCCGCCATATCCAACGTCCGCCTGTCGCACCGCAATGCTTTAGGCCTGTCCACCTTGATGACAATGGGACCGCTGGGCCCCGGGATCTTTACCACCATGTAGGCATAGTGGGTTGCCGCCATGAACTTGGTCAGTGCTGGCCAGCCAAGCAGGGCGTTGTAAGGAAGATCGAAGTCTGCAACCTCAAACTCGATCACCTACGTACGAAAATTGTCAGCGTCCCCAAAGGTCACGGGAAGGCAGACACGACCCAGGGATAGAGAATCAGTCCCCGGGGTGACGCCATAGAAAGTGAGCACCAGAGCTAGGTCGCGCTTCTGGATCTGCAACGCCCGACAAACTCTTGAGGACAGGAGGTTGATAGAGCTGCCCCCATCCACCAGCACCCGTTCAAGCTTCACATTCCGGACCGTAGGTGACACCGCGATCGGGAGATGCCCTAGGCCAGCAGTGCTCTCGGGGTGGTTGGCCTGACTGTAAGTGATCGGCTCCTCCGACTATCTCAGCTGCCTCTTCGACCCCTCACTCGGTGCAATGGCACACACTTCACTCATGAGCTGCTTCAACTTGGTATTGGAGGGATAGGTGGCCGAGCCACCATGGATGTACGCCACCTCATGCTGCGCCCGCTAAAAACCCAACGGCGCGGGGTCATTGTCCTTGTCGTCCTTCGGCGGCCTACGCTCTTGCACCCACTGGTCCACGAGCTTGCTCACAACCTGACCGTCAACCAGATCATGAGTGTTGGTCCGATGGTTGGGACCGTAGGTTCTACCATCCCATTCCCCCCCCCCCCCGACGGTTATCCCGCCGATCGCCGCGGGCACCGCGTCGTCCCTTCTCTTGATCATCGCGGTCACCACGGCACCTGCCGCGGTCATTCTTCCATCTGTGACGAAGCCACGGGCTGCTCTCCTTCTGCTCTTGTTCGGCGGCCAAGACCTGCCCGGTCTCGTCCGCCTTGCGTTTCTTCTTGTCTTTCCTGCCGGAGCCTTTAGAGGTTCCGGCATCTCTCCCCGCCGTGCCACACGTGTGGGCCGACAGGCGGGTCCGAGCTTCTTAGATCAAGAGGAAGGTCCCGTTCAAAAAAAAAAACCTATCAAAAGAAGGTTGGCATAGATTAGACCTAAATATCCAGCAAGATAATTTTTTTTGCGAAACATGCAGGTAGGGTTTGTTTTGTTTATTAGCATAGATGTTTTATCTCTAAACACCAAATAACTTCCTTTTATTTTTCTAGATCACAGGAAATCTCAAGGATGTACGTACGTAGTGTCGTATGACTTGGATCTTTGTATTGAATGCTAAAATCAAGTTTCTAAAACTATTTTGAAATTAAGTGGATGTCGCTTAGCCTCTCATTTATTTTTTCTAATTATCCCGGAGCATCGAGAAGGAAACAACATGCAAGAGAGCCATTGGTGGACCAAGACCTCTTTCTGTTCTCTCTGTCCATTCTCTCTATATTCTCCCCATGTTCAAAAGTACAACCCTCTTACCTATTTCCACTGAAAATTTGGATGAGGAGAAGCCGTATGCAAGAAGGAAGCGACGTGCGATAGTACAAATCATTTGTGGAACAAGATTTCTTTTTATTCTTCATCCTCTCTATATCGTACCCCTTTTTGTTCAATCGCTATTCCCTCTTATCTATTCTTGCGAGAAGATTGGATTGAGAGTACCGCCGAAAAAAAGGAAGAAAGAGAAACGTCAGAAACCAAAGATGGTCATTACAGGAAGTATAAAAGAAGGAGATTGCCGAATAAGGAGAAAAGAAATGTGGGCGAGAAGGCCACAAACAAACCGAGGATCATGACAAAAGGATACCGATATGGCTTGGAGATACAAACATCCCTTGGAGAAACAAAGAGTATGTCATTTTTGGAAATCGTCCAGAAGAAACCAAAGGTTCACGTCATGGAGAAAGAAGGAAGCGTTGTCGGTACAATAAATACCGGGGTATGAAGAGTCCTAAGGAAGGCTAAGAGTGCAGGCGGGCTCCACGCGTCAGGCGGGCGACCAGCCCCAGTGGCGTGGCGCGCCTCGGTCATCAGCGGGCCCCACGCGTCAAAGGCGACTGTGCCCCGCCATGCTGGCGAGCCCCTTTAAGGCCTCCCACTGTCAAGCGGGGCCCGCGTGGCAGGGAGCGTCCCGAAAGGAGTCTTCTGGGCGAAGGCTCCCCCTGCTGCGAAGGACGAGCGCATTCAATGCGACATTACGCGCGGATAGACAGATGAAGAGATGATTACCGCCACAGTGACCTCTGCAGGTCTGATCAACTGTCACTGTGGCGCAGCGGAATTGACCGGCAGAGAGAGAACTCACCGTCGTCAGGATGGCCGCCCGCGTCAGAAGGGGCAGAGCTGGGCCCCGCCCGCAGTCTCACTGGCGTGTTCCTGCGGGTCAGAAGCCACTTGCGAGGCACGCGTGGGCGGCACCGTGCGGCGCAGTAGCAGCACGTTTTCGTCTCTCCTGTCCTGTCCCTTGTGTCTTATCAGTGTACTAAGCGCATCAGATCGCTTACCCCTCGGCTCTCTCCGACTCAAGGCTTGTATAAAAGGGAGGAGAGAGAAGCGAGAGGGGTTCAAACATTCTCAGAATCGCATTCCACACAACCACAACACGGAAAAGAGCTAAGGCTCGGCAGGAGTAGGACTATTACCCGCGAGGGGGTCCGAACCTGGGTAAACCCTGTGCGTCGCTCCTTGCCGCGTTCTACGCTCAAATCGAACTGAGCTCGAGCTGGTCGGCTAGCAGGATAGAAATCTGATAGGGGTGTGATCCGCAGTGGTTGAGCGGAGAGCACGCCGTCAAGCATCAATAATGGAATCGAGTAAAATCAGAATGCGTAGTCAAAGCGTGATGGTTCATAACCCACAGGTCCCGGGATCGATCTTGTTTGTTGAAAGGAGCATGTGCCTTCCCGAAGGTTGATTTGAAGTCAGCATATTCTGGTTAAAGATCGAGCAAAGAAGAGGAATTAGAATTTTCTTCCCTCTCATCTATCCCCTTGTCTTCTAACTGTTGCCTAGTCTTCGAATCTAGGGGATAAGATTCCGCTAAAAGGGGAGGAATACCCACCCTTCCCTTCTCTGAACCCCTGGGAAGGATTTTGTTAAGGGGGGAGATTTGTGATGTCCTGCCATACCCTTCTCCAAATCTCGGGGACGAGATTCTGTTAAGGGGGGAAGTTTTGTGACATCCTAATAAAATTATTAGGTGTCCCAAGTGTTTCTAAAAGATATGAAATATAAGGTGAAATTTGGTTTTATTATTTGTATAGATAAAACCTATTACAGCTATTATTTTATGGTCCGATAGACTATTGTATGCACAAGCCTTACCTAAAATTGGGATGGGGCAGTGTCACCACGTTCCCAAGGTTCCTAAATACATGTCTTACCTTTTCCTAATTTTTAGGAAGCCAGAAAATTCGGATTTATCCCAAAAAGGCCCAATTTTGAAGGTATTTCGCATGCAATCATGAGGAATCCTAATCCGCAAATTCTCCAAAAATAGAGGAGTGTTCTAGAAGCCCTAGATAACCTGATCACCAAGTTTCGGCCACAAACTCCCATGGAAAGTCAGGATCCTAGTTCGACAAGTCTCGAATTCTAATCCGAGTCGGTGTAGACTTTCTAATTCTTCTCCAACCCAACCTAGCCGAATCCACCCTCTTCCCCAGCACTATATAAACCCCCTAAGACCCCCTTTCTATTCACAACTCGTGGAGCCCCAAGGTTGGAGCCCTAGCCACCAAATCCAAACCCTTGATTAGATACTGCCACATTGCAGAGCTCATCGAGACGGTCAAGATGGATATATGGATCACCTATTTTGGCCAAGAATTGAGCAAGATACAAGCCACCGAAGTTTCTCTCTCCTCTCTGTCCTCCGCCGCCGCCGACATCGCCGCAGGCAAACCTCGTCCGTCGCCGCCCTAGATTCCGTGTCCACCAATCCCCAGCCGCCACGCGCCCGCCACCACCGCCAATTTCCCGCCCGCACGCGCCTGCGCCGTGTCCGCCACGTGTCGGCCGTGTCGTCGTCCTGTGTGTAGTCCCACGCGGACCCACCACCACATGTCGCCCTCCCATTGGTCGTCACCGATAGCCAACGGCGCCACCACACGCCCCATCACCGCAGATGGCTTGTTGTCTTGCCACGCCTTAATCGCATGATGGGGCCCACCTATTTGTTCTGAAACTTCCCGGAATTGTTCAGAGAGCATCGTAGCCCCGATTCAGGTGATTCTAGATCCATTAAATTACAAATAATTTCTAGAATTTTAACATATTTTATTATTATATTTTCATTGCTTGGATCTGCTGTTTGCTTGGGTTTCCTTGATATATGTGTAGATAACGTTTTTTCGGAACTGGGTACTTTTGCCGGGAATTTCTATAGGAGATCCGTAAAGGTCCGACTTCTTCGAAGGCAAGCACTAGTTTGCATATTCCTATCCCATGTTTTACAATTCCTCTTTATGCCTTTATGTTTTTAATTGCTACTCTTGCATACATATTAGACTAGTGTGTGAGTACCCAACCATGTTAGTCTTTCACTATCATGTTGTAGCCTTGATTGATGAACCCCTCTATAGTTCCTTAGCCTATCCTTTGATTAGATGTTAGGTTTGCATTGGTTGATCACTTGTTAAAATGAGAAGGCGAAGCCGAGGCTTCGACGATTATTTCGATTAAATCCTAATCAACTAAAATCAATGTGTGGTTGGTTAGAGGAGACCCAGTTGAGGTGGTTTCTGGGTTGTGGTTGTGGTATGGAGGTCTCCTCTACTAAGGACTCAAGCTTGTGACATGCTAGACCAAACCAAACAGTACAGCCACTTGTGCCTTTGGCCCTAGCTTAGTACCCTACGTAACCTACTAACCACTTGCTCGTAGGCTGGCCGGTTATGGTTCGATACTTTTGCCCTAGGGTGAGGCTAGCTACTTTACCTGAGGGGTAGGTTCGTTCTTGAGACCGAATGGCTTAAATGGGGAACGCCCCCGGGTGGTATCCAGAAGTAGTAGGCGCCCTACCGCGGTGGGCACCGGCGGGGCTGGGGAAACCAAAAGAAAGGGCAGGCGAAGTGGTAGGCGTAGTAGGCTGGAAAGGCCTTGTACCGTATCTCCTTCGGGATGAGACGGGGCTTGTGGGGAACATGTACACACTCTGCAGAGTTAAAACTATCATGATAGCCGTGTCCACGGTTATGGACGGGGCGAGAGGTTTTCACATGTAGTCCCACCTTTTTAATAATTAAACTTGACTAGTGTAGGTTGGGATTGGCCTGGTGTGAGGATGCACCTTCCTTTGACAATTGTTGGTAATATCTTGCGACCATGCATTCACTCAATTAAAACTTGACAACTAAAATTTGTTTAGTAATAGGTTTTGTGTAAAATAACCTTTCCTCCATCCCTTGCCTTTGCATACATTGTTAAGGATCGCTTGCTGGGTAGCCGCGTACTCATGAGGTACTGGTCTGGGCCTAGTATCAGATCATGGTGCCTGGTTCCCTGTGGTGACGCAGGGGGTCGTGACACGTAGCGCATAGGACAGTGCAGATCGAGTGGCGGCCGTGTGTGGCCGGTAAGCGGCCGATGGGGGGGGGGGGTATTGTGGTCAGCCTGATGTGAGGCCGATCACAAAAGTAACTTTTGTGGTCGGCCTAGAATTTGGCCGACCACAATACTCCACTTTTGTGGCCGGCCTAACTTCAGGCCGACCACAATACTCAACCTTTGTGGTCGGCAATTGTTATGGCCAACCACAAAGACCCTCTCCCCCTCCCCCGGCTCTAATTTAAGGCCGTCCCGCCCCTCGGTCGACACTGTCCTATTCGTCATCAAATGTTTTAGGGCATCGACGATGCATTGTAATTTCTGTTCAAGCGTCTACATTGGCCTCTGTCACATTTTCGTAACTTTGAGTTCGACCTTAAACGTTCGTGGACCGAAAGATAACGCTAAAGTCTCGCCAAGTAGGGAGAATGCGCCGACCATGCAACTCATGACGATATAGCCCCGTGGATCGACTTTGGATGTGTTCGGAATGCCCTAGAACCTCACGTAGCGCATAGGACAGCGTAGATCGAGTGGCGGCCGTGTGTGGCCGGTAAGCGGCCGATGGGGGCCGGGGGGTATTGTGGTCGGCCTACAATTTGGCCGACCACAATACTCCACTTTTGAGGTCAGCCTAACTTCAGGCCGACCACAATACTCAACCTTTGTGGTCGGCAATTGTTAAGGCCAACTAGAAAGACCCCCCTCTCCCCGGCTCTAATTTTCGGCCTTCCCGCCCCTCGGTGGACACTGTCCTATTCGTCATCTAATGTTGTTAGGGCATCGACGACACATTGTAATTTCTTTTCAAGCGTCTACATTGTCCTGCGTCGCATTTCTGTAACTTTGAGTTCGACCTTAAACGTTCGTGGACCGAAAGATGACGCTAAAGTCTCGGCAAGTAGGGAGAATGCGCCGACCGTGCAACTCATGACGATATAGCCCCGTGTATCGACTTTGGATGTGTTGGGAATGCCCTAGAACCTCACGTAGCGCATAGGACAGCGTAGATCGAGTGGCGGCCGTGTGTGGCCGGTAAGCGGCCGATGGGGGTCGGGGGGTATTGTGGTCGGCCTACAATTTGGCCGACCACAATACTCCACTTTTGTGGTCGGCCTAACTTCAGGCCGACTACAATACTCAACCTTTGTGGTCGGCAATTGTTAAGGCAGACCACAAAGACCCCCTCCCCCCCGGCTTTAATTTAAGGCCGTCCCACACCTCGGTCGACACTGTCCTATTCGTCATCTAATGTTTTAGAGCATCGACGACACATTGTAATTTCTTTTCAAACGTCTTGTTGACACGAAAAGTGGACTTCTCGCGAACACACGTGACGAAGCGTCAATTCTAGGATTGCGTCGCAACTAAAGACCAAGTGTGCCAGTCAATTTGACCTGTAAATTGACAAGGAGTAAATTGTCAGTGACTTAGCCCTAATCGGCTTTTAAATAGCCAGATCAGGTTATTTTGTAATCGGCTTTAAGGAACCCGATTACCAGATCTATCGGCTTATTGCCTGATAGAGCAAATAAATGTGAATAAGCGTTTAATCCTAAATCTTTTACTTCTTTTAATTTTGGTATTTTTATGTTTAATATTAGCAATAATTCTCTATATCAATGTAATAGATTAAACCGAGGAACAGATTGAATAGATTGGTCAAGCCAAGACAGTATTCAGATCTAAACCTAGATATAAGCCAATAAACCGATTCAAAGATTTAAGACTAATATGGGTAAATGCAATACAGATCGGTAAACATCTATATGTGTAAGATCCTAAACAGAACATACGCAAGATCGATCAAACGAGACAGTCGCATACATCGGATTCAGAATAAAACACATAAGAGATTTAACAATCGGCATTTCGGGATAAACACATATTACAGATCGATTAGATCGAGACAATGCAATATGCGAGAACATATTAAAGATCGGTAAAACCGAGACAGTTTAATATACTTTGTATACATGAGATCAAGATGATGCAGCCATGCATACGGGGTACAAGGAGAGAATCGATTATCCCATCCAGATAGCTCTACCTGTGAGATGAAGCCTTTCGACGATGTCGATCAGATTCGAAAAGGGGTTTTTGCGTATTGTGTTTGATGTCCCTGTTTTTGAGATTTAAAGTCCTATTTATACTATTACAAATTCGATACCGATATGACTTGATTCACCGTGTCGGTCCCGATCAGATCGTATTCCTTCCGAATTCTGAGATCTATCGGTATTCTTCGATATGCGTTCTTTCCTTTCCGATGAAGCCCATTTTCTGATTCGGCCCAATAATTCTGATATTTAGCCATTATACCATATCCGATTTTCCTAGCAAATTTGGGTGTCAACACGTCTATATTGGCCTGCGTCGCATTTCCGTAACTTTGAGTTCGACGTTAAACGGTCGTGGACCGAAAGATGACGCTAAAGTCTCGGCAAGCAGGGAGAATGCGCCGATCGAGCAACTCATAACGATATAGCCCCGTGGATCGACTTTGGATGTGTTGGGAATGCCTTAGAACCACACGTAGCGCATAGGACAGCGTAGATCGAGTGGCGGCCGTGTGTGGCCGGTAAGCAGCCGATGGGGGCCGGGGGGTATTGTGGTCGGCCTGATGTGAGGCCGACCACAAAAGTAACTTTTGTGGTCGGACAATACTCCCCTTTTGTGATCGGCCTAACTGCAGGCCGACCACAATACTCAACCTTTGTGGTCGGCAATTGTTAAGGCCGACCACAAAGACCCCCTTCCCCCCGGCTCTAATTTCCGGCCTTCCCGCCCTTCGGTCGACACTGTCCTATTCGTCATCTAATGTTGTTAGGGCATCGACAACACATTGTAATTTCTTTTCAAGCATCTACATTGGCCTGCGTCGCATTTCTGTAACTTTGAGTTCGACCTTAAACGTTCGTGGACCGAAAGATGACGCTAACGTCTCGGCAAGTAGGGAGAATGCGCCGACCGTGCAACTCATGACGATATAGCCCCGTGGATCGACTTTGGATGTGTTGGGAATGCCCTAGAACCTCAAGTAGCGCATAGAACAGCGTAGATCGAGTGGCGGCCGTGTGTGGCCGGTAAGCGGCCGATGGGGGCCGAGGGGGTATTGTGGTCGGCCTGATGTGAGGCCGACCACAAAAGTAACTTTTGTGGTCGGCCTACAATTTGGCCGACCACAATACTCCACTTTTGTGGTCCGCCTAACTGCAGGCCGACCACAATACTCAACCTTTGTGGTCGGCAATTGTTAAGGCCGACCACAAAGAGCCCCTTCCCCCCGGCTCTAATTTCCGTCCTTCCCGCCCCTCGGTCGACACTGTCCTATTCGTCATCTAATGTTGTCAGGGCATCGACGACACATTGTAATTTCTTTTCAAGCATCTACATTGGCCTGCGTCGCATTTTCGTAACTTTGAGTTCGACCTTAAACGTTAGTGGACCGAAAGATGACGCTAACGTCTCGGCAAGTAAGGAGAATGCGCCGACTGTGCAACTCATGACGATATAGCCCCGTGGATCGACTTTGGATGTGTTGGGAATGTCCTAGAACCTCAAGTAGCGCATAGAACAGCATAGATCGAGTGGCGGCCGTGTGTGGCCGGTAAGCGGCCGATGGGTGCCGAGGGGGTATTGTGGTCGGGTTCGATGTGAGGCCGACCACAGTATCTTTTGTGGTCGGCCTACAATTTGGCCGACCACAATACTCCACTTTTGTGGTCGGCCTAACTTCAGGCCGACCACAATACTCAACCTTTGTGGTCGGCAATTGTTAAGGCCGACCACAAAGACCCCCTCCCCCCCAGCTCTAATTTCCGGCCATCCCGCCCCTCGGTCGACACTGTCCTATTCGTCATCTAATTTTTTAGGGCATCGACGACACATTGTAATTTCTTTTCAAGCGTGTACATTGGCCTGCGTCGCATTTCCGTATCTTTGAGTTCGACCTTAAACGTTCGTAGACCGAAAGATGACGCTAACGTCTCGGCAAGTAGGGAAAATACGCCGACCGTGCAACTCATGACGATATAGCCTCGTTGATCTACTTTGGATGTGTTGGGAATATCCTAGAACCTCAAGTAGCGCATAGAACAGCGTAGATCGAGTGGCGGCCATGTGTGGCCGGTAAGCGGCCGATGGGTGCTGAGGGGGTATTGTGGTCGGCCTGATGTGAGGCCGACCACAAAAGTAACTTTAGGCCGACCACAATACTCCACTTTTGTGGTTGGCCTAACTTCAGGCCGACCACAATACTCAACCTTTGTGGTCCGCAATTGTTAAGGCCGACCACAAAGACCCCCTCCCCCCTGGCTCTAATTTCCGGCCGTCCCGCCCCTCGGTCGACACTGTCCTATTCGTCATGTAATGTTTTAGGGCATCGACGACACATTGTAATTTCTTTTCAAGCGTCTACATTGGCCTGCATCGCATTTCCGTAACTTTGAGTTCGACATTAAACGTTCCTGGACCGAAAAATGACGCTAAAGTCTCGGCAAGCAGGGAAAATGCGCCGACCGTGCAACTCATGACGATATAGCCCTGTGGATCGACTTTGGATGTGTTGGGAATGCCCTAGAACCTCACGTAGCACATAGGACAGCGTAGATCGGGTGGCGGTCGTGTGTGTCCGTTAAGCGGCTGATGGGGGCCTGTATTGTGGTCGGCCTGATGTGAGGACGACCACAAAAGTTACGGCCTACAATTTGGCCGAACACAATACTCCACTTTTGTGGTCGGCCTAATTTCAGGCCAACCACAATACTCAACCTTTGTGGTCGGCCAATGGTCCGACCACAAAAGTACCCTTTTTTTTGAACTTTTGGAGCGCGTGCGCTAAGTCCTTTTTAGGTTAGTTTCTTCCTCTCTCTCACACACTCACTCACAGACAGCCTCCACGCCACCGCCCCTCCTCGCCGCCACCCCAACGCCGCCGCCTCCACGTCGGCGCCCCTCCACGAGGCGAAGCCCTTCACGCCGCCATGCCTCCATGCCGGCGCCTCCACGCCGCCGCTTTTTACGCCGCCGCGCCTCACGCCGGCGCGCCACTCCACGTTGCGCGCCCTCCATCCCGCCGCCCCTCCACGCCGTCCCTCCACGCCGCAGCGCCTTTCACTCGGCCGCGCCGACTCGACGGTGGGCTCCTCCATGCCGCCGCCTCCTCGACTCCTCTGCGGCCCTCCACGCCGCCCGTACCCATCCAGCCGCCGCCGCTCCCTCCCTCCGCGTCCTCCACGCTGCGCGTCCCTCCACGCCCGCCGACACCTCTCCAAGCCGCCGCACACCTCCACGCTGCTGCCTGACGCCGCCACCTCCACGCCCCCGCGCGCTCCACGCCGCTGCCCGACGCCGCCACCTCCTCGCTGCCTTCCGACGCTGCTTGATGCCGCCTTTCGATGTCGCTTCCGTCGCCGAGCTGGCGAGCTGAACTGCTGAAGCCATGATTCCCACGAAGTAATGCTTAATGCTTTTGCTTAATTAAATAGTTAAATGGTCTCCTGCTTAATGCTTTTGCCCAATGCTTAATGCTTTTGCTTAATGGTCTCCTGCCTAGCTGCCTCCTGGTCCTGGAATAGTGGAATACTACTAGTTAAATAGTTAATGGCTTAATGCTTTTACTTAATTAATTAATTGCTTGCAAGTGATGTAGTGATGCTTCATGCTTGATGCTTGATTAGTTGACTGCTTGTTTAATTTATAGAATTAGCTTTGCTATATGTGAGTATATCACAAACTTCAAACTTGGAGTATGTCACAAACTTCAAACTTGCAATTAGTGAGTTAATACCTGTTCATTCCGTTTGTGAAATACATTTCATTTGTGTCGTTAACCGAGCCAGCATCAAACCCGTTCGGGGCCAATTCATATTTTCGTAAAGAACTCGGACGGTGATTCGTTGTGTTCTATTACGAAAGGTGTTGCGGTCCCGAACTATCCACGTTTTGGACAGCCCACGGATGTGCGTTTGAGTGCGGTGCTCATGGCATGGCGGTGTATCGGTTGGAATTCCGACGGCATAACCCTGACGTTCTTCTAGTGCAAAACATAAGCGGTACGCTGTACTCGTCGTTGCACTAGGGGAACTGTGGGGTTATGCTACCGGAATTTTGACCCGTGCACTCTCATGTCGCGAGTACTGCACTCAAACGCACATCCGTGGGTGGGTAAGCCCTCCTACTTAGCTAGTATTAAGCCGTCTAAACCTAAATTTTGAATGCATGCATGGACGTTAATTAGTAAGCAATGGAAGATCGACGTTGGATGTACAATGGCTGGATGAAGTCTGGACGGCACATGAAAGAGTGGTTCGAAAAGGCAACAGCCTTCGTGGAAGATGCATTCAGAAAATTACCCAACCCTAATGCAGTGGTCGTGTGGTGTCCCTGCGCTGCATGCTCAAACACCGAGAAGAGGACCAAAAGGGATATTAGTAAACACCTCTGTAGGTTTCAAGCCAAACTATTTTGTAAGGATAGCTCATGGTGAGAGAAAGCGACCGGCGGCTGTGTGTAGCCCTGTGGATTTTGGTGAGGGCTATGATGAAGTCGAAGTCGACAGATTGGAGGAGCTCCCCAATGATGTGGCTCAGGCTTACGATCTCTCCCCCGAGGAAGAGTCAGAGCCACTTGGCCAACAATTTGAGAAGCTACTTGATTCTACCAAGTTGCCGCTGCATGAGTACACCGATATGACCGCGCTCTCTGCAGTGTCGCGTCTAATGGCAGTGAAGACCAAATACAACCTATCGGCAAAATTGCTCCAATGACCTTTGCAAACTGTTGGATAGCCTATTTCCGAGTGGACATAGGATGACTCCAAATCTGTACGAGTCAAAGAAACTTCTCAGCGTGTTAGGTATGCCTGGCGAGAGGATAGACTATTGCCCAAATTTTTGCATGCTTTATTGAAAGACCGATTCAGGGCTGACTCATTATAAGCATTGCGATGAGAGTCGATACATGGAAGTTAAAGGACGAGATGGTAAACTGAGACAGACGAAGGTGGCCATAAAAACCTTTCGTTTCTTTCTGATAACTCAATGCCTGTAACGTCTTTACATGTCTAAGTCCACGACACGACACATGAGATGGCACAAAGAGGGCAAACATAGAAAGGAGGGCGTGATGATTCACCTATCAGATGCAGAAGCCTTGAAGCACTTCGATCAACAACACCGTGAATTCGCCATTGAGCCCAGAAATGTGCGAATCGGACTCTCCACCGACGGGTTCACGCCTTTCAATATGACCGCCCAACCGTACTCGTGCTGACCAGTTTTTGCTATCCCGTACAACTTGCCGCCTCAAATCTGCATGAAAGAGGAGTACATGTTCCTTTCGGTTATCATACCTGGGCCTAAGTCTCCCGAAAAAAATTTAGACCTATTTATAAACCACTGGTAGAAGAGCTAACCGACCTGTGGAACAAATAGTTTTGACATATGATAGCTATAAGGGACAGAATTTTAGGATGCGTGCCGCATATCTGTGGTCCATACACGATTTTCCTACATATGGCATGTTCTCGGGGGTGGAGCATGCATGGAAAGTTGTCGTGCCCAAAATGCCTGTGTAACACTGATGCATTCACGCTAAAAAAAGGTGGAAAGGCTTGTTGGTTTGATTGTCACCGTTGTTTCCTAGAGCCGAACCATCCATTTAGGAAGCAAAGAAATGCATTTCGTAAAGGTATGACTGTGACGAAGAAGGGGCCACCAGAACGGTTTGAAGTGCAAGACATAATCGAATGGCATGACGATCTCGAGGAGAAAGGGTACGACACAAACTATGGTAAGGAGCATCATTGGACTCATAAGTGCAGTATTTACAACCTTCCTTATGCAACAGATCTGAAGCAGCCTCACAATCTCGATCTGATGCACCAAGAGAAAAACATGTGCGAGGCAGTCGTGAACACAAACTGGGACATCCCACAAAAGACTAGAGATAGCAAAAATGCTCGAGAGGACTGTGTTTTGATATGTAATCGGCCAGACATGAACCTATACGAGAATGGGTCTAAGCTTAGGGCAAAATATTGTCTTACGCGTGGGCAAACAAGACAGATTTTACTTCGGATTAAGGAAAAGGTTAAATTCCCAGATGGGTATGCGGCGAGCATTCGTCATGCCGTTAGTATAGAGCAATGCAAGTTAAATGGAATGAAACCTTACGACTACAAAGTTTTCATAGAGCATCTATTTCCGGCCGTATGACGTGGATATGTTGACGATGCTATTTGGATCACATTATCAGAGCTTAGCTTCTTTTATCGAGAGCTGTGTGCAAAAGAGCTATCCACATCAAGGATGGAGAAATTGGAGAAGGAGTGCTCGTGACAAAGCTCGAGAAGATTTATGTTCCTGGTTTTTTCAACTGCATGCAACATTTACTAGTGCATCTGCCATATGAAGCTAAAGTCGGAGGGCCAGCACAATACAGGTGGATGTATCCTGTGGAACGCATGATGAAAAGTCTTAGAGCGAAGGTGAAAAACAAAGCACGAGTGGAAGGAAGTATTGCCGAAGCTTGGCTGACTCAAAAGATCGCGTACTTCACGGATTAGTACTTTGCGATGAAGAACAAGGTTCATGTCTCACAGCCAAGGTATAAGAAGGCACGTCGTAGAATTACTTCCACTCTTGAGGTATTTCTTGACCAAGCCGGATGCAATGTTGGTAAAAGCACCACACATGACTTGGATGCAGAGGAAAAGTTTGTGATTCAGTTATACGTGTACGATAACATGGAAGAAGTGAAGGTGTACATTGAGTAAGTTAGTAAATGTCTTAACTAAATTATAAATATATACTTTTGCTATAAATAATTGAAGAAAATATTGTAGTCAATTCATTCAAGAAGAGTGGAGAAGACCAGGTGAAAGAGGATCCTAAGGCCTAGAGGGGGGGTGAATAGGCAATTTTTGAATTCTTTTTCGATTAATCTTAATTAAGCATCATATTAAGAATTACCCAATGCTAGTTGTAATTATCAAGTAAGCGGAAGCGATAAACAAGTCACAACGCAACTAAGACAAGGCATTCAATTTAACACAAACGATGCAAGGAAAGTAAATGCGGGAATTTAAAGGAGAGAGTGACACGGTATTTGTTTGACCGAAGTTCGGAGCCGCAACTCCTACTCTCCGTTGAGGCTACCCCTTGCGCACAAGGACCGGCTCGCTCTCGAGCCTAACGCCTCACTTACTCCCGGTAGTCGTTCCGCCACTCTGGCGAGGTGGACTCCGTCACCCGTACACCGACTCGAGAGTAGCCACACGCCAAGGACTACTCCCAAGCCCTCGTCTCCACGAAGAATGTCTTCAAAAGTAACAAGCCCGAAACGCCCCTATCATGCCGGATCGAAGGACTTCCATGAAGCTCGGTGTTGGGGTTTAATGATTTGTGGCTTTGGATGCTTTGTGGGTGGAGGAATGGCTCTAGAACACCTAATTGATGAGCTATGAATGTGGTAGGTGAAGTGGAGCAGCAAACCTCAAAATAGCCAGCCACTAGGTAGGTATTTATAGCCCCTATAGCAAAACTAGCCGTTGCCCCTCGGAAGAGGACAAAAAGACTAGCCGTTAGCCTCTACCGGACGCCGTCCGATGGGCACCGGACGCCGTCCGACAGGGGCGACTGCTCACAAAAAAAAGCTTTATCGGACGCCGTCCGGTCCCCACCGGACGCCGTCCGACAGCAAGGGAAACTCACGCGCCAAGCCACCGGACGCTCGCCACTTTCGCCCAGACGCCGTCCGACAGCGGAAAACTCAGAATTTTGACCTTGATCGGACGCCGTCCGGTAACAGCCGGACGCTGTCCGACAGTGCGGACTGTGCACGTGTTTTGCTGGTCGGACGCTGTCCGGCTGCGCCCAGACGCCGTCCGACAGAGAGTGATTTCGTGCTAGGATTTTGTGGGAGAGGTTTAGGGTCTATCTTTTCTGTCTAGATATCTCACAAAGGGATATTTGGGTATATTTAGAAGTAGTGGACTACGGAAACCGAGTTTTCGAGAATTCGCAAAGATCCGGCAAGATCCGAGATATTCAAACCCCTTTTAAAATCCGACGAAAAACAGAAAATAAATCCTAACTACTCCTAATCTATACGTGACCTCTTCTCTCGCCCGGTCACGCACTTGAAACCTTGGAGTGGCTTGCAACTTTGTCGTCGCTTCAAATTAGGGTTTTTGCAAAAACGCCGAGTCTTCGCTAGGGTTCCGAGAAGTCCAAAAACCCCCTAGCACTTTATATTAATCAATTTTGACATCAATGCCACTAATAAAAATTAGGACTCAACAATGCTCACAATCTCCCCCTTTGTGGCACTTGATGGCAACTCAAGATAGAATAAAATTTTTGAGCTGCAAAAGGGTTAGTGCAATACAAATATGCGAGTAAATTCAAAACAATAAGACAACCACAACTCGACCACAAAGGTGTGTAAACAAGAGAAGCTCCCCCTAAATCCATGCATAAATAAATTTGAAACCATAAATCAACAAGGTTTAAAACGTGCCAGAGCAACAATCACAACTTAAACAGAGTATCGAGGCAATAAGTAATATTACAGAAAAACAGAGCAACTCGATCTCACTACCCCCTACTAACCCATACTCTCTCTATTTTCTCTAATTTCTCCCCCTTTGTCACCAAGTGACACAAACGGGAAAAGGTCCTAGTCTTGTTGGTCTTGATCCATATCGTCGCCTCCGTCATCTCCTTGACCGCCGGAAGAGGAGCCCTGACCCCTGGGACGCTTGAACAAAGGCATATGAGCTGCAGAGGGTACCGACCGAGGTGAGGATGGATCATCAAATGAATGGGTCGGTAGAGGATTTGGCAAAGAAAAGTTGAGATGGCGACAGATTTCTCCACCAGTAAAATGAATCTTACCAGGAGGAGGATATGACTGTGGTGGAGGCACAAAGGAAGGAGCAGGCCCTGAGGGAGGATATACCCAAGAGTGAACCGGTGGTGGGTAGGCAGGTGGGCGAGGAAAACGCTGATTCTGCTGGTAGGCCTGATAGCTGGTATGAGCATGAGAGTACCATGAGTAAGTATTGGCCCCTTCTGGAACTGGCATGAACATTGCACCCATGTACTGTACAGCTGACTTGAACTCTGCAAATTCATCATTCAAATACGTCTGCTGCCCTGCCAGATCTGTCATCTCCCTGCGGGTGGCTGCAAGCTCTTCTTTCACCTCAGTGTGAAAACTTCTCATTTCCGTGCGCAGACCTCTCATTTCACCTATCAAGGCGTCATACCATGAAGGAGGGGCAGCCGCAGAATAACCCGCACCAGGCGCTGGCACAAACGGCTGCATTGGAGCAGCAGGAGCTGGAGCTGGAGAAGGAGCATCATCGCCAGGAAGATCCAATTTGGGCTTGCTCCCAAGTGAGTTCAAGAAATTCTACATCTGATGCTTTTTGATCCTGTTGTCCCAACCCCTGACTTCATCATCTGATACGCGATGAGTCCTGGAAAGCAATAGGCCAATATAGGGAGCTAGAGGTAGTGCCCTATTGACCTCTCTGAAGATGGCGTCATCGAATTCTCCCATGAGGGTGGCTCCAATATTGATGGTCCTGCCTGTCAGAAGAAATAACATGAACCAGCTACAAATAGGAAGGATTCTGTCGCGATTGCCACCTCGAACAAACAAAGTACTTCAAAGGATAAGATTGATCAAGGCAGGCTCCTGTCGCAATTGATTTGCCTTATCAATACTGATTTCTTCATCATCAAGATCCACATACATAAATCTGACTTCATCCAAAGGAGGATATTTGCCCCTCCAGAGGTCATCTTCATAGGCCATCTCATTTAAGTCAGTTCCAGAGTCAGGGGTGCCCAATACAAAGTTCATGTCCGCCACTGTGATGCCCTGAATACGTCCATCGACTGAGTGATAGCAATTAGCTTCGCCTCATCTTCGGCGATTAGTAGAGTAGCAAAGAACTCACAGCACTTTCTTTGCTCCAAGTCAACTTCTTGTTTGAAATCAATTCGCCAGCCCGGAGTAGAGCTGAAAATGGTGTGAACCTCAGCCTCGCCATCGCTGATATCTCGGTCCAATCAACACAATGGGGGTCTCTTAGACCACCCTTGAAAGCGTAAAACACATGTATAGTCAAGTTTCGAACTTGGTGTAAAACCTGAAGTCTTTGGTGTCCTCTCGCCGCTGAGGGACCCATCTTGCATAAGTGACTGACCTCTTCTTCCTCAAAGTTTTCATAGATAGCTTGAGTACCAGATCATTCATGGGGTCGCCCTCACGACCACGCCTCAATGACATCCTCATCAATCGGGTCCTCGCCAGATGTCTCATCATCAAGATCCTCTACATTTGCAAAGGAAGTCCCCGCCACTCGGTTCCAATTGTATCCTTGATCGCGGCCGATGTCAGATATCCCTCTTGTAGCTTTTCTTAGGCGAGGAGGAGCGGCACTGCTAGCCGTCTCATCAATATAATCAGGATCACCCCGGCTGCCACTGTCACGACGACCACTGAGGGTCCTGCTCAGAGTCATCCCAAACTTTTTCAATGAACACGACATCTCGAATTAAGCTCTCTGACAAAATGTCCACTAACGAAACAATCTCACTGCCAAGACCCACTGACCAAGTGCCAACCACCAATGCCAACCACACCACGAGCCAACCCTGAATACAAGCGCGGGAAAACCTATTCAAAACCTAGAACTCGGTAAACAAAGGAATTTGTCGGGAAAAGAGGTGGGAAGCCGTTACCGATCCCTAGAAGGGGTGGAGGAAGTCGCCGTGCGCGAGGAGATCGTCCCCTAGGCTCTTCACGGTAGGGGAAAGGAGGGGAGCTCGACGGAGACGAGGCGCACGAACGGGGCCGTCCACCTTCAATCCCCGCGGTGGGAATCGAAGAGGAGGACGAGGGGAGGCCGCCGGTGGTGGTGGATGTCGCCGGAGGTTGCCGGAGGGCCTTCCCCGGTGAGGAGAAGGAGCAGGGGCGGCGCCGGTTAGGAGAGAGGAGAGAGAGATGAAATGAGGAAAGAGGGAGGCGGAGAGGTGAGTTATACAGCATTTTGCGCGGTTGGGCCCTGTCGGACGGCGTCCGACAACTATCGGACGGCGTCCGACAGTACGGGTGCAGCGCGAAGTAGCTTCGTCGGACGGGGACGGGGAGAAGCCAGACGGCGTCCGACAGAGAAATTGCAGCGCGGATTGATCTTCGTCGGACGGTGTCCGGTGGCTACCGGACGGCGTCCCGACAAGGAGTATCTTGGCGCAAGCAGGTCCTGCTTGACGGTGTCCGAGCGAATCCGGACGGCGTCCGATGAAGGCTGAAAACGGCGCAACAAGCACTGCTGACCAGTGGGCCCCACCAATACAAGATTTTTAATAAAAATAGTATTTTGAAGAGATATTCTCCATCTTTGCTCAAAATTCAAGGAAGATTCAAACGTGAGCAATTTGAAGTAATTTTTAAATTTTTAATTTTGAAGGGATAAGATTCTAATTTGACAAATAAAACCAAATCAAATTCAAAAACTCAAATTTGATCTTAGAGAGCAAGAAAATGTGTGAACCCAAATTTTACCTTGATTTCTCATATAGGCATGAAAATCGAGCATAGGGATTCACTTTAGAGTTTAAGCACATTTTTTTGAATTTTGGCTCCTTTTCAAATAATTTCAACAATTTTGATGCCATATGATTTTAAAGAGATCAAATATGCATATGGAGCAAAATTTTTTAAAGGGATAAGATTTTCAAATTGAGAAGTTTGAAATGGTAAGAAGATAAAGATAGTCTATGAAGTTCAAATTTGTTTTGGCTTGAAGTATAGGACAAGAATGTGCTAACCCAAAATCAAATTTATCTTTTCACCACTAGAGGGAGTTTTGAGATCATGAGTTGAAATTAAACTCCCCCTAAATGTGACAAGGGTCAAAAGCAAATGGAAATATTCAAATAAGACCCAAAAATCACAAAAACCAATCAACACGCATTTGATCTATCTAGTATGTTGAGTTCATTCCGTAATTTGCAAAACCGTGCCTCATCTAAGGGTTTGGTGAAAATATCCGCCAATTGGTCTTCCGTCAAGACGTAGGCAAGCACCGTCACCCTTTGCAACATGGTCACGAATAAAGTGATGCCGGATGTCGATGTGCTTCAGACGGAATGTTGGACCGGATTGTTGGCTATTTTCACCGCACTTTCATTATCGCATAGAAGTGGCACTTTTTCAAATTTTAGCCCAAAGTCACTAAGTATCCGTGTCATGTATAAGAGTTGAGCACAACAACTCCTCGCCGCTACATATTCCGCCTCCAGATAGATAGCGCCACGTAGTTTTGCTTCCTCAAGTCCATGACACGAGCGCGCCCTAGCGGTGACAACCCCCGAGGTGCTTTTATGATAAATTTTGCAACCGCATAATCCAGTCGGAATAGCCAAGAAGCTCAACACACGCTCCCTTGGGGTACCAAAGTCCTAGGCTAGTAGTGATTTTTAGATATCTCAAAATGCGTTTTAGGCAATAAGATGCACTTCTTTAGGGGATGCTTGAAAACGAGCACACATGCACACACTAAACATGATATCGGTCGAGAAGCGGTGAGATAGAGTAGCGAACCGATCATGGAGCGATAAAGCTTTTGGTCCACGGGCTTTCCAACTTTATTCAAATCAAGATGCCCATTAGTGGCCATTGGTGTTTTGATCGACGGTAATCATCCATAGAAAACCGCTGAGGAGGTCCTTTGTGTATTTCTCTTGACAAATGAAGGTCCTTCCCGGTTGCTTGATTTGAAATCCAAGGAAGAAGGTGAGTTCTCCAATCATCGACATTTCAAATTCCTTGGACATCATTTCTCCAAAGTCCTTGCATTTAGATTTGTTAGTGCATCCAAATATAATATCATCCACATATATTTGACAAATAAATAGGTCATTTTCAATAGACTTTAGAAACAATGTGGAATCAATAGCACCGGTTTTAAATCCTTTTCTAAGAGGAAGTCCCTAAGACGCCATACCATGCTCTAGGAGCTTGCTTGAGACCGTGATAGCGCTTTTAGTGAGCTTATAGACATGGTTTGGGTGTTTGAGGTTTTCAAAACCGGCGGTTGCTCGACATAAACGAGTTCATCAATAAAACCATTTAGAAAAGCACTCTTAACATCCATTTGAAAGAGAGTTATGTTATAGAGAAGTTAATGCCAAAAGTAACCAGATAGCTTCCAATGAGCAACGGGGCGAGGTTTCTCCATAGTCAAGCCTTCGATTTGTGTGAAACCTGGCGCCACCAATCTTGCTTTGTTTCGCACCACTTCACTGTTCTCATCTTGTTTGTTGCGGAAGACCCATTTGGTTCCAATGACATTGTGGTCCTTCGGTCTTTCCACGAGCTCCCAAACTTCATTGCGGGTGAAGTTGTTTAGTTCTTCATGCATGGCGTTCACCCAATCCGCATCCGCCAATGCCTCATCAATGGTCCTAGGCTCAACAATAGACACAAAGGCGTGATGCTCACAATAATTAGCGGTATGAGAACGGGTTCTTACGCCTTGATTGAGATTGCCAATGACTTGATCTAGAGGATGATCCTTGGAGAGAGAGCGGTGTTGTTGGACGGGTACTTGTGGATCAATGCCTCCCCCTTGAGCTTGATCAACTTCAAAGTTTACATCTCCGTCCACCGCTTGATCTTGAGTTGTTGGAGAGGTGTCTTGAGCTTGATTATCGATGGAGGTGGTAGGAGAGACGACTTCATCTTTTGGCACCTCCGGTGAGGGTCGCATTTCCCCCAACTCCATGGCTTCATGTGGTAGCGCATCACATACATTTCTTGTCAAATCTTGCTCATTTTGTGAGCCATTAGTTTCATCAAACTTGACATCATAGGCTTCCTCAACTAGCCCGGTAGAATTATTAAAAACTCGAAAAGCTTTTGAGCGAGAGGAGTATCCTAACATGATACCAACGTCACACCTCTTTTGGAACTTACCCAAATGAGTCCTTTTCTTATAAATGTATACCTTGCAACCAAAGACTAGAAAGTACGAGATGTTGGGCCTTCGTCCCACTAGTAGTTCATATGAGGTCTTGTGAAGGAGTTGGTGGAGGTAGAGGCGGTTGATGGCATGGCACGCCGTGTTAATGGCTTCCGCCCAAAAAGCATGCGTCGTGTTATACTCGTCAAGCATTGATCTTGCCATCTCTATCAATGTACGGTTCTTCCTCTCCACCACTCCATTTTGTTGGGGAGTGTAGGCCGCCGAGAATTCGTGCTTGACTCCTACCTCATCACAAAATTCCTCAACATTTGTGTTAGTAAACTCGGTGCCGTTATCACTCATCACCTTTTTAATAAAAGAGTCAAATTCCTTTTGAGCTTTCAAAGCAAATCTTTTAAACACATCACCGGCAAGTGATTTATTTGCAAGGAAAAATACCCAAGTGAAGCGAGAGAAATCATCGACAATCACATGACAATAAGAATTATCGCCTATGCTCGCATAGATGGTTGGGCCAAATAAATCCATATGCAAAAGTTCAAGTGGTCGAGATGTAGGCATGAATGTCTTAGTCGGATGAGAATTAGCCACTTGCTTGCCGGCTTGGCACGAGCTACATAAACGATTTTTCTCGAATTTGACATCCTTCACTCCAACAACCAAGTTGTCTTTAAAAACCTTTTTCAAAGTGCCCATTCCAACATGTCCAAGACGTCTATGCCATAACCAACCAAGAGTGGTTTGAGCAATAAGACAAGTCTTGATTTGAGAAGATTCACGGTTTGAAAAATCAACCAAATATAAGTTTTGAAATCGGGTGCCTTCAAATGCAACACTTTGATCCTTAGTGGAAACAACACGAACTCCGTTGACCGAAAAGAAGCAATCAAAACCTAAATCGCACACTTGAGCAACGGAGAGGAGATTAAAGTTGCAAGCTTCCACCAAGAGCACATTAGAGATGGATAGATCACTGGATATTGCAATTTTACCTACCCTTTGCCTTTCGCTTGGAGTTATCCTCAAATGTGATCTTGTGCTCGGGGTCCTTCTCCTCCTCTAGTGAGGTGAACATACTTGAGCTACCGGTCATGTGTTGGGTGCAACCGCTATCAAATATCCAATGCCGGCCACCACTCTTGTAGTTCACCTACACACACAAATTTAAGCTTGGGTTTTACATACCCAAGACTTCTTCTTGGGTCCTTTCGAGTTAGTCATCAAACTTTTGGGCACCCAAATAGCCTTCACATCTTTCTTTTCATTGGGTGCACCAACATATCCTTTAGAAGCAAATTTTTCTTAACTAGCTCATTAGCGCATTTGGCAACACCACAAGTACCAATAGAACAAGCATTTTCATTTAAAGTACTAGTACTAGTGGGTGAAGATGAGCTAGCATTAGGTGTGATAGTGGGTGACAAATTCAAAGATGAGTCATGAGATAAGCTAAGTGAACCATTGACGGTGTCAATCAAGTCACAAATCACACCAACATTTCATTTTTCAATTGAGCAATCAAGAGAGGTTTCTTCAACGTTTGAACTAGCTAGTTTGTTCTCTAGAATTTCAACTTGCAAATTTAAAGCTTCATAATCATCTTCTAGAGTTTCATGTTTTTCAAGCAAATTCTCAAACTCATTCGCAAGCTCTTTATGCACTTTCATTAACTTCTTCCTCTTAGATTTTTTCTTCTCTAGAGCATTATTCAAATCATCAATCAAAAGCTTAAGCTCACTTTTAGAGAGGTGCTCATTTGTTACCTTCTCCTCTAGTGCCATGAGGCACATGGGAGGTGTAGGGTTGTCGATGGCGACTCCGGATACCTTGGTGCTTTCATTGTCGGAGGAGTCCGCCCAAGAGACTTCATCATCGGTAATCCATTCCCCAATCACCTCTTCTTGTATGTCGGCGGTGAGACAAAGCTTTTGCTTGGGAAGAGCCGGAGGAGCATTTTTCTTGATCGCAAGCCCGGCTAACCCATGAGCCCTAGTATCTTCTTCTTCGGAGGAGGATTGGGAGGATGATGAGGTTGAGCTATCTTCCTTTTTAGTCTTTTGACCGGCAAGAGCCTTTTTCTTCTCCTACAATTTGTGATCACTCTTGCGGTAGTGACGGTACTTCCTCTTGTCGTCATCCTCATCTTCCTCTTGATTCCTTGCTTTGTGCTTGTTCTTTTTGCTTTTTGGGCAATCCGCCGCCAAGTGACCCTTCTCTCCACATTCATAGCAACGCATTTCGGAGATAGATCTTCGCCTTGAAGAGGATGATCCACCGCGAAAGCTCATCTTTTTGATCAACTTTCTTGACCGCTTGACAAGGAGGGCCAATTCTTCAATCTCCGGAATTGCATCATCGGAGTCATCATCATCTTCTTCAACTTCAATCTTCTTCTTCCCACTTTTGGCTTTGGCGGGGAGAGCAATTGACTTCTTGTTGAGCGGGGACTCTTTACTTTCAAGAAGCCGCATCTCATATGAGTTGAGTTGCCCGAGTAGCTTTGTCGGTGTCATCTTCTTGAGTTTTGACTTGGATGCTCGAATTAAGGTCACAAGTGGATTGAAACTAAATGGCACAACATCAATCATCTTCCGACAAATGTCAATGTCTTCCAAGACCTTCTTCTCCGAACATCCAGCAATTTCATTGACAATGGGGTTCAACCTAAGAAACATTCCATTGACACTTTCATTAGGGAGCATCTTGAATTGATCAAATCTTTTTCTAACTTGAGATAGCTTCTCCTCAAGCATCTCGGCACGACCAATTTAAGATGCTTCCAAATGTCATAAGCTTTAGAGAGATTGCCAATGCTATCAAAAACTTCGAAAGACACACTAGAAAGTAAAGCATTTCTAGCAATGGCATTAAAGCGGTTGTACTTAGCATGAACTTCATCAAGTGCAATTGTTCCGGCCGGAGGGTCCGGATAGCCGGTCTCACAAGCGACCCATACATCATAGCTAAGTGCCTCTAAGTAACATTGCATCCTAATTCTCCAATAGTTGTAATTTGTTCCATCAAAGATAGGAGCTTTTCCAATTTCTATCCTAGGCCCCTCTTGAGCCATCTCCTAGCGGTGAAGCTAAAACGGGAGAACCTAGACGCTATGATACCACTTGAAAGAGGATCCTAAGGCCTAGAGGGGGGTGAATAGGCAATTTTTAAATTCTTTTTCGATTAATCTTAATTAAGCGTCATATTAAGAATTACCCAATCCTAGTTGCAATTATCAAGTAAGCGGAAGCGATAAACAAGTCACAACGCAACTAAGACAAGGCATTCAATTTAACACAAACGATGCAAGGAAAGTAAATGCGGGAATTTAAAGGAGAGAGTGACACGGTATTTGTTTAACCAAAGTTCGGAGCAGCAACTCCTACTCTCCGTTGAGGCTACCCTTTGCGCACAAGGACCGGCTCGCTCTCGAGCCTAACGCCTCACTTACTCCCGGTAGTCGTTCCGCCACTCCGGCGAGGTGGACTCCATCACCCGTACACTGACTCGAGAGTAGCCACACGCCAAGGCCTACTCCCAAGCCCTCGCCTCCACGAAGGATGTCTTCAAAAGTAACAAGTTCAAACGCCTGATCATGCCGGATCAAGGACTTCCATGAAGCTCGTGTTGGGGTTTAATGATTTGTGGCTTTGGATGTTTTGTGGGTGGAGGAATGGCTCTAGAACACCTAATTGATGAGCTATGAATGTGGTAGGTGAAGTGGAGCAGCAAACCTCAAAATAGCCACCACTAGGTAGGTATTTATAGCCCCTATAGCAAAACTAGCCGCTGCCCTCTGAAGAGGACAAAAGACTAGCCGTTAGCCTCTCACGGACGCCGTCCGATGGGCACCGGACGCCGTCCGGCTGTGGGCGATCACAAAAAAAGCTTTATCGGACGCCGTCGGTCCCACGGACGCCGTCCGACAAAGAAGGGAAACTCACGCGCTAAGCCACCGGACCTTCGCCACTTCGCCAGACGCCGTCCGATAGCGGAAAACTCAAATTTTGACCTTGATCGGACGCCGTCCGGTAATAATGGACGCCGTCCGTAAAGCTGTGGATCAGGCACGTGTTTTGTTGGTCGGACGCTGTCCGGCCGCGCCCAGACGCCGTCCGACAGAGAGTGATTTCGTGCTAGGATTTTGTGGGAGAGGTTTAGGGTTTATCTTTTCTCTCTAGATATCTCACAAAGGGATATTTGGGTATATTTAGTAGTAGTGGACTACGGAAACCGAAGCCGAGAATTCGCAAAGATCCAAGCAAGATCCGAGATATTCAAACCCCTTTTGAAATCCGACGAAAAACAGAAAATAAATCCTAACTACTCCTAATCTATACGTGACCTCTTCTCTCGCCCGGTCACGCACTTGAAACCTTGGAGTGGCTCGCAAATTTGTCGTCACTTCAAATTAGGGTTTTTGCAAAAACGCCGAGTCTTCGCTAGGGTTCCGAGAAGTCCAAAATCCCCTAGCACTTTATATTAATCAATTTTGACATCAATGCCACTAATAAAACTTAGGGCTCAACGATGCTCACACCAGGTGATCCTTCGGGCAAACAAACTATGAAGCTGAAACGACGAGGTGGCGGACAAAACGGTCCGAACTTTCTAACCTGGTTCCATTACTACGTAAGTTTCTTTCTCTTATATAAGGTAAAGTTTCATTAGCATTTCAAATCCTTAAAGAATCTTTTATAATTACAATTAACTTTATGGTCATTTCACATTGCATATTAACCTCACAGAGCTCTGGAGACGGGACTTGAGCCCTCCTGGGTTCACCTTGTGGAGGGTTGCACACACGCCCGTGTCCAACCCGACAAGACACAACACCGATGCCACCGGGTCACTTGCAGAGAAGCTTGTAAGTGACAAGCTCTTTCTCTTCTCTACACCATTTCGATCGCTTTCAAACTAATCTACTTAATATCTCATTTGTTCAGTAGTACATATATACAACAGCCATGAAAGAGAAGCACAAGGTCGATCGTGACCCCATCGACATGCCGGTCGACCCTGTGGTCATATACGACCAGTTCGGTGGGAGGAGTCACGGTAGATACGGCTTCATGGACTCCGTGGTGCCGCCCGACTCCTACAAGGCTGATATCAGAGCACGTCGACATTAGGCCTCCTCTTTCTCTCGTGCCCAGCTAGAAGCCTAGAACAAGCTTATCGCAGAGATGCAGCAACAGAGGGTAGCGGATGAGCAGCGTTGGCAGGCGGAGCGAGAGGAAAACAACAGGAGGTGGCAGGCGGAGCGAGAGGAGAACACTAGGTGGATGCAGGCCATCCAGGATCAGAACCTCTTCATGATGCAGTACATGCAACAGGTAATTATGATCGTACATGTAGTTACGTTGTTCTAAATAATTTCCAACGCTAACATATAATATCCGCAGGCTTTCTAGGGAGCGGTGACCTCTGGCCAGCCGCAGGTCGTCTTCATGCAACCGCCGGGGGCCCCGACGACACAAGTCGGCACTCTTCCCCCATTTGTGCCGCCAGCATCGTTTCCCAAGCTCCAATTTGCCTCTGCACCGGCGGCTTCTCCGGGAGTAAAGCTTTTCTCTAGTTTATAAAACATTTTGAAATAATCACACAAATGCATAAAAGTTATGAAAATTACGGTTTTCTCTAATCTTGCAGATTTCTGGTTCAGTGGCGCCAGCGCCTGCGACAAATGCTCCGTGGGGAGGTGATTCTAGTGCCACAAGATCAGTCGAGGAGCAATTCGTCGAGGACATGTTTACCGATCCATTCGCAGGTTCGAATCCTTAGACTTGTTTAGCCGATGAAATTG
Organism: Raddia guianensis; assembly: GCA_036346415.1. Lineage (NCBI taxonomy): Eukaryota > Viridiplantae > Streptophyta > Magnoliopsida > Poales > Poaceae > Raddia > Raddia guianensis. Next base: position 23,230,553 of record CM070537.1, on the reverse strand, counting down.
TGAGCTAGACGGTGCGACTGATCGATGATGAACTTCTGAGCTAGACGATGCGATCGATAATGTGAATTTTTGGACAATTTGTAATGATGACGCACTTTTGTTATTGATATTGTGGTCTGTGATTGTGACTGTGGTTTGCATTCGTCTGTGATTGTGATTGACAAATGCGGTCGCTATATATATTGTGATTGTTATGGGGAATTGGGAATGTAAACTGTGGGGAATACAGTTTTTTGCAAGTTAAAATCAAGATTTTTTTATAAAATACCAGCAATTTTTATTGCTGGCACACTATCAATGTCGTCGGCATATATCCAAGCCGACCACAAAAGTCCTGAGTATTGTCGTCGGCATATATGCAGGCCGACCACAAAAGTCCTCAGTATTGTCGTCGGCATACATCACGGCCGACCACAAAAGTCCTGAGTATTGTCGTCGGCATATCTAAAGGCCGACCACAAAAGTCCTAAGTATAGTCGTCGGCATATCTTACGGCCGACCACAAAAGTCTAAGTAATGTCGTCGGCTTCGTACAGGCCGACCACAAAAGGGTAGTATTCTGGTCGGACTCCGGTCACGCCGACCACAAAAGAGCAGCATTGTGGTCAGTCCTATAGTTTTGCCGACCACAAAAGTTAGCATTGTGGTCGGCCTTTAGTTTAGCCGACCACAAAAGTATGCAACGTGGCGTTGTCACCTTGTCCGCGGGACCCACATGGCAGAGCGCCGTCACTGAGCCCGTGCCGTCTGGGTATAGTTTTGTGGTCGGTGTGGATTACATGGGCCCCGGGTATCCTCTAGAACTCCCATAAGGGAACGGATGGGGGCAATACGAGCCGGCCGATTAGGGTTGAAGATTGCTCGGGCTACACGTGCCTTGCGCCGCAAGAGAGGACCCGAGGATATGGTATATCCCCATGTAAATAGCAGATCAATGGATACATACCATATAACATCATAACAGAAACAGTTGCCATATAACCCGCGACGCTCTGTAATCCTATCCCCCCTACACTATATAAAGGGAGGGGGTAGAGGCCGTAGAGCAGGATCTTCATCTTCTTCGGTCATCATAATCAGGCATACACAATAACCTTGATCATCTTGCATCCTGCATATTGATCAACCATAATCCCAGAGCAGAGGAAGTAGGGTATTACCTCCGTTGAGGGCCTGAACCTGTATAACCCTGTCTTGTGTTATCCATCTGGTTTGGTTCTTGATTAGCGCCCCTCGACAAATTCATTGCGGCGGTGACCCCCGTTAGTCACCGTCGGCGGTTAAGCGCGCCTGTAGAAGGGCGTCAAGATCATTTTTTCAGATCGATGGTTTTTCGAGATCGCCAGACGTCGACATGAGGCCGAGGAGTCTCTTCGCTTTGGCGCCTCGACTTCATTGCCGACGGCCTCAAAGAATCTTCATCTTCCCCGAGGGAGATCGCTCAACCGTAAGGTACACGAATCAACGGGACCCATTGCCTTTCGGCTTGGAGAATTCTGCATGTGGTTTCTTCAGGAGGATCCGTCGGCAGCCTCACTTCGCGCCCCTCAGTGAGGAGAGTGAAGAAGAGCCCCACGAGATCGCCTACCCGGTCCGACACCTTCCACCGACGAGGTCTATGAATCCTCGACCGATTTCTCTCCGACTGGAGTCCCGCCATGCTTCCGCGACAGTCGCTCTAGAGATTCGGACAGAGATAACCACTGGGAACCACTCTAATTCGGTGGGGTCAACCCGCCGGATTGCAAGTGTTCGTGCGTGTCATCAACGGTGGCCAACCCATTGGACAAAGCGAACAAGTTAGTTTTTCCGCCGGACTCGAGTCCGACGGAGCGCTGAGATTCGCAACTATCGTGAGGTTTTCGTCCTCGGGCGGAGGATCATCACTCCACCTCCCAACCAGTGAGACCGAGGCAACCATTGCCGTGGCGGCGGAGACCGGACTCTCGCCGAGTGGAAGACCGAGATCGCCCACGCCGACCCGCTTTTCAGGTGCGACGCCCGTAACGAGCTCTGCGTGGTTGCTTAAGGGACCAGAAGTCTACAACACTCCCGTGCCAACGTCATCGCACAAAGACTCTTCTTGAGACTATCGCGCCAAGAACTCCCGAAGGCAGCCCATGTATCCAGCCCTTGCTCGAGCGACGCCATGTTAGAGATGGCGCCATACAATAGAACGAGGCAACATCGCTCCGACCGCCTCGGCTTGCGATCGATCACGCGAGAATCGAATCGGGCTCGAGCCTCGGTGGCGGTGACTTCGCACGATCGCCCGCCCGTGATCTACGCCAAGACATCGGCCCGGCGGCGGAGCCTTGTAACGACGAAAGCGGGACTCTCGTGGCTACCACATCCGACGCAACGACGATCAGGCCGAGAGCACCGCCAGTCGGCGTGACCACCGCCAGGAGCAGCGCCAAGGCCCGCGGCGGGAGCATCGCAGTAGATCCCCAGCGCGGAGGCGGCCACGACCACTGGAAGGAATTCAGGCTTTCACCCCGGATCTTCGCCGAGTGGTTTGGCCGTATGGTTTTAACCTCAAAGGCATCGACAAGTTCGATGGCGAGAGGGATCCAAAGAACGGGCCGCAGTTTACGCCTAGCGATCGCAAGGCAGAGGTGATCGTAACGCCATGGCGAACTATTTGCCGGCCGCTTTGACCCCAACCGCCTGCACAGCTAACGGACTCGAGAGAACTCTATCGAGTCTTGGGACGACCTCCAGGAGCAGTTCATCGCCAATTTCCAAGGGACCTATGAAAGGCCCGTGAAGAGATGGGAGATTGGACAGTTACATAGGCGCAAGAGCGAAACTCTTCGTGAGTTCATCAAGCGCTTCACTAAGAAGAAGAATGAGATCCGGGACGTTTCGGAGCAAACAGTCATTGATGCCTTCTTTGCCGGGTGCAAATCCGAGGAGTTAAACAGGCAGATGACCCGGGACCCCCCGCGTAATCTAAAAGCCATGTTCATAATGGCGGATCAGGAGGCTGAAGCCGAGGAGGCCATCGCAAATCACCGCGGAGGCACTGACGGAGGCCCCAAGAAGAAGCCTAACGATGAACAAGGCAAGCCAAAGGACAAGAAGCGAAAGGAGACGAGATGGTCGCCAACGCCGGCGCACGACCTAAGCCCCCAACGACAACAACTACAAAAAGTGATGGATTCGGTATGTCCTTCCATCCTCGAGGTAAACACTCGCCAAAGACCGCTTTATTCGCAAGTTCGCCGAGAGCTCAAAACCACCGCTAAGGGCGATCAAGGCAGAAACCCGATGGAGATTACCAGATGATCTTTGGCGAAATCAGCTACATCTTCGGGGGCTCTGATGCGTACGAGTCCAAGCGAAAGCAGAAGCTTGCTGTCGACGGTTGAGATAACGATCTCAAGTCGCTAAGGTTCTTGAAGATTGAGATAGGAGACACGCCAAACAATGCGAACAACAAATAACGGAGACAGGGGTTTTATCCTAGTTCAGCCTCTCGGAGAGATAATAGCCCCACGCCGGCCTTTCTTATATATATCGAGATGAATACAAGAGGTGGCTCGGCGAGACGAACAAGTCTCGGCGAGATTATGGGTGTACAGGTGAGTAGTATGCGACAAAGTAATCTTAGATGCCAGATGCGTCTAAGTCGTCCCCTCTATTCGCCGTAGGGGCTCGTTTATATAGTGTTGATGAACCGATCTACCAGAGGAATACTGGGCCGGGCTAACTACGAAACTGTAACGAACTCGTACATGCCAAATACATCTCTCGGCAGATAAGGTATACTCCTAGTCTTGGGGATCACGACTCCTAATCCAATCCGGGAAACCAACGTCCGGGTCTTCATGTAGCCGTGCAGAACTCCTGTTCGAGATGGACTCAAACACGATTCCTTGGCCACTACGCACCACGCCAGCCAGGAAGCTGTTCGGCAGGATGCATATGGGCTAGATAGAACCTTCCAGGGAGCTGGGCCCGGGTAGGCTGTTTGATCGGGCCGTTAGGGAGTGGGCCATGGCAACGGGCCGTAATTTAATCCCCGACAGCTAGCCCCCGAGACTCAAGTGGAAGGACTCACTAGAGTGGGGTCTTCCTCTTGAGACTCTAAGTCACGAAGAGGGTATTTTTCCTGCTACAAAGACGCGCAATGCATTTAACCGAATGTTATGGTTCAACCGAACAATACTTGTTCGGGACCGAACAAATCGCTCGGTGCCGAGCAACTCAGTGCATCGATCAGGAACGACATCCGTCCGAAAGCAGAGTACCCATCCTCGATACGTAAATCGGAAGAAGTGAGGTGAATCATCTCCTTGAGGCTAAACGTCATCAAGGAGGGATTGATTCTTAGTAGTGAAGAGCGACACCGCATCCGTAAGATCGATCTTCCGGAGAATGAACATAGCAAGTCGCGAGACGGACTCGTGCTGCTGCATCCAGGCATTCAGATGCCTAGGAAAAGATAGGGGATCCACCCCTCGGGCTAGAGCTTGCCCGAGGAAATAGAGATTGCGCTCGAAGCGAATGTCGCGCCAGAGCGAAGGTGATGTGCCCCTGACGAGATCGTGTGCCAGAGCGCATAATGCATACGAGGGGAAGGTGACCCGACCCCAGAGCGAGAGCTCGTCGAAGGAACCAGCAAAGAGATCTAGTCCCGAGCACGGAGCTCGTTAAAGGAAGCGAAAATACGACCAGCGAAGACGCATCGGCAGAGAGCTGCGCCCGGCGAAGAGTTGCCCGGCGAGGTGATCGCCCCGAGCACGGAGCTCGTCGCGGGGACCGATCGCGCTCCAGCGAAGAACCGCGCGGGCGAGGTGAATCACAACCCGATGCGGTCGAGCCGCAAGAGAACGTGTGAAATCAATGCTTTACCCATGACGATTCCTTGTGACAGCAGTAAGCGTTGTCTTGGCAAGTGCGTAACCGACGCTGAGTGCCCGTTGGCGATGAGAATCGGCTTACGATGGGCTTGCCCGCTGCGATGAGAATCGCTTACGGGGCGTAACTCCGTTGGTGGCGCACTACCTTGACTTAACCGAACTGTGAAGGTCAAGATCTTGGCGGCTAGAAATCATACGCGGTGAAGTCAATCGCCCCGGGCATGCGCGAGCAAACCCGGAAGAGAGGGATGCTGACATCGGTTTTGGCGGGAAGCTCGAACCTCGCCGCGACTATCACCGAGTTCGACGTTCCCGCCTGTATTTCGCAAAAAGCAAACAAGAAACGAGCAAAGAAGGGAAAAGAGAGCAAGAACAAGCTCTAAGAAGAGCAAAGCGAAGTTTTGGAAAACACGCAAAGACGCACCGACCCGCACAAGACATAATTTTCTCCGCACGCCCCCGATAGCTTAGTGTCACCTCGGCGAATGCGAACCGACGCAAGGAGTGCCCGTTGCGATGAGAATCGGCTTACGGTGGGCAGGACTGACTGGTGGTGCATTGCTCCGGACACCGTGCTGTGAAGGACGAGTATGGATAAAAAGACGTGCGCGGCAAGTCTGCAATTTCATTGTGGCTAAGACCGCTAACCGTGGAAGGCGATTGGGACCTTAGCCGCAGCAAAACGCGAGGCGAAATCTTATCCGGCATGGACCGTGCGGCGTTACAGGTCGCCTCGGAGTGCGGAACCAGCGCCAGAGTGCCTGCGATGAGAATCGGCTACGGTGGGCATGCCCGCGCGGCGAGAATCGCTTACGGTGGGCAAGGACTCCATCGGTGGTGCACCGCTTTGGTTAACCGGAGCCGCATGTGTCGTTGCGATAAAAGACATGCTCAGACGCTGGGAGCGCCACGGAGCGAAGACCAACGAGGTTTTGGAAACCAATGCTAAGGAAAGGAAAGGAAAACTAAAAGCGCATCAGGATTGCCAAAATTCAGCTCGAGTCCCAACCGACCGAGAGGAGGCGATCCTCGAGGAGCTGGTCGAGCAGCTCAAGTCCCAATCGACCGAGGAGAGGATCCTCCGAGGAGCCGGCCGAGCACTCAAGACCGCCGAAAGGCGCTTGAATCAGAGCGAGAGTTCGACCGAGCAGCTTTTCCCGCAAAAAGAGCAAAGAAAAGACAAGGACGAACAGAACTAAGAGCAAGGCGAAGAACGCTAGAAAGTTTTAGGAAAACCGTAGAACGCTCACCTAACTCCCCCCGTTTGTGCAGTACCGCCGAGGACTGAGTTTGCGAACTCGAACAGTGCACAAGAGAAAGAGCGACGCCTTAGCCTCGATGACGGACGATGCATGAAGACCTGAACTTGCGACTTCAAGCACGTGCGTAGAGAGTTAGAGCGACACCAGATCCCGATCGACTTGCTCCAGAACCGCCGTTAACGTAAGTTAGGCGATTCAAGGTAACCGAACAAGAAAAGTGCCTCCGCTGCGGAGGGCTTACGAGAGCGAGCTTTGCCAAGTGGTTGTGCCGTGAGCTGTAAGTGCCTCTGCGGCGGAGGGCGAGAGCGAGCTTAGCCGCGAGGCCGATGCCGGTTACGCAACTCGAAGTTTAGGAACTTGTTGAAACCATATACAGGCAGGGAAACCTCAAGATCATGGAGCCAAGAGTTCGCAAGACCGGCACCATCAAGTGTTACCAGAGAGAAAGGTAGTCTAAGAAGACGAGTGGTGAGAAGGTACGCAGGGCCGCAAACATTCACCGACACGGATTGAACTTTACATGGCAGCCGAGAGACTTGGACGAACTAAGGACGAAGTTTGACAAAAGCGCCGGTTAGGAAACGAAGACCTACACGAGGAACTTACGGTCGGGTCGATGTTCCAAACGCTGGTCGCTCTCTCCCCGCCATCCATCGCCAGTGTAACAGCCCGGATCCGGAAGGAGTTTTGATCCAGTCCCGAGCCCCGAGCACGGAGCTCGTCATGGGATCAGACGCGCCCGGCGAAGAGCTGCCCGGCGCGAAGATCCAGCCCGAGCACGGAGCTCGTCATGGGATCAGACGTCGCGCCCGGCGAAAAGTTGCCCGGCGGCGAAGTTGATCCGCCTCGAGCACGTCAGCCGGGAACCAGATTCGAAGGCGATCAAGATCGAAGGATCGATCCGATCCGGCAGGGAAGAGACATCCCGCCCTTCCGAGTCGTAGTCCTCAGGGAGAATCTCCTGGTCGCTGATAGAGTTCGACATGCTCGATCTGCGTCTCCCCACGGACGGCGCCCATTGCCGACGGTTGAGATAACGATCTCAAGTCGCTAAGGTTCTTGAAGATTGAGATAGAGACACGCCAAACAATGCGAACAACAAATGAACGGGAGACGGGGTTTTATCCCGGTTCAGCCTCTCGGAGAGATAATAGCCCCACGCCCAAACCTTTCTTATATATCGAGATGAATACAAGAGGTGGCTCGGCGAGACGAACAAGTCTCGGCTAGATTATGGGTGTACAGTGAGTAGTATGCGACAAAGTAATCTTAGATGCCGATCGCCTAAGTCGTCCCTCTATCGCCGTAGGGCTCGTTTATATAGTGTTGATGAACCGATCTACCGGAGGAATCTTGGGCCGGGCTAACTACTTAAATCAGAATTTAACTCAGACATGCCAAATACATCTCGGCAGATAAGGTATACTCCTAGTCTTCGGGATCACGACTCCTAATCCAATCCGGGAAACCAACGTCCGGGTCTTCACGTAGCCGTGTAGAACTCCTGTTCGAGATGGACTCAAACACGATTCCTTGGCCACTACGCACCACGCCACCAGAAGTCGTTCGGGCAGATGCATATGGGCCAGATAGAACCTTCCAGGGAGCTGGGCCCTGGTAGGCTGTTTGATCGGGCCGTCAGGGAGTGGGCCATGGCAACGGGCCGTAATTTAATCCCCGACACTTACCACTCGGGAGATCAACGCTATCATGCCCCCAACTCCGCAATACTTGCGCTGGTCCGAGGTGCCCATCACCTTCGATCGAACGGACCATCCGGATCGGATTGCCTTCCCTGGGAGGTATCCACTGGTTTTGGATCCGGTCGTTCAAGGGAGCAAACTAAAAAGGGCCCTGGTCGATGGCGGGAGCGGGATTAATGTCCTTTTCGTCAAGACCTTCGACCAAATGAAAATCCCACGTTCCGAGCTACGGCAAGGGTCATCTCCGTTCCACGGGGTAATCCCCGGGACGTCCGCGATACCACTCGGACAGATTTCCCTACCGGTCACGTTTGGGACAAAGGAGAACTATAGGACCGAGAGTCTAAGCTTCGAAGTTGCCGATTTCGAGACGGCATATCATGCTATCTTGGGAAGGCCGGGGATTGCCAAATTCATGGCGGTTCCCAACTACATCTATCTCGTCTTAAAAATGCTAGGTCCCAACAGTGTAATCACCCTCCCTGGTGACGTTAAACAGTCCCTGCTCTGCGACAAATAAAGTCGCGAGATGGCGCAGCACTCGATTCATCTGCCGAGATGGAGAAGATCCGACCGAGGTCGCAAGCCTTCAGAGGAAGGGGACGCCCCGCCAAAAAGAGCCAAAACATCCATCCAAGCGGTGAAGAAACTAAGAAGATCTCTTTGGACCCGTCGACCCGCCAAAACGGCCGTGATTGGGACAGGCTCGACGACAAATAGGAAGACGCGCTCGTCACTTTCCTCCGCCAACCGATGTGTTCGCTTGAAGCCTTCGACATGCACGGTGTTCCGAGGGAAGTGATCGAGCACTCTTCACATCAACGAAAAGGCGAAGCCCGTCAAGCAACGCCACGAAGATTCGCCCGGATCGGAAGGACGCCATAAGAAGTGAGATCACCAAACCGCCGCTTCGGTTCATCAAAAGGTGTATCACCCCGACCGCTTGCCAACCCGGTCCCCGTGCGTAAGAAGAACAAGACATGGCGATGTGTGTCGACTACACCGACCTCAACAAGGCGTGTCCCAAGGATCCTTCGGGCTCCCGATCAACCAAGTGGTGGATTCCACCGCCGGTGCGAGCCTCGAGTTTTCGACGCCTATTCGCTATCATCGATCGGCTGAAGGAGGAAGAGCGCATCAAAACGTTGTTCATTACGCCCTTGGCGCTTTTGCTATATCACAATGCCATTCGGGTTGAAAACGCCGCGCGACTTATCGGCGCACTATACTGGCGGTGTTTTCACAATCAACTCGACGCAACGTGGAGGCATATGTCGACGACGTCGTCATAAAAACCAAATCGGATGGGATCTCATAACAGATTTGGCGAGACATTCAAAGCCTAAGGGCATTCCGGATGAAGCTAAACCCGAGAAGTGTGTTTTCGGGTTCCGTCAGTAAACTACTCGGATTCATCATCTCCAATCGAGGATCAAGCAAACCAAAAAGGTCGATGCCATCCTCAAGATGAAGCCTCCGCCAACCAAAAGATGTGCGAAGCTCTTTGGATGCATCGTGGCACTTAGCCGATTCGTTTCCGACTCGGGAGCGAGGCATGCCTTTCTTTAGGCTCTTACGCCGACAAGACGATTTTCGATGGACCTTTGGAAGTACAAAGAAGCCTTTGAAGATCTGAAGAGGTTCCTCACCACACCGCCGGTGTTGGTCCCTCCCATGCCCCAAGAGCCCCTCTTGCTCTACATTGGCGCGACGACTCATGTCATCAGCAGCGCTTTGGTGGTGGAGCGAGATGAGGAGGGCTCCCTCCAAAAGGTACAGCGTCCGATCTACTTCGTAAGCGAGGTATTGGGCGAGTCAAAAATAAGGTACCCACAAGTCAAAAAGCTTTTGTATGCTGTGTTACTCACGTCGCGGAAGCTCAAGCATTATTTTCAAGAGCATGAAATTTCGGTGGTCACCTCTTTCCCGTTTGGAGACATAGTCCATAATCGGGAGGCCACTGGGAGGATTGCCAAGTGGGCAGTTGAGCTTGGAGCCTTTGAAATAAAGTTTAGGCCTCGACTAGTCATTAAATCTCAAGCGTTGGCCGACTTCATCGCCGAATGGACAGAAGCCCAAACCCCAGCAGCAAAGGATAATCTCGAGTACTGGACAATGTACTTTGATGGTTCCCTCATGCTCAGCGGCGCGGGGGCTGGGATTCTGCTCATATCTCCGACTGGAGAGAAGCTACGCTATGTCCTCCGGATATTGTTCCCCATCAGCAACAATGCCGCCGAGTATGAGGCACTCATCCACGGTCTACGCGTCGCCATATCGCTCGGTGTCAAGCGGTTAATGGTACGCGAAGATTCTCAACTCGTGGTCAACCAAGTCCAAAAGGAGTGGTCTTGTATCGGCGACAGCATGGCGGCCTACTGCCAGAAGGTTGCAAGTTAGAAGACAAGTTCGACGGACTGGAGCTTACTCACGTGCTCCGCCGCAACAACGAAGCAGCAGACGAGCTAGCGCGGATGGGATCCACTCGGGCACAGGTCCCGAGTGGTGTCTTCGTCCAGGAGCTACGCGTGCCATCGATCAAGCTACCATCTGCATCAGGGGAAGATCAAGAGAAGCAATCAGAACCCGATGCAGAGGTACTATCAATTACTCCCGGATGGACTCAGCCCTACTTAGATTATCTTCTTCGTGATGAGCTGCCTAAGGATCGAAGCCTAGCCGAGTGCATCACATGCCGAAGCAAAAGCTATAAGGTAGTCGGGGACGAGCTTTTCAGGAAAAGCAGTTTCGGGTTCTAAGGCGTTGCATATCTGAGCAAGAAGGCAGAGAACTACTCAATGAAATCCATTCGGGAGGAGTGCGGGCATCACGCGGCAGCAAGCACCCTGCTGGGCAAGGCCTATCGGCTGTGGGTTTTTCGCCAACCGCGTCACGATCGCGAAGATATACTATGCGAGATGTGATGGGTGTCGCCACACGGCAGATTCACATGCCGGCGCAAGATCTCTGAACAATTCGATCTCTTGGCCCTTCGCCGTCGGAATGGACATGGTGGGCCCCTCAAGCGGCGCAAAGCGGATTCACTCATCTCTTCGCCGCCATTGACAAGTTCACCAAATGGATTGAAGCCAAGCGGTTGCTAACATCACGGCGCCAAGGCACGCGAAGTTCTTCCAGACATCGCAGTGCGTTTTGGCATCTAATCGCATCATCACCGACAACGGTGTTGAGTTCAAAAGCGCCGAAGTTTCAAGATTGGGGCGAGGAGCTGGCATCAAAATCGCTACGACGGTGGCCCACCCAAGGAGCAACGGACAGATTGAACGCGCCAACGGGTTGGTGCTACAAGGGCTCAAAGCCGAATTTTCGATCGCTCAAGCCGACGCGAACGCTACTGGGTTAAGGAGTTGCCCTCGGTGCTCTCGGGGCTTAGAACAACCCCAAGCCGAGCGGCGGACACCCTTTTCCTAGTCTAAGGCTCGAGCGGTCCTCCGTGAATTGAAGTTCCGGTCTCCACGGGTTGCGATTCGACGATAATCGGTCGGATGAAGCAAGTGTGAAGACCTCGATCGGCTCGAAGAAGCGAGCAAAGATTGATCCGATCGGCAAAGTACCAACGGGGCTGCGTCGCTACCATCAAGCTAGCGTCACGGGCGTGCATTCTCCAAGGAGATCGGTCCTCCGAAGGAATCGGAAGCACGAGCATAAACTCTCCCTACTCAGGAAGGCCCCTATGCGATCGCCGAGGTGACCCGCAGGGGCTTATCGGCTAGCGTGAAGATGGATCTGAAGTGCCCAACACCGGAACATCGGCGACTCGTCGTTTTTCCTTAGTTCTTGTATCCAAGCGGTATTTGTGTAATTAGTTTCCCTTCTTTTGACTTGCTACTTGGCCGTAAACCGACCAAGCAGTAAGTCGGGGCTACACTAAATAGTGTGCGGAGTCAACCGCACCCTATCTCATCAATAAAGTTGTTTTCTCTCTACATGTGTTGATCGCATTCGAGTAGCACGAAAATTCTTGAGTAATGGCGCTTTTACATCCTAGCGACAATGTTTAGCTACCTCGCAGCTGGATAGGAAGAAAGCCAAGCGCTACTTCCTGGCACTAGGGGGCTGGACCAGTCGGCGGATGCGTTTCATGAAAAAGGATAACGCGTATTATTTGGATAAGTCGGATCACCGGTACTGGGGATCAACCAAAAGTTTCTATTACAGGCATAATTACATGTCCAATTGATCAACTATTTGGACAGCAGTCGGATGAACTTCCTCTAACAGAGCTACGGCCTCCTCCTCCGAGCAAGCAAACCCATCCTTGACGGCTTCACAATCTAGGCGTGGGAAGTTTGACTTCGCGATGGCGAGGCCTTGGCCAGTGCATGTTATTGCGGCCTCCCGGGTGAAGACCTTGATCCGCTCGGGAAGGGCGTCGAGATGGGCCACCAGGAGGTCAGGATCATTCGGTGGCTCCTCCTCTGGATAAAGGCATTCAATTATTGGAGCAATCCCCGTTGTGGTTCGGCAGCGAAGCTCTGCGCGACCAGTCGGGTGAGGCATGTCAGTCGGGTTTCAGTGAGGTTGAGCCAGGGAGAGCCAGTCGGGAAAGTTACCTTCCAACTCTTTAGCCGACCCCTCGGCTCGAGCGTTGGCTTGGCGGACTTCCTCCTCTAGTGCCTTCTGCCTCGCCTCCAAAGCTACACTCGATGGTGACCATTGAAGATCATCACATATGAAATATCCTGCTCAGAGATTTAGCATGGATTGGGGTCTATACCTCTGTTTATGTTGGACTCTTCCACATGGCGAAATCGAAGCTCGGTGACTTCGCGGTGGAGTTCTTCGATCCGACCGTGATATTGCCGCTTGGTGGCATACAGCGCGTTGTCAAACTCGTCGAGCGTTTTCAGCTCACCCACCGTTCTCTCCATGCATCGGGTCTTCTGCTTCGACCTCTCTTTCATGCGCTGCGTGGAGAAAGGGGGAAGGTTAGTGGGATGCCCTCTTGCGGGATAAGGATTCATAGCAAGAAAAAGACGTTTGCCTTGTATATCTCAGCTTGAATGGCGGTTACTTGGTCCAAGACCTCCCACTCTTCGGCTTCCTGCCCGTCGTCGACCTCGTAGCCCTCCATCTCCTTCCGCCATTTCAATCGGAAGGGCGGAGTGTGTGCTTTGGCGGAAGGGCGAGGGATCTCCTCGATCTCTGGCTCTGAGCTCCCTGGAGCCGGAGCAGAGTTTGCCCCCTTCGCCGACGAGGGTGGGCGGCGGGTGGCAGATGGGCCAGAGTCCCGGCGAGGCGCGGTGGGCTTAGCCGAGTCCTTGGAGCTCGGCGACTCATCATCCTTCATTGGTTTCCTACAAGCATTCGACGACCTTTCAAGACACGTGTCTTTACAAAGCATGAAAATATGGAGTCACAAAAGAATACCTATGCGACGGTACGTATTTCATCTTGAATTTCATGCCCGAGCCACTCGGGCCCGATCCGGGAGGTTTCTTCGCCCAGCACGACCTTGAATCGGCAGGCTGGCGTGGCGGGGGCTCTGTGGCTCTGCGGCTGCCCGGTGGTGGCGACTTTCCTTGTTGGCGGCAATGGCGGAAAAAGAAGGGACGGTGTCATCCTCTTCGTCGTCTTCGTCCGAGTCCCTGGAGCAACCCCTGCTTTTTTGGCGGAGGAGCACTCGTCGAGCCTTGGCGGGGCGCTATAGAGTGCCTCCTAGGGAGCGGAGCCTCCGGGACCGGGAGTGGAGAAGAAGGCCTCGCGCCCTGCGACACATTAAATCACATTAATTTCGACTCTACATCGACAAGCGTGGTTGAGTTGAGGAGGATCTCTTCCTTCACTTGGTGGCAAGTACCCCAAATGGTATGAAGCCGGGCATTCCGCAGGAGTTATTTCCGAGCTCGGAGCAAAAAGCTCACCCACTCGGCTGATGATCTCCTTCTGCGTAAGGTTCTCACCGGTTTCCCGAGTGGCGTCTTGGGGCCCCGAGTACTCAAAGGCGGGATGAACCCTCTCCTTGATTGGTGGATACAATGTTGGGTGTAGTTCCACACTACCCCACACCGGTCAACCCAATGATTTGGCTCTGAGAAGAACAAGAAGTTCCTTCACTTGGCTTCCCCATCATCTGGGAGAGAGAAGACCGGGGAGGGACGGTGTGGGGCACTCACGGAGAAGGAAGGAAGGGCGGGAGGCGATTAGCACAAGAGAACCACTCTGAGTGCCAACCCTTATTGGAGGTTTTCAGGCGAAGGTCGAAGTAAAACTTTTAACCCTTTTCATAGCTTGGAATCCCGCCGCCGCTGCCTTGGGATTGTCCTTGTTAGGGTAGGGTTTGAGGAGGAAAAGGAATTGGAAAAGGTCGAAATGGGGAGCGATCCCCAAATAGGCCTCGCAGACGTGAACAAAGATCGCAATATGAAAGATGGATTTGGGGTTCAAATGCGAGACCTTGATCCCATAGAAATGAAGCAAACCCCGGAAGAAGGAGGAGCAAGGAAGGCTGAAGCCGCGGAGGAAGAAAGATTCGAAGACCACTACCTCGTCCTGGCGAGGGGTGGGGCAGGATTCACCGGCGGCGGCGCGCCAAGACACTAACCCTTCCGACGGAGCACGCCGAGGAGACCAGCTTTGTAGCCTCCGCTCGATCGTGGTGGACTTCATCCACTTCTTGGCGTTCTTGCACGCCTCGGTGGTGGTGGGGATGGTGGAGCCATCGCGATTGGAGACGGGTGGCGGCGGAGAAGAACCCTAGAGACGGAGTCTGCTGGGAGAAGCTAACTGGCTGGCGCGAAGAGTGAGCGAGGTAAACTAATTTCGTTCCCCTGTTCCTAATTTATCGCAACGGGCAAAGTTTCGCATTCTGGGCCGGGCCTTAGTCTAGCGCTGGATGCGGCCTTTCCGCGAGGGGCCCGATAATCACTCGGCCAGCCGAGTGGTTCCCCCGAGAGGTCTGCGTTACGTGCCGACTGCCTGTCTAGGAGCGAACGAGCCAAACTGCTCGGATGAAGCGGTGTCGCGGATTCGAGATCAAATCGAGGAGAAGCGGCATTGCAGATTCAAAGCAAAAGATATCAGATTCCTCAAGAGATATTCATTAAAGGGCTCTTAGGCCCGATTACATATTTTCCGCGGCTCAGCACATCGAGCTAGGGCTCGTCGCTGGCTCGCGGAGGAGCAAAAGAAGAAGCCCCCTGGCGGGAGGATTCTAATATCCTTCGTCGGCGAGGAGGGTTGCGACCAGTGCATCCTTGAGGGGGAAGCGCACCTTGTGGAGCTGAGGAAACCCGCGGATCAGAACCCTAATGGACTCCTCCGCCTGGACTTCCGCCCTCATCAGGGCAAAATCCCGCCAGAGTTCATCTTCATGAGCCTTGGCGGCAGCCTTTGCCTCCGCTTCTGCCCTGGCCTCGGCGACCCACCTCTCGATCAACTCCATGATGTTCGCCATTGCTCTTAGAGGGAGAAGGTGGAGTTTTCTGGGCGTGGATTGGGAAGAAGACAAGAACTCAAAAGCCGAAGGTGAAGCAGTACTCAGCCCCTGGGATTTCTTTTATACACGGAGGAAGTTCAAGGGACGCGCCTGGTAATCCGTTTCGAACACAGTAAAACCATCATGACGATGGGACGGAAGTGGGAACGAGTACGGTTTCGACGGAAGCTCGTGTCGCTCTGGTACGTGTGAGAAAAGGCGCGCAACCGCCTTCCCCTAATTGGGCTCGGGCTAAAAGCGCAAAGGGCAACCCCTTAGCGGGCTTTCTTAACACGCCGCTAACGGTGGCAATGTGTTAAATCGAGCCTAATTCGCCTCGGTGCACCTGGAGGGCATATCACCGCAGCGTAAAGTTAAAACATTTCGGCATACCCCACGTTGGGTCGCTAGCTAACTTCGCGTTCGAGGTTGGGTGTTGGTGAAATTTGGATTCAACTTCTTGAGGTATGCCTTTATAAGGTCGCTTGGTTGTATACCGCTATCAGGGTACAAATACCTCTCGGCAAAGTCATATCAATCAGTGCGCCCTAAGGGGCATAAGTCGATCCCTTCCTGGTTGGGACAGTACCACCCGGTGAAAGGCGCCCATGTTGGGCCAGTGGCGGCTCTTACAAGTTAAGGCAGGCGCCGACGCCGATACTTTGAAAACGCTAAGATTACAAATCTTTGCAAGATAGAGGTTGTAACGCGTGGCTTAAGGCATACCCCATCTTTGGTGCAGCCTCCTTGTATAGCAAGAGTGGGTGCCAGAGCCGAACCCTTCGTTGAGGTGATGTGCCCAATGGGCGAGTAAGCTAGAGTTTGGTATCGCCAATTCGAGCGTTATTTCAACACAAAAACTTAAGATTTCTTGAGTTCTTTACAATCTCTTTTCAGATTACGGAGATATGGGCGAAACCAATCGACCAAGCATCGACTCGATCGTAAAGCACTCGAGGGCTATATGGATTACATGGGCCCGGTATCCTCTAGAAGGCCCATAAGGGAGCGGATGGGGCAATACTGAGCGGCCGATTAGGGTTGAAGATTGCTCGGGCTACACGTGCCTTGCGCGCCAAGAGAGGACCGAGGATATGGTATATCCCCATGTAAATAGCAGATCAATGGATACATACCATGTAACATCATAATAGAAACAGTTGCCATATACCCCGCGACGCTCTGTAATCCTATCCCCCCTACACTATATAAAGGGAGGGGGTAGAGGCCGTAGAGCAGGATCTTCATCTTCTTCGGTCATCATAATCAGGCATACACAATAACCTTGATCATCTTGCATCCTGCATATTGATCAACCATAATCCCAGAGCACAGGAAGTAGGGTATTACCTCCGTTGAGGGCCTGAACCTGTATAACCCTATCTTGTGTTATCCATCTGGTTTGGTTCTTGATTAGCGTCCCCTCGTACAAATTCATTGCCGGCGGTGACCCCCCAGTTAGTCACCTGTCGACAATCGGCTCGAATAATGGCCGACCAAAAAGATCTCCCTTGGGAGCTCTGCCCAGGAGCCACTTTTGTGGTCGGTTTTTGGTTAGGCCGACCACAAAAGTGACTTTTGTCGTCAACTCATTATCGTCGAACTTTTGTCGTCGACTGTCCAACGACAAAAACTTTTGTCGTCGGTATTTGGACTTTTGTGGTCGACATAGGCCGACCACAAAAGTCTCGTTTCCTGTAGTGGAATTTCTCTACATTCTCTTATATGTAGCAATTATTTCTTCTTCCCATATACAATCCTCTATATAGGAAACATTGTTGGAGATAAAAAAAAAATATAAGCAGCTATTGTTTTTAAAAGAAGGCTGTTTATGGGACTATAGAGGAATAAATTTAGGATTAGTGTTAGAGACAACTTACA
Source organism: Raddia guianensis (assembly GCA_036346415.1). Taxonomy (NCBI): domain Eukaryota; kingdom Viridiplantae; phylum Streptophyta; class Magnoliopsida; order Poales; family Poaceae; genus Raddia; species Raddia guianensis. The sequence continues at coordinate 23,213,401 of CM070537.1, read as the reverse complement.
CATACAGTCACGTACATGCGTGGCAGGAACATTATCTTGATAAGGGATAAATGTAATTCCTTGTTCATGTATAATTGTAGTTTGTAAAGATTGTTGTAAAAATCTTAAACCAATTATCATTTCATCATTTATCATGGATAGATCTCTTATTGTTATTTCATCTATTATATACTTGGTATCATTTATTTATGCTTCAATATTGTAAGCTAATTGATTATGAATTTTTCTGATTCCTGACATGTCTGTTGATGTCTCTGCTTTTTCATCATCTAGAGTATGTACTAGTTCAGGACATCTTATAAAATATTTGTCGTGAATAATATTTTTCGTACAGCCTGTGTCTACTAAGGCTAGTATTTTGTAAGTTATGTTAGGTTTTAATTTTATTTTAACAGGAATTCTTATCCCTAAAATATCTTTAAATGGTATTTTAATGATATACTTGTGACCAAAACTAGTTATCGCATCTTTTAATTGTATAATCTTGTCATTTTTATTGTTTCTTAAAGCAACTATTTTATCTTTTTGTTCAGGTATTGTTATTTCTTTAAATTCAGTATTTTCTTTTTTTTTTCTTCTTGAGTTTTACTAGTCTCTTGTAATTTATATTTTGTACTGCTTTCTGGCGGCTCGTATATATTATAATCCTCTCTATCTTGTAAATTTCTTTGTTCATGGTACCATTTGAGGTCTTCTATTTCAGCTTCTAATTTATTTAACCTATTTTCTACCGTCCTTATTCTAGGTGCTAATAGTTTTTCTTCTGGTTCTAATTCTATTTGCTTTCTCCAGCTTTGATTACTCCATTTTACACAATCTACACATGCCTGTCTTAAACATAGTCTACATGCAACTCTATTTACCTGGCTTGGGTAATATTTGCAAAAAGCACATTTTATATTATAATCTCCTTTACCTATAACCCAGTTGTGCTCACAGTCAATTTGATTCATCATTTCTAATTTGATTCTTGCTAATTCATCTATTAGATCTAATTCTTCCTCACTTGATTCATATTCTACTTCAACGTTTTCAACTTCATTTGTCTCAACTATAGAATATATTGATTCATCATCTTTTATCTCATCATCACATACTAGTATATTTTCATTTACACTATCAATTATTAAAACTCTTTCCTGTTCTTCGAATTTACTAGAGTATCTTTTTTGGTCTTTATTTAGGCATGTCCCGCTTAAATGGTCAGGTGAATTACATATGAAACACCTACAAGTCTTATCATAGGTCTTTCTAGGATTATATCTTCTAACATTTATTTTATGTAAATATGGAGCTTTATTATCTGATCTTCTTAGAAAATATCTTTTCTTTGTTCTATAATTATTCCTTCCTTTATTTTGATTTCTATATAGTTTTTTTCTAGGTTTCTCTTCCCCATATGTTAATGGTATTTGAATTATTTTATTGCAGAAATTATAATCTGAATGCTTCATAGACCTTTGAGCTTGTATATTAGTGCATATTTTTCTTAATTGCTTAAATACGAATGTTATGGCTTGTGATATATTAATGACTGCTCCTCCTACTTCTTTCTTATATTCTTCAAATATTATGTTTCATAGAGGATCAGGTAACTTATTGAAATATCTTTAAACTATTCCTTTATTATATCCTTGCTTAGCTGTTGTAGCGTCATATAGATAATGTTGTGAAAATTCTTTTATTCCTTTCCAATTGGTTAATGTTAATTTTTCTATTTCTCTTAACCTCTCATTCTGTAAAGCAGTATACCCAATTTCTGGATCTTCAGCTATAATGATGGTTAATATTATATTTGCAAAATTATATGGATTACTTCCTGCTCTTTTTAGCATTTCGTAATCATTAGGGTTATTTTCTACCCATTGTTCCCACAAAACTTTTACTGACTCGCCTAAGAATGTTTCTAAATAAGTCAGCATATCTTCTTATCGACGGTTGGGATATTGACCCAAGTCGGTTCTTAATAAAAGGAAGATAGGAGACACGCCGAACAGAACGAACAACAATCAACGATGAACAGGGAGACAGGGGTTTTTATCCTGGTTCAGGCCTCTCAGGGGAGGTAACAGCCCTACGTCCAGCCTTTCTTATATATCAGAGACGATTACAAGAGGATACTCGACGAGATGAGCAAGTCTCGGCGAGATTGTGTGTGTACAAGTGCGACAATGCGAAGATCAGGTCCCTCTAAACGCCGTAGAGGCCTTGTTTATATAGTGTTGAGCAACCGACCTATCAAGGGATAATCGGGCCGGGCTAACTACGAGATCGTAACGAACTCTACATGCCAAATTCATCCCGAGATAGATAAGGCATACTCCAATTCTTGGGGATCACGGCTCCTACTCCAATCCGGGAAACCACGTCCGGGTCTTCACGTAGCCGCGCAGAACTCTGTTCGAGTCGGACTCGAACACGAATCCTAGGCCATTACGCTCCGTGCCAGCCAGGAAGCTGTTCGACAGGATGCACATGGGCCTGATAGAACCTTCCAGGGAGCTGGGCCCTGGTAGGCTGTTCGATTGGGCCGTTAGGGAGTGGGCCATGGTAATGGGCCGTGATTTTATCCCGACACTTCTACTTTAGTGCCTATATATAACTGATTTTGTATATATTTTTGGACTACCAAACCTTTCCAAATGCTTATAATATTTGGCCAGTCTATTGGATCATGTGCAGCTAAATTTAATATTGCACCATCAATTTTGCTATTTAGAAATTTTACTGCCTTTTCAAATTGCCTACTTTTAGTACCCATATACCTATATTGGCTAGGTATATAATTATATGGATATTCCTCCTTTTCTGGAGGCCATTGTCCATAATTTCTAGATGGTCTTTCTCTTTCTCCTTCATTTTTTACCTAACTTTCACCGTATCTTCTTTTTTTTTCTTAAATCGGGTTCCATTTCCATACATTCCATAGCATTATCTAGATTATGTAACCCTATCTCGTCTAAGGAGTTTAGAAAATCTTCATTATCATCATAAGGATCGATTCCTTCACCTTCGTTATACATTTCATTCATTAGTTTGTATTCTTCCTCATAACTTTCTAAAAATAATCTTTCATTCTCTTCCCATTGCTCTTCTTCGCTCAATGGTTTTGCTACTTCATTAACCTTAGCTGCTTTGGTAACAATTGGTTCTTGTTCTGCTATTTTATTTTGCTTCACTTTTTGTACTTCTATATTTTCTATAGCCATCTCTTTGTCTCTTTTTATCTTCATGAGTCTGGCTAACTCTACGAAAATATATTTCTTTTTCTCTTAATGCGGACCAATCATGAATCATTGTATTATTATATTCATCACTTATATGTTCTAATTTTTGTTCATAGTATTTTATTTCAGTTTCTAGATCAGGTCTTTCCATAAATTCAGAGACACTATACCTTTTATTATAGTCACAGCTGTTTTCTGAAGTTTCTTCATCTATGTCTTCTAAAGCCCTTGTCCTATAATTCATAAATCTTATACTGGTTTTTCCATTTTTATTCTGATAGCTTATATATTCTTGAGGTTGTTTTATAGCTTTACTTTCAATTAGTTCACTTATATTCCATTCTTCTCCTGCTCTTTCTTCTTATCCTATTTTTAATGGGCTCATAAATCTTATTCATTTAGACTACATGCTTTCTATGACATCACTTACATTCACTTTGTATCTGGTCCCACTTTTATTGGTTAGTCTCCCTACAAATTCTATACTGACTAGTAAATTTGTTCCCTTAAATTCTTCATATCCCTTTGTCTGGAATCCAAAACTCATTTTTTCTATAAATTCTTTAACTGGCATTATCAAGTCTAGAGCTATATAGGTTATTAGTATATTTTCATTCATATCTCCTTCTAAAAATCCTAATGCGGCTTTATTTAAAGTGTCCCATCTCTTATCTAATAGGGTTATTAGAACCTTTGTTCCTAACTTTTTTCTAGTCATTCCTTTAATTCCAATAATATACATCCCTTGGTGTATATATTTATATCCAAAATATTTTAATGTATGTTCAAACTGCTTACTTACTATGCTTACCTCTACTGGATGTGTTAAAACACTTAGCTCTACTTCTCGGGATATTCTGTAAAGTCCTGTTTTATTTTCAAACATACCCATCTGGTATATTTGTTGTGGTTTTATTTTTCTTAGAGCATCTTTCTGATATTTCTCTAAGTCTCTATCAACATTAACAACTTCTTCTAGACTATCAATATCTTCACTCTTTCCTTTTAGCCTATCTATTATAGTTAAAGGCCTAGTATCTTTATTAATTATTTGGAGTACTTTATCTCTTCTAGTGAAGCTTTTAGATATGTCATCTTTCTTAATTGATTGTCCTGGTGGAAGTAACTATTCCAGATGATGCTAATACTATTTCTTTACTACTTTCTTCTTGTTTGATTTTATTTAAGATCTGAACCAATAGTTGGAGGATGGTGTTATTCTACCTTATTATTATCCTAGAATCTTCTTTAGGTGATTCGTAGTTTGAGAATCAATAGGATGTGCTAAATATTTTACATTTCTTTTAGAGCTTGGTTATATTAGGACATATATTATGCAAGTACTAAATTTTAACTTCTTCTAATGAATCTTTGATTCGAATTAATTCTTTGTCTAGTTCTTTTGTATTATCTAATATACTTTTAACTTCTTTTTATAATGGAAACCTTGAAATTACACCTTGGTTTATTTTCTTGTATAACAAGCCTACTTCTTCTTTGATATAATCCTTTGTTTTTGCTAGTATTGCTTTGCTCTAATTTTCCTTCTTTCAATATTTCTAACACTAAGTTTATATTACTTGTTCAAGAAAGAATATTGTTCTTCAAGATTCTTATAATCTTTAAATAACCTTTCTATTTTTGTGTCAAGCTCTTCACATCTCTTGGCCCAAGTTATGATAAAATTATATAAAGGTCTACTACTAGATTCAATTGGCTCTGCGAGGAGTGCCAACTATCTTTTTCGATGAAATTAAACCTACACTTAATATCAATATTATCCTCCATGCTAACAATTTTACCAGTATTTATTTTTAGGTTAAGGTATTTTAAATTTTCAATGATGTAAACCTTCAAAATATGCAAATTATTAATATTAACCTGGCTCTGATACCAAACCATAATAGCCTTGAATCCTGATATTTTTCTTTTATTAAGATTAATTAAGATAACCAGATTTTAAATTTTACTATTCTTGGATAACCTACAAATTATAGATATTAATTTCAGATTTCAACTCAAATTATAGATATTAATTTCAGATTTTAACTTTTTACTATTCTTGGATGATGGTGCAGAAATACTATACTACTATTATACCCACCACACTAAGACTTTCCCTTTTAGTGTATCTCCCACTATCAATAGTGTGGAGGCACTTATAAATTCTGCTTCCTTAAATATTTAGATTATGCTTAACTCCTTTTAATTACTATGCTACTTTTTAACAGGATCTTGCAGGTTGGCGAAACCAACAAAAGCAGTAGGGTATCTGACGGTGATTGTAAAATCCTACTAAGGTACTCACCATATTTATCATTAGTTTGTTTTAGAAGTAGCTAAGTATTTCTCTGGCTATCCGTAGTTCCAACTTTATGGAATAATTTTTTATCTTCTCCCCAGGCAGTTCCACCCGAAGGGAACACTTCTCTACGGCAACAGTGTTCTCCTAAGAACAAAGAAGAGTTTCTCTATAGGGTCTGAAGATAAGAGAAGTGTACTCTTGAAGAACAATATTCTTTCTTGAAGAATATAAACTTAGTGTTAGAAATATTGAAAGAAGGAAAATTAGAGCAAAGCAATACTAGCAAAAATAGTGATTATATCAAAGAAGAAGTAGGCTTGTTATACAAGAAAATAAACCAAGCAGGTAATTTCGAAGGTTTCCATTATAAAAAGAAGTTAAAAGTATATTAGATAATACAAAATAACTAGACAGAATTAATTCGAATCAAAGATTCATTAGAAGAAGTTAAAAATTTAGTACTTGCATAATATATGTCCGAATATAACCAAGCTCTAAAAGAAACAGAAAAATATTTAGCACATCCTATTGGATTCTCAAACTACGAATCACCTAAAGAAGACTCTAAGAAGATAATAATAATAATAATAATAATAATAATAATAATAATAATAATAATAATAATAATAATAATAATAATAATAATAATAATAACACCATCCTCCAACTATTGGTTCAGATTTTAAATAAAATCAAACAAGAAGAAAAAATAGTATTAGCATCATCTGGAATAGTTACTTCCACCAGGACAATCAATTCAGAAAGATGGACATATCTAAAAGCTTCACTAGAAGATATAAAGTACTCCAAATAATTAATAAAGATACTAGGCCTTTAACTATAATAGATAGGCTAAAAGGAAAGAGTGAAGATATTGATAGTCTAGAAGAAGTTGTTAATGTTGATAGAGACTTAGAGAAATATCAGAAAGATACTCTAAGAAAAATAAAACCACAACAAATATTTTACACATACATATAGATATATATATATATATATATATATATATATATATATATATATATATATATATAGGTAGCACTAAAATACTCTTAGGAGTATTTTAACTATTCTATGTTTAGATGATAACAAGTGTCCCTCCCATCATCCATGCAACTAGCTTTGATACCTTATTTACTTCCGTTTTTTAGCCGTAATTTTTTTTAGAAATCTCGGATTGACGAACTATTTTCACTATTAAATTCCTAACATTTTTTCGAACAAATCTAGACTAGTCTCGCTCGTAAAAACTCTGCTTTACTATAATTCTAACTGTACTTTACTATTTCTTGTGAAACACATTACTATAACGTGTTACGTAAACAGTACTGTACACACGAAACACGTAACTGTACATACGAAACACTGTACACAGAAAGTAGTAAAGTATATACAAAATATAGTAAAGCTTGTTCATGATTATAGTAAAGTAAAATTTTAAAAAGTGAGACTGATCTAGTTTTGTTCGAAAAAATGTTACGAATACAAAAGTGGAAACGGTTTATCAATCGGATCTTTCAATTAAAAACTATAGCGAAAAACTAGATTAAATTGCTCGCGTCATCCCCTACCACATGGGCTGTGGATATCAGATTTGGTTTATCTTTACTATTTTTCTGTATTGTTTTGCTACAATCGGTACGCACATTTACTATAATATGTCTGCCGAAGTCTATGTGTGTGGAAAAGGTAGGAAAGATGGGGGAGGACATGTGGCGGGCTATAAACATGGGAGTATTTTAGTTAAAATACTCCTAGGAGTATTCGTGTGTGTGTATATATATATATATATATATATATATATATATATATATATATATATATATATATATATATATATATATATATATATATAGAGAGAGAGAGAGAGAGAGAGAGATTTGCTAGCGTGAACTTGGTGTACGGATCCTCAAGTGAACTTGACGGGTTTTGAACTTGAGAATTTTAGTGATCGATCCAAACCGTTGATCTTGTTAAATCATGTCAAAGCGTAGCCACCAACCAAGTTTCGTATTTTTCAAATTTTTTTGCTATTTGTTTTCTAATTTTGAAAATCGCTTTTTGGACGCTCACGACTATTTAGAAGGCTGATTTTCAAAATTAGAAAACAAATAGTAAAAAATTCAAAAAATAAAAACTTGGTTGGTGGCTACGCTTTTGACATGACTAACAAGATCAACTGATTTGGATCGATCACTAAATTCTCAAATTTCAAAGCCATCAAGCTCACTTCGGATATTCAGAACTCGAGTGTCACTAAGAATCTCTCTCTATATATATATATAGAGCAACTAGTTTGTGACGATTGACAGCCGGGATCTATGAGCGTAGGAATTAGGAAATGAAGCACAATTTAATCGCCTGACAGGCAATTAACATATCAGGTGCACACATCTCGCACCAGCCAGCAGCTTAGCACGGATGGTAGTAACGAGGCCCACAATGTGGGTTCGTGTGAGGCCCACCAGGGGCCGCTCAGCCCTTTTTGGCGTCACACCACCCTTTTCCTCGAACCAGCGCAGGATTTTCGATACCGGCGGACAGGACAAGGCTCCGGACATGGTCGCCCAGCTCCGTCGCCACCGTGTCCTCCAGCGTCCGCCACGCGGCGGCGCTGCCCCGCCCCCGCGCTGCCCCGCCCCCATGCCGCCCCGAACTCTGCCGCTTCGGCGGCGAGGACGAAGAGGAGCAGCAGCAGCAGGACGTGCGCCGCCGCCGTGTTGCTCTTGGTCACCCCCATGGTCGATCGCGACGGTGCGCGGGTGGCTAATTGGGTATAGTGGATGCAAGCATGCGCCCGGCAGCCGGCAGGCCAGTGCAGCTTATAAGGCGCAGCGGCGCCGGCCGGGGACCAGGCGGTCGAGGGTCCACGCACTCCTTACTGCTGATGCCACTCACGTCGAGCTAGCTATAGGCTAGGTAGCCGTGCATGTGACTGCGTTAGGGCGGGTCTCCGCCACGATCAACCGACCGTGGGTATAGTGGCCACTGGCAATATATGTAATGTGGCGTTTGCCAGCCCCACAAGTCACCTACGTACAGAGATGTGCGCGCTTGCGTGCGAGCAGCTTGCAGCGTCGAGTGAACTGTCGACTAGCCATACTGCCATAGGGACATCACTAGAGACTCACAGGGGCAGGCACACTTAGAATTTCGAGAAACAAAGGCCTACACGGCCTCAATCTTAGAACATGTACATGATAGACCTAAATGCTGATGCGGAAGCGATTAGGAACAAGATTAGCCTAATACCGAACCACAAAACTAAGATCATTAGGGGATCTTACTGGAGCTTGATGATGCCATTGACGCAGTGTAGAAACTTAGGCCGTAGGGGCACGCTTGATGACGAGCCGATGCAGAACCCATAGAGGATGCAGGAGACGAACTCCTTTGGGCGACGGCCTTCCTATTGCTCTGATCTTGACCCAGATCGGTAGGGGCTTAATGAGACGGAGAGAGGCATGAGCAACATCACACCCCTAAGAATTGGTCCTCTTCCTCTATATATAGCCTTGCACAATAGGGGCCGCAACGGGGGTTGGTTATGCGCCCCGATCGAGGCGCATATGATTAGGGGCTTAAATGACCGTGATTAAGGGTGTTAATAACCGTGATTAGGGCGGGCGTGAGATTAGGAGAAATTAACTACCTTGACCCGGTCTGGTTAGCTGTTAGCCAACCGATCAAAACCCAACATTCTCCCACTTGATCGTGAGGCTAACATCATAAGTCCTTTCTCGACAAAACAACATACTGAGGCAAGCACCGCAATAACCTTTAAGCGGTAATTGAGGTTTCTATACCCACAGCATACTAATTTCATCTCGATTGGTATAAACTTATTTCTTATGGGAGTGGTTTGCTTTATGGCCCTTATATCCAGAATCTTAGGCCTTCCAATAACCCATGCCGGCAACATGATGATATAATATATGGGTTGGAAACCTTTAAACAAGCATGCTAGCAAAAACTTATTACAAACATATTTATCAATAAATATTTGATTCTGGATTTCTTCTTTCACAACATGGCACCAAGGTCAATATGTTTGGCAGTAACACTTGACATGTTGTTACTCGAATATAAAACTATGAGTGGTTAAAGATGCTGTCTACCACTCTTAGTCATGGGATAAAAACTCAAGCCATACAACCTGCCTAATAACATGCCACAAGCTTAGTTTGCATCGTAGATGATGCCATAAGTGTCTACTTAGGGAGCTTTTCCACAATTTAGCTCCCACTGCTAGGGTGAATATGTACACTTTTGTGGATTTCTTAATATTCACACATACAAAACTTAAACCGAATAACCAACTCAAAGGTCATTGGATTTCTTATATGTGAGCATGTAATCCTTAGAGCCCTGCGAAAAACACAAGACTCTCTTAAGAGTTTTCCAGAGGTCCAAATCTGAATTTAACTAATATTTGCCAAGTATCCCAGTCATAAAACTAAGTTAGGGCACGTAAATATAACTTACATAATACTTCTGACAGCGGAAGCAAAAAGGAATCGACTTCATCTGGCCAGATTCAAACAGATTCCTCGGACATTTTAATGTCGAAAACTTATTGCCCTTTAACAATAAGTGCAGGTTAGACAGAATACTTATACTTATTTATACTAAATCTTTGAAGTACTCTATCTATGTAGGCATCTTTGAGAAAATCATCATAATATTCTTTTGGACTTATCTCGGTAATGCCCAAAAATACAAGGCTTCACCAAGATCTCTCACATAAAATAAAATTAGAGAATAGAAATCCATTGGTCTAAAGCAGCATACACTAATTGCTGATAGCCAATAAGAGGTCATTCTCATGAATAACTAAGATGGAATATTTACTTCCCTTAAATATAATTGTCCACTTCGTTTTCTTTAAAGAACAAAAATTTCTCATAACTTCATCAAATATAAGATGCTTATTTAAATGTTTGTTTTAAGCCATAAATTTATTTATTATCTGCATCCTATATGTTCCTTGCCTTACACAACAAAACCTTTCGGTTAAACCATGTACACATCGTTATGCAAGTCACTATCAAGAAATGCAGGTCTAATGTCTATTTGATGTAACTCCAAAACATTATGAGCCTCAAGCGCCATAAACAATTCTAGGGTAATCTTTAGATGAGACAAACAAGAACAAGTCAACCCTAGAATAAAACATAATCATGGCTCTTCTTTCTCACCGTGATCTTCTTAAGGATACATTAGGAGTAAAAAGGGGGCTGTTGAGGTTCAACAATAACTTCCGGAGAAGCATAAGGTGCAACATTAATATTATTAGAGTCCTCAACAGGAGGCGCATCTACAGTGTTTTCAACTGGAGGTGCTATCTCCTGGGCCATAGGAAAAATAGGTTCTTGAATCACAGGCAACGGAATAGAATCCCGCATCTCCTCAAGATCTACTTTCTTAGGCTCCAAGCTCCCACTAATTTCAGCATTCTAAGAACACAACATGTCTTGCAACTAATTATCTTAGGGTCTAATATCACAATATGTGGATAGAACAATTTCCATACATAAATACATTTGTTTCTCCCCAGTCTATAAAACATAAGGAGTATTTAGAGACTGATCTACAAGGGATCCTGTTTAAAATAACAGACAACTTTCTTTAATTACTTTATCCACAGATTAACTCATAAATTGGAGTGGCTAACCATACCATGAGGGTAAGATTTCTTCGTTAGACTAACCATTTACTTAGCGAAGGAACTAGGAGTGTGCCCATAAAGGACATGCCTCCCATAGTATTCTCCCCCTCAATCAAACCTTACTATCTTAATTTTTAGGTTGATTCAAATTTATCATGAATAGGAAAGATATACCCTTAGTAAAGGAAAGGACCTTAAAAGTACTAATTTAAGTGTGTCATCAAAAATAAGTGGTGGAGTATCATTTCCTTAGTAAGATCTTAATGAGACGCTCCACTCTCCCCCTCGAAATGTGGCCTAAACGACAGTGCCACAATTTCAAAAGGAGGGTCTCTAATCACTACTTCTCTTAATCTAAAAGAGAAGAGTATTCTTTGAAAACATTAAGATGCTGCTGTAATCATGCTAGTAGCATATCCCAAGTCGTATCACCGTTGGGCAGAAAACGAAAAAGGAATATGACCAGACTAGCATATCATAAGTTAAAACGAGTTTCAATGAACCATTGTCATAAAAAGCGTTGACCACATTATAACAAGGAACACCAAAACCAATTCTCTTAGTAGCAAAAGGTTAAATTTCAATAGCTCATAATCACAATCAGCTTACGCCAGATCACAACAATGAACCACAAAATTAACAAAAGTTTCGCAGACTTAAAATAGGTAGATCCAAGACTAAATTTGGTACATGTGAACTTCAATAATTGAAAGCAGCATCAAATATTCTCATTAATGGAACACATGGATATAAACAACGTTGGTCAGTATATAACCATGAGCCAATGCAAAATCTTAAGACAATATTAAATCTCTAATCAAAATTTCCCATTGGTACTATTTCAATTAGAGACAAAACATAATGAAGCGGAAGTAATTATCTCAAACAACAGTGAAATGATTTACTGAATTAACTTAAGTAAAACGTCAACAAATAAATTCAGTAAAACACTTAATAGTTATGTCATTAATAATATTAGCCAATAACGTTATATGGTGCACATAACATAAATGGTGCCAAAGGATACAACAATATATAGATTCAGCATGAATTAATCCACGTTGGTATGATTAACACATGCAGTCAAAATAATTATTTCAGATCACATCACCGTTGGGCAGAAGTGATAAGAAATAATATCACCATAATATGGCACATGAAATACATCTAAGTGGGTCAGAATTATATACATGAGCCATTTCCTAATTTTTGTAATTAAAATTTCATATAAATAAACTGAAGATTATTTTTCACTTAGGAGCAATGGACATCAATCATAATACATCATTATTTAAAACAATGCACCTCATAAACATAATCGATGCATTGGAAAAATATTAGAACTTAACCTTTAAGGAATTTCCCAACTATAAATGGCACAATAACATGAGGCATGAATTTAACCTACGTTGGTAGAATTAAATACATGCAAAATATTAAAACACAGACATTAGATATTGTATTGTCTCGCATCACCGTTGGGCAGAAAAAAACGAGACAACACAATAATAAACACAATTGTAAATCAACGTTGGTCAGAATTACAATTATGCATCTAAATTCAATATTCCTAGAATTTTAACATAATTTCTAATCAAAATTTCACGTTGGTGCAATTTTAATTAGATACATAAGCATTAAATAGCATGAAAATTCAAGGAAAAACATAATAATTGTGCAAATTTAGGAACTAATTCAACATCGTCAGAACACAATTATTTCGCTAAAAGAAATATTAATTAAGCAGTGCTCAAAAATAAACATCAGTGTACCAAAAGAATGTACTGAGTAGACTGAAACGAGCACTGTTCACAGTGGCCCGCCCCCAAAAGAGCCCATCACGTGCTGCAGCTAGATGGCCCAGCACAGTCCAGCAAAAGGGACGTTCTGTGCGGGCAAGCTTGTAGCCGTCAAGCACTGAACAAAAAGAAAAATGGGCTAGGTGCACAGCGCACAGCAAAAGTACGCAGCTAACTAGGCCTCTCAGGCTTTCACACAGCAATAGCATCGGCCCAATTAAATAACTGACACAGGGCGAGACGAAATCGAACCGTCCGATGCACTGGACGCACGGGATTGCACTGCGGTTGAACAAAATGCCAGCTCGGGAGAAAACCTAGTCAAAAGGACACCGCCCCGATCCGCTTTTCACGGGGAGCTAAGGGAGCTGGGCGACGTCGCCGGTCCAACCCGAGACGGCGGCGGCGCGGCAACAACGGCGGCGCCGACCCGAAGCAGTGGCGCGGCAGGGCCCCTCGCCGGCGGTGACGCGCGGTGCACTGCCGCCGCGTGCACCTCCGCCGAGCGGCTCCGCGGCGTCGCGCGCAAGGCGGACAGCACGCGGAGGAGACGCGGCGGGAGGGCCGGTGACGGCGGCGACCGGAGGCACGCCGGCGAGGACTACTTTCTCAAATACACCCAAAATCCGTGAGTTTTTGCTTGAAATTTTGCCCAAATCGAAATTAGGGTTCATCAAATTTTCAAAATCCGTGAGTTTTTGCTTGAAATTTTGCCCAAATCGAAATTAGGGTTCATCAAATTTTGGGGGTTTTCCAATCTGGTATTTTTCCCGTGAAATTGGGCTATTTCTAATCCTTTTCCATCCGAAATTATTTGCAAAATTCCTTCGGCATGGCCGATAATAAGCTTTTAGGGTTTCGGTTGGACAGGAAAAAGAGGATTTTAACTTAGGGTTCTTGATCTACAGTATTCCCCTCCTTCTCCTTGCTGCCCGAGGCCCCAGATCGAGAAACATCAGTTAATCGAAAACTAATAAACAAAATTTGATAATCGGTGACATTAGCAGTACGTTATTCCAATTAGCCGTGGCATCAACAAGTTGTTTAGACATTAATCGATAGGATTAGGGTTCGGATTTAGGCTAATGCGCTCTGATACCAAATGTTAGATCTAAGTTCTAATGCGGAAGCGATTAGGAACAAGATTAGCCTAATACCGAACCACAAAACTGAGATCATTAGGGGATCTTACTGGAGCTTGATGATGCCATTGACGCAGTGTAGAAACTTAGGCCGTAGGGGCCTGCTTGATGACGAGCCGATGCAGGAACCCGTAGAGGATGCAGGGAGACGACCTCCTTTGGGCGACGGCCTTCCTATTGCTACAGTGCTGACCCAGATCGGTAGGGGCTTAATGAGACGGGAGAGAGGCATGAGCAACATCACACCCCTAAGAATTGGTCCTCTTCCCTCTATATATAGCACTGCACAATAGGGGGCCGCAACCTGGGGTTGGTTATGCGCCCCCGATCAGGGAGCATGATTAGGGGGCTTAAATGACCGTGATTAAGGGTGTTAATAACCGTGATTAGGGCGGGCGTGAGATTAGGAGAAATTAACTACCTTGACCCGGTCTGGTTAGCTGTTAGCCAACCGATCAAAACCCAACAGTACAATGGTTGAGACAACAACCATCTCTAACCATTGCCATGTCACTTATAGAGATGATTTAAAGACAACTCATACAATGGTAGAGATAGCTGTACAATTTTTTATGCCACTTAATTACACATAGATTTATTAATTCGCGCGTAGAGTCATCTCTTGCATTGGAGACAGCTCAACTCTCTATGCGCACTCTCTCTTCCCCACATTAATATTATCCATCCTACATGGCAAACCTTATAGACGGCTTAGAGACAGCTGATGTGTACCGTTGTACATGCTCTTAAGATATATAGCATAGTTTCCAAGTAGATTTACGGTCCTAATGATTGTGAAAAATTTGAAGCGAACTAATGCACCAACAATTTCTCGGCCATCGATCCAACGCATCACCACCGGCTCAATACCCCATTCTACCTACAAGGCAGCTAGTCCATACACACTCTTGTGACCCAAATTAAAAAGGCGCCAAGTAGTTATAGTAACCTTAACGGAATATTTATAGGCGCTGCTCTCGGCCGTCCGATCGTCTGAGATGAGTCTAATTCCAACGCACACGGGATACATATGAAATTACCGTATTGTTTATGGGATATGCAAAATCCTGACAATAACCCTTGTTTATTTAAATTGTCGTATCATTTTCCTCGCCGGTGGCTGAGTCTTGTGGCCTTCATTTTCGCTTGTTCTGGCTGTTGAGTGGGGGGTTTTTTCTCTGGCAATTCTTCGATTCCTCACTACGATTGATCGTGTTCATTTGGTTTTGTGCGATTTGTGGTAGATCTGGTCTTGGATCGACGAGGTATCTGTGTGAAATCTTCTCTAGTTTCCTCTTTTACGGCGTTGATCTACTTGGGGGGGGGGGGAGTGATTTGTTTAGTGGTTCCTCAATACTCCATTAATGTATGTTCCTCCCCCAACAGCTAAGGTTTTGTGTAGACGATTTCTGGTAAAATCTTAAGAATCGGGATTGCGATAATCCTCTTGATGCGCAGTTTAGGTAGTGTTCATTTCATGTAGATCTGGAATATTGAATTGTTTTGTTTTGTTTTTGGGTCTGAAATTGGGCAATGTTTGAAATGATAGATATGAATATTATGCTTTGGTTATTTTTCTCTTAGAGAGAATTGGGGGGTATTGTGTTTGTTTTTCATCCCACAATAGGTGAGTTGGTTTTGAATGTGCTATGTGTTAGTAGCAATCATTTTTTGATGTGGAAATTGTGATCTGAATGGAACTAGTTTGTCTTATTCATTTTGTTTATTGTAGCGGGGATGCCTAAAATGCTTGATGTATATTGTTGGGGATTCTTCATATGTGTATTTTTTATAGTCTTTTCCGCCAATGTGCTTGTAGTGTTTTTGGAGGAAGTTTTTTGGTGCTAGATGTTTTATATTTGTTGTCCATAGGTTTTGGAGTGATGCAACCATGGTACTAATGTTTTCAATAATATTCATCGTTTCTATTCATTTTGGTTTGTTCGTTTGAAATGTTCATTAACATGTTGGTGTAGGTTTTCTTTCAATTTTTTTGTTCGTAGCTTGAACACCAATTTTAGATGATGAATAGTTTGTTCGAGTTTTTTAAACCGTTTCTCCAATCATGTGGTATGAGGAAATTTGGTTATACAATTGTGGAATATTTTTTATAATTACTACAACTTGAAATAGGTGGAGGTCAATGTCTGTTGATATGTTTTATTTTACATTTGATTTTGTATTGGTCAATTAGGCAATGTAATGTTTTTTTAGCTAAATGTGAAGTTAGTACTCTATTTTTTTGATGAAATGTCATTGTCCAATATTTGGTTTAATAGTTATGTTTGGCTCTCTACTATGATGTAGCCCATGTTTGTGTTATTTAAACTTGCTATTTATAAGGTGGTATTGCTCATTTTTGGTATTGTTTTGTGACAGCTTTGCGAAGTCTAATTAGTTTTCTCCTTTTCAATCATTTAGGAAGTTTTACTGATTTTATTAAAAGTATTGAAATAATAGGATTTGTATTATATTTTTGTGTTGGGGTTTTGTGGGGTTTGATTTGGGGTGGTGGTGTTTTATTTTAATGTATTATTTTGTGGTAGTTTAAATTTCACAATATTTTTCTTAGAAGTGGTTGTATTATTTTTTTAAAAAATTATTATGTTTGTTATCTAAATAATCTTATTAGAATTGCTCTATGATTTGTATATCTACGTGTAATATTCTTTGATTTTTAATTTTGATCCTATTGTTGTGGTTCTTAGTTTTTGTTCCAATATTTTGTAATTATTTTTCCACTTTTATTATGTGGAATTATAGTTCAATTCTTGTGGAATTATGCTTGAATATTGTATTTCTTGTAAATTTTGAAACAGTGAACTATATTTTTTTGTATTGTGCACTGCTGTGGGTACGTATGAAACATACATACATACATACATATATGTTGTCATTGTGATACATTTTTATCTGTTATTTGTTTTATTTATTTCTTTTGTTTTTTAGTCATAATAATTGTTTATTGATGTCTAGTTTCATACTTCAATTGGGATAAATTCTACATATGTTTTAATTTTTATATTTTAGGGATGTGATGGAGGATGTTCTTTGGTGTTACATTAGGGTTTTTCAGTGTAGATAGCTATTCAAGCTATGAACACTATTAACATTTGGTGTTACACTATTTGTTCACTTAGTGTGGTTTCGTTAGTAGAATAGTTTAATATTTGTATTATCATAAGCTTTTTTTTTAATGCAATCAATGTGGTTATGGTTTTTATTTGTGTTATCGTATCTGAAATTGTTTTCGTTGTGTTCCTTATATTTTCTTTATCTTTTTTGTAATATTTTTTTGTATTTATTCGAGATGCCTCATCAAAAAGTTAAAACAGTTCAAAAAAGAAAGCTGTCCGCGGTTTTTGATTCAAGTAGTGGTGGTGATAGTGGTCTTTTCTTTTCCTTTGTTTTTTTCAAATTTTGAACCATTTTATCTTTTGGTTTTGTTTAGTTTATTTTTTTGATATGTTATTTGTTATTAAGATCACTCATCTTCAGATTGTGGTTCTTCTTCTGGCTCTGACTATGTCCGTGGGAATGGCAGCTCCTGTGAATCTAAAGTTTCTACTTCTTGGTCTTCAGTCCTACAGCCGACGAGATGGGTCAAGTCGCTGAACTTTTGGATTTTATCAGTAAGAGCAAATCAGAAGGCCTGACCGGAGTTAGCATTATCCTGAATTTCGTCCGGCGCCTAGTGCAACCTCTGAAGGTGCGTATTCATACGGGTTTTGAATATTCGGGAGTTACTGACTCTACGCGAAAAATCCTCGAGCGTGTGCAGCGTCTATTGTCCGAGCTTTTATCCCCAAGAACTTATGTCCACAATGAATGGTGTCGAAAGCCTTTTTGTGTAACGGATCCTCAGGTAAGCGCTGACCGACCCCCAATGCTCGTCCTTTAACGCATCAATGCCTAAAATCTATTTTTCTGCCCGTAGGATCACCGCGCCTTTTTGTAGACGCCCCTCTCCCCAATCTTCCGTAGCACAAAGGCTCTAGGCAAAAAATATCTGCTAGCGACTCCAATGAGGTGCCGACTGCAAAGAAGGAAAAGGGTCCTTATGCAAAGAAACATGTAAGCAAGGCTAAGCCGTCAAGCTCCGCGCGCATTCAGGGGCCCAACTTTTCATGACATGGCAGTGGAAAGTCCTACTCCACCGCCAGTGCATGTTGCTTCCGTGACACCGCCTCCAGAAGCCGGAATGCAAGATGTGCCGCCCCCAAAAGCCAGCAACCAACCTTCAGCCACCTCCAGCGGCACTGCCACTCAGAGGGGTTCTGGAGTAAAAATAAAGAAGTCTAACATGTTAGCTTCTTATTGGGCCACTCCTTGATATAATTGTATCTTCATGTTGTCCGGCTTTCATTACAGAGATCCCTCTGGACACGCTGCCTTCGGATCAGCCAGAGTTGGGTGCTGCGGAGCGCGACTGAGCTATCCGTGCCACAAGAGGCGGATGCGCCAAAACATTCACTAACTGCTTCTCCGCTTGGCTACACCGAAGGTGCCACCGAGTCTAACCCATTTGCTGCTTCACCACCACCTCAGGTTTAGCCGGAGGTGATTTCAGATAACGTTCTAGCTCCGATAGCTGAGGCTGAACATTCTGTGGAAGAAATCCCGCGAGAATCCTCTTCTCTCCTACTTCCTCAAACTGCCTTCAAGGCCCATTAGTGCAATGAAAATTCGAAATGGGAAGTCATCGATGATGACAAGGAGGAGAGGGAGGGGAAAGAACTCCTCAACTATTCCCTCAAATGTGCAGAGCTAGTACACTTAAGTTCATCTTGTGCGTTTGTATTTGACTGCCTCGATCTTGCATTAATAGCTCATTGTCATAGAATATGGAGGAACGCTACAAGAGGAAATCCACATTTTTTCGATAGATGATCCCAAAAGTAGAGAAATTTAATGATCACGTGAAGAAGAACGCAGAGGCCTAGGGGAAGTCTGACACTTTTATCCGAGAACTGTGAGCTCGTTCCTCAACATTGCAGCAGGGGAAAATGAATCTGATCGGCATTGTGGTTGGTTAGCTTTCTAGCCGACTCCCCTGAATACTTGCGTCGTACTATTTGTCATCTGCTTTTGCTTCTTTTTTCAGCTCGAGACCACAAAATCGCCCAACTTCAGAGCCAATATACGGCGTTAGAGAAGGAACAATTCCGAGCCCGAGCATGGCTTGACAAGGTCCAGCGCGAGTTGAAAGGTATCATGCTCCACTCTAGCCTTCTTTCTACCATTCGAAACTAATTGTCTAACAGCTTCCGTATGCCCTCCTCTAGAGTATAAAAGGAAAATCCAGGCACAATTTGATGTCCTCAAAGGGAAGATTGAATCTGCAATTGCGACTTGTGAGCAACTCCAGGAAACGTCTGAGCCTTTGTGAAAACTTCTGCTGGCAGGAGATATAGGGCCAAGCAATGCGGGCCAAATCATAATTCAACTGAAGGAGGCTCCCAAGAGGCTAAAGACTCATCTGAAGGAGACAACGGTCACTAGTACCTGTCAGGCATTGGCAATCGTGAAGTCTTTGTATCCTCGAGTAGAGCTCGACGCCGTCAAGGAAGGCAAGCCCAAAGCCGGAAGCGCCCGAAGGCGACTACCTGGCTCGGCCCGCTTAAATCACGAAAAACTCGGGCCGGGCTGGTCCTACTAATGGCCAACTCGGATTGAGGCCCGAGCCCAACCCGATGCATCGATCGGGCTAGGTCGGGCTTGTTCGGGCCGGGTTGCTAGGCCGGGCTTCCTGTGATCAGGTCTACTTCCATCGCGCTAGCGGAAAATTTGGACCTAGGCCCCCTGTAAAGGTTATAATGAAAGAACTCGGGTTTTTGTTTACTGCTGTTTTAACGTCTGTTCTGTTGATTAATCCCGATTTTGTGTGTGGGTTTTTTTTCATTTACGCTACCTACCCGACTAGTCTAGCCCCCTGAACGCTTGGGAATTGGTTCAGAGCTTTTCCTGCGCGAGCCGAGTGACATAGAGTTCGTCATTTTTTGAGTCAGAGCTTCAGTACTTGGAATAACCACTAAGAATAACCAGGAAAATCACTACAAGAAATATGGCCTTCTGTGACGTAATTTTTGTGACAAAAAGAGGGGTTTTATTGTCACCGTATACCATCTATGATGATCCTATAATGATAACACGTCTATCATAGAAGGTGCGTCTCTAAAGACCTTTCGTGACAAAACAAGAAAAAACGTCACAAAATTAATGACAAATGTTACAACGTCACAAATGATTATGACGTTATAAATCATCACAATTTAAATAGAAAACGTCACAAATGAGTAACTAGGATGTTGCCACATGGTAGATGATGTGGCATGTGACGTGGTGGAATGTTGTGACAAATTTTATCATAATTTATAGTTCACAATTCGTCATCACACAAATAAACCACACAATTTTTACACGTAAATAAATTCATGATAAATTCCAAAGTATAACAATAGTACATAGTACATAACAACATAAATACAATTGGATTTATGTGTCACCAAAACATAACAATAAATATTCCAAAGTATAAGCTTCAGTGTATTAAATAAATAATGCTTTCAACTTCTACAACTTAGTTGCACTAAAGCATAAGCTTTGATGTTCTACGACTTCACGATTAGATGCTCCCCGACGATCAGTTTTCCTTCAAAAAAAAAAAGAAGACATACAAATCAATTAGGTAAAAGTGCTTATTGCTTACTTTTCATAAAAATAAATAACACCTACATGCAACCGGTGTTAGTTAGTTGTAACTAATGTGATATTGGATCCATTTGGATCACCCTCAAAGTGTCAGGTAAACTGAATTTTATAGCATGGACAAAGTTTAAATGAATTTTATGTGCTTTAGCTGATTTTTTTTTTAGCAAACTGAACATTGTGCAGTATAGAAATGATTCATAGAAGACGAGGAAGAGGAACACCCTGCTGCACTGCACAATGCATGGTTTAATCATAATTTTGTATCTACTTGTAGAACTTTATATGCTTCTTAGATGCTAAGTGAAGTCTTAGTTTGGATAATCTGCCAAATTGAAATAAAATAGTATATGGTGGAAGCTTCCATCCCTTAATCAAAACAAGTAAACTGTCAAAATTACTAGAAGCACTTGTCAAATACAGTAGACTTGAAGGACATGTCAAATGCATGAGAATTTTGCCGAATACATTGTTACTTGAAGCACTTGCTGTTATTCAATTACATACATGCCTACATATACACTGTCGAATAATGAGATTTAGCCATGGAAAGAGCTCTACAGACTATAGTTAATACCAGTGTCACTCTTTACCTTCTCAGACATTGAATCCCCATTCTTCTCACATATGTATTAGAAATTAGAAGGGGTAGTTTTCCTGGTTAAGCTTAAAAGACCTTCTATTGATGCCTCCGACATTTGTCTAACATAAACACAAAAGCATATTAACAGAGTCTTGACATAAATCTATAGTCACCAAAATGACATTCACTACATGATTGCACACATAATATCTGAATTTAATTGCAGTAAAATAGCTGGGATATGGATATAAAGATTCTAGAAATTTAATTGCTGGCACCTTTAACATTCACTAGGAGTTATAGTGAAGCCCAAACTATCATATACAAGGATTAAATGAGAATCAGACCCGCAGTTATAGTTATCTCTACCTTTGAATTATCAAAGAAATAAGACACATGAAACAATTAGGGCTAAATGAGCAGAAAATGACACTGAACAACCTAAACAGATCTATAAATGAGCAACATAACTTATCATCAATTTTCACATGAATAACATGAGCTCATCTACATATCAAAGATCATCAAATTCTTGTAGAGCAGAAAAAAAAACATTGTGCTATAAGCCTTTTAATTTATGAATTACATATAGGCCGACTCCATGGAGGTATCGGAGGCCACAAGGAAGAAAGATCAAAACCAGCAGCAATCAAATCAATCAAACAAGTTTTTCTTGATAATAACAGGTAAAAGTATAAAAAGAGCATCGCAAAAAACTGAAACATACGTAATTAGAAGCATCAGGGACATATCTAAAAGGAACATCACAAAAGCACACCATATCAAATATCACTAGGTCCCTAGCAAGCAGGTCCATAGCTAGCATATCAAAATACCATATCATAAGAAACATCAAGAGAGAAAAGTGTGGAATAGCGGAGGCCAGAGAAATGAGGATTGCGGGAGATTTTTTTTGGGCGCTGAGCTTCTTATGTGGGGGTAGCGGTATTTTTTACCGCCACAGATTTGGCGAAAATGCGGGAGTAGGCGGGAAGCGGCCAATTTTTCATAGCGTTTGTCTGATTCTAAAATTTTAGATTTGGTTAGACTTCAAAATCTTTATTTGAAGGCTAAAGAATTCAATAATATTTGTTTGAAGACCAAAGAGTTCAGAAGTTTTTAAATTTGCCTAGATTTAGAAATTTTTGCTTGATTTAAAATTTTAAAAATTTTCAATTTTGAAATTATGTTGGGTTAAAACTTTGCTAATTTAGTAAAATTTTAAACATTAAATTCAATTTGGGTCTAAACATTTTTATATTTGGTCAACATCAAATGTTAGATTCAACTAGGATTAGAAAAGTTAACTTTTCAAAATTATCCAGATTTGAGTTTTTGAATTTTTTGGAATTCGATCATATATGAATTTTT
Source organism: Raddia guianensis (assembly GCA_036346415.1). Classification (NCBI taxonomy): domain Eukaryota; kingdom Viridiplantae; phylum Streptophyta; class Magnoliopsida; order Poales; family Poaceae; genus Raddia; species Raddia guianensis. The sequence goes on along the minus strand of CM070537.1, from coordinate 23,190,598 downwards.
TTTCAAATTAGTTAGATTTTAACTTTTTTAGTTCAGTTGTATTTTAGATAATTCAGTAAGATTAAAGTTTAAAATTCTTATGACAAAATAATTTCGTCACACTACTTTGGTGTATTGGTCTGTGACTTTTTTCCTTACCGTTAATGACGTTATTTGTGACGTTTCTTCTTATTCGTCACAAAAAAATAGAGTTACACCCCTTTGTTATTTTTTATGACACTTTCTTTGGAAAACGTCATAAATCAATGACATATTATTCATTTGACACAAAAAAACGTCACAGAAGGTCATATTTCTTGTAGTGAATTTTGAAGAAACGTGCACATAGGCGCACCAATTAGGCATAGCCCCCGACTTACTGCATAGCCTTGAACCCGGCTATGTAGCAAGTCATGGTTTAACTCAATTTACTGTTATAGAAAACATCTTTATTAATTAAGGAGATAATTGGGTACAAAATTGAAATTTAAGCATAAAAGCGACGTAGCTAGTCTATGTTCCATGAGTTGTCGACAATTGTGCCATCCTTGTGTTTAAGCCTATAAGCCTCGAGGCGCGTTACTTCATCGATGATGTTAGGGCCTGCCCAGCTTGGGGATAGCTTGTACTCGCTTTTCTGATTCTTCCATAGGACCAGATCCCCTTTGGAGAAAGCGCGGCCTCGAACATTGCGATCGTGATAGCGACGTAAGCCTTGAAGGTACTTGGCTAACCAGATGGTTGCGACGTCTCTTACTTCTTCTAACCAGTCGAGATCTTCGAGTCGATTGGCCTCCAATGTCTTCTCCTCGTAATGTCGAATCCGCTGGGAAGCGAATGCGATTTCTGTGGGTAGAACCGCCTCAGAACCATACAGTAGGAAGAAAGGTGATTGCCCTGTTGCTCTGCTCGGAGTTGTCCTGAGTCCCCAGAGCACCGATGGCAATTCTTTGACCCATCGTCTAGCATATGACTTAAGATGATTAAAAATTCTTGCCTTCAATGCTTGCAAAACCATGTCGTTGGCACGTTCCTCACACTAATCTATGGCCTTGTTTGTTTCAGATTAATGTTGAGTTGTGTTTTACTGTAGCAAATTTGTGACCCCCTCGAAATACGTTTTAATGAGTTCAAAAAATTATGAAAAAAATATTTTACAAACTTTAAGAAGAACTATTTAAAACCCCACAAGAATGACTACAAAACACTACATCGTTTGGCTTATACAAAAATAACAAATTTTCATTTAATTTAATTTAATCTGAAACAAACAAGGCCTTAATGCCCAATTCCTCACACCAAATCTTAATGCCAAACTCCTCACACCAATTTTGTTGGTTCGACATAAACAATATAATTCTCTGGTGCACTTTACATCTGTGGGGGTCAACGTCGACAGGAGTATCAATGTTGGTTCGGCTCCATGTGTCTTTAGAATTAATGGTATTGTTCATCATGTTATTGGGCCGCTTTTGCCGCCGCCAAACGAGCGACCGCAGTTTGCTCAGTCATACATATATGACATGGCTAATATATGACCGCAGTTAGTAATAGACTAGCTATTCTCCAAGAAGATACGACTCGCTCCCCTCAGCTTGATCCACGGCTGGTTGGTGACCTGATAGCACTGTTAGATACTTATAATCCTATTGTCAAAAAAATTAGGTTTGCAGGTGACCGTTTGCTTTCAAAAAATGCACCGGAGGTGGGTATCAGGCTAATTGCACCTAAAGAAGGTCGCCGCAATTATTCGCTGCCGACGGTGCCTGAGCTAGCCGCTCTTATTGTTGGTGAGATAATCCGCATAATGCTCAGTTTGATATCATCGTACAGTCCCATGATGGTACATTTTAGCATATTAATCCTACGCATCCTAGCTTAATGGTACTCTAGTATCCTCCGCATGGTGATGTCGGTTTTCATTTAGGTATGAAATTAAGAAATGTGAATGGACAACGTTCGTGCAAACGACAAAACATGTCTATGCTGGAATATTATCGGTACGAGGGACATTACCGTCGCGGCCAGCCTAACCAGGCTACTTGATGTGGAAGATTGTCAGAAATGCTTCTTGTTGAACACATCATGTGGAAAAAAAACACCAAGAGCCGCCGCCGCCGGAGGGGGCCGCCGCCGCTGACCCCTGCCGCCTCCAGCTCGCCTCCCTCCCTCTTGGCCTCCGCTCACGCTCCCTCTCCCTCTCGGCTCCTCTCGTGGCCTAGCCGCCCCCGGCGGGCGGCGGCGGTGGCGCCCTCGTCGCCGGCCGGCGAACTGCCGCCGCCAATGGCTCACTGGCGCCTCCTCTTCCCTGGCGCCACCTCCACCGGCGTGGAGCAGCAAGGCGGGATCTCTCTTCTTCTCTCCGTCTCTTGCGACGTCGGCCTGGCGCTCGCGGCGTTGCCGGCGAAGCTTTTCGCGGCGTGGAGGCGGTTCCCGAGGCGTGGTGGCTGGATCAGCGGCGCCGCGGGCCTAGCCACGTGGGAGGCAACAGGGCGGCGTCCGGCGCCGGCGCAGACGGCGTTCGCGGCAGCACAGCGGCGTCCGGCCGCCGGCACGCCACGGCCAGGTGGCCGGCGTCGGCCGGGCGGCATGGCGGCGGCGGCAACGGCATGGCGGCGCGGGTTCGGCGACGTCGCAACCATGGCGCATGGCGGCTGGGCTGGCTCGAGCACGGCGGTTGGCTCGAATAATGCACGGCGGCCATGCCAGCGAAGCGGCTTTCGGCGCTGGCGCGGGCCCGGCGTCCATCCGGCCTCCTTCCGTGTTCCCTCCCCCCTCCTCCTCCACTTCCTCCTACTCCTCCCTTTCAACCCCAGCCCTAATGTCCCCCCTCCATCCTCTCCGGCCACGTTGGCGGCGTGACCACCTTCTTCTCCGGGCGACGCGAGCGGCGTGCTCGGTGGCCTCCCCGTCAGATCCAGCGGCGCGGGTGCTCCCTTCCCCACCTCGGACGAGCGGCGCGCTGTCCGCCTCTCTTGCTAGACGCGCGGCTCCTCTTCTTCATCCCTGCCTTTGCGCGCTGTGGTGGAGCTTGTCGCTGGTCTCCCTCCTTCTTCCTTCTTCCCCTCCCCTTGGGCCCGTCTCGGGTGACCGCCCTGGGGGGCCGCTCTGTTGGGGGCCGAATCCGCAGGTAGGAGGCCTGGATCTAGCGTTGTTGGCCGGAGCGGTCGGAGTTGGTGTGCTCCAGGGTTGTGAGTCCGGTGGCCTCGTAGCTCGGCGAAGCTCGGCACCGGCTCTCCTCCTTCTTCCCCCTTCCCCTGAGCCCGCATCGGTAGATACCGCTTAGGGGGTCCGCTTCGGTAGTGGTCGGAGTGGGCGGAGCAAGTGGGCTCCAAGGGCGTGTGTCCAGCGGCTCCTCGGCTCCTCCCATGGTGGCGTGGTGGGCCGTCACTCATCTTCGGGCGACGCGGCGACCCCTGTCTCTAGCCTGGTCCCATCTCGCCTCCTTGCCCTCCCCTCCCTGCGAGGTGCTCGGTGGCGTAGGTTGGCGCTTTTCAGGTTAGTGGCAGGGCTCGACTTTTGCCGCCTGGGTGGCGTGGCGTCTGGCTTCCTTCGCTTCCCGTGCGCAGGCCACCAGGTGTGGTGGCCCCTCTCCGGCGATATTGGCTGGCGACTTTGATTCGGCGGCGTCCTTGTTCTCTACCCCTTGGCCTGGTCCCGTCCCCGCCGTCGAGACCCTCCCTTTCTTCGAGGTGTCGGGTGGTGTGGGCGGCTTCTTCCGCGTCGAGTGGCGGCGTACGTGCTCGCTCTTCGGCTCTGCGTCTTCAGCTGGCGGCTCGGTTCTCCCAGTGCTATCGACCTTCGGCGGACCCTGCCTTGTGCGCTAGTAGGACAGGTCTTGGGTGAAAACCCTGTCCTTTCGGGCTGGTGTTGGCATCACCTTTGGTGTCGTTCCGTCGTCGGAGGCATCACCTGACGGATCTTCCTTACTTTGGGTGAAAACCCTAGCGGCTCTGCGACGGTGGGGGGTACTCTGCGTCGCTACCTTGTTGAAGGTGTCGTGGTCGCCATTTTGCGCCTTGGTTTTCGCTGGGTCTACTGCTGCAGAAGTCGCTCGTCGTTGTGTGTGTTGGTGGTGTTTCCCCTTCTCCCTCCCTTGTATCTCTCTCCTGTTCGGCCTTTGGCCTTGGTGGCAGCGGTGTGGTTGCATTCCTTCTTTCTATTCTGTAGACGGTGTTACCGGCAGTGGCCAGAGGTGTGTCTGACTTTGGCCAGGGTTGCAGCAGAGTGCTGTGGTTGTACCCCGTGTTTGCATGGGTTTTTCATTTTATTTTATCCTACTATTCAATGAATTAGGGCGGCAGTTCTCCTGCCCCTCTTTCAAAAAAAAGAAATGCTTATTGTTGATGCTTATTTCTGTATCGAGGCATCAAGACTCTCGTATTTTTATTTCAATCAGCCGAGATTGCGAACAGAGACGACTTACCAAGGTATATTTGATGCTGTTAGTAGAGGTTATATAAATGGGAGAGATGTTGGTATCAAGGTCATTTTACCGGTAAGTTTTACTGGCGGGAAACGATATATGACCCAAAATTGACATGATTCTTTAGCAATATGCCGGGAATATGGCTGTCTGCAGCTTTTCGTAACATTCACATATAATCCTAGATGGCCTGAGATTACATATGGTATAGCACGCGAGAGAGGCCAACGACCAAATGACGAGCCTGACATAATTACAAAAGTGTTTCATATGAAACAAAAAGAATTTTTAAGTGATGTCAAGTCAGGTGTTGTTTTTGGTCAACCTCGTGCAGGTTTATTACTTTCTTCCTCTTTTCTACCATTGTTTCTTTATCGTCTTTGGTTAACCTGTTTTCTCTTTAAAATTGCAGTTGTTGATTCCATTGAGTTCCAAAAAAGAGGCCAGCCTCATTCGCATAATATTATGTGGTTGGTTATGGAAGGAGAACCCACTCCAGAAATGGTCTTTTATTTCAGCCGAAATACCAGATCATGTAAAGGATCCACTTGGTTATTCCTTAGTAGACGAGTTCATGATCCATGGACCTTGTGGTGACTTAAATCCTTCCTCTCCTTGCATGATAGGAGGGGCCTGTTCAAAAGGATATCCAAAAAAATTTCATAATGAGACCGCTTTTGATAGTCTAGGATATCCTATATATCGTCGACGCTGTGATGGCAGATTTGTTAAAAGAGGGAATATTAAACTTGATAATAGATGGGTTGTTCCCTACAACTCATCTTTACTTAAAAAATTCCAACCACATATTAATGTCGAGTGGTGTGTTGGCTCATATCTTATCAAATACCTTTTCAAATATGTTACTAAAGGTCCTGATCGTGCATCAGTCGGCATGCATGTTGTGCCCCCTTAGCATTCACCTACCGCGTGTTTTCATTGTCAATATTTGGCTACCCAGACCAGGAGATCGCTTGTTGCTTTCAACCCCAACTATAGTGGGCAAGTTCCAATTATTGCTATTTCGGTCAATCAGCCCACCATTGGCCCATCCATCTCAGTGGCTTTGAGTGATAGTCCTAGACCGTCCAGGCCCCCTGATAATGTAACTCAGCATGTTGATGAAATAGCAGACTATATTAATGCTATGTATTTATCAACCTGCGAGGCATGCTAGAGAATTTGGGAATATGAAATTCATTAGAGATTCCCCTCTGTTGAAAGGCTTATTGTTCATCTACCAAGAATGAATAGTGTTACATACTACGAAAGTCGCCGCCTTAGCAATATCCTTCAAGACCCTGCTGCAGCGAGAACAATGTTGACTAAATGGTTTACAACTAACCAGTGCCATCCTCCTACGTGGAATCTTACATATTGTCAATTTCCGTCCGAATGGACATGGTACAACAATAGGAAGGAGTGGTGCCCGCGAAGACGAGGAACCAAGATAGGTAGATTGCGGCGCGTCCATCCTTCGGCTGGTGAGCTTTTCTATCTAAGAATGCTGCTCATGGTTGTCAAAGGGGCTACAGGTTATATTGATGTTCAGACATACAATGGAGTGGTGTATGATACATATCGTGAGGCTTGCAAGGCTAGAGGTCGTATTAGTTACGACATAGAGTGGACTATTGTGTTTGATGAAGCTATTACATGGGCTTCATCCAGACAAATAAGAGCTTTACTTATGGCAGTTTTATTGCACTGCACTGTGGCAGATGCACTTACTCTATACAATAAATACTGAAAATATATGGTTGACAACATTGTCTATGAAATCCGTACAAGCCATCACATTGGTCATTGTGCCATACCAAATTTTATCTTACCAGAGAAATTGCTGCAGAACCTTGACAAGCTATTTTCTTCAAACGGTTATCGCTCACATCGTATGGTTTACCAGCACCGGCTCAAACATCTCATCAAAATCAGCTTAGCAGACTTCTTTTGCAAGAAACTGCTTATGGCAGACAACAACTGCTACATGAGGCTTCAATAATGTGTGCTTTGTTAAACAGTGAGCAGCGCCTTATATACAATACTATTTTATTGAAGATACGTTGCCAACAACAATGTCTCTATTTTCTTTCTGCCCATGGAGACACTGGCAAAACCTTTCTTTGGAAATATATTATTGTTAAGTTAAGATCTGAAGGACACATTGTCTTAACTGTTGCTTCCTCTGGTGTTGCTGCACTACTACTACCTTGGGGGCGAACAACTCACTCTCGATTTGCCATACCAATAATTGTCGATGCTATGGCGTGTTGGTCCATAGGAATTAGCACTGCTCTTGGTGCGCTCGATCATCAAAAGAACTACTCTAATATTATAAGATGAAGCTCCTATGACACATAGATATTGTGTAGAAGCTCTTGACTATGCACTACGTGACCAAGCATTGTTCGCAAGCCTTTCGGCGGTAAACCTATACTGTGGTGATTTCAGGTAGATCCTGCCTATGGTTGAGGGTGGCATCCGTGCGGATATAATTGATGCATCTCTTATAGAATCACCACTTTGGTAGTACATTGAAGTGATGCGGCTTACTGTTAATATGCGGCTGTCTAATCCTTCATTATTTGTGTCGCATATACTTGAAATGGCCAGCTTTGCTCAGCGGGTATTGGACGTAGGAGAAGGCGAAGGCCATAACATACTTAATCGCCCTTCCTCCTTGGCCGATGATACGTACATTCAAATCCCAGAAGATTTGATTCTTCCACATACTGATAATAATGCAATGACCACATGTGATGCTATCTACGATGATTTCAAGACTTCTTTTTCTGATCCTGCTTATTTGGCTCCCCGTTCTGTTATCTGTCCAACAAACATCGTTTTAGATGACATAAACAGTATTATGCTCGACAAAGTTCCAGGCTCAGCAATGGAATATAGTAGCTATGATACAATCAGTATGGCCGAAGATCATTTTGCATATGTTCATTTGTTATATCCACTGGAATTTCTCAATACAATCAGCATCAACAACTTCCATGCGCATAAACTGATTCTTAAAATAGAGACACCGGTGATGGTCTTGCAAAATATAAATCAGTCCATTGGTCTTTGCAATGGAACAAGGTTAGTTATAACAAGACTTAATACCTTCATTTTAGAAGGAAGGATGATGACAGGAAATAATGTTGGTGAGTTAGTCTGCATACCACACATTGTTCTTACAAGCAAAGCACACAAGTGGTTTTTTAACGTAGTCGGTTCCTAGTAAAACTATGCTATGCAATGACAATAAACAAATGTGAGGGTCAAACTTTAGCATTTGTCGGTGTTTATCTTAAGACGTCGGTCTTCACACATGGTCAATTATATGTTGCCGTCTATCGAGTTACTTCAAGGCAGGGTTTAAAAATCTTCATTGAAAGTGATCTTGATAATGAAGTATTGCTGTTTGTTTAGTGCCAGTATATGGTCTGTGCATGGGCTGCCGCATAAATCAGGCCATGTCGGCTTAATACCTTCACATGTTTGATGCTTGAAAATATGGTGACCATAAACTATTAGGTATTGTGTCGAATATGTGTACTAGTAGGTTTCATGGACTCTGTTGTAATAGACAGGGTTGGTTTAGTGTTAGAGTCGAACTCTATCCAGGCCTCTACTATATAAAGGGAGGCAGCCCTGGTGTAACCAAGTGAACGACTTCATAATAGTAGCATAGGCAAGAGGAGGTCAGCGGCCGGTATGTGGTCGTGACCTGGTTAGCCGGTGTGCTGTGGTATTATGGATTGGGGAGGAGCGCCCATAAACAGAGCCTCGTAGATGTAGGCGAAAGCCGAACTGCGTTACCAAACATCGTGTCTCCTGGTGTTGTTCGTGATCTTGCATCGACGTATAATTCCCAACAAGTGGTATCAGAACCATGGTCGGTAACCCAAAACGTCTCCATAAGATCGCACGGTGTAGGACAGATGGTCTTATGTGTGATGGGGGAGATTGTTGGGTTTATCCCCACATCGGTTATTGGTGATAGGGAACACAACTTAAAGGGTGGAGGCACCCTCTCCCACCAGGATAGTCTTTTGGGCTGAGTTGGGCCAGGACCTGGGTTGTGCTTTCAGTTGTGCCAATGAGAACCTGGGCCCAAGACCAGGTGTTGGTCTCGGGAGGAGCCGGATCGCTGGCGGGCCATAAGATGGCAGGATCGCAGTGGGCTTCTACAAGTGGTATCAGAGCCCGTTTGGCGATGTTGGCCATGCGGAAGATCTAGGGGGAGACATGAGGTTTATGCATATACGGACACCGTAGAAAATGCCCTATCGGCGCAAGGTGGAGCATGGCGGCGATCGACGATTCGATCGGTGGTATCGGACACTTCGGGCAGGAGGCGCGAACCGTTCGATGGGCTACCGTTGGCGGGATCTACCAAGGCCAGGTGATCAAGGGCTGACAAAATAGCCGGTGAGGTCGGTAGGCGACGGCGACGACCTCGGCGTTCTCGATCAGACCACGCGGATGGATGCCGGATAGATCGGAATGGCAGGAGCAGTGATGCAACCGGATGTTGCACAAGAGACGCTATATCACGTCACTGAGGGCAAAGCCGTGACGTGGATACAGATGGCCAGGGTACGGCATGTTTTGCTGTGCACGGACGTGGTGCACGGTGGCGAGCTGGGAAGCTTGCTCGAGGACTCAAAGATTGGATCTAGAGGTGCAGATTCAAGGGGAGTCAAACAAATATCCAAAGCAAAATCAACCAGAGGCCGGCTACAAGGTTCGTGCAAGACGTTGGAACGACTTAAAGATGGAGAGACCATATTCTCCAAGGTGGAGTTTGTTAGGTATTGTGTCGAATATGTGTACTATTAGGTTACATGGACTCTGTTGTAATAGGCAGGGTTGGTTTAGTGTTAGAGTCGGACTCTATCCAGGCCTCTACTATATAAAGGGAGGCAGTCCTGGTGTAACCAAGTGAACGACTTCATAATAGTAGCAAAGGCAAGAGGAGGTCAGCTGCCGGCATATGGTCGTGACCTGGTTAGCCGGTGTGCTGCGGTATTATGGATTGGGGAGGAGCGCCCATAAACTGCGTTACCAAACATCGTGTCTCCTGGTGTCATTCGTGATCTTGCATCGGCGTATAATTCCCAACAAGTGGTATCAGAGCTATGGTCGGTAACCCAGAACGTCTTCATGAGATCGCACGGTGTAGGACAGATGATCTGATGTGTGATGGAGGAGATTGTTGGGTTTATTCCCACATCAGTTATTGGTGATGGGGGAACACAACTTAAAGGGTGGAGGCATCCCTCTCCCATCAGGCTAGTCTTTTGGGCTGAGTTGGGCCAGAATCTGGGTTGTGCTTTCAGTTGTGCCAATAGATGTGAGAACCGGGGCCCAAGACCGAGTGTTGGTCTCGGGGGGGAGCCGGATCGCTGGCGGGCCATGACATGGCAGGATCGCAGCGGGTTTCTACATAAACGTGTATAAAAAAGGTAGTTGATGCTCTTTTCGTGCTATACATTTTTGCTGTGAATGTCAAAACCATAAGCATGTACGAAACAAATAACAGCTACTCTTTTGCTCCTGTGTATTTGCTTTTAATCTTACATTATGCTAGCTAAATCTGGTCATTCTCACAGTATACTAGCTAAATCCGGTCGTCTCACTCTTACTATTAGCTGCTTGATGCCTGCCTACTGCAGCGTAAACGTGGACCGAACAAATATCGGCCACTTTTTCCCTGCTATATATATTTACAGTTACAGTTTTGTGTTGTCGGTGTTTCATTTATTTATTCTTGCTATGCGATCAAAAAAACTTAACCCAACACTTAGTCGTGGCTGCCTTACTCCCCGCCAAGACAAAGACTTTCATCCTAACCAACAGATAAAAGTATTCAATTTTTTTGAAGCAGTACAAACACACACTACCTTTCTAATTTACTAAACTTATTCTGATCTACTTGAACGGTAAATAACAGTAAACGTAATTAAGCACAGCAAGGGACCCCAGCCCAGCACTGCGCAGCAGCCCAGCAGCTCTGCTCAAGCTCAAGTTAGGAGGCCGCGTGCGTTGAGGTCTTGAGGCCGAGGCACTCACCACTCAGGCCCATCGAAGCGCAGCGCAGGCAGTCCTCAGCTAGTCGCAGGCTCGCAGCGCGTGCGTTGAGTTCTTGAGGAGGCCCAACAAGGCAGGCAGGAATTGGGATCGGCGCGTGCGTGCGTTGCGTACTTGCGTGCGCCGTGCCGCCGTCAGGACTCGGGACTCGGGAGCTTGTATGTGTTGATTACAGGTTTGCAGTTGACTAACATATGAGATGACCGATTGCAGGGCCTTCTTTTCATGTTGAGACGTGTCATAGAATGTAGCAAGAACTCCCGAGGCAATAACTGCAAGTGAACTGAAAACAACAAGTGGATTTCCTGGATATTGTTCTTGCACAGCTGATAAGGACGATTCAAATGACCTTACTTGTCAGTGTTGCATACATGTGCACATACAAGCTCAGGTTTGTTTTCTACAAGAATGGTAGGGCACCGAACTCTGTAGTTATTGGACGATATTAATATTGAGGCCATCATTGATGATTTTGCATCAAGAAATGTTAGAAGAAATTTCTGAGGTAAATAATCTCATTTGTGTACTTTCATTTGTTTATCGATACCAATTTTTAAAATACATTGAATATTGTCTAATTATATGGTAGTATAAAAAAAATTCTTGGTTATGTTAGGGGCCTCCGTTTGTAATTTCGTCTCGGGCCCCAGAAAACCCAGGACCGGCCCTGGCCGGCTTCCTTGATTCCTTCAGCGACCAAACAAGCATTAGCTATTTATTTTACCTATCCCATCTCGACGCTGTAGCGCGTCCGGCAAAGGAAAAACATCCTTTCCTACAGCATGATAAACAAGGCCTAATAAATAGGAGTACATATCCGGTGCAATCAGGCTCCCGGTGCAATCACCGTGCAACCCAACTAACAAAAGTCATGAAAAAATCCAAAACAATTTGTAGATGTACTCTTGAACTTCCTCTACCTATGTATGAAATTTCAAGGTCAAATTCATCCTATAGTAAGAGTTACAAAAAAGAGAAAATTCTATCAATTTTAAACCCTTCAAATTTGTTAGAATTTTCTCTTTTTTATAACTCATAATATAAAATGAATTTGGTCTTGAAATTTTATACATAGGTAGATTAAACAATGAAGTACATCTACAAATTTTCTTTGAATTTTTTCATGACTTTGGTTAGTTGGGTTGCACGGTGATTGCACCGGGAGCCTGATTGCACCGGATATGTACTCCATAAATAGAATTGATTACCGGCCTAGTATGGCTTACTGCAGATAAACAAGGAACTGGCTAATGTTTTACATTTTAGAGGGAAAAAGTCAATTATATTTTTATTTTATTTTTCTGAATTTCGTATAATTTTCTAAAAATTACTTACTAAAAGACCCGTTGATTACAATACTACATCGTCTAGAGCCAAAAAACTTTCGAGTGAAATGAGTAATTTGGTCAGTATGAAAAATAGATTAAAGTTATGTGCCCAATATTACAATAGAGGAGGATACGGTAATTTTTTTATTTTATAAAGTGGACTCTTTTATTAAATTCCTATCTAACGAACAATATTATCTTTTCTGTTTGCCGTTAGGAAAAAAATCGTCATTAGGCAAACAAAATAGATACTCCCACTGGTCATAAAAACAAGTCGTTGTTGACTTTTGCGCACGTCTTTGGCCATTCGTCTTATTCAAAAAAGTGATATAAATATTAGTATTTATTTTGTTATGATTTGGTTTGTTATTAAATGTATTTTAAAGTATGACTTATATTTTTACATATTTCAACTAAATTTTTTAATAAGAATGGTCAAAGACGTGTCAAAAGTCAACGGCGACTTCTTTTTGTGACCGAAGGTAAACGGCGACTTCTTTTTGTGACCGAAGGTAGTACAAAGCAATGAATTTATTCTCTTTTTACACAGCTCGGTTTATTATCAAGCCAACAGCAGGAGCATGATGTGTCCTCTTGCAGCTGGCATGCGTGCCATCTGTCCTTTGCGTCCTTTCCTTAACGTCGTCCTCCATTAAAGCATCTGCAATGGTGCAGCTAGCTGCTAGCTATAAATAAGTGCCATGTCATCTATAGATAACATATAGTTAGCTTCTCCAATGAAACTAGCTATAACATTGACTATAATATTAAATATGGGTCCACATTTAATAGATGGTAGATGCATTGGAATTAGTTATAGACTACCTGCAAGTTAGTAGTTAGCACACCCTCCTTCTCTCCACATAAACAAAAGGCTGAGTTGAAATCCTTATAGCTAGCTGATATGGCACCATTGGAGATGCTCTTATACTCCGCCGCTGCTGCTCCAGCTTCTACATGTCCGCTCGCCCTGGCGAAAGCTTCTTTTCCCCTCCAGTGCCTCCAGTGAACCATCAAGGTACGCCACTATCGACTTCTTCTGCTTCCTATGTTCCTCTTTAACATAATATGTTCCTATTTTTCATCTTTCTCCATGGTTTGCTGCCTTAATCTGCCTCCTTTTCTGCTCTGTTCTTCTTATATTGCTTACGTACTGCATTGTCTCTTTGCAGATCTAGCTTTCCTTTATGGAGCATCTCCTTCTCAGGGAACTTATATATATGGAGATCAATCAGCTCAGCAAGAACCATTACAAGGCCCGTGTAAGGGTAAGCTTACCCGTTTCACTGCCTACAATAGACCTATAGACTCTAGTAAAGAGCATGACTTCGACTTGATCATGATTGATGAAACCGTGAGCTTTTTTTAGCCTGTGGATATTCCATGCAGATGCACATTGTTATTACTATTGAACACTGCCATACACATCTATTTTTTCAGGGAACTTATATGGACGTACATGTTTCCAAAAAAACGCACATCTATTTTTTCAGGGAACTTATATGGACGTACATGTTTCCAAAAAAACGCAAGAGAACTGAAATAAACCAGAGGAAGATATATAATTAAGCTTTACTACGTGCAGTTCTTTAGGATAGTTGACAGGAGGGCGAATTATAGCCCCGGAGGAACTTCCTTGATGGCCAGATTTACGCCTCATACAAATTTAACGCACATACCCACTATCCCGCCAACCTTTCCTCTATATGCATATCAATTGGCTACGTTTGATATGCTGAAAGAAAGAGCCCATAAGAAAGAACTTTCTGGTATATCATACCGTAACTGCTAATTGGCATGTTTCTGTGTTTTCCTTGCTTTTGCTAATGCCTTTGCTGCACTAATGGTTGTAGATATCGTTGTTGCATTCGTTTCTATAGATCCAGTTCAAGTGAGAAATGTGGATGGAGTTCCTACAAAAGTCCGAGACACTGAGATTACAGATGGAAGGTCCAAGCACCGTTAATTCTCTGCCTGCCTATCTCGCCTGTTATTATTCTCACTACAGGAATCGAGCGAAATCTCGACGGCCAAAATCATTCTCGACGGCCAAAGATTAGCCGTCGACACAGACCAGTTAATCTCGATGGCCGAATATATGCCGTCAACAAAGTGTAATTAATCTCGACGGCCAAACAAAAGCCGTCGAGATAAGGTCGTAGGTCCGCGCGCTCGTTTTTTTCGTTTTTTCGCGAAGGCGGGAAGACTCTATCTCGACGGCTGAGACTCAGCCGTCGTGAATAGATTATGGGCCGGCCCATCAGAATGAATCAATCTAGACGGCCAGTTTTTAACCATCGAGAATAGTTCATGCTCTACTGGTTGGCTGGCCCATTGAATTTTTTCATTTTGTAAATATTTTTCATAATTTGCAGAGTTGTTTATTTAGCAATTTAATTTAAAAGGAACTTAAATTAAAAATAAAATATGACGCAGTCCCAAATTTTGGGAAAAATATATAATGGCACATGATGTTATTTTTTTGCATACTAATTTTTAAAATATTTTTTATTTATAATTATGTTAGGTAAAATATATGTATATATATTTAAAACTAAAAAATTGTATTTAAATTTTTTAAAAGTGGAATATTTTGTTACATTCCAATGCAATGATCTATGTACAATGGTTTTCCGACTCAATGGTGCATTATTTGAAAATTATGATATCCCTGTGACCCGTATTTCACAAAACTATATAGAACGCTTACTAATACTCTGCCCGATATAACCCCTTACATAGACAACTCCGTTTGCAAACATAATTTGAGCATACGAATTTTGTTGACGGTAAATTTTCATGTCGTAAACAATATTAGCCATTACGAAGATTTGTTAATTTTTTTAAAAAATTAACTAAGCTATGTGACCACCGAAGGGGAAGTGCTGCAATGGCCATCGAGATACAGATCATTCTCGATGGCATAAGAAAAAGCCGTCGAGAAAGAGGACAATTGACGACGGTAGTCAACGCAAACCGTCGAAATATACTTTTCTCCATGGCTGAAGATAATAAGCCGTCGACATAGTGTCAAGCCATGAGCCGACAGAAAGAGGTCTATCTCGACGGCTACGGGTCGTCGCGAAAGACCGAACAAACGGGCAACATCACCCTTTGATTTTTATCGACGGCCAGAAACCGTCGAGACAAGTTCCTAGGGTCCCGGGAGGATTTGCGACGGTTCGCATTTTGTTGTTCTCGACGGCTAAAGGCCGTCAAGATAGATTGCGGCCTGTCACAGTTGGACACGTGGCATACTGTTGACTGGGCGTTGACCGTGAGTTCTATCTCGACGGCCGCAAGCCGTCGATATAGTGATGACCCAACGGTCACGCTTGCAGGACTGTTTCTCTCGACGGCTGAGGGCTGTCTAGAGAAATGTAGCTCGACACGTGTCATGTTTTGGTTCGTCAGTTGGCTGGTCGATATCTTTCTTGACGGCTGTTGGTCGTCGAGATTACTGTATATAATGAAACTGGCGCTGGGACTTAGGTAATTTTCGCCTCAGTCCCACACCTTCTCGCGGCGCCGCCGCCATCCCGCCGCAAATCACGTCGTCCCGCCACCACGCCCCGCGCGCCTCGCCATCAGGCTTGCCTCGAGCCGCGTCTTCGCGCCGCCCGCGCCTCCGTCGTCGCGTCTAGCCCTAGCTGTCGCCCGCCGCTCCGTCATCGGAGGTACGTGTTGTTTCTTCGCGCCTTTTTTTTAAAATTACTGTTGTGTAGTCTCGACGGCTTTAAACCGTCAAAAATTTAATTAGTCTTGTAATTAGCAATAATTTAAAAAATTAATAAAATTTAGAAAATAAAAAAATATATAACGCAATTGTTTTGCTTTACCATTTAATTTTAGGTGCAATTTATATATAGATTTTAATATAATATTGAGTTAATTAGTTTTGCAAGTAGTGATAATTAAAAAAATTACAAAATTTATAAAACCCAAGTCTTTCCGAGTCGAATGGAAAGGAAGTTGACAGCCAACTGCTGGTGATAGAACCCAACTCTTGCGAACGGGTGCTGGACATGGGCGGCCGAATTTCTTAGCATGGTTTTGGAACACAAGCTGCTATTGATGCTAGTTTACATAATGATCTTCGTCAAATGTCACGTGGATGCCTGAGATCTATGAAAGTTGATAACCGTTACGATATAAACGGTTTTTGATTCCATTCCTCCACACATGAGCAGTCAAAACCTGATTTGCGATCAGTAAACAGTTGTGTCTTATGCCAGGGGGAGGATGGTGTTGATTATTACGGTATAATCGAAGAGATAATCGAACTGGTATTCAAAGAAAGTAAAGAACTCTTAGTATTTCTATTTCGTTGTCTGTGATTTGATCCATATGATGGCGTCCGATGTAAACATGACATTGGCTTAGTTGAGGTAAAGCACACTTCCAGACTTAAAGGATACGATCCATTCATTCTCACAAACCAGGCAGAACAGGTGTATTATCTCTCCTATCCATGCTAAAAACCTATAAAAGACAGTGTTAAGGAAGATTTAAAGTCGTGGTGGGTTGTGTTTAAGGTTCGTCAGCCAGGCAGATTGTTAGACCCAACAACCGATGATTACGAGGGTCCAACACAGGATCACCGACTGAACACTATAATGATAGTCGATATTGGGTCGGGACTTGACGAATTACAAGCAATAGAAGACCCAGATGTCGAAGAAGAAGAAGAAGAAGAAGAAGAAGAACATGAGGTTGAAGAAGACCCGGATGTCGTGGGATCGTTAAACGAAGATATTATGGATATCAACGATAATTACTGCTAGATATTATAAATATCCGAGGTTACATGTGCGTACTAAAATATCTTAATTTTAATTATTTATCAAGATTTACATTATTTATTTGACTAACTATTTTTTAATTTTCAAATGTAGGATATGCTGCCGCGCAGGTTCGTCCGCGGAGAAGGAGGAGGAGGCCTCTGAGCCCGGGCAGGAGCTTGCTCTGACTCAGGAGAGTGGAGCTAGTGCGTTCGGGGCTGGAGATAGCCAAGGAGTGTCGTCCTCTCAGGGAAGTAGGAGGAAAAGGGGTCCAAACAGAGTGAGGGCCGCACCGCCTCAGCAGTCTGGACGACCAGCAATCCAGATTGACGGTGACAGATACATATTTTTGTAGCAAATTACTTATGTACCATTTTTTATTTTAATTACATAAACATGTCACACTTATTGTTTAATGTGCAGCAACATGTCCACGGTGGATGTCAACGAGAGGCATCAGCCGGATGCGGCTTGGCACCCAAGACGCGGCGATACTATCCTAGGCTAATAACCCCGGATGGGACAGCAAGACCAGCGTACAGCTGGGATGACTATAGGTTTGCCCCGCATGGGATAGCACTGCCGCGGATCAGGTTATCCGCGAGTTTTGGGTAAGATACACAATAACTCAGGTTCCTTTATTTATTTTAGCTTCTAACTATATCTGTTGTTATATCCTACTTCAGCTCAGGTTCGCTCCACAGGAGAGACTTCAGCAGACTGACTTCGCTCCTGTCATCGAGAGGATGGCGAAGCAGAGGGTACATGACATGATGTCCAATGCCCATGTCTCGGCCGTTCAGGAGTATCACAGGTGAGTAGCCTAACCTCACATTACATTTAAGTTTTATGTGTTCGTTTCTAATTTCCACATTTTTCTGTTTTTGTAGGAGACCGGAGCAGCAAAACCTCACCGCCCAGGCTGCTCGTCAGTTGTACTTGACTGCCAGTCAGTACAACCAGGTCCGTCCTGAGTGGTGTCAGGAGAACGCCTGAGAGGCTATAGGTAGAAAGTGGGACAGCCCCAAGTGGAAGGGAAAGTCCGAGATGGCAAAGAAGAACAGGGGTGTGAAGGACTACAAATCAAACACTGGGAGGTGGTCGATCGCACAGCTGGGGAAGAAACTGGTAATAAAAAGTTTTTACTTGTCTTCACTTTAGATTTTCGAACTAAGACATGTCGGTCATATTACAATTTAGTTAGCGAAGACGGGGGTTAGGCCCAGCCTGATGGACGTGTGGAAGCAGGCCCACACGAAAAAGGCGCCGCCTGGTGGACAACCGACCTTGGATCCCTATGCTTATCTCCATTTGGTAAGTGTCGACAGCATTAGTCAATACAACTATCTCCGTTTGGTTATTTTATTGGGTTTGACTATCACAACGACATGTAGGAGCGTTATGAGGACGCTTATAGAGAGGAGCACGGGGAGGAGAGTAATCCAGAGGAGGCTCCCCTCGATCCTCATGTGATTCATAAGCACATGGGGGGCAAGCCTCACGGACGCCTAGCGATCGGTGGCGACCACTTACGGTAAGATCTCTTTCGTACACTCGTATATTATGATTGTAAAACTAACTGCTATATTATGCATGTTGCAGGTCTTCAGAGTATATGCCCGATGTATGGGCTAGCCAGAGCGGCGGTGAGACCCGTCGCTGGTTTGAGGAGCGCATGCAGAGGGAGAGGGAGCAACAGCAGAAGAGACACGAGGAGGAGCGGGTTCATGATAGAGAAATGCTAAGGGCGATGTAGGAGAGTCTGAGAGCCGCGCAGGAGGACTACGACAGAAGGCTTCGACAGCTCGAGGCGTTCGTCGCTGGGGTAACGCATTCGCACTTCAATTCTTTTTTATAGATGCATATCTTATCATTTGTACTAACGAAATCAAATATATGTGTAGGCCGGTCCAAGTGGTCATGCGGGGCTTGCGGGCAGCTCCTCGAGCCAGGTAGGGACTGCGGGTCCCTACACAGGTGGCCCGGCCGTGTACGATAGCCACCTAGCCCCTCCAGGCTCCTATGTTGGACAGGGCGGCAACCCTGTACAGACGGCACCAGCGGGGACCTACGGGACCCAGCCGACCTACGTCCCCACGTCCAACTACTCGAACGTCGAGCGTCCCTGGTTCCGTGATCCAGCGGTAAGTCTTATATGCAAAATCAATACACTATCGCATAGTACATATATGTCAACTTACTAATTGAAAAATCTCGAAGGGTTCGGGTTCTGCGATATCTACGCCCCCGTCCTTTGTGCCACCTCCTCAGGACGACGCGTAGCAGGGCGACGACGGCTCAGGGAACATGGCCGCCAACCTAGCGGAGCAGCTCTTCGGGACGCCACCACGACAACCATGATCGATGTTTGTTTTATTGTGTTCATGATGTTGATACTGTCATTACGATGTTTGTGAATGCTTATTAGATGTTTCGGATTGTGGATTTGATGTTTGTGATCTATGTGATACGATGTATGTGATGCGATGTTCGTGATCTATGTGATGCGATGTTTCTGGTATACGTGTATTTGTGAAATTGTGGGAAATTTGAATGCGGGGACTATTTTGGGTTTGTAGGTTGCAGCAGCTGTTGCTGCTGGGTGCAGTAGCGGCTGCAAAATTATTGTGATTTTTAGAAATTTTTTTTAAAAAAATTGCTGTTTTTTTTACTAGTCTCGACAGCTACATCCTGGCCGTCGAGACAGATTTAATGGCCCACCTGCCAGATCAAGCGCTGTCGGGACCGCAGGAGAATCTATCTCGACGGCCTTCAGCCGTCGTGAATAACATTCCTGGCCCCACCTGCCAGCGTGACTAACTAGTGGGCTGGTTGGCCGTCGTGACTAACTAGTGGGCTGGGCCGTCCTACGGTCTGCTTAAGAACAATATCGACGGCTTGAAGCCGTCGAGAAAGGCTCCACGATCACGTTGTGCCTGCCCGGTGCATGTATCTCGACGGCTTTCGTACTGCCGTCGATACAGACTAATCACGACGGCCGAGCCGTCGAGACAGGTTATCTCTCTCGACCGTGCTTTCTCGACGGCCAAATCTCGACGGCTGGCCATCGAGATTACTCTGTCTCGACGGTTTTGGTATCTTTCTCGACGGCTCCCTATCTCACATAATCCTCTTTTACCAAAGATAATACTTTCAGAATGGAAAACGTAAAAGTTTTATCTTGATCGTTTGTCAATAATTTCTAGTTTATTAGTTTTGTCTAATAATTAACTAAGAGGGTTCACCAAGTCATTGATACAGATAATATCCAAATACCAAATACGTTCACCGCGTGATCCACGAAAAGAAAAGCGGGTTGTTTTAGTGAACATCAAATAAAAAACTTGGGTCACCATGCATGTCGATGCATTCAATACAGATGATATATTAGCCAAGGGCCAAGGAAACACCGTTGTTCTTTTTGTTGGACTCATTGTCAAAACGAAAAATGGTACGTAAATTTGCACTATATGTACTAATTGACAAAAAAAAACCGCAATTCAATCTAGAGAATCAGCCTCTGGACTACAAGTTCAAGCAAATGGTACCTAGATGCAGAAATTGCGGAAGTCGCTGAACTAAAGAACAAGCCTGTTAACCCATACTGAGACAGATTCAATTTCCTTTCTCTTCTTTCTACCCGACATTCTTACATGTGCAACAATCATTTGGCAGGTACGGGCAACCAGACCAAAGGCTTCCTATAGCTATGAACACATAATTAGAGTATCAAATGGGGGCCATTATTACAACTGTTGCCTACTTATCAGACCTAAACCCTCATGAAGCGCTGGTACTATAATCATTAAACAGCATTCCTATACTACATATTGTGTATACTTCGCTTTTATCTACTTCTATTTTTATGCTTTCTTATAGTAAAAAAAAGCTCCCTCATAGTATCACCCTTACAGAACAATACTGTGAGCAAAACATTCACTGATGTTGCCGCAATCAAAGGCCTCGCTCCAGGCAAGCCATGGTGGTACACCTCCTGTTCCAAGAGTCATAGAGGTGGTCGTCCGCAAAAAGGAATCTTCCAAGGCCAATCATGTAAATGTACTAACTATATACAAAGGTGCATCAACTCTAATACTGCTTATATTATTTTTATCTACTTCCCTTCACTAATTTCCACATCTGATGCTGCGTACCTCATTTAATGCGATATATCAGATAACTGTCTCTGCTGTCGACCCTGATAAATTCCGTGATGAGAACGCACCATAGGCAGAGTTTTTTTTTCTTTGGGGCCGTAAGAGAACGGCTGGTTGGCATGCCAGTAAACGCACTAATTGCTGCTGCAAGTGTTGAACAAGATAATATTCCTGATCATTTAACAAACCTTACTGGAAGACACTACAGATTAACAACAACAATCACTGAAAAGTGCTTTGAACAAAAGATCGTTAACTATCCTGTTGACTTTTTTTCTCCTGCAGAACCTCCTTCAGCATTATCTCAGAGTGCAGATGTTCTTGGGTTACCTGCTATAACTGAGGTCCTGCAAATATGCTCACCGACCGCGTGTTGCAAATATTGCGGTGTAAGCAAGATGGAGAAGAAATTCACACAAAATACACTAAGAAATATATTGCCATAATATATAAACAAAACCATGAATTCCTCGAATAAAAGCTTGGAAGCAAATAAATTCATGATCAAGTTTATTTCAATAAGCATGGCAACTAACAAAAGAAATACAACCAGCATAATGCTCAGGTTTAGATGATAAATGTGCTCTCAGATTGCAAATTACGGGTTGCTAAATCAATTAGCCATCCAACAAATAATTTGGGCAATATATCACTGGTTATTAATTCTGTAAATCAGGTTTATACCCTAGAACAGCACTGTTCATGCACCAAATTGGATAAACCAATAATCAATATGTATGACAATGAGCAGCTAGATAAACCAGGAGATAACAGATCATAACCACACTGCGGCCTGACTGAAACAGCCCAAAAAATGGCTTGAACAGCGGTGCTACTTTGGTCACAGGCCAATCACAGATCAATTATTAACTGAACTAAACAGCAGCACTTATATTCCAATTAACAGAGATAGGACAGCAGTAATAAGATCATGTAAATCAACACCAAGTGCTATGTCATACACATTGAGCCGGCAAAGATATAAATCAATGAACAGTGCTACTCTAGGTCTAGCAATTATACCTAACAAACAGATTAATAAGCCTCAAAACAATGCAATCATCACCGAGCAACTCAAACCCACAGAAACAGTGCACATACCCTAATCGGAATTAGCCTCTATTCAAACGAATAGGTCCCCAAATTACCGATTGGCCTGCTGCACAAAGGAAGAAACCGAAGTACTTACGTAGTGCCAAATCCGAGTTGGCAAAGAAGCAAGCAGTGGCAAAGCGTGCCCAAGGCACTGTCCTAGAAAACAGATCGTCGTGCTACGTAGCCCCACCAGCGAAATGGATCAGAGATACGATGCCGTCACCCCCACCACGGACAAGCCGAGGAGCAGGGCCCGAGGAGCACGAAAGAGCAGCACGGCAATACGGCGACCACCCCGCGGCCTACGGGTACCAAGGACGAACGAGGAAGCAGCACCACGGTAGAAACCGGCGGCGAGGGCGCCGAACCCCGGCGAACAGTGGTAAAACCCTCGGAGCACAAGAGTGAGAGGAAGGGAATAAACTCAGCCAAAACCAACCGAACCGAGAGAGAGGAGAGGGACTTCCCCGTATAGGCGACGTCGGCGCAACCAACTCCGAGAACGCCGGCCACGCGCGCACGCGCACTCAGCCCCGCGCTCATCGGGAGGCTCGAACGGCCGCCGCCGCCGCCGCAGCCAGCTAGGGTTCGGGATGAACCCGACCCAGCCTCAAGCCAGCCGCAGCTGGCCTCCTCCTCCTCTGCCTCTTAACCGGCCTAAAGGGCCAGATGGGCCAGGCCCAGTACGGGCAAAAGCCCAACACCGCGGTCCACCAAGCCACCATGCCAGCAACACTAGCTGAAAAAACTATTCCAGATATCCAGGTCGGTTCATGTACTGTATTTTCTTTAACATTTCCGAATTCTTCATTCTAAATATATAGTGCCTTATGAGGAGCCCTTCGTATACCTTACAGCACCACATAACTCCAAGGACTGAAGAACTTTCAGAGAGTAACAAAGACAAACAGTACATACGTATATCCCTTACATGTTTTTCTATCACGTAGAAAAATATATTATGCCTACCAGCTAACGAAGATACAACCCACCAAACTTATATGAGTACGCGTTCTTTGGAACAGGACAGCACTTGATGATTCCTCGCTACAAAACAAACAACAGGCTAAGAGAAAGCTCACCTACATAAGTACCTTAGAAGAAAAACTAGCAGCATGTGTAAAAATAGTGCAGCACAGAAAGGCCCGAGTTGCTTTGATCTCTTCCGCATATTTCCAAACTTAATGAAGGATCTAAGTGTTGTTCTTTTTGTGTTGAATGTAACTGAGACGTACCCGTGACTGATCCTTTTGCTGTAATATATTCCCTTGCTTGGAACAGGATAACAAGCCTTGTAATTTTAAACCGTGTTTTGCCTGCCATTATTTACTAACCTTGCCGAAGTCACATAAGAGGTAACCCGTATTTTACCTGCCATTATTTACTAACCTTGCTGAAGTCGCATAAGAGGTAACAACAACAACGTACTCAGTACAAACAGCGTCGACCCAAAGCCCTGCAACAAAAACCGCTACTAGCAAGAATGTATTCACCGGCCTACTAAACTGAATAGCTGCACACTAGAACAGCCCAGCGCGCCTAAGTGCGCTCCTTGTACATCCTCATTTGCGCCTGCGCCTTGCGTGTCAGCCCTCATTTTTATACTTACCAGAGAGCCTCTGTTCACATGCACTAGACCCTGGATCAGTACTCTAGTACGTGCAATACATAGCCGAGTATCATACAGACATATATTTCATTGTTCGAAGTAATTACATACCTGGTTGTATGACGCAGGCTTAATATTAAATACGCTAAAAGGCCATACAACTGTTATAGGGAAATCATTAGAGTACGCAAAACATATATAAGATACCCCCAAAAATCCTTCAACTTCTATGCATTCCTGCAGGCGACTGGAGCAAACCCTAAACCGCATCATGACCATCACAGCCCGGATCATCTCCTTCGTGATACTCCTCTTAACTTTCATCTAAAAGAGTAGAGGTATGCAAGGTCAACGTCATTGAAACGTTGGCTAGTTAACACTCCCCTTAATGCACTTAATGATAGGAGGCTTTGATTGGGGGAAGAGGTTATTTTATTTGCGTAAAGCCAGTTTTAAGATAAATTTTAAATTACCCTATCTAGCATCAAATATAATGTTCCTTTAATCAACAAGGAGATCAACACCAACAAACACAACCAAAGTACCAACTGACAGACCTTGTCAACCAACCTTAAGAAAACCAACTCAAACTCGACAAACACACTGGACCTTGACTTTAACCAAACCAAACTTCAGGTTGCCCCAATCCAAAACCCGCCATCCTTCCGAGATTGGCAATCCTGTTGTGGACCACACTTGTCATAGATCGCCCGCCTCAGCCTAGGAGGGTTGCCAGCCCACTCTAGCCTAGCATTATCGTGGGGAAGTGTGGCCTTCATCACCATCAGATGACGACCAATGCCGATCACTTTCAGGAGTGGTCCCAGAGGGCCTCCGTAGAGTGCTCGCAGCTGGCAATCCAAAAACCGAACTCCGCGCGATGGCCACGCGTTGTGTTGGAACCACCTTTTCGATGGCAGCGATCCCCCGCTACGCGTGTTTTTCTACGCTCCTCCTGGGTAAGCCCAAGCTAAACCCAGCACAAGGCATCCCGTGCCTTAATCATCCATCAGGATGTCATCCATGAGGCAACTCCCCAACCAACTTATCTCTACTTCAGCAATCCATGACATACCACACATGATCTATCCCAACCAACCGATTGAACCGGACCGACACACCACATAGATATAACCACAAACAACACCCAGCCCATCATGCATCTAGTAGCCCTAATTGTCACATGTCATAACCTTTTTAATGAATGAATGACCAGTGAATATCGATTCACCATTCTGTGGCTAGTCGCCAGAAGATTTGTTTAATCCTAAGCAAGTCTAAGCAGGTTTTAACCATTAGGTAGGGTTAAAGTTGTTACCAGGCTATTCTTAGGCTAACAAAGATATGACAATCAAAGCAGTCATAAAGGCTAGATTATACAAGGATAGGCATGTATATATAACATGATTAACAAGTGGGCAGGTTAGTAAGCATGCACTTTGATAATTAAACAATATAGTTTGGGAAAACTAGGTAATGAGCATGATTATATTAATTGATGTTAATCCACACTAGGGAAAGTCGCAATCTATCCCTAATACGGGTAAACATTTATAAGAGTAAGTGCTAACTCGCGTGGACCACTTGTATCCCAACCGCGGATCTTGATTCGCCATGAGATCCTCCTTAACCCATAGGGTCTACCGCCAAGAACCAAACGACACAGATAAACACCAAGATGTTGGGAAAACATGATGCATGATATGCAATCGCTTCTACGCACTTAATAACGAGTCTACGTAGGCTACCTTAGCATCTTTTCGGTATTCCTACTAAGTAAGAGGATTCCATGAGTACTATAAAGAGATAGACTTTATAGAGGGCTCACGGGTGCGGCAAGACGTCTTCGAGGTCGTGCAACTAAAAATAATAATGCATGAAATTCTTCAGACTAAAACGTGTCGTATTTCCATTAAGTTCCCTTACCGAGATTAATCGTACGTTTGAAAAATAGGCGTACGTGTTATATTTTGGATTCAAGTGAGAGCTACGATAATCCAATGTACCTGGGTTATTCTCGTTCATTATTTAGGATACCCAACTTATATAATTAGGGAGACTTCGTTTAACTAGGCTAGATATAGCTTGATCACCATACGATAAGCTGGTTGGTAAGGAAAGTGTGTGCATTTATATAACTAAGTCGGTTTGTAAACGACATAGTGTCAAATTTGTACATATGAAGTAGATCAAAGGTAGTCTCTCTACTCTTCCTCCCATAGCGACCTCTTTTACTATTATTTAGCGTATCGATTGATTTCTTATTTATATAAATAGAAAACCTTATTTGGATTATATTACATAAGCTCGATATCAGCCTTCTTATTAATTGTCATCAACTAATAAAGGACGGGGTATATTGTGCATTAGCTACGCTCTTATTGATGAAGCATAGTTTCTAGCATAATCGATACTATTTAACCCTTCTAGGTTTTCTAAGATTACTTTTGAGTTTATAAGAGTATAATACATTTTATATAGAGAAAATTGCACCGTTAGTCCCCAAACTTATTCCATCTATGCACATAAATCCATAAGTATCGAAACTGTTTATTTAGGGGCTCGAACTTGCAAAACCATTGCAACCAGGTCCAATAGGTGGTTTCACAGGGTGGTTTGGTGAGGACTGCTACATCACTTACCACGTGGCCCATCACCTCTCCCCTCTATCTATCTCTCTCTCCTCTCATTCACTCTCTCTCTCTCTCTGCCCGCCCGCCACCGGCCTGAGCTCGCCGCCACGCCACACCCCTTCCCCTGAGCTCGCCATCGTAGCCCCCTCCCGAGCTCATCACGGCGCCTCCCATCCCCAAGCTCGCCACCCCGCCGCCGTGGGCCTTCATTCCCTTGAGCTCGCCGCCGAGCGCCTCCCCTCTCCCCTCACCGGTGCCAAAATCCCCAGCTCGCCTCCTTCCCCCGCTCCATCTCTGACGCAGCCGCCGTCCGCCTCGTCTCAAAGAAGACCTCACCGAGGCAAAGAATGACATCGGCGGCACGACTCGTGAGGCGGGGACGAGCAATGAGCTCACGACAGATGAAGCGGTGGTGGCGCGGCCTCGCCGGGGCAGGATCGATGGCAACGGCGCACCCTTGCAGGGAGGAGCGGCGGCGGGGCATGAAGTAGAGAGGGGAGAGAGAGTGAACAAGAGAGAGAAGTGAAAGAGGGGAAGGGAGGAGATGACAAGTAGGCCCCATGATGATGTGGCAATCCACATCATCAAAACAGCATTGGAAACCATCCCGTGGACTAGGTTGCAATGGTTTCGCAAGTTCGAGCCCCTAAATAAACGGTTTCGATACTTATGGATTTATGTGCACAGGTGGAACAAGTTTGGGGACTAGCGGTGTAATTTTCTCTTTTATATAATTCACCCACATTTTTCCCAACTTAGGTCCTAGTTTTTATTTACAAGCAATTCATTTTGATTTATTTTCTTTATGGACAGGTACTGCGTAAGTTCACTAGTACTTATTCCGATGAATTCTATGAATGGTGCTTAGGTTAATAATATTATAATGTCTCTAATATTCTTTGGTATTAATTATTAAATCTTCTAGGAATTTAGGATGTATCTAAAGATTCTTAATAGATTATAAAACCCTAACATAAACTAAGAAAAGGTTGTTACTAGGTGTAATATAATTTTATTATTCCAAATATTTCCACTATATTTATTTATTGTGGTATTTTTCCTAGGTAGTAACTCCCCGTAGTATTGGTGTACTTAGGGTTATACAGACGGCATACGACTACATCACTTCGTCAAATTACTCTCCCACATTATAATTTATACTGATGATGGCCTTTTCAAAGTTTCTCTAATTGCAAGGTGTACTCTAGGTCTTATGAAATTTACTATAATTTTATAGGGTTAGCACATATTTTTATTAAAGAAATCATTAATCCCTTTTACTGTGTTTTGCCTAATTGTTCATTTAATTGTTTTGCCTAATTGTTCATTTAATAAACTTATTTGGACAAGAATTACCTTTCATAAGTTCCTCTGGTTATTTAGGGTACTTATGTACCTGGTAGTATTTTCTCATGATTTTATAAAGTCACATCCCATATTACATAATTAAAGCCCTTATAGCTCTATTTTACCCTTTTCTAATAAGGAAGTGGCTTATCTCACTTTAACAGTGACTAAAAGTAATTTCAACAGGTGATTACATATTTTTTTGTAAAATCCAGATTAATCTCATCTATGTATCCAAATTTTTCTAGAATTTTTGGGAGCCCCTAAGCATTTTTAATAATTCAATAGAACCTTTTGCATTTACCTAATTAGCTAAATCACAGGGAATACGCCAGCACAGTACTGGGCCAAGCCAGCGAATGAACACGGCCCAGAACCAATACGGCCCACGGCCTGCCCGCGCGCTACTGTGCCTGCCCGTGACTGCACATGACGAAGGCGTATTTTGCTAGGGCGCCAGCGTGCGGAGGTGGCGCTGCACCAGGACGCGCAGGGCCCACTGTCAGTGATCCAACAACCACCGAATCGTTGCGTGTGCGCAAAACGTTCTCTGCCAAATGGGGCACGCTAGTCAGTGACTCAGCGATCTCTAGTCCGCACGAATCTTGGCGCGCCTCTAATGGCCAGGTTCATTGTCTACCTCCAGACGGGGCGTCGTGGCCGGTGGCAACGGCTCGCACCGCAATGGCACTACGGCCATGCTCCGGCTAGGTGCGTTCCGGCCCGAGCATCTACGGGTCCTAGCGATTCTAGCGACACTTGCGCCGAGGCCGGAGATGGCCGGACACGGCGGCACGACAGCATCGGCGACGCCGAAAGCTCATTAGCGTTGCCAAGCTCAGCCGCGGACCTACATGCCGGAAAAACGAGCTGGGAGTAAGAAGAGGCTTCGGGGATGCTCACCAAGCACTTAACCGAGGCCGACGATGCACGGGAACGGTTGGCAGCGATGAGGGAGGCGGCGGCCGAAACAGGGGCGGCGATGACACGGCGGCTCCGAGAGGCTCCACTACAATTGACGGAGGGGGAAGGTTAGGGGTGACACCAGGAAGCTCCAGAAGAGAAGGCTTGACAGGAGATGCACCCGAACAACGGAATCGGACCCGGTGAGGATTGGGGAAATTTTGGGGGAAATGGGGAAGGGGTGGAACTAGAGGGGGCTCAACTCGGTTTAAGGCAGGGAGGGAGGTGGCGTGGGTCCAGAGGCGAGCATGCGCACTGTGGGGCGGCAATGGCGAAGCGACACGACATGGTGTGCGTGACAGCGGGATGCTCGGCGCGGCGGAGGAGCAGTGTACGACGGCCGCTCCTAAGGCATAGCCTATTTGACTTGCATGACCTGTGATTATGATAATGGAGCGGACACGGATCATATATGCGAGATTTGGTGGTCCTTGTCCTTCGGTCCATAGTGGCAGTTCTTCGGTACATGCCGGCGGACCGGTCGCTGGCGAGGCATACCACGGCAGTGCCGCCTCCACCAACCAAAGCTCGACACGGCGATGTAAGGGGCGCGGGTGGCGAGCGCCTCGGACACGACGAGGCGCTGCGACGTGTGAACAACTTGTGCGGCGGGGAAAAGAGCAGAGGGAAAATCAGGGGATCCAAGGAAGGGAAAGAAAGAGAGAGACGTGCGGGAGAGGAGGAGAGAGAGAATGCGAGGAATTTTACCAATCAAGTCCGAAATTTTAAAATTTTTGGTTTGGCCCAAGTTTGGGTGTTACATTGCGCTGCGCGTAATTACGTACGTGTGGTGGCCCATTATTTGCCGTCTAGTTTTGCATGCAGTACTGGTTATTTGGCGTGGCAGACGTATGCGTACATGCATGCATGCATATAACGCCCGCCCATATATACTCGTAGCGTACGTATACTTACATACTCCTACTAGCTTGCATGCATGCAATCTGGGTCTCTGCCCCGGTCTCATCATGCATGGCCGACAAGCGGTGGGGCAGAAATTTCTCATTTGTTCATCGATCTATAATTAATTTCGTGGTCTGGTCTTTTCTTTCATTCGTCTAATTTTGCATGCATTATTGGTTATTTCAGCGCGGATTACGTGCGTTACTGGCCATGCATAATGCACATACATACACCACCACCACCACTAGTAGCAGTAGTAGTAATATATATATATATATATATATATATATATATATATATATATATATATATATAGAGGATGGCTAGCGTACTCTCAAGATGCGGATCTCTAAATCTCAAGTGGTTTTAAAATTGAGGCGCCTAACAACCGATCCGAACAGTTTATCTTGTTCGTCTCTTTGAAATGTTGTCGTTGACCAAGTTTCATATTTTTTGAATTTTTTACTATTTGTTTCTTATGTTCGAAAATCAGCTTTTTGAACGCACTACCACTAATTGGATGGTCGATTTTCAAAAATATGAAACAAATAGTAAACAAATTCAAAAAATATGAAACATGGTCACCGACAACGTTTCACCGAGACGAACAAGATCAACGGGTCGGATCGATTGTTAGGCATCTCAATTTCAAAACTACTCGAGATGCGGAGATCCGCATCTCGAGAATACACTAGCTTTCCTCTATATATATATATATATATATATATATATATATATATATATAGAGAGAGAGAGAGAGAGAGGATTTTGAAAATAGAAAACAAATAGTAAATAAATTCAAAAAATACGAAACTTGGTCACTGGCTACATTTCAGTAAGACGAACAAGATAAACGGTTCGGATCAGTTGTTAGACATCTCGGATTTTAAAAACGCGTTGGGAGCACGGCCGTGATCCGTGCTCTGGGGTGCACGCTAGCATTCCTTGTGCTCTGGGGTGCACGCTAGCATTCCTCATATATATATATATATATATATATAGAGGAAGGCTAGCGTACACCAATCTGAATCTCCGTACTCCCAAGTCGTTTTGAAATCCGAGATTACTATCGATCGATCGAACCGTTGATCTGAAATCTCAATGAAATGTAGTTTTGTATTTTTGATTTATTTACTATTTGTTTTTTATTTTCAAAAATCAGCTTTTTTGGACGCACCACGACTAATTGGAAGGCTGATTTTTGAAAATACGAAACAAATAGTAAAAAAATTCAAAAAAATACGAAACTTGGTCACCGGCTACATTTCAGTGAGATGAACAAGATCAACGGTTCGGATCGATCGATAATAATCTCGGATTTCGAAAACGCGTTGGGAGTACGGATCTCCCCGTACTCTGGGGTGTACGCTAGCATTTCTCTCTCTCTATATATATATATATATATATATATATATATATATATATATATATATTAGATTAGCGTACTCTCGAGAATGCGGATCTCTCCGTACTCGAGTGGTTTCGAAATTCGAGGCATGAACAACCGATCCGAACCGTCGATCTTGTTCGTCTCCTTTGAAAGCGTTGTCGATGACCAAGTTTCATATTTTTGAATTTGTTTACTATTTGTTTCATATTTTGAAAATCAACCATCCAATTAGTCGTAGTGCGTTCAAAAAGCTGATTTTCAAACATAAGAAATAAATAGTAAACAAATTTAAAAAATATGAAACTTGGTCATCGACAACGTTTCGATGAGACTAACAAGATCAACGGTTCGGATCGGTTGTTCGCGCCTCAATTTCGAAACCACTCGAGTACGGAGAGATCCGCATACTCGAGAGTACGCTAGCTAATCTCTATATATATATATATATATATATATATATATATATATAATGGCTAGCGTGCACCCCTGAGCACGGATCGCGGCCGTGCTCCCAACGCGTTTTTAAAATCCGAGATGTCTAACAACTGATCTGAACCATTGATCTTGTTCGTCTTATTGAAATGTAGCCAGTGACCAAGTTTCGTATTTTTTTGAATTTATTTACTATTTACAAAAATCAGCTTTTTTGAACGCACCACGACTAATTGGAAGGCTGATTTTTGAAAATAAGAAACAAATAGTAAATAAATTCAAAAAAATATGAAACTTGGTCACTGGCTACATTTCAATAAGACGAACAAGATCAACTGTTCGGATCAGTTGTTAAGCATCTCAATTTCGAAAGCGCGTTGGGAGCACGAGAGCTCCGTGCTTTCAGGGTGCACGCTAGCTCTCTCTCTCTCTCTCTCTCTCTCTCTATATATATATATATATATATATATATATATATATATATATATATATATATATAGCTAGTAATAGCTAGATATTCGATCTGTTCTTGCATTGCCTGGTCAATCTGGTATCGGGTCTGGTCTAATGGCCGAGAAGGCGGTTTCATTCTCCTATTGAATTTCATGCATGGTCTGGTCTCTTAATAGTTATCCCTAGCTAGCTAGCGATAATAGCGTTTCACGTTGCTTCCTGCAGGTCGTCCGTCTATATAAGCTAGCTGATCACACAGTACATCCTCGGCCTCGCCACTCGATCGCCACTGGCAAAGCTAGCTAGTGCCAACTTCACGATTAGCATGGCCATGCAGATGAAGATCTCCGTCGTCGGCCTGCGGCGCCTGAGCCTCGTCGCCCTCGCCGTCACTTTGGTGCTGCTGCAGCCGCTGCGCGCAGCAGCTCGGGAGGAAAACATCGTCTTCAACATCTCCTTGCCCTACGAGGAGTTCTACCAGAAGCTGCACGCCGTGCTTGCCGCCGGCCAGCCGCTCGCGAAGATCATGGAGCACAGCGTCCTGGCGCCAGTAACACAGCCCGCTGCACCGGCCCGATGGGTCAAGGTCAAGATGGTAAGCGACAACGATGCTGACCATGCCACGCTTTACCTCCGATCGAGACGACAATATCTATCTCCTAGCTTTCGTCGACAAGAGCGGCGCCAACCTCTTCTTCACCAAGGGCATGCACCAAGCCACCATGCAGGCGCTCTACCCAAGAGGCAGCAGGGAGATGCCTTTCGGGAGAAATACGGCGACCTTATCAAAGGAGGTGCCCGTGCTCTACCGGACGTGCCCATAGAGCAGAAGGCGGCGATAAGCGGCGCCATGAAGGTGCTCGCAAGCTACCAGCCGCGGGGAGCCACTGGCCAAGAAGAGGTCAAGCGTGCCATGCTCACCTTCCTCCAGGGACGGAACTAGAAAAAAAAAATTAAGGGGACTAATAAAAATTAACTTTTGTATCAAGAAGAGTAAATAGAAAATTTATAGCATTTTAATTTACAAATTCATATGAATTCAAGAATTTTTTGAACTTTTTACTATTTATCTTGCGAATTCATGTATATTTTTGATTTTTTGAATTTTTTTACTATTTTAACATACAAATTTACATGCAGTAGATTTTTTAAAAAGTTTTTAACTAATTTAACATGCAAATTTATGTATATATAGGATCCTTTAGAAATTTTGACTATTGTAACATACAATTTCATGTGCATCGAAGAAATTTTTAAAAATTTTAACAAATAAAATCATATTTTTCTATTAATTTTACCTAATATATATAAGGGTACCCTCTTGTGTACATATTCTACCATAGGGGGCCATGGCCCCCACCGGTCCCGTTTCTGTCACTGCCTTCCTCGTCATCGGCGCAGAGGCTCTCCGGTTCAAGTCCATCCGGAAGGCCTTGAACGAGCACTGGGAGCCGGGAACGACCCTCACCCAGCTCCAGGCGTCCTGGTGTACACTTGGAGCGGGAGGGCAAGTGGCAGGGGGATGAATTGAAGCCAGAAAAATTAGGAAGAAAATAGGTGTTAATAATGCCCACGAGGCCAGCGACATGCTGGACCTTCTCCTCCGTCGACCCAGAGTCCCAGACAATTCAAGCCACTGTAACCCTACACGTACGTGTACTCGCACTTCATGTATACAGTACATGGGAATAAAATTAAGTTACGTGCGTGTATTTCTCCGTATCTTCATTTCCATCCTGTTAATTTCACGATGAATATCATCATGCGATCGATTAGTGTGTTATTGTCGGTTGTACTGCGCGCGGTCATTCTCGATCTCTCCCTAGGGTCTACTCCTAACTAACTCTCCAACCCTTTTTGAGAGGGCAGTAGTAATTTAGATCTGGTTTTGGTGCTACCATCTGTGAAAATATACGTTGAGTCAGTTCAAGTGATAAGGCCTGGTTGTTTAGGCTGTTATACGTACAGTGCTATCTTGTTAGCATAGAAAGTGCTGAGTTGTTGTAAGTTGAACAAATTCCTGTACGTGCATATGACTATATAAAGCTTGAGCTGCGCCTTAGTTTAGGTCGTCAAACTCCGAACTACTACTCTATTTTACATGGTATCGGAGCTTCAACCATCATACGATGACAACCTTTGGTTCTCTTGTGTCCTCCGCTGCGCCGGCCACTGCTTCGTCTTCCTCCGGAGTGGTGACCATGCCCAACGTTGGGCAACTCATCATGGTAAAGCTAAGTGATGATAATTATCTTGTATGGAAGGCACATATCCTCCCGTACCTTTGCAGCCAAGATCTATTGTAGTGATGGAGACAGGGTGGACCGGTGGGGGCCATGGCCCCCATGGTAGATGTACACAAGAGGATACCCTTATATATATTAGGTAAAATTAATAGAAAAATATGAATTTGTTTGTTAAAATTTTCAAAAATTTCTCCGATGCACATGAAATCGCATGTTAAAATAGTCAAAATTTCTAAAGGATCCTATATATACATAAATTTGCATGTTAAATTAGTTAAAAACTTAAAAAAATCTACTGCATGTAAATTTGTATGTTAAAATAGTAAAAAAAATTAAAAAGATCAAAAATATACATGAATTCGCAAGATAAATAGTGAAAAAGTTCTAAAATTTTTTAAATTCATATGAATTTGCAAATTAAAATGCTATAAAATTTCTATTTGATCTTCTCGATACAAAAGTTGTCTTTTATTGGCCCCCTTAATATTTTTTTCTAGCTCCGTCCCTGATCTATTGGGCTACGTCGATGGCACAATTGCCAAGCCTAGCAAGATGATCAAGGTAACTACTGATGGAGTTGAGAAGGAGGAGCCAAATCCTTAGTATAGGCCCTAGATGCAGCAAGACTAGAAGGTGTTGAGCACCGTCCTGTCCTCGCGAGTTGAGAAGGAGGAGCCAAATCCTGAGTACAGGCCCTAGATGCAGCAAGACTAGAAGGTGTTGAGCACCGTCCTGTCCTCGCTTGCTCCGGAGGGCATGCCGCAAGTGTTATTTTTGTCCACTGTAGCTAAACGGTGGACAGCCCTAGAACGCATGTATGCGTCTCAATCCAGGGCTCGTATGATCCAGCTCCGAAGCCAATTTTGATGGCTCGCAAGTATGATCTCCCCATGGGAGATTACTTCAACAAGATCAAGGGGTATGCAGATGCCCTCGCTGCTAGAGGTCATCCAATTGATGAAGAAGAGATAGCAATTTATATGCTATTTGGTTTAGATTCGGAATATGATTCATTTGTAACTTCAGTTACCACCAGGTCAGATCAGATATCTCTCAGTGATTTGTATGCTCACATGTCAAGTTATGAGATCCGTTAGAACCAACAGAGCATCACCATGCCTGGTCACTCTGCAAATGTGGCCAACCGTGGAGGTTGGCGTGGTGGAGGCCGTGGCCGTAGCCGTGGAGGAGGCCGCAGCCACGCTGGTCACGGCAATGGTGGTAATCAACAGCAAGGACAGACGGGACAGTTTGGATAGTCCTCTTTCAACCCCAACAACTCTAGCAGATCGAAGCCGGTGCGTCAGCTGTGGCAAAGCTGGCCACGTGGCTATACGGTGCTATCAATGCTTCAATCATGCGTTGCGGCCTCGTCAAGATGAACGCATGGCTGCTCATGCAAGTTTTGACTATGCTCCAAATTCTACATGGTACACTGATTCTGGGGCAACTGATTATATCACCACCGAGCTGGACCGTGAAAGGTATCATGGGAAAGATGAAGTGCAGACCGCTAGTGGTTCAGGTATGAGTATTTCTCATATTGGTCAATCCCGTATTAAAACACTTTCTGGAGATCTTCATCTAAATCAAGTTCTTCATGTTCCTATGGGCCACGCAGTCGATACTATGTGCCCTATCGGCTTCACTTACTCGACGCCCACTATAGGCCGTCGACACTAACTGTCCTACGCCCGTGGCTCACTCGACGGCCCGGTATACCCGGACGACACTATGTGTTCTGGCTCATCTCACTCGACGGCAGAATAGCGGCCATCGACACAACGTGTACTAACTGCTTAAGTCACTCGACGGCAGAGCCATGGCAGTCGACACTGTGCGTTGTAACGGACTCATTCACTCGACGGCCGAATGTCGGCTGTCGACACTACGCTGAACTTACTCGACGGCTCAGTACAGCCGTCGATACTATGTTGCCTCGTGGGTCCTTTGACTCGACGGTTCCAACATGACCGTCGATATAGATTCGTCAGTAACTCGACGGTTGCAAAAATGTCGTCGATACTATAGTGTCAACAATACATAATTTGATTTTTAAAATTACAAAACAAAACTTTTTCACCTAAAAAATAATGCATTGACGTTTGTGTATCAACATCAATCAGCAGCAAAAAAAAAATTCCGAGCATCTAACGCGACGAGCACAGTCGAATGGGGCTTTTTCCGGCTAAGTTATAGGTTATCGTACGGTTTCGGATGTTTCGTTAGTTGTTATACAAATTACTTTAATTTCAAAAAATACATTTTCATCTATGAATCACTACTTATGAAATGATGTAATATAGGAATTATTACATTGATTTTTCTCCTTATAAAATAATTAAATATCAATTAATCTATAATATATAGTTAGAAAATTGTGTATTTAAAAATTGCATTGTCTCGATGGTCAACGGGAGCCGTCGATAAAACTAACGCCGTTCCGCTTTCCTCACGGACGGGTTTATACACTCGACGGTTTAACAGTGGGCCGTCAAGTGTAAGAAGCCTTGGAACTTAGTATCGACGGCCTTAAATTGGCCGTCGAGAAAGTCTCTTTTGTATCGACGGCTCGGGCATGGCCGTCGAGTGTAGTTTGGGCACTCGAAACTGTTGACATTTCCTGTAGTGCTAGTGCTAGCAAGAATCTCCTTTTTGTCCACAAACTTGCTACCGATAGCAATGTTTTTTTCAAGTTTCATCCTCAAGGATCAGGCTACGAAGACTCCTCTTCTCAGAAGTTCCAGTAAAGACGGTCTATACCCAGTTGGCTCCGAAGTTCATGAGCATGCCAAGAAGGCTTTCTCCACCACCATCGACCAAACCCTTGTGGAGTAATTTGTTGGTTCGTGTCTGTTGAATTTTTTTTATTTTATAAGAAAGCTTTGGTGATTAAATCCTATGGAACGATGTCATGCAAGAATGTTTGTTGCAAAATATCATGCGCTGGCGCGAAACTAAGATAAGACCCGAGCAGTAGGTTAAAAATTTGAATCAAACATCTCCTTTAGGTCCGCTAAGGGCATATACAATGGAGAGTCTAAAGATGTCTCTTGACACATTCATCCAAGTAAAGAGATAAGTCATGTACAAAGGACATGCATAAGAGTCTCTATGCTATTTAATGTTGCTCCTCTCTAATTCCGCCTAGAAGCTTGTGAAGAGTCAGTCTCTTCACCAAGAGTCGACTCTAGTAATTTTTACATTTTACCCCATGCCACATCAGCGAAACTATTAAATAGTGCTGCTAAGAGACACCCTATTAAATGCCTTTGTACATGCCCTAAGTGTGTTTCCTCTTGTTTACTTTTGACAACGATGTCGTCGACGTAAACTTCGAGGTTCCTCCCGATCTGGTCGAGGAAAGGTTTTTGCATCCAACGCTGGTATGTTGCTCCCGCGTTTTTTAGACCGAATGCCATGGTCGTATAGCATAATGTCCCAACTGACATAATGAACGCAGTTCGTTCCTCATCTTCAGAAGCAAGACGGATCTGGTGGTACCCAGAGTACGTGTCTAGAAAACTCATGAGATGGGATTCTACCATCACGTCAACTAGCTGGTTGATACGCATGAACAGATCTAAGGCCAAGAGGGGGTGAATTGGACTACTTTTAATTCTTTTTGGATTTTCTTTGATGATTAGGCAAATTAAATGACCCAAGCTAGCTAGCAAGACCTATTCAACCGATTGCAATCAAGACACACAAGGACAGCACCTAAGGGGCAATAGCACAAACACAAGCACAAAAGGAAGGAACTTTGTGGAATTTAAATGCAGAAAGTAAAGAGACAACCAAGTTTTTTCTGAGGTTCAGAGAAGAACCCCTACTACCCGTTGAGGCTAGCTCTCAACACATGAGAACCGGGTCCCTCTCGACCCTATGCCTCAATCCACTCATGGCAGCTCTTGCACCGACACATAGCGAGGTGAGCTCCAAACCCCTCACAAGGAGCGAGTGCTCCCACAAGCGGTGAGCTCCTCATACCCCCATCACCAAACACATGGTGGATTTCACCCCCAACACAAAGTCGCCTTCGACGCACGAAGACACCCCTCCTCCCAAACACAGAGGCAATCACCACTGACACACGGTGGCAGCCACCAACACACGGTGGACTTCTCCCCCGACGCACGAAGGTTTCCCCGACACACGGAGGCGCAAGAACACAACGGAGGTTTGATGAATACAACTCGGTGACGATCTCCCTTCCGGCGGTGGAGTCCTAAGGCTGGCTCCAACAAGGTCCCTTAAATTTGATCCCCTATAGCTTGATATAGGAGATCCCCTAAAAAAATCCATCCCCTATAAAATGCATGTCTCCAACAGTAATCCCTTAAAGTGGATCTCTACCCAACTGAAACTACTCCCCGCCTGCGCCATCCTCTGAAAAACGCGAGCGCTTTTCATCGCATCAAGCTTGCTGCCGTCGACCTGCCCGACGTGGCCCGGGAGGCGCTGCTCGGTGGTCTCGCTGCTCGATGCTCGCTGCCTGGGAGGCGCTGCCCCACGAGTGACTCGTAAGTGCAGGCTAAACCAAGTTTTTTTGGGTGTTCTCGTCTCTGCTAGTAAGCAATACCGTATAAATTCTCCTCAGTGCAGGCTAAACCAAGCTTCTACGTTGGGCTAAACCAAGCTTGTACGTTGTGCTCGTCTACAGTGCAGCAGCACTACGAGTGATTATTAAGTGCAGTGAGCGCTTTACATGATCTGTCAGTGTCATGTGAGCTTCTCCAATTAACTTAAAAGCAGCTTCAGCACCTGTAAACTTGTTCTTATCTCAATCATCTGGATGAAGAAGAAGAGCTAGTTTGCGGTACTGTTTCTTGATTGCCATCTCATCTGCAGTTGATTCAACATGAAGAATTCCATACCAGTCAGTCTCCCCATTGATCTTAACAGCACCACAGCAGTGAACTTCACAAACAGCAAGCAGCTGAGATATATTTTCAAGGCCAGGAAAAAGCAGGTGAGCTTTTAGAGCCATCCTTTTGGCACCAACAAAGTCTGCTTCCTGCAACTTTATTTCAGCCAAATCTGATTAAATAAAAAAATATTAAATAAACAAGCGAATCTGATTCAACCAGATCCCTACATCCAGCAGTAGAAACTTCAGTCTACACATTGCTCATGTATTACGCAGCAGCAAAGTAAGCACAGACGGAGATGACATAGCAGGTCAAGGAGCTAGGGAAGAAGAAGAGATGGAGGAGGATGGAGAGGATCTTCGGCTCTCCGCTTCTAGCCGGTGTAGATGTGGACGTGGAGGGCGAGGGTGAGGATGGTGAAGGCGGCGAAGAAGATGAGGGTGTGGATGAAGATGGCCTTGCCGTTGGTGCGGAAGCCGCCGAAGTCGACATGGCGGTGCAAGCCTGGGAGCTCGCAGAGCAGCCCCGGCGTGAGCAGCACGAACAGCACCACGCCCACCACCACCGGGCCCCAGTCTGCCATCTCCGACGTCCGCTCTCGCCGCCGACACTGGCTGCTACTACTCCCCAATCGGATCGAGAGGGATGCGAGCGTGAGGACTGGAGCGGCGGGAGGAGGACGCGGGCGGCGGGACGAGGAGGCGGGTGGCGGCGGGAGGGGGAGGCGGGCGAGAGGAAGAGTGGCGGCGGGAGGGGACGAGGAGGCGGGAGGCGGCAGAGGCGCGGGAGCTGTTCCGATCTAGCGCGGGAAGGACCGCAGTTGAGGATACGGGAGGGAGAGAGGCCCCTACATATACTGTTCCTCTCTCCAACACGGTGAATTAGGGGTTGCTATAAGGGACGCTGTTGGATATCAGGGGAAATAGTTAAATCCTTTATTTTAAGGGTTCGATGATGATCTGAGGATCTTTGTTGGGCAAATTTAATAAAGACAAGATCAGAGACCACTCACTTCACCATACCTCTCACCTGCATGGAGCCCCTAGGCCAAGGACTCAATGGGTGAGACACACACCTTGTGGATGGATGGTGAAGAGGTAGGGGGTTGCTCTCCTTCCTCTCTTCTTCTCCCTATCTCAAACCCTCATGGAGGCCCAAGGATGGCACCACCATGGGAGAGACCTCTCCAAGGATGGGGATGGCTTGGGTGGCTGTGAATGAGGCTCTCTCACCTTCCCCTCGAAAGGGGTATTTATAGGCCCACTCGAAGTTCGCAAGAGGCTCTCTCACCTTCTCTCGGAATCCTAGCTAGAAACTGGACAGCTGTTACAGAAAGCCTCACCAGACACGTCTGGTGGAGCCTCCGGTGGAGCCTTGCCACCGGATGCGTCCGGTGGAGCCTTCACCGTCAGCACGACTCTGGTGTCCTTGGGTTTCCCGTTGTCGCTGGACGCGTCCGATGGGCACTTCCGCAGCCACTGCACAAAAGCCTAGCATAGGGTTTTCCCTTACCACAGGTTCGGTCACCCTAAATATTCCCAGACCGCAAACTGAGAGTTTGGGTTGGAATAAATTCCCACCACCGGATGTGTACAGTGGCGGTGTACCTGCCAACGCAACACTTCAAAAACTTCTCTTCTTGCGTGGCAAGACTTAGGGATTTTAGCGCTTTTGGACTTTTGGCACTATTGGAAAGTGTAACATTCTCATTTTTCAAAAACTAAAAATCATGGCATTGCATCTCATCCAAATCATTTTATGAATTAAAAATCCTTTAATTTAAAAAATTTAGTATGTTACTTTAGAAATTAAAATAATATTTTTAGTTAAGTAGAAAATGACTAGTATCTTCTTAAAAATTAATTATTTTGTTAAAAAATGACTAGTAGAAAATGACTAGAAAATGCAAATTATATTTCTTATTAAATAAAAATATTTTTTATAAAGTTGAGTAAAGGAAAAATTATAAAAATATTTTTAAATAATGTTTAAGCCCTTCTTACCCCTTTTCCTAAGGAAATATTTAGCAAAACCATTCAGATTCGAGTGGGATCCACTTGGCATGCACTCTCCCATTCCCTTCTTTCTCCTCTCACCTTCCCACACGCAGCCACACTCAAACCCCTTCCAATTCCTTCCACTTAGTGGCCAATATGCATTCAAAAGACACCCAAAAATCCAATTAAGTGTGGCCTTCCAACTAGTGCCATCAGTTTCTACTACTAGTGGATGGCTAGTGGTGCATCAATTAGGCCTTGTTCTTTTCAGCGTATCATTGCATTGGCGTATTACTGTAGCAAATTTAAGAGCTCTTGAAATGAGGTCTAAAGATTATAAAAAATAATTTAAAATAGTTTTATGATCTTTGGAAGGACTATTAAAAGTCACGAAAAAATCCTTATAAATTATCACAACATATAGGCTATATAAAAATAACAAAATTTGCTACAGTAATATGCAACGGTACGATGCACCGAAAAGAACAAGGCCTTAGCCACTAATCGTAGCAACTCCCTTTCCCATCGTATATAAAACCCCATACCGAGCTCTCTCTTTCCCTTTTTGCTCTCTCTCTCTCTCTCTCAATCTGACGCGTGTAAGCCTTCCCTCACCATCTCCTCCGAGGACATTCTTCATCTTCTCATTTCTAAACTTCCCCTCGATCAATTTAAGGAATAGGACACCGGAGCTCTGGTGTAACCATGAACGATTTTAAGGGGCATAGGATCGTAGGTGGTCGAGGCCGGCTTGTGGCCGCGACCCACGGTGGCCGGCTGCGCTGAATTGGGGAGGAGCGCCCATAGTCAAAGCCCCACATATTAGCGTAAGAGGTGAACTGCGTTACCAAATATCGTGCCTCCGGTGTCATTTTTAGATCGCATCAGGTCCGGTTTTCTAAGAAGTGGTATCAGAGCAGAGGTTGGTAATGTGAATGATCTAGAGGAGGTGCGAGGATTATGCAGACACGCGTGTGTCGAGGAAAAGGAATCTTGTGGCGGCACCGGTGCCCTGTTCGCCGCCACGAGGTCCCGTCGTTGCTAGGTCGCCCCACCGTTCCTCCATTCATGGCGACCTCATAGGTAGTTGGCCTTACCACCCTTGTGCTCTCCCTCCATTTCGGTGGCCAGAATTGCCGTGGTATAGTGCCGCCGTCACACCCTCTATTTTTCCCCTTCGGCCGCGGTGAGCCAGAGGAAGATGATGACGTAGCCTCCCTCACGTGCGTGGTCACTAACATGTGGGTTCAGTGGGTCCAGTGGGTCCCGCTTGTCGGTTGCTGCAGCCGCGCGCGACGGTCCCTCACTCTCGCTGATGCGTGGGCCACTGCAGTCCCGCACGTCGGTAAGTGGAGACGTACTCCAAGAGTATGTCTTCACTTTTTCCTTCGCGCGGGCCGTTCTCCTCCTGGGCCACGCTGCGCACTTTGGGCTTGGCTCATTTTCCGTGCTAGCCTTTTTTTCCTCCTTTTTCTCATTTAAATTTAACTACATAACTGTTAGAACATTTTACTAAAAATAGCAAGAGTGCTCCAAAAGTTCTAGAAAAAAATCTAAAAATACTAGAAGCTCTACTGGATTTTACAGAAATATGAAATGCCATGGCATCCATGTATTATTTGCATATCTCATTGATAACTAGGTTAAGTTCCCTCATTTCATGTGCCTGAAACTTTCATTATGCATTTTCCTTAAACAAAAGTTGCATAAAAATATTTTTGTGGTTGATCATGTGTTGGTATTATTTGTATGTGTGGATTGTCCGTGAGTAGGAGCTCAAGGTGCCTTAGATCCTACCGACGCCACCGGTTGCTCCCACTCTCCGTCCAATCAAGGCAAGTCCCTTTGA
This sequence comes from Raddia guianensis, assembly GCA_036346415.1. Lineage (NCBI taxonomy): Eukaryota > Viridiplantae > Streptophyta > Magnoliopsida > Poales > Poaceae > Raddia > Raddia guianensis. Next base: position 23,148,052 of record CM070537.1, on the reverse strand, counting down.
CACATATTGTGTGCCATTTTGCTTTGTTCAAAATTGATTTATTAGACTTCTAAAATATGCATAACTAATTACGTAAAATGTTGTACTTGATAGTGAGTAGATATTTGTCCGATTAGTCGAGGTAAGACTGATAAATAGGATTACACCCTAATGATTAAAACTATTCTTGCTATTATGAAATCCATTGATGGTACGAACAATGCTTAAAATCATATTATCGATACATGACTTCACTATGTGTCTGAAATATGTTTCGTGTTGAGAAATGGATTGAGAAAAGGTTGAGAAACTGTTTATGAAACAAGGTGCATCGAGGGTGTGTTGACGCAAAAAAGTGGTTTCCCAACACCAACTACAGCCGAACTCAGGGGATCGGGCTTTGTGAGGAGGTGCCAGCCGATTTGATCTTTTGCAATTGGCAAGGTTTCCAATAGGCAAGCTGCCGGCGAAGCAATGAAGATTTACCGATAACTTGGAGATAAACCGATAATCAGCTTAACGATGAAACGTCGAGCCGATAGAACGGGATGGAACCTAACACCTCCTGCGGACGGCGATGCGCAGCAATGCCGCCGAGAGATAGTATTCCGGACAAAACCTAACTCCTCCTGGCAGACGGCGATGCGCAGCAATGCCACCAAGAGATAGTATTCCGATGCCGACGGCAAGGAGATCGGACTGAACCGAGACAGTCCCTACCGAGGGAGTTGACGGCGAGAAGATTGGTCTTAGTCGAGACAGTAGACGCCGACATTTGTACATAGAACACCGATACGAGCAGATCGATCGGGTTCATGGCACAAAGATGAAAGTAGACGAAATAGTAGATTGTATTGATATGTTGAAAAAGAGAGATCCTTTACACGCCGCACCAGGGCTCTTATTTATACTGACGATGTACCGGCTAATCCGATAACTTGACATGGACTCTATCTCTTAGTTACCTAAAATAACTAACCGACTAGACTTATCGTGCAAGGCACGGACTAAATACAAACTGACTCAATATATATCTAATAATATAAAAGCAGATTAATGTAAAAAGCTAGCCGATGTGATTCTTCATAGCTTGCCATGTCTCCACGTGATGCCTCCATAATTTCCTCTCATAGCTAATCACGTATAGCTTTTCCTGGCTTGGTCCTCATCACGTAACGCCTTCAAGCTTACTCTTCCAAATCCAGCCGAATCAGCCATATATGCCTTATATGCTTCACGTACATGTATACATACGTATGCACATCAGGTTCACCAAAAGGATTATGCAAATAAACCTTGTTCCTTGCCCATAATTAGTATGTCATGTGCTAACCTTTCCATATATGCATGTATATATCTGTATACGCACGACCTTTCTCTTGTCTAGTAACTTAATCGGTTATTTAGTTCTTCCATATACATATATATATATGCCTGATCAGCTTTCTAGTATTTGCCACACCATTAATGCATAAGCCGATCTGCTAACCAGTTCATCATCTCTTTTGATCGGCTATCTAATCCTTCTGCGTATATATGCATGCATAAAAGCCGATCATGATCTTTTCCAAATATTAGCCGATCGACTAATAATGACATCCGAGTATATGCCAATCTATCTCTTTTTTTTGGCCGAATATGTTGTTTTTCACCCTCTTTTGGCCATTAAAATAACCGTATTTTTGTGCCAAATTTAGGTGTCAACATAAGCCCCCGATTTTTGGGATATGAGACTCATGTCCCAAAAATCTTGAATTATCGGTCATCGGCCTTTGAAACTTACTTAGCCGATGCATCATCTTTCTGCTTTTCCCGGGCTTTTAATCTATGCAATCTTCTCTTCTGAAATTTTGTCAGACCCGTAGGACACCAACGAGGATTAGGTTTCATCGGCTTATTCTTATTTAGTAATTTGAGTGATCTATCATTAGCCGATGAAGCTTTTACTGTACGCCATTTGCCGATTTTCGGATGTCCCTCGGCATTTGTAATTTCTAGGCTTGAATCATGTGTGACTCTTATTTGCTTTCGGCCAACCAAAACTTTTAAGTATGGCCTTTCTTCAATTTCAGCTCGATCGTCAGTTTGAGATCGGCTTTTGCTCGAGCCCCCAGAGCAATCCATATTCTTAGTCGAACAGTGATCCATCATAGTAATCGGCATATTTTCCTATCCTGATTTCGATATTACCTTGCAACCCTCTTGTCCAGTTGGCCCGTCGTCTTTTTTACGCGCCTCACATTGCTCTTGATTTCTCAAATGTTGCAGACGACGCTTTTGTGTCTTGCTCAATCCTGTTAGGCACCATTGTGGTTTAGCTTTTATGAAGTTGGTGTTTACCTCTTCGACGTGATAAGTATATTGCCCTTCTTTTGATGTATACATCGGCATAATGTAAATTTTATTTGCCGATGCGTTTTGTTGGGACCTTGAGCAAGCACTTCGACGAGGATGTAGGTGAGACATCGAACAATCATAAATTGTTGGAAGCCTCAGATGTCGTTCCCAGCAGAACTGAAAAAAAAAGACACTCCCAATGAGCCCTTTCTTCTTCTTCATGTCGGCATCTAGTAGCTTGATCTTTCTGATACGCTTTCTTATATTACCTTGTTCTCCAGACATGAGGTGATGTTTCCTTCTCAACCGGTTTAGAAACCGATTGTTCGACTGTTTCAGAGCTTTCTTGCAGCTTTTCTTTTGATCCAACAAGCAATTGCTCTTCCCCTTGGCCATTATCGGTTTTTTGTGTTGAAATATCAGAAATAACTGAAATTGGAGGCAATGAATTACTAGAATATGCCTCATTATTGGTATTTTCACCATCAATTTCACTCTGACAGTCGTAAAATATGTCATCATCATCGGAATTTTCTTTCTCATCGGTATTGAAGCAACGATTTTCCTCAATTCCAATTGGCTTTGCACATGTATTCCTAGGCATGTATTCTTGTTCTTGAAGCAATTCCTCATGCCTTCTGGACGAATCATTCAGCCCCCGAGATGAAATAACAATGCTTTCCGATGAGCCAGATACCGATTGCAGCCCCTGAGACGAAATAACAACGGTTTCCGATGAACAAAATACCGATGGATCTTCGATTTTGCTCGACGCGGCATCGGACAGATTACAATCATCATCTTGTTTTAAAGATTCCTGCTGACCCATGAGGCTTTTTGACGTGAAACTAGATTCAACAGAAAGCTCTCGTCGTTCTATTGCCCGTAGTGTACCCGAACATCCAAAACGGACTTCGGATGACTCCGTTTCGGCTGTTTGAAGTTGGGCTGTATTGGAAGTCCGAACCGAACTCGCGATAGAATCGGCTTCCTGTTCGAACTGATCTTGATGCAACGAAACCTTCGAGAACTCAACAACGGCCTTTTGATTTTCCGATGATGAATACTTGGACAATTCGGTCTGACCAATCATACCGATTTGTTGCTCTTTTGTTTCTTCTTGCTGTAACGGAGATGTCGATGTTGTCGGAGACGTCATCGTCATCTTCGATGGAGATGTAATCGAGGAAGCCGATTTCACCGTCGACGTCGAAACAGTGGGAGACACTGGACTAGACTTTGTTGGTGGCGAGATATCGGCTGACTCCGCCATCGATATTTCAGACGTTGATCTTGATGGAAAATAATTCGACGTCGTCGCAGATGCTTCTGACGATGTATCCGGCTTCAATGCGAATTCTTTTGGTAATAACAACGTCGATCTAGTGAAAACAAACTCCGCCACCGGCTCTTCCATAGGAAAATCTGATATTGATGTTGACTGTATCATCGGTTTTTCCAGTAAAGTAACCAAAAAATCCGATTTAAACGTTGTCATCGGCATAGATGTATCAAATATCGATCTTGTCGGCAAATAAGCCGATGAGGCGAACTTTGACCATGGCGTTGAATAATCCTGTGAAGCTGAATAATAATCCGATGCGGTCGAATTTGATATCGACCAAGGAGACTGTGGTTTTAGTGGTTTTGCTGTCCACTTCCAATTTGCATACATGATTGGCAGATCAAACGATATGGGTCCCACTAGGCGTGCCAATTTGTTGACGCGGAAAAGTGGTTTCCCAGCACCAACTACAGCCGAACTCAGGGGATCGGGCTTTGCGAGGACGTGCCAGCCGATTTGACCTTTTGCAATCGGCAAGGTTTCCAATAGGCAAGCTGCCGAAGAAGCAATGAAGATTTATCGATAGCTTGGAGATATACCGATGATCGGCTTAACGATGAAACGTCGAGCCAATAGAACGGGATGGAGCCTAACATCTCCGGTGGACGACGATGCGCAGCAATGCCTCTGAGAGATAGTATTCCGGGCGAAACCTAACTCCTCCTGGCAGACGGCGATGCGCAGCAATGCCACCAAGAGATAGTATTCCGATGCCGACGGCGAGGAGATCGGACTGAACCAAGACAGTCCCTACCGAGGGAGTTGACGGCGAGAAGATCGATCTTAGTCGAGACAGTAGACGCCGGCATTTGTACTTAGAGCACCGATACGAGCAGATCGATCGAGTTCATGGCACAAAGATGAAAGTAGACGAAATAATAGATTGTATTGATATGTTGAAAAAGCGAGATCCTTTACACGCCGCACCAGGGCTCTTATTTATAATGACGATGTACCGGTTAATCCGATAACTTGACATGAACTCTATCTCTTAGTTACCTAAAATAACTAACCGACTAGACTTATCGTGCAATCGTGCAAGGCACGGACTAAATACAAACTGAGTCAATATATATCTAATAATATAAAGGCAGATTAATATAAAAAGCTAGCCGACGTGATTCTTCGTAGCTTGCCATGTCTCCACGTGATGCCTCCATAATTTCCTCTCATAGCTAATCACGTATAGCTTTTCCTGGCTTGGTCCTCATCACGTAACGCCTTCAAGCTTACTCTTCCAAATCCAGCCGAATCAGCCATATATGCTTCCCGTACATGTATACATAAGTATGCACATCGGGTTCACCAAAAGGATTATGCAAATAAACCTTGTTCCTTGCCCATAATTAGTATGTCATGTGCTAACCTGTCCATATATGCATGTATATATCTGTATACGCACGACCTTTCTCTTGTCTAGTAACTTAATCGGTTATTTAGTTCTTCCATATACATATATTTGTCTGATCAACTTTCTAATATTTGCCACACCATTAATGCATAAGCCGATCTGCTAACCAGTTCATCATCTCTTTTGATCGGCTATCTAATCCTTCTACGTATATATGCATGCATAAAAGTCGATCATGATCTTTTCCGAATATTAGCCGATCGACTAATAATGACATCCGAGTATATGCCGATCTAGCTTCTTTTTTGGCCGAATATGCTGTTTTTCACCCTCTTTTGGCCACTAAAATAACCGTATTTTTGTGCCAAATTTGGGTGTCAACAGGGCGATGCCGAGGGTGGGTTTGTTTTTCCTCTCTTTTAAAAACTTTCCGACTAGGATGGAATTTTTGCCGGTTGGTGCAAGGAGGCCCCGGATTGAGAAACGAGGCTAAAAACATTCTCCATTTCCTAGTCTAAGGTCCATTTTCCTGTGACCCTATGAATTGAGCTTAACCGTACGACCTCGAGTACTGTTTATGGGACGGGTCTGGTCGTTAGCCTGTGAACCTGGCGGAGGCTGTCCGGCTAGTCGCCGCTAGCATTCGAGTCTAGTGGTCTTGTGGTGAAACACTCCTGAGTGCGTAGCCTCTCGAGGGTAAAGTGTACCCACTCCGCAGAGTTAAAACTATCATGATATCCATGCTCGCGGTTACGAGCGCTCGAAGGGACTGGTCATATGGTAGCTCTTCTTTTCTAAATCTAGTTTAAGAAATGATTTTGAGAATAGATATTTGTGTCAAGAAAAGAATTGAGAAGTATTTTGAGGCTAAGAAGTTAGGCGCCACCGGCTTGCATCATAAATTGGGTCCGACCTATCATGAAGCGCTAGCACGGATTGGGCCTAACCCACTGCTCGAGAAGTGGTGGATAAGACTCCCGCCCGTAAGGACGTTGAGATGCGTTTGAGATAATTTTCGTTATGGCAAAGGCCAATTGGCGGAACTATTTTGAGAAAAGCCCCTGAACTAAAGAATTTTGGTTTTCAAAGTTTCGAAAAGAGATGCTTTTTCCAAAACTAGGCAAATAAAATGCATTTCCGCAAATCTCCCAAACCTTCCCTTTGTACTAAACCTCATAATGCATAAATCCCCTACTTGCAGAGTACAATTGTACTCATCCTTGTTTTTCCCCTCCCTCTTTTCAAAACTTCAACAGCCGAAGAGCCCGTCTACGACTCGTAGTTCGAGGACAATGACATGGACAATGAGGAGGAGGGCTATGAAGACGAAGAGTAGGGTTGTGTTGCTATCGCCAAGATGCATGTGGATCGAAGCCGTAGTACTGTTAGGACCGTGTGCTATGTTCTGTGCTACTGTGTACTTCGGCCTGCGTGCCATAATTTTATACTGTGACTGGAATTGGGATCCTTAGTCCCTGTGATGTAACAATTCTATTTCGAACGGCAATATATTGCTATGTGGACTTGCTTATGTACTAGCTTTGATCCTCGGGACTAGTACGGAAATCACAAGATTACTTGGTCATTTAGACCGGGTGTCAACATATATGGAGGCTGAGGCTTGGTGATGAATTTGGAATTGGAGTCCCTGCGCTTGGCAACATCGGTGTTGTAGATAGAATATGGCATGGCTGGACATATACTTTTGGAGTGCGGCTTTGTTTGGTTTTGCTTTGGATTCAAGGAAAGAGACCCAGCAACGATGAATCGAGGCGATACTTTGGCATGTGATTGTTTGTTTCCAGATCGATGTGTTTATTGCAGGTTATAGATAGCAAGGGAACCGGAGGTAAACCCGAATTGGCTGTACACCAATTCGACTGGATCGCACAGAGATTAGGTAATTGGACATGGTCTCGGTACCCAGTTTAGGACGTTCGGCTCAGGGAGTGTTTAGATGACCGGCTCGACCATGGCTACAATGAGGGTTGACCGAGATTGCAAGGAACTTTATCTCGACTGAGAGAGAGACCGAGGTTCGGTCGGCTAAGGTTATCGGTTTGGATTAGGGTTTCGGTCCAGAAAGGTAAATGAAAAGATAGAGAAAAGAGGAAATAGCTTAAAATTGATATTGTAAAACTTGTAAATTGTAAATGAGAAGAAAAATAATGAGAATATATTTTATATGGAAATTATTTATTTGAAATTTAGGTTTTTTCATCTTATAATTATAATAAATAAATTTTAAATTTCTTTCCTTTTTAAATAAAAACTTTGGACTCCTCTTCGTCCTCCCAACGGATCTGGTCGGTGGAGGCGCGTGGAGTGACCAGAGGAGGTAGTGGTGAGATCCGGTGGAGGAGGATAAACTTTGGCGGTGGATTTTGGTGGGGGTGGGGGGAGGAGGAATGTGCCAAAGGGAGAGGAGCGGGAGGCTGGACGGTTTCTGATGGAATGGTCGTGACCTACACATAGGGATGGGAAAAGGTGGAAAGAGGGGATTTGGGGAGATCTAAGACCATCTCCAATGCACATGCTTAAGTAGGCGTTTAGAGAAAAAAAATTGGGTTTTTTTGCCACATCAGCAATTAGAGGTACTTAGAGGAGAGAGAAGATGCCTAGGTTGGCATCGACTGCTACCTGGTGCTTGCGACCTTTTTTTTTTACAGCTTCTTGCCTCGATGCTTCCTTGGGGCAGTGATGATGGCTCTTGGTTGATTGTATTTTTTCTGTTACGCTAGGCACCGGCCATTGGAGATTAAAGCGCCTACTCTAGATGTTAACAAGGCCGTTATAGTTTATAAGCACCTCTAGAAGCTCTGATGTATTGGGAGGAAGATTTTTTATACGGGTGCTTAGTGATGTGGCATTTTAAGCACCTATCTCTAAGCACATTGCATTGAAGGTGGCCTAAAGGGGTTGATTTCAGATCCAATCGATTAACAAATAAACGGTTTTTTTAATCATTCCGGGCACCATGGTACCATTGGGTCGAGACTGAGGTCTGAATCTATACTTGGAGCCGTATATGGGCCCATGTCTAGAGTCAAACTCTGTCAGATCGGACCGCAGTCGGCTTGTTTCATTAAACAGGCCAGCCTGTGGGCCGTGGGCCACTCCTCCCCCATCATCTTTGTTGTTTGTTCATCGACTTCCTCCCCTCCTGCCCTGACCCGATGTCTCATCCTCCCAGCCCACTCTACCAGACGCGAGATCCGTGCTGCCGCCGCCACCTTGATCGGCTTCCGCTCCGGCTCCGATCTTGTCCCCTCCCGCCTCCCGATCGACATGGACGACGACCTTGCGGCACGGCTACCGGAGGAAGTGCTCGCAGCCGTCCTCCGCCGTCTCCAGCCACGCAGCCTCGCCGCGGCCCGCTGCGTGTGCAGGTCGTGGCGAGCCGTCGCCGATGCCCACCGGCTGCTGCGCGCGGACCTCCTCCCTCTCTCGCTGGACGGTATCTTCTTCACCACCAGGTTCCAAAACCCCCCGGGATTGCTGTGCCGCCGCTCCAGGGCCACGGGGCGCGTGGTATCCAACAACTTCGACTACCTCGATGCCCCCGGCTCGTACGACGGGACTCTCATTGATCACTGCAATGGCCTCCTTCTGCTCTACTACCACGTGCTTAACCCTGCCACACGGCAATGGGTGCGCTTGCCGCCTCGCCCACCCTCCTGCGGCATGGGGACAGTCGGACAGACTGTTACTGTTCTGAAGACGATTTTCTTGTCTTTGATCCTACCTTGTCGCCACACTTTGAGGTCTTCTTGATCCCCTTCTTTCCATATAAACTCCAGCCAGGGCACATCTGTCATAACATATACCAAGGTGAATCGGTCTCTGCGATGATGCAATCGGAATGGCCACCCTCGTCGTACATCATGTATGTCTTGTCGTCGAGGACTGGCCAATGGAACCAAAGGTCATTTGTCCGGCAAGGGATGGCTGCTGGAACCGTCGCTGACATGCAGTCGGCTACAGGGCATGGTAATCGGCATGCGGCCTATTGGCATGGAGCACTCTATGTGCATTGCCAAAATGATTTTGTCATGAGGTAGCTGCCCTTATCACACTTTGGCATAGACACACCCCCATATAGTATTGTTTTATGGTTCTTTTCTCTCACCAAGGCAATTTGATTCCATAGCAATTATTTGATTTTTGCAGGATAAACTTGTCGGATGATAAGTACCAAGTAATTCATATGCCAAAGGTTAAGAGTGAAAGTCATGACGGACCTTATCTGGGAAAATCGGAGAAGGGGGTGTACTGTACATTCCTTTATGATAGGTGTGCATTTCAGATTTGGTTCATTGACGAATCACTTGGTCAGATGGAGTGGATGTTGAAGCATGACATCGACCTTAGCCCTGTACTAGCAAATTTCTGTCAGAGCTATGGTGTTGGATCCTGGATCACACGTCAAGCTGATAACTATGAAGCACTACCTGATGACAATTTTGAATGGGACTCTGACAATGACAATGTCCTTGGTGTAGAAGATGGCCTTGAAAACCACCTCTGCCATGAATATTTGGAATGCCTTGGATTTCATCCTTATAAAGAGATTGTTTTCTTTTTTATGTCGAATATAAGAGCAGTTGCCTACCATTTGAACAGCTCCAAGATTCAATACATGGGTGAGATACCGCTATGTTGCAATGAGCTAGACCTGTCTCTTCCGTATACGCCATGTTGGATGGAGGGTTTACCGGGATACAATTAGGTTGCATTGTTATATATAGTTTGCAACATGTGGGCTCATGCTGGAGTACTTGGTTTAGAAATTATTTTACTTTATATTATATTTTGTTTTCTATTGTGAAATCATCTGTGTGGCTTTAATTTGTATGATCTTTTGTTTTTTTTTATTGTGAGATAATATGTGTAACATTGTGATGTAATGATAAGAATATGGGACATCGTGATGTAATGATGTATACATGATATTACAACAACAACAATCAGGTTTCATCTGAATTTCTCTGCAGATGTTGGTTTGATGGTGTACAGTGTGCTTTAAATTAACCTGCGGTTCAGGAATATCTAATGCTCCAAAATGCTATTTTTTTCAACCGATCTTTCGGCTTATAATCAGATTATAAGCTGCAGCTTAAAATTTGTCATTTTTGTACCGGTTATACTTTGAGACATCTTGTACTTATTTTTTAAAAAGCTTTGTACAATTTATCTCAAAGATCTTAAAACATTTTTTTCATATTATTTTTTACCCTTTAAATCATTTGTAAAGCATCCAAATTTTTTTAGATTATAATCTTTCCGTCCAAAGAAACACAGCCAAATATATATGCGAAGTCACGAATATGAATGTGAAAACAGGGTTACGGTTTGCAAGATTTTCTTATTCTCCTTGTGATTTGCAAGATTTTCTCACTTGTGCTTTGATATTTGTTGAGGGTCTGCTTGTGTAGCTAGATCTACTTCATATATTGTGTGCTTGTCTTGGTTCCAAATCTATAGGTTTGAGGGAACCCTACCTCACAGGTTCAGACACTCGTCCGAAGTATCCAATCTGAATGAACTGTGTCGGGTCGGTTTCAGCAGCTAAGAGCATGGCTAGCAGGGTCTCTAAAGGATTCCCTAAAACACTATTGCGGACAACTGCAGTCTCTATCACGTTCCAGCAGGGTCTCTATCTCAGCCTCTAAATTTAGAGACTCTCTCCAGAGTCTCTATATTTAGAGACTCTCTAGAAAATCTCTATATCTTTTTAAGGATAGAGAATCTGCTGGAGATGATGAAAATATAGGGAACGAATAGTGATTTAGAGAAGGGATATAGAGAACGAAATATAGAGAACCTGCTGTTGATGCTCTAACTGTTTATTTCCGCCGTGCATTTTGTTTCTAGCTGTTGTGCTTGTAGGAAATGGTGCATTTTGTTTCTAGCTGTTGTGCCTATAGGAAAAGGTGTGAAAATTTAATAACGCCTATTCAGCCCCCTCAAGGTGCCATTCTAGCAACCTCAAGACTGCAGTCGCGACAGCTTATGCACAACACATCGCTAGAGCCCTAAGATCGGCTAAATACAAGAAAAAGAATTGATGATTTGTCACTCTCAACATGTGTAGTTCGCTTAAGTACATCACTTTTATCACCAACATGTGGGACCATATATATGTATGACAGTGGATCAGAGTGGCATTTTAGCGATGACACATGTTAAAAATGGCAAAATATCAAATTCCCCTAAATACAATGGGGCTGGTATTTTGATTGAAAAAACAAGGGGTGATATTTCTATTTTTTAATGTGGGCTAGTATTTCTTAACGACTTATAATTAGTTAATTCCTAATTTATAAAATCATGTTCATCTTTATCTAATCAACTCTTTCTTGGCTTCAATCAATCATGATTCATCTTCATATCTGCATTCTTTTGGCCGGTTCTCAATCATATAATAATTTGCATTGAGCTACGTCTCCTCTCTAAAGTGGCGGAGAGGGCGCGTAAAGCGAGTGAGCGGTGCCGGCTGGGAACAGGCGGTTTTCCTCACCACTGGCGGCCTGCGGGTCTCCGTCGTCGGCTTGTGTACAATTGTAGCTTAGGGAGTAGTTTAGGGGTTTGTTTGAGGTTTTTTGTTTTTTTTTCTGGGTCTCTTCTTCTTCTCCGGCGGCCTTCCGGGCTGCAGCGAGCCAGCGAGCTGGTGGAGGCCAGGTGCTTGGCTTCCCTTGTTGCCGGCGGCCTCCGGGCGGGAGCTTATTACGGTAGGGGGGTCTCATATGGTTCCGGAGGGTTCAAGCCTCTGTATAGGTGAGTTTAGCTTTTGCTTGTGGGCCTGTGGCTCTGCGAATAAGGGGATTTCGCGGTGGTTGCTACTGCTGGTTTCCGTCGTGTGCTTCCTGCGCCGGTGAGGTTCTGTGCCTGTGTTGGGTATGTTGGGTATCAATTTTTTCGTTTGTGATGTGATGGCTGGAGTCGCCCTCTTGTTTTTGTCGTCCTCTTCGTTGCCCATGACGGGAGTACATTCTTCAAAGGTTAATATTGTTGTTAATCTTCTTCTCCGTCACGGTGTTCGGGTTCCGAGAATGGGAATGGCCATGGTGGAGTCATCGGCTTTGTTGCCCTTCGTTTCCATCGCCGACGTAGTGAGATGAAAAAACTTCTATTTTCAATGTATGCTTTTATTTTCAATGGGATCTTGTTGTAAATTGGAAGAAGCTATAAGAATGAAGAGGTTCTCTTTCTCAAAAAAAAAAAAATCCATTGAATTAGTGATATAGATTAGAAAATAAATATAACGTTGACATCTCTAAGATAGAAATTTGAATGCTATATAAATTTTGTATACTTATGTTCTATCTTTTCATAATTGCTTGTGTATAATTTTTTTCATTATTTTTTGGTAAAATTTGAATATGTTAAATTTTAGCTCGGCTTTGACATGATCCTAGATCACCCCCGGCGACCCTCATCTCCTCTCTTTTTTTTTGGTCGTGGCCAACCGCAACCCTTATCTTCCCTCCTTCATCCATTGTGGTCGCCTCGTGCCCCTCCTTTCGTTGGTAGATGACGAAGAGTGGCACCAAGATGCCTTTTGTTACTGTAGACAACCGGGAGTCTTAACCAGTATCGTGGTGGTGGTGAGAGGAAGGGAAGAGATGCGGTGAAGGAAAAAGGAAAAATTGGTTGGGTACCACTAAGAATTTGCACTTTGCTAAAATATTATTGATATCTCAATAACAAGTGGGGTCGGATTCCACATGTCATTGACTCAATAGTCTTATTTTGGCAAAGTGTAAAACTTTTTAGTGGTATGAGAGCTAAAGCCCCCAAAAGTATATGTGCCATAAGGTCATTTCACTACTATATTGAAGGAAAAATAAGCCAAAAATATTTAAAAATGCAAAAATGGAAAAGTGAATTCTATAATTTGACATATTGAAAGTTTTATTTTAATTTCTCTCAAAAAATAATAGCAAATCATTTATGTAGTAGCATAAAGTGCATAAGAGCAAGGCCTGCAAACCCTCCATACACTTCTTCAAAACACCATTAGTGTCGCTTTATACACTTCTCTATATTTCCTTCGTAATTTACACTGTTCTGTAATACTCCCTCCGGTCATAAAAACAAGTCGCCGTTGATTTTTAGACACGTCTTTGACCATCCGTCTTATTTAAAAACTATGTAAGTTATCATTTATCTTGTTATTATTTAGTTTATCATAAAAAATAATTTAAGCATGACTTATATTTATACATGTTTGCACTAATTTTTTGAATAAAATGAATGGTTAAAGATATGTCTAAAAGTCAACGCCGACTTGTTTTTATTACCGGAAGTAGTAGTATTTTTTACTTCTGACAGCTCCTCTGTACTGCTGTGAGGCCCCGCTGGATTTGCTCTAACCGTCGGCCACATTTCAAACCTTCCGGTTCGGTCCATTTCCCCCGTTTCTCGGAGCGTCTCCCTTGGGCTGCAAGCCTGCAAAGCCGCCGCCGCCGCCGTCGCCGCAGCTCTCAGATGTCGCCGCCGCCGCTAAACCCACCACCCTATGCTCTTCCCCTCCCGCTCCCTCCCTCGCCGCCGCCTCCTCCTCCACCGCTCTCTCTCTTCCAACCACCCCCGAGACCACCATCTGCTCCTCCGCTTCGCTGCCCTCGCGAAGGAGCTCTCCGAGCAGCCCCCGCCCCCGCCTCTCCCGTCCCGGCCTCGGTCCCCGCACCCGTACGACTACAACCGCCTCATGTCGGCGCACGCCGCGCCCGGCTCGGGCGCCGGAGCCGAGCGCACCCTCCACCTGCTCGACGAAATGCGCAGCCTCCTCGGGCGCCGCCCGGACGCCGCGTGCTTCACCACGGCCGCCGCGGCGCTCTCAGCCGCCTCCCAACCGGGCGCGGCGCTCGCCGTGCTCGAGGCCATGGCCGCAGACGGCGTCGCGCCCGACGTGGCCACGTGCACGGTGCTGGTCGGGGTGTACGCCTGCCGCCTGCGGCGGTTTGACGCTGCCTACGACGTTGTGCGGTGGATGGCGGCCAATGGTGTGGCCCCCGACGTGGTCACCTACTCGACTCTGATCTCTGGGCTGTGCAGCGCAGGCCGGGTGGCTGAGGCTCTGGGCGTGCTCGACTTGATGCTGGAGGAAGGATGCCACCCGAACGCGCACACATATACCCCCATCATGCACGCATACTGTGCTACTGGTATGATTCATGAAGCCAGGAAGCTACTGGACTCAATGATCGCTGCTGGATGCGCTCCAAGCACTGCTACATACAATGTCTTGGTTCAAGCACTCTGCAAGATTGGCTCTTTCAACGAAGTAGATTCGCTTCTTGAGGAAAGTAGTGCGAAAGGATGGGTCCCTGATACAATCACGTACAGCAGTTACATGGATGGGCTATGCAAAGCTGGCAGAGTAGACAAGAGCTTTGCATTGGTTGATGAGATGCTATCCAAAGGATTGCGCCCTAATGAGATTACTCTGAATATCCTTCTTGAAGGTGTTTGTCGCAGCTCAACTGCATGGGTGGCAAAACGCCTCTTGGAATGCAGTGTGGAGATTGGGTGGGATGCTAGTGTTGTCAACTATAACACGGTGATGAGGCGGCTTTGTGATGAGCGGAGATGGTTGGCTGTTGTCAAGCTGTTTACTGACATGGCCAAAAAGTGCATAGCTCCAAATAGCTGGACTTTCAATATTGTAGTCCACAGTCTCTGCAAACTTGGGAAGCTTCGTATAGCGCTTTGCCTTCTGGGGAGTGAAGAGTTTGTAGCGAGTGTTGTTACATACAACACGTTGATCCGTCATCTCAGTTTGTCAGGGAAAGCGAGTGAGGCCTGCCTCTTTCTTCATAAGATGATTGAGGAGGGCATTGCTCCCAATGGTACCACCTACAGTCTCGTTATTGATTGTCTCTGTAGAGAAGAGAAGTTCTTGGTTGCTCTTAGCTGTTTCCACCGATCACTCACTGATGGTTTGTCTCCACCCGCAGTTTTGAGTATTTTACGAGGTCTAATAATTGGCGGTAAGCTTAGTGAATTGCATAGTCTGATTGGATGGATTATTGGACAAGGCTTTGTAATAGATGTCTGTATGTACCGGGAACTGATAGTTTCATTTTGTAAGAAAGGATACTGTCGAGGCGAAGAAATGTATAAAGTCTGTTATATATTGGAAAGAATGCTCGGATTAAGGTGATTCTCCTCCAACATCAACACGAAAGAAAATTTTACTTCTGGAGTTAGCATTGCAACCATTGTACTTAGCAAGCCCTTTGTGGCTGTGGCATAGGTTTTACAGTTTTAGTGTCATCCTTATTTTAATTGCTGTTTCTTTTTTTTAAAAAAAAAAGTCTCTCAAGAACAAAATTAAAGTTTCCGTTTGCTTTTGTTTTTGCCACTTAGAGTCCAAGATCCCATTCACTCGGTTTCCCCAACATCGTTTGGTAGGAAATTAAATTTGACACATCCAAACTTTTCAGGGTTCTTGCTAGCTTGCATGTATGAGCCATTATCATTATCACATCCCAAGTAGTATGTTTAACTTAAATTGATGGCAGAATTTGATTCAACTTTTGAGGGGAGATTTTGGCCACTTGCCTCTTTAAAATTCGAATTTCAGCATATGAAACTTTTGAGGTGATTGGCCACTGACACTCAACTTCAGAAGGAATTTCAACTTTTGAGGAGAGATTTTGGCCTCATTAGGAAATCTAAAACCCTGTACGTGAGGCATGCAAATTGAGTGTCACATTCTGGAATTTTTTGGTTAATTCGATGATGCAAGGGTTCAAATAATCATCTTATAGTAGTTCTATAGAATTTCATTGCGGCAAACACATACTAATGCAGTTATGCAATTACTGGTCACCAAACCCCAACGTTTTACTAAAGATTGCATTTTCTCTTTGTCCAAACGTTTACAAGATCACCAAACCCCCAAAATTTACATTTGCTCATTGAAGATTCAGTCTTCAGGTAGGAGGCATCCGACTGAACTCCCCTTCATTAGTACCAACACTGGAACTGAACTTGCTTTCTACTGGTGTGTTCATGCGGGATTGCCGCTTCGTCGGAACAAGGGGGTTCTTCTCTTCCTCACTGACAGGAACGAGCTCATACAAGTCATTTCTGCGGAAAACCGGGTGCACATATGCCTCCTTCAGGTATTCTCTCAAGTTTAGAGTTGGGTCATTTGCCCGTTCCAGTGTGTCCTTTACCATGGCATCCTACAAAAGCCAAGCAGTAAGTATATGTATCAATACTGTTCTGCTCAAGATTTGAGACACTAATCACATTTTGCAGAAACATATGTAATTATCTATGATGAATAAGTTTAGTCCTACCTGCAGGGGGAACCTTATGAATGCTGGCTCAAACCGGCCCTTGCAAACATAGTGGAACCATATGGACAGGACGGGAAGAGGAAGAAGAACTACAGTTGACTTCTCTGCTTCCTGTGTGCTCAGCAGTCCCAGTAGGAGGATTTGTGACACTATTAGTGCGATAACAATTCGCCTTTGCACATCTGGCCAGAATTGTGCGCCACTCTCGTATCGCTGATTATAGACATTAATGATCTTGAAAGAAAAGAAGCAGAAAAATATTAGTGACCTTTGCAAAAAGAAGGATTGAGAGTAATATGAATGTGATGTCAAGAAACATGCATGTGGAAAAAACAAAAGGATTATCTGACTGTCGAGCATAATTTGAAACTGAAGACAGATTAGTACCTGGTGTCTGAACACAAGATAAGCAAGGCTGAAGAATACTATGATGAAAGGAAGAATTATTGGTGTGACAACAGCGTATACAAGGCCAAGCAGAAAATACAACTGTATTCGTGGTTCAGTGGTGCCAAAATCCAAGCTCCCAGGGTCCATGGCCTGCTGGCGGTCTTGCTCAGTTCTGACCAAGAAGGCGTTCTTTATATGGAACATGACCAACGACTTCAACCTAAGAACTTCAGCGGCAATACCGGCCCAGCCATCAACCATAACATACGTGATGAAAAATGTTGCTTTCATGGGAATGGATTCTCCAACAATCTCTGGAATTCTTGAGGCAACAAAATGAGATAAATTGTCAAAATATAAGGCGCTAAAATTCGCAGATGGGCATTTATTATTGACCACCTTGGTATATAAAAAAATATCATAATGAAAGAAGCAACTGGCAGATTTAGCATACTTGTTTGCAGACTGATGGATAAAATTGTTGAGCTGTTGGAATGCTGTTCCAGTTATTACACTTCCCAGAAATACATTGACAAAAAGGAACAGGAAGTATTTCGATGCTGTCCTCCTGTCCAATCCAGAGAGTGACGTGTGGCCTTCAATCTTGCTCATGGTCATGAGAATTGTTGGGAGAAGTATAAGGAAGATTTTTAATGCAATTCCTGGCAAGAAACCTTGCACGACTGACCTAAGAGAATTTCTGCAGGACATTGCATTCCGATGAAAATTAGATCTAGAAAGGAAATATCTTGTTAATTAAATTATTATAATGTGGCTGATATATGTAGTTTGTGATTTATGGAATTTAACAGATTTTATTTATGTCATTGGTTATCAAGCAAGGGACATGGTACATCAATGACAGGAAAAACAATTGGTGACGACATAATAATTAGGGAAAATTTTCCATGCCACTGTAGTTGCTCTGGGTCTCTCATGTGCCATTGCTTAACAATATCCATACTGTTATTGACCATATTTTTTCTTTGAGTTGTGTAAACGTTAAAAAATCCACCCAAAATTATTGTTACCGGCATGGATGTTGTTAAGCGATTGCACTTAACAACATCCATCCCAAACACCATCGCTGAATTATGGAACTTGGTGTGGCCGGTGTGGCGGCCGTCGGTTTTTCTCTTCCTTTTGTTTTGTTTCGCCCTTGGGCGAGGTGTTTGGCTTTGGCCATGGTGTTCGGCTTCGGCCGTGGTGGCAGTGTTCACGCTATGGTGATCTTGGCGCTAGTGCTGGGCGGTTGTAATACCTTCTCTTCTTCTATAATGAATTGGCAGAGCTCCTGCCCCTCTTAGAGGTTGCCTCAAAAAAAAATGTTACCAAATATGCCGTACTTCCAACCGTTTTTTGGGTATTTTTATGATTCACATTTTTTATGTTTAAAATCTGCAAAGTGAACAAAAAACTTTTGTAAAAAATGCTAAAATAATTAATATTAAAAATTATATGTATTTGGTAAAGCAATGATTCTTTATGGATGTATTTGGTGTTTGTACGGCTTAAACAAAAAAATAGTCAACAATGCCATGTATAGTTATACCCAAGTATAAATGTGAAAGCACGGAGGAGAGATGCACGTGACCGGGGCGGACCCAGCGGTGGGTCTAGGGGGGCTCTAGTCCCACCTTGAGCCCCCCTTAGACCCACCTAATATTATTTAAGAAAATATAGAGAAGGGGGCTATTTGGACACAGTTTTTGTTCATGGGCTGAAAGAGCCTATTAGCTAGCCCCCCTTATATTTTGCGCCCCTGCACGTGAGGGATCCGAAGCAATTGCACTTGGAAAACAAAATTCTGATAACTTATGCCAATCAAGGCTAATACTGAAAACCAGGCCTTGTTCCTAGCTAACATACATCAAAAGTAATTACTCACATTATGACGCGCTAAAATTTAATTACAGTAATGCCTTTTTTAATTTCTTGGTTCTAAATGCTTTGTAATGATCAATCCCATGTAGCTAGAAAAGAGTATTTTTTGAAACACAGAGATACACTTGATAAGATGGTAACATTGTAACATTAAGATGTTAATTATGCTTATTGCTTAGCAATGAATTGCAAATGTTGCCCTGCTAGTTAAAATGTATGCAGAACTGTTGCTAGAACATGAACAGAGTATCAATTCAATATTGTATGAGTGACAAGTCAAAAGTTGCCTTCTTCAATTGTAATAGGATGGCAGAAATTAGCAAATGCTACTTGTGAAACAACAGAACACAACTTTTTAAAACAATGAGTAAAAATAGCACTTACTTTTCTATTATAGATTTCAAGAAAGGAAGCACCCGCTCAATGTCGTCTAGATTTGCCAAGGATTGGACAAATGCAATCGGTATCATGAAGAAAAAAGTCAGGAAAAAGAGAGCGACCGCCATAATAAGCCTCCTAATCGAGAGCTCAACGAAAGGGATTGCAAGATTAGGCCAGTGAACATCACGAGGTTCTGGAGCCCACTCGGTTAACCACACCGTTGGATTACTCGTCTGCTGTGTCTGAGCACAAACAGCAGCCCCCCACCGGCTTTTGAAAGAAACAAATGCTGCTGGCATAATGGCATTAGGATCAGTAATCACCTTCTGTCTCTCCTCATCTTCCTGCAACGAAAGTTGAAGAATATCTATGATCAGTATCATGAAGGACACGAGGTAATATGCAGTAGAATCAAAGGAAGGATAGTGATTGATAGTCTGATTACAATTTGAAGATGATGAAATGAAACATGGCCATTCCTTTCAATAAGGCTACTACCTGTTTACATAGCTCCTCAATTGCTGTGTTATAATATTCTATAGCATCCACTCTTTTCCCCCATAGACCCCATAGCCCTGTCTATAAGAAATGCAATCAAGTTATACCACTTGCAATACTAAAGCATACACTGAAAAGAGATCTGTAGACTATAAGAAGCTTTTGGTGCATGAGAATAGCTTTGCAATACAGAAGGCATACCTTCATAGTTGGCTTCTTTGCAGGGTTTTTAGCATGCTGATTTTCGTAATAGACCAGCCAGTTTTGCAGGCCTTTCTTCTTCTCAACCAAACTGGCAAGGGTGTTTGCATTGTATACAATCTATTGACCATATAATCATCGAATTACTATATAAGAAGTAAAATTAGAACTGCAATATTGTTATGGACATGGAATCCCTCTTTATAACAGAAAATGGAAAAAAATTGAGACAAAATCATTTGAAGTCCTGAAGATTATATAAACAACTGTATTTCAGATGAAGAGAAAACAACAAAATGGGACAAACATATTGCTTCTTATTTAAATTTTTATGGTTAGGTAGTATAGATGTTCAACATTAAAGTAACACAGAGGAGAGAAGATAGCAAAAATTAACACCTGGTGACTGAGATAATGATCACGATGATTCACAGCAAAAAAGTGCTCAACATGCTCACTAACTGTTTCATCTGGGTCCGGTGGTACATTTCTCACAAGGACCTAAATAAAGCAGGAAAAGAGTTAGCAGTGGGAAATGAGGAAATTGCACATCAAAATTAGCCTGCTAAATAAAATTTAAAATAGAACATTTGAATAAGATGAAAATTCAGATATAAATCTGGTGAAAAAAATTTAATTTATCACAAAATAGTATGGAAAATAGCTCTTACTGTGAATTGATCAGGTCGACGGTTCTGATTAGCAAGAAAGCGCAATCTCATAGTTGTTACAACCTTATATTCATGATACAACACGTAAAATGTCCAAAAGGTAAACACATATGCCATCACTATGTGTGCCCAGAACCTGTTAAAAGTTCAACAATTCAGTAGATCATTTATCGGGCAAAGTGAAGTGGCAGGAGATTGAAAAAGTATACATACAACTATTGGGAGAATTTTTCAGGTGTATAAATGGGAACTGTTTAGGAAACAAATAATTTCTCATTCATTTTTAATTTCATATATCAAATGCTACCAGATATAAGTGTTTTTTTACATTTGCTCACAAATTTTGCTACCTACATATGCTTTTTCTGGAAAAAAAAACCAATTCAGTAAGGTCTCTAAGGCAAATGAGGTACTCCACAGTCAAAACCCTCAACAGTGTTAGTTCTCAAAATTCCATCACTATGCAGTAGGCACTTGTGTTGGTTACAAAAGTAAGATATTGTATGTTGTGGTGCAATTTAATGGGTTTTCTGGGAGTTAGGCAGAATAATTTCTGCTACTGCATCATCCTAAAGATTGATTTGGCAAAATGAAAAGTTGGCAAAACTAACACCTGAAATAATCATAACTAATTAAACAAATATTTGTAGGTAATCATTTGCATTCTTTTATGAGGAAATAAGAACAATCATGGACTTCTAATTGTTCAGTTTGGACAAGTGACTGATCAAGATTATAGCAAGTCCCAATTGATAATAGTTTTGGTTTATTTATGTAAGCCATCGCAGTATAATTATATTGTTCTCTATTTACTTGAAGGGCAATGTTTTGTTTTAGTCCTTAAAGAGTCAAATATCAACTACAGATACACTGGTAAAAATGAGAATAAGCTGGAGCATATTATCAGAACTTGCAATATCTGACTACCAACTTAATAACAAATGCATAAAGAAGAGAAACATTTCAAATATCTAATAAAAGTACTTAGAAACCTGAAAAGTTTATGATTAGGATCTATGCTACTCTGCTATCATACTAAGGAAACATGGCTAGAATCTTGGATATACAACACATAACTATCTGGAAATCATAATCCAAGGCTAGCAATCTTGGATATACATGGTAATATGCAGCACATAACTATGTAAAGAAACATGAAGCGATAAGGCATGTAGATGGATTACACAAAACAGAATCATACCTTTTCGATCCTTTTCCAAGATTTGATATTGAGAGCTTGTCAATTTGATCATAACTTAGACTCCTTTCTTGTTCCAAAGTTCCACTGGTCCAATTGACAGGAACTAGGACACTGAATGCCAGGACAGCAATTGGCACAAATATTTTTAAACTGAAAAGCAAGAACAGAATGCATGATGATCAGTTAAAAAATATATACTTCTGTTACGAATATACTGATCTATATATCTAATCTTGAAATTGCTAGTCAAGTGTACACATGTTTTATGATCACATTGGTAGTAGTCGAATTCATCCTTTAGGGACTTGAGAGACATCAAACTGAAAGTGAAAGCGACACTGTGCTGTGAGAATTGAGAAACAAGAACATCATGCTCACCCAAGAAGATAGATGCGGACATATACTGCAGAGTCCAGTCCTGCATGATCAATTAACTCAGGTTCTGGCATTTGGAGTGCTGCAGGCATCCAATTCAGAAATCGGATATATGTCGACAGATCAGCATTCACAAACTTTGAGAAACAAGCTCCCAAGTGTCTTGGGCTGCTCCTAGTCCCTTTGAGATACCATTTTGGAAAGTAAACCCTATCATTAATAGGTTGTATCCTCAAAATTGCAAATGCAAGCAGAAAACCCAATGCAGACGCTATGTTTATTCCGGCAGCGACGCCAATGTCTGTGAAGGAACCCATATCCCTCTAAAGAGACTCCAGAACATGCATCATACGAAGCGCAGCTGTCTGCAAGAGCTAGTATCTGCTAGAAGGGTAAATTGGTAAAAAAATGTATATTAGTGTTAAAATAACATAATATACATGACTAATTGTTTGTGAAGTTGAGTGGAACTAGGTCATGATCATTAGCAACTCAGCATAGCATGAAAAACAAATAAAGGTGACTAGAAAAAAAATGCTGGATAGCTTAGATGGCTTACTCCCATGTACATTTCAATTACATATATAAGCACAGAAGACCATTACCATCAAACTAATTTTTGAACTAATAGTACCAAACAAAAACCTATTTAGGTACTTCCTAAATGTTTTTGGCTTATTGAAGTATTTGAGGCGCATCAACACAAGTAATGGCATGGACGGGGATCCAATTTTGGTGATACTATGATTTACGAAATGCTAATCAAGTTAACCTATGTAATGAGCTCATCGTATATTGGAACCACAGAAGCTTGAGTTATATCTAAAACCCAACTAGTTTGCTACATGTTTAACGGCATTTGGGCATGAGTATTTCTGAAGCAAGAAGCTAGCGGCCTCGTTGCATGTGCTGAAACATAGAATGGCAACTCATGCCATCCATGTATTAGTCACTACCAGTTTATGAAGAATTCAGCTTAGAGCATACATTGGTTCTACATTCAGATAATTCAGGAAGAACGTGGAACTCAACCATGGGACCCGAATTGGGACAAGAACAAAATGCATGTAATCAGAAGGTGAATACGTCCGGTTGCGATGCCCCCCATCTACACCTAATTATTCACGCCAAAAACGACGGAACGGCCAAAAGGCGCGCATTCCGAGATCAATCCCTCGCGATATCCGCGGCAGGCAAGGGACACCGCCACTACGGCCAACGGGTGGTGCTAAACGACGGCGCCGATCCTCGAGGCCGGAGCAGACGGGGGAGAGGGATCGAGGCCGGCATTAACGCGTGTAGTACCTCCAAGGCGCAGGCGCGGGCGCCGCAGCCGCAGGCGACGTCGTGGATCGGAGGAGGCGGCGGCGGCGGCGGCGGGGGAGGACACTGGAGGAGGGACGATGAATGCGAGGGGATGCTTTGCCGTCGATCGCCGTCGTCGTTGTTGTCGCAGTTAGGGATCGTTTGGGTTTGGTGGTGGTGGCTCGCGGCCGCGGCCGGCACGACGTGCGTGCGCAGGCGCAGCTTAGCTCCCTCCTTGACCCTTGGTTGGCCGGCTCGGGCCGCTCGGCTGGCTCTCGTCTCGCGTGGCGCCTCCATTTGTTGCTTGGTGCGCGTCCCGCTCAACCGAAGAAACCACCTGGACCTGGACAAACAAACTGGTTGGGAGTTGGGACGCCTGGATTGGCCGGACCCGCCTGCGCAGTATCAGCGTGGGCCGGAGCTCAGCGGCTTATAGCCTGTTTGGTTGCCTTCTCTCATGAGTCTGGCCCGTCCGACTCAGTCAGGCTGGTGAGATACGGGATGTGCAGATGCAGAGACAGTGTTTGGTTGAGTGTTTAGTAGACGAATATTTTAAAATTTATATTGCGAGTGTGGTCTAGTTTTGTTCAAAAAATATCATAAATTCATTTTTATAATCGATTCAGTAATCAGATATGTTAATAAAAAGATACAAATAAAAAAGAAAAAAAACTTAATCTGCTACATGGCAGCTCATGCATGGCTTGACATGGTGACTGATTGTGGCCCATGCGCAGAATACAACAGCATGCGCTGCATCCAGAGAAACGCCTATTTTCTGTGTTTCTCTAGAGCCAGGCTACATGGAGAATCTTGTATCCACATAGCCAGACTCAAAACCAGATGCAGGCAACCAAACACAAGAAAAAAAAGCAAGATTCTGCATCTGTAGATGCAAATATTTATAAATGCATGCCCTGGGCAGTTTCTCAGGGTGTGCAAATATGTGCTACCTCCTTTTGGGTCGATCCGCGTGTGTATATATGATACTCGTCCTTTCTAGGTTAGGTCAATATTAGATGTTGTACCTTACCAAATGAATTCCAAGAACTCGATATACTTGCTAGTAGGGCTAGAACCTGAGCTCGAGGCTCGTGAGCAACTCGGGCTCGGCTCGGTCCCAGGCTCGGTTCGAGCTCGGCTCGTTACAAAACGAGCACGATCCGAGCTTCGTTTTGAGCTCGTGACAAACGAGCACGATCCGAGCTTCGTTTTGAGCTCGTGACATCTTACGAGCCGAGCCGAGCTTGAGTCCAGCTTGTCCATGAGTAGCTCGCGAGCTGGACAACAAAATGCACATCCTACATCCCTCTGAGTTCTGACCCACGAGCCACACCCATATGCCGGCCCATCTTACACTCCAGCCCATCACCCACCGTCGGCCCCCTTCCCCAGCCCTTCACCAGTCACCACTCCCCTCCCCGACGCCTCCTCTCCCAAATCCCGTGCCTCCTCCAGTCCTCCTCTCCCCGACGCCTCCTTCGCTCTGCCTGCCACTTCCCTCTTGCCTTGCTCACCGCCGCTTCCTTCTCGCCCCGCTCGCCGCTGCCTTTCCCTCGCCTTGCTCACCGCCGCCTCCTTCCCGCCTCGTCGCCGCTGCCACCCCCTCGCCTTACTCGCTGCCGCCTCCTTCTCGCCTCGTCACCGCTGCCACCCCCTCGCCCTGCTCGCCGCCGCCTCCCCCTCGTCTTGCTCGCTGTCGCCTCCTTCTCGCCCCGTCGCCACCGCCACCCCCTCGTCCCCCTCGCCGCTGCCAACAGGAAGAGGAGGAGTACACCATGGTGCCAATGCCGTGAGCAGCCATGGCCGACGGGCCCCAACGTCGTCGTCGCCGCCTCCCTCTGTTCCCGTCCTAACAACAAGCATTGCGGCCTCCCTCCGTCCCCGTCCGGCCAGCACCACCGCCTACCTCCATGTCCCGGTAAGCATCTCCGCCGCCTCCCTTCGCTATGTCTCTCCTCCTAACCGCCTTACTTCTCCTGGATCTGAAACTCTAGCCAAGCTCGAGCGCTCACTAGCTACCTCGAGCTTTTGACGAGCCCGAGCCGAGCCTCCCGTCTAGCTCATGATTTTTGATGGGCCCGAGCCAAGCCTCTCTTCTAGCTCGTGATTTTTGCGAGCCACGAATGAGCCGTTGCTAGCACGCTCGAACTCGGCTCGTTTCCACCCCTACTTGCTAGTAGTGGCTAGGCCACTCGTTGTTTCTCGCTTCTATCTTCTCGATTATTCTTATATTGGGCATCTTTCCAATTGATATATAATTTTTTATGTGCATATAAAAAATATTTTTTACCTTTTTGGAATGGACCATACTCCTCGACTTGCACTAGGACCACCAAAATGCTAAGAACGAATCTATTAATGCCTAATTGCCTATGGCCTCAATGCCTCAATGGTACAGAAGTGTATCATCTTGCGTACTCCCTATGACTTTGGTCATAGACATGTGGACCATGGCTTGCATGGGCACATCAGTGACTTGAATTCATATGATCATGTGAGACCATATGGAGGTTATATGTTGTGGGCAATGGATCAGTTCCACAGGCTAATTTGTGGCACAAAACATTCGAGTTCATCGGACTCACTCCAACGGGGATCGGGCTCAATCAGATGGACGTTTAAACCTTCTGGATCAAGACCAGGCTAGTTCTGATAGGAACGGACAAGTCCAGCTTTGCTTGTAGTACGCAAAATGTGAGTCCCTGGACTCAATCCGATGGGACCAGACTTAGTCTGATGGACGTGGTTTCCTTCTGGATCGTATCTAGATCCTGATCTGATGCATATCTTCTCTCCACTAATCATGTTGATTAGCATATTAGTTTTAGTATGCATGCACGTACGGGCCATGCATACAAGGAAAGCAATAGCTACTGCTCCCAGAGAAGAGAGAGCGCCGTCGCTGCCACACCGAGATGGAGATGGATATGGGCATGCAAGTCGCTGCCGGGCGCCGTCTCGCCAAGATGGAGGAGCGCCGCCGCCGCGCCGCCGTCGTCCTGAGACAGAGAACCATGCCGCGTGGAGACGCCGCTGCCGGGCAACATTGCCGCCGTCGCGCCGAAGGTCAGAGCCGCCGCCGGCGTGGAGACGCCGCGCAGCCGCCGCTGTATGCAAGATGCGCCGCCGCCTGTTGTTGGAGAAGAGGACGGGAGCGCCACCGCCGGACGCCTAGGGCGCCTCCGCCGGTGTGTCGGACTGGAAAGGCCGGGTGCCAAAGAGATGTTGCCGCGAGAGGAAGGTAGGGGCGGCGCCGCGCCTTGTTCATCGCGCCGCCGAGGACGTCGCCGCGTCGACGCCTCTGAGGGCTGCCGCGAGCCATGGGAAGGAGATGAAGCCATCGTTGTTATGCGTTGCGGATCGGGATCGGGGGAGCTTGCCGGCCACCCATATGCTGATAGCAGATGACACCGCTGCCGTTGTAGATCAGGATCGGGGGAGCACACTGCCACCCATGCACTGGAGAAGAAGAGGTTGCTGCCTTGGGCGTCACACGCGCCGGCAAGGGAAAAGGGGCGGCGCGCCGGCCGCCCCGTCGCTTCTGCCCAGAAGGAAGGAGGCGAGGAGAGAGAGATCGGGGAGAGAGAGATCTGAGCAGAGGAGAGACAGGGCCTTGTTTCCACCGTAGGTCACATGACTTTTACCTTTTCCTTCTTCCTCGATTCGCGTGCGCAGCAGATGACGGATGCTCCCTCGCCTGTTGCCCGTGTGTTTTCCTCGACTGCCAATTGTGGATCCTTTTTCTGGTGCTGGGGTTTGCTTTTATAGGGGAAGAAGATTGAGATAGACATGTATAAAAGAATAAAACCGAGTTTGTTACGAACACTTATCCCTTTGACTAATATTCGACGAAATTATTTAATTGGCAAATTACGGGATTAATTATCCAGCTTAATTAACCAATTATATATATATATATATATATATATATATATATATATATATATATATATATATATATATATATATTGTTTTTGCGTCGAACACAGCTGAAGGAGAAGCAGGGTGTCAGATGATATCGATCCGTGGCATCGACAATTCCACGTATTACATTGCCGATGGGATTGCTGGATGCAAAGCAAGTTATTGAATTGCAACCATCCTGTGACCCAGAAGCTGATTTTGGACAGCCTCCGTCATTGGTTGCATGACTTCCAGGTCGATGGGTTTTGCTTCATCAATGCCCCTTTCCTTGTCAGGGGTCCAAGTGGTGATTATCTATCACGGCCTCCTCTTCTTGAAGCTATTGCTTTTGACCCAGTTCTTTCTAAGACCAAGATCATTGTAGATCCTTGGTCTCCACTTGACATATCTAATGTGCAATTCCTGTTCCCTCACCGGAAAAAATGGGCTGAGATGAATGCAAGATTTTCTGTTGATGTGCGCAAGTTTTTGAACGGAGAATCACTTATTAGCGATCTTGTTGTTCGAAGGGGTAATGGTTTTTTATGCTCTAAGCCTCTAACTGTTTGAACTCTGATTACAAGTTCACATTGACATACAATTCTGCAGGAATTAGAATGGCGCGTCAGTGGATAAAGTTAGGGTTGCATTATCAAGACCAGCACTGTAACTTGGACCTGACAGGAGGTTTTCACCAAATATCATAGTTCCAGCAGCCAGTGCTCCAGCTCCAAGCCCCATTCCAAAGTTAGGAATGTTTTTTCTGACCTCTAAACCTTCTTGGTGGCATATTTATATAGCTCTGTGTCACTTGCTCCTTACCTGGGTATTGTGGTGGTGAAGTGAAACTGGGATTTGAAGTTTGAGTTGGCAGAGCAATTGGGGGTTGGTAGTTGGTATCCGTATTTACTTCCTGATGTATCTGGGCAAGTGACTGGGGTCACCGCCTTTGAGTTGCCGTAGCTATCAACATCTTAGCTATGGCCCCTGAAATGGCTGGAAGGCTGTGATGGATAATTGTAAACTGGACCATCTTCTATAGCTAATGTGATGCTTCCCTGATCAGGGTACTTAAGTCCTTCATGTTGTCCTGCGGTTCGACAAAGCAAGCCATAAGTTGAATACTTACTGTATGTGAAACCAAGTGGGTAAATTGTTTTGGAACTCCTTGTATCTCTTGCTCTATGGATAAAATATACCTTCTGATAGCATGAATGAAATTATAAATCATATAGCACGATACCACTAATCTCTCATTCATTCAAAGTTCAAAACTATGATTATTAGTAGTTCCCCAAATTTCAGAATAGTGAATTTCGTATTATTAGGTCCTTGATAAGCACTAGTGTTTGTGTACAAAAAATTTGAAGAATGATCCATTTTACCTACAACTACAAGTGTTAGCATTATTTTATCGGTTTTGCTCCTTTGTAGGCGCCTGCGTTTGGGGAAAAACGCAGGCGCCGCCGCTTCCGTCGCCCCGCGCCGCCTCGTCTCCAACTCCGGCCACCGTCGTCTTGGTTAGGAGGAGGAGGAAGAAGGAGGAGGAAGGAGAGCCTACCTCGACACCGTCGACCTCGCCATCGCCGCCGTCGCCCTCGCCGTTGCCGCCGTCGAGCTCGCCGCCGCCGTTTTGGGTTAGGGTTAGAGAACATTTGGGTTCCCTCCGGGTCTAGAGGGAGGTCGGGGAGGCGGCGGTTCGGCGGTGGGTGGGGTTCGTGGGCGGCGGCGGAGGCGGTGGTGGCGCCACGAGCCGGGAGGGTGGCGGGTGGGCGGCGTCGGTGGGGGACCACGCCATCCCCGTCCGTTAGGGTGGGCGGGTGGCACGGCGGAGGGGGGGAGGGAGGCGAGGCGGGCGGCGCAGGGCGCCATCGGCCGGGTGGTGGTGGAGGCGGCGGGAGGTGGTGGAGGCACGCGGAGGCGGACGCGGGTGAGGAGCTAGGGGCGAGGCGGACGCGGGCTGGCGGAGACGCGGAGTGGAGGCCGAGCGATGGTGGTGGCGAGGCGGCGCTCGCGCCGGCGACGGAGGAGGCGGTGGAGACAGAGGAGGATGGCGGCGCCTGCGTTTTCCCCTAAACGCAAGTGCCTACGCTGAAGCCGCTCCCTTATTTTATTCCTGAAAAACTGAACATTTTATTTACAAGAAATATGACTGTAATTGTCTTCTTCCTTGCAGATTCTGATGGAGAGATCAACAAATCCATGAGGTCTGTCAGACTTCTTACTCCTAAGCTAGAAACTTGCAGTCTTCTCAACAAATCCAAGATGCTCCTCACCATGTATGATTTTGTCAAGGTACTCCTTCATCTGCACAACTGCAGCTCCCTGGAGATGCTCCCTTAGGAAGATGGGCTCCCCCCTGTAGACTTCAACTGTTAGTTCCATCTGCTGGCTGCCAACATCATGCTCATCAATCGAGAACGAAAACTTGGTGCCCCAATTTGCATCAGAATTTCCCGACAAATCAACCTTGGTGCAATACTTGCTGTTGGGATCAATCCATGCGACAGAAAACCACTGTGGTTTCAGGAGGGATGATTTGCGGCCTAGACCGCGTGCGGAAATTATGCAGAATTCAACTGATATTTTTGTCATCGAAGAAGGGTGAGATTGAGAAGGTCGTGGGATGTCAGGATGGCAATGCAGACCAGGGCAGATGATGCGAGATTCATCATTTCATGGGTATCCTTTACGTTGCTGCTAAGTTATTCCAAGATAATGATATCGGGGACTGGCTTTTGTTGCTTCCCACTGGTCATGGAATCAAATTCTAAATTAGTGGTACTAGGAGAAGGAAACACATAGCCGCATAGTTGAAAAGCCGTGTGTAACACCCCAATTTGGGGACGTTTTTAAAATTTGCGCCAATTCAAAATTTGCTTGAAATTTTGGATCCCTTGACGTGTGGGTCCCATCGTCGATCATGTGGCTCTCTCTCTCATCGCTGCTTGCCACACAGATCTGCGCTGGCTGGTGCACGCCGCCGTCCCGTCGCGGTTGAGCTCACCTCCCCGCGCAGCGTGCCGCCGTGTCGACCCCCGATTGGCCGGCCTCGGACTCGCCGTCGTGCGCCTCACCGGAGGACCGGTCCGCCGCTTCGGACCGCCGGGCAAACGACGGAGCTCGTCGGTCCGTCAAGGACAAATCCCACGCGCGATTTCCCTGCTCCCCGCCTTCGTCACTCAGCTCTATTTGTCAAAAGGCTACGCCCTCCCTAGCCCGGCACTGCGTGCTCGCCTCGCCGCCGCGCCGTATCGCCAAGCTCGCCAGCGTGGCAGCTCCGTCGCGCCGCCATTCTGTTCATTCATGGCGCTGTGCGAGCTCGTGGGCCCAACCGGTCTCTCAGCCCTGCCCTAAAACCGAGCCGAGACCCTTTTGGCCCCACCTTCCCCCATTTTCAACAATTTCCCCCGCGTCACCGCCGAGGGCTATCCCGCCTCTCAGGTGAGCCCTGGACCAATTCCTCTCGCCCGAAGCATCCTACGCGCATCCCTAATCTTTCCCCTCGTCCAATTTCAGTGGAGCCGCCCGGTGGAGCCGTGCCCGCGACGCCCCTGTTTCGGTCGCCGCCAGCCGTCTCCGAGCCCGTTCGCCCTCGACAAAGCCCGTGGTGAGCACCCTTGGATCCCCCTCTAGCTTCCCGTCCATGCCCGTAGCTTGTAAATCAGTGTCGCGGCTCGGGTTGTCCGGCGAGCCTTAGGTTCTGTGGCCATCGCCGCGCCGCCGCGTCCGGCCACCTCCGGCCTCGACGCGAGCGTCATAGGAACCGTAGGAGGCCGTGGATGCCAATGCACTAACGCACTTGGCCGGAGAAGGGCCGTAGCGCCGCCGAGCCGTTCGCCGTCGCCGCCGGGCCACGTCGTCGGCTAGAGGAAGAAGATGACCGAGGGCCGTTGGATCTGTCTCGGAGATTCGTGCAGAGAGCGAGCGTAGGAGTCGATGACACGCGGGCCCGCTGGTCAGGGTACCCCTTCGCTCGCTGGCTCAAGCCTCGGCGCTGAGTCGCTGACGCGTGGGCCATCGGTCCCACTTGGCAGGTTAAGTGGACGAGCTCTTGGTGTATGGTGCGTCCCGCGACCGATGGCGTCCCGCAAGAATACGCCTTCAGCGTATGCTCCCGCCAGCGCTGGCGCACGCACGAAGCGGGCCGTGGGCCAAATTTGTCGGATGGTCCGGCCACAAGTTGGTTCGGCCCGAGGGCAATTAATTCTTTTCCAGCGGATTTCCGATTAGTTTAATTACCAAATATAGGTTCTGAATGATTAAAAATATCTAATCACTCCCAAAAATTCTAGAAAAATTTAGATAAATACTAGAGATGAAATTTGATTTTATAAAAATATGAAAGGCCTTCACTGTATAGGAAAATTGTGCACTGAACGTTGAAAATTAGAAGTTTCTTATATAGAAATGATTAAGTTGAATTTAGGGTAATTGCTGTTTATTAATTAATGGCTCAGATCCCAAATAATCATTAGAAAATATATTATTAGAAAGTGTCTCCATAAATCTAAGAATATTTCAAAATAACATTTCCACTTAAATACCTATGTGTAAATATATTTATGTTCAAGGGATATTTATTTCTAGACACCAACAATTTGCTTGCATTTCACTCAAAATAATCTGTTAAGGTGCTGAACAAGTAATATATTTAAATAATGTTTAAAAACCTAGAATCAACTCTTTATCTAGGAACTTTACTACTTTGTTAACCCATTAAACTTTAACCCTAGCGTAGGTGAATTTTCCAATATATACTTATACACATACGTCATTTTGCGTTGACGAGAAACCCTAATTACCCTCTTGCGAACTCACCGTACCAAATCGTATTTTTGGGTTTAGTGACTATTATGTAGTACTAATATTATTTTATTAATGCACTATGGCATGCATGACATAGCATACGCAAAGTAGGTTCGCAAATCGACCTTAGGTATTTATGCCGATAGTTCGACCTAGATCGTGCATGCATCATGTTTTTCATTGCATTACTAGTAGTAATTATTGGTTATTGGTATGTTTAGACGTAGGCGATCCCGAGGGGAGATTCGGTGACGCTGAAGAGGAGTTTCCACCGGAACAAGGCAAGTTAACACTTACTCCTTAGATGTGATTTGTATTAGGGAGAGACGGCGACTCTCCTTACTGCGGATTAACATCGCTAATAACATGTTCATTACCTAGTTTTTCTTAAACTATGTTGTTTACTTATTAAAGATGCATGCTTATTAGAATGCCTAATTGTTAATCATGTTATACTAGTACATGCCCGCCTTGAAATGTTTAGCCTTGATGACTGCCTTGATTGTCATTACTCTTGATAGCCTATGATTAGTCTAGTAACCACTTTAACCCTACCTAATGGGTAAAACTTGCTTAGATCGGCTTAGACTTAACGAATCTTCTAGCTAATCGCCACGGAACGATGAACCGATATTCACCGGACATTCATTATTCTCATTTAATATGACATGACATATGACAGTTAGGACTGGTAGATGTATGTTGGGCTGCTTGTGTTTGTGGATTTGGTTATGGGGATAATTGGTCGGTTTGGGTTGGTCGTTTGGGAAAGTCCAAGTGTGTGGTGTGGTGTGGTCGATGATCGTGGAAGTAGAGAAAGAATGGTGGGTTGCCCCTAGTTGGATTTGGACATCCGGAGGGATGATTAAGGCACGAGATGCCTAGTGCCGGGTTTAGCTCGGGGAGTGTTTGGCAGAGTGCCGAAACTGCCTTAGGAATTGCTTTAGCATTTGGCAGAGTGCCGAAACTGCCTTAGGAATGGTTTTAGCGTTTGGCAGAGTGCCGAAACTGCCGTAGGAAGTAGCGTTTGGCAGAGTGCCGAAACTGCCCTAAGTATTCGTTTGGCGAGTTCAAATCGCCTGTATTCGCTTTGGCGAGTGCCAAACCGCCCTAGGTATTCGTTTGGTAGAGTGCTGAAACTACCAGGAGTATTAAGGAAGCGTTTGGCAGAGTGCTGAAACTGCCGGTTTAAGAAGTGGTATGGATTGGTTGGGGGCAACCAGGAGAAAGCCTGGTTGGGAGCAACCAGGAGAAAGTTCCTGGGGAACTGATAAGCGGATATGGTGATGGTGTAAGCTGGTTGGGTCTACGATCAATGGTTGGTCAATTTGTGTGTTAATTGTGTATAAGCTGGTATGGATTGAGGTTGGCTGGATTTAAGTTGAGGATTGGTTGGTTTGTGTGTTGATTGTCGTATATGGCTGATTGTTGGCTTCAGGATGCATGATTAAGATGGAAACCTCTGATTTACACATACATGACAAGTATTAGGTAATACTAGTTAGATTATTCCCAAAAATCTTATAAACATGGCTTTACGCAAATAAAATTAACCCTCTCCTCCAAATAAAGCCTTGTACACTAAATGCATTAAGGGAAGTGTTAACTAGCCGGCGTTTGGATGACGCTGACCTCGCCTACTTATCTTCTTTAGACGATGGCATCGAAGAAGACCCATACGCGTGTCTCGAAGACGACGGACAAGATTATGGTGGACCCGAGGAGTCTTAGGGGCCTCTCCAGTCACTGGTGGACCGTAGTCGATAGGGATTCTTTTGGGTAGATATTTTGAGAGTCCGCTGTACTCTGAACTATTCTTTTGATGTTAAGGCGTGTATGGGCCGCCTTACTAAAGTCGCCTATGGCGCAACCCTATGATGTAATATTCAGGGATTTTATTTTATCGATGTATGCTTGTATCGGCTACGTGGTCTTCCGCACTAGCATACTGATCCAGGGGCTAGCGCACGGGATCGTCGACCCTCAAGGTAAGTAAAATTGAGGGGTGACACCGTGGCAATAGCAGCAGTAGTCGTCTCTTGTCCCATGGGCAAGGCTTTAACAATTCTGGAAAGATGATGTGTGTTTGGTAGGGTTGTGAAATTGGCTGTCACTGTTACCATTAGCCATCAGATTATCATTTTAAATGAATTGATCAGGCTCAGAATACTTAGATCTGTTGCATTTTTTAGTAGTCCTCACTAGGATCACAATCCAATTGAAACAAGAAAAAGTCTAGCAGGAAAACAGGGGTTACATCGAGCCAAAGGGTAGGATGTGCCAAGATGCATGGCCTGAATTTCGATTCTTTTATAATGCAACCAATGCTCCGGGTGGTAAGTTTCAATTGCGACCAATGCTCCGGGTGTATGTTTCAGCAAGCAAGCTTTTAACCCGTCGTAAGAGTATCTTTGGTACACCATTTTGTTCCTTCTATAAAAAAAAAATCCGGTTCATCAGTAGAAACCAAAAATAACGACAAACATGAACATGCCAAAGAATTTTTTTTGAACAAACGGGACAGGCGCTCTGCCATTTCATTAAAAAGAAGAGAACTATACACTGTACAAAGACCTAGCCACGATTAGGAAAACAAAATGGAATTACATTGGGCCAGCAAGGAGCCCCATGCTCCATCCTCTCACCTCCTTCAAAATTCTATCAACCAGCGTCCTAAAAGAAAGATTCTTATAATGAAAAATACGTCTATCTCTTTCCTTTCAAAGATTCCAAATGGTGTAGACTACGAGACTATTTAGAACCCTCTTAGCCGATTTGTCGGCTGTCTGGGAAGACGCCACGATCCACCAGTCGCAGAAACTCATGTTGTTTGTCCATCTAGGCGTTTGAGGCTATTGATTAAGAACGTCATTCCAAACTTCTTCAGAGTACAAACAATGGAGAGTCAGATGATTAATGGTTTTCGGACTATTTTGGCATAAAGAACAGATGGGCTGGTATGGCCATCTTTTTCGAGCCAGGACGTCAGCTGTATGAATGCGTCCATGGGCGAGAGACCAGGCAAGATGAACATGCCAAAGAATGAAATGGATAGCTACTCTCCAAGCGAATGCATCACTCGCAAATTAAACATAGTATCGTATTTTTTTTTTTTGAAGTAGTAGGGAAGGTGTTCATTCATTCTATTAGAGGAAAGAAGTACACAAATTCCCCCAAGAATGGGAGAGGAAAAACATTAGAGGCAACTAAGAATGGGAGAGGAAATACATTAGAGGCCACTTGAAAGTATGTTGGAAGATTATGTTATTGTGCTACCTTCAGATGGACCACATAGTACTGATTACTGTACCCGGTGATGGTAAACCTCCAAATGTTATTCCTTCAAATAAATCGTTCGCAAATTCAGCGCAATATAAGGTCCTAGCAGGAACCAAAGAAGCATAAAAAGAACGTGAAAGCCGAAAAAGAGGCAGAGCAAGGCGTCCAGGACTTGAGGTCGAGCAAATTCGGTACCTGTACATCAAAATTGAAGGTGCCGGCTTCACTAGGTTGACATAAAATTGAAGGCGCCAGCTTCACTAGGTTGACATAAAATTGAAGGTGCCGGCTTCACTAGGTTGACATAAAATTGAAGGTGCCGGCTTCACTAGGTTGACATATACAAGCCCCTACGGCACTGGAGTTGCATAATGCCTTGTCAAACTCCAGTGATCATCTCTGATGGAGACATTTGGAATTCCGATACCTCCCGAGCCTATAAACAAACTCAAAAGAAACCACCGCTTTGAGTTTTCCCGTCAAAACTCATGCAACCATGCAAGATCATATCCAACCTATAGAATTTTTAAAAGGAGGAACTCTGTTCTACCAGAGACACCATTTACAGCTCTGTTTTGACGTATTTTATAGCTGCAAGGTTGCGACGCCGTGCAATTATTCAGCCCATCCTCCGGAAAGCAATCTGTGTACTTACACCAAGCGTTGTAGGGACGAAACGATTGTCAGTCTCCTTGGTCCCACAAATCCACAGTTCACTGCTTCGTATGTAAGGGCTAAATGGACGTTTGAAATAGAGAAATTTTATGGTACACATAGTTAACTATGAACCATTCTTTTGTCTCGATCTAACGACTCAAAATGATCATGTTTTTGTAATACTGTCGTGGTAGTATTTATACTACAATGCTAGTGTTGTAGGAGAGTCCACCCCCCTCTCTTCGGAGTGATGGAGGAGGGATTCACGAATGATCCTTCGGAACAACACGCGAAGGGTAGTTGCTTCAAAATGACCCGAAGATATCCAAAAGAAAAGAAATGGCTACCCGAGGCTGGCTAGACCCTTCGGGATGAATACCAAGATGCGAAGAACACAGGCGAAGGGTAAGACGCTGGGACACGTTGTCAAGGCTAGAAGGTCCCGAAGGTGTGCGCCACCTTCGGGAAGGAGGGAGCGCAAGCGGGTGCCGAAGATTACGACAGGACGAGTCTCGAAGACCCAGGTGTTCCTGAGGATGTCAACATAGCAGTCACCTCCGGGACCATCAGGGGACAAGCCCTGACCAGATCAACGGTCTCCTGACAATGTCAGAGCAGGTTGCTTAGGGGTAGGTTGGGAATCCGGATAGACTTGTATAGGAAGAAAGCTTGGGAAACCGTTGATCATGAGATCAACAGTTCCGGAGCAAAGGGCAGAAGGGACATTTCCCATTAATGTACAAAACGACTTAACCATGTATAAATAAAGAGGAGCCCCAGGAAAAGAGGCTCAGGCAATTCATTCCAAGTCATTAGACTCACCATTCGATCCACTTTCTAATCATTGTT
The DNA here is from genome assembly GCA_036346415.1 of Raddia guianensis. NCBI lineage: Eukaryota > Viridiplantae > Streptophyta > Magnoliopsida > Poales > Poaceae > Raddia > Raddia guianensis. Next base: position 23,111,319 of record CM070537.1, on the reverse strand, counting down.
GATGGGGACACGGGGGCAGCCCGATCTTCTGGTGAGACTCGAAGGGATAACTTCGATCTGGTCGGAGAGGTGACCTTGACGATCCGGCTACCAACCTCTCAAGGATGTAAACCCGGCAATCGCTAAACTACCAAACCTGCTCGTTATCAACCACGCCAAAAACGCGATTGACCTGACCACGAAGGTCGTTTTCTGCAAGCAATCGAAGAACAAGCAAGAAACAAGATAAACGCAATCTAAAATTGCAAATATGGATGAAGCACTTGATAAATTTGAGGTTCGGTAACTCGACTCGGGTGGTCTAGTCGACACACGCAAATTCGAGGGGGGACGCACATGGGGTCTACCAACACACAACCAAACCTGAGTCTAAACAGCGACGGCTATGAAATATATAGTGACGGCTAGGGTTTGGGGCACAGCCCTTGGAGGTACATGGGCCATGGGCCCAAAGTAGAGCGCCACAGCGCTTGGCAGATTCTGGTCGCAATCTTGTTTCGACGATTCCCGTTGATCCGTAAGGTATTTCGAGCTGGGACCGGATCAGTTGGAAAGATCTCGTCGAGAGCTTGTCCGTGCAGACCAAGAACATCGAAAACGGAGTCCATATGTGGCCTGGGCATCCGTTTGAAGTTGGGCTGCGCGTAGACGAGCGAACCAAAGTCGCGGATGAATTGGCCTTCCTCTTGGGTCTTGGAGCGATGTGACTTGTTCGGCCTTAACGAATGTTGTGGGTGGAGATGCACCTTTCTTAAATTCATCTTGAGCTTGGGGAGGCGGCCAAGGTGGAGGCCGAACTGCTGGCAGTGACGATGCAATATTAACACGTCGAGCTTGTGTGTTGCGCATACGACCGGGCCAAGGTGGTGGTCGATGAAGCCATGCTGAAGGATCCATCATAGTAGACATGGATGTAGCGGAACGAGTGTTGATCTTGTCCATATAGGTGATGTCCTCATCATTCTCCCATTCTTTAATTGGAATCGTCCTCGACTCCATCATAATCTTCTGTAAAATGTTAGTACCAACAGGGAGCAGTGCAATATGCACATATTTTGTGATCAAATCATTATTCTAATAATCATTGTCATCCATATGCCCCTTTTCTTGAAAACTATCTTGCACATTGAGAATTGAACTGTCGTAAGTTTGCATGACATGATTGGTAATATTGCAGTCATCTAATCGAACATATGGTTCCATAACAAATGAATGTATCAGATTGGTACAAATATAAACTCGATGCACCACATTATCTCCTTTATGATTATGTTTGCCAATAACATGAAAAGTATTTCGTGATAACCATGGAATGTTTGCATGTTCAAAAAGCATTTTCTTTAAACTATTTAGGTTGCATAAACCGTCAAAGTTAATGTAACCCAAAGTATTTAAGGAAGATATCAATTTCAGCTCATCCTTTTGACTAACAATGTGAATGACATGTTTATTTTCATTTTCAAAATAGGTGTTCGATTCCAAATCATGAACAACATGTTCATAATCTAGTTATGACATTGATATAAGTGAAGTACTATCACACAACTCTTCTTTATCACAAGTAATAGCAAGCAAATTATCTTGTGACAAAGAAAAATCAGAGGGTTCCATTAATGGTTGTTCTGGAATAGCATGAGTAGTGGACAATTTAATATCATCACAAATACTATCATTGTATTGAGCAAGAGCGTCACCTTTTTCATTACCTTGCAGTGTCTCAGTTGATATAGGCGTAACTTCAATGGTTTGCTCTCTACTCATGACAATGATCTCTTCATCATTCATGTGCTCCTCTTTATCTTCCTCTTGGTAATGCTTATCTTCCTGCATAATGTTAGGTACGACAATAGGAGCAATAGTGGGTCCATCTAATGAGCTAATAAATTCATTCAACGATTCAATAAAGATATGTTCAGCTCTACAAGCACATCTGAATAATTCTAAGAGAGAACTGTATGTTTCATGAATGAGAATATCATGAATTTCCTTGTTAAGTCCCTTCAAAAATCTATTTTCAATTGCCTCTTCACATTCAATTAATCCACTTAGTTTTAACAAGGTCTTGAATTTTCGATAGTATTCCTTTACCTTCAATTTACCTTGTTTCAGATATTTCAGGTCAAGATAAGTATCTTCCGCATCATAGTCTTCAAACATATCTCTAGGTGGAAAAGGAACAAATACTTTGTACTTCTTCATATGATGATGAGAGGTGTAACCTGCCATTATTAGTAGCAAACAAGAAAATACACAAGTAGTATATATTTCCTATAAACTACTAGGTGGTGGAGTCGCTCAAGTCATACTCGCTCAAGCATTTACCTTGCTCTTACAAGTTTTTACCACACAAGCAGGCGGTGCAATCGGTGGCTGGTTCGTGATAATCCAAACACACGTGGTGGTAAAGCGATAGCAAGGTCTGTCCCTGTTTGGTTAGTAGTATGTGGAGCTTGGATAGGCTAGTATTTATAGTAAAGGAATATTAGATATAAACTCAGTAATTGCAAAATCAAATGATAATCCAAAAATTATCAATGTCCTAAGTTGCTGTCATAAGGATGGATGGTAAAGCAAGCAAAATAGTACTGGTAACAAAGTGGATATGAAACACCGTGCAAAAACTGAGTGGATAGCTTTTTTTTTTCCTCCTCTCTTTTTTCCCCCTTTTGCCGAGAGCACTATTTATTTTTTACTTTCTCTCTTTTTTTTTCTGCTGCTTCTTCTTTTCTTTTCTTTTCTTTTTTTTGCTACGTGAACTCCACTCACACACTTTTTAATCTCTCTTTTCCTTAATACTCTCAAAGCCAATTATGGAAACAGGTAATGCATGCAATAGATATACGAGGATTGCTGGACCGTGAACCAACTAGTAGATTAGAAAAGAAAAATCAATTATGGCTGTTGGTAGGTGCAACAAAATCTGGTATTCCTTCCACCTTTTTTTTTCACGGCCGGTACATACCAAAAAGATGAGTAGATATTTTTATGGAGAGATCGGAGGAACACGTATCAACCAATAGCGAAAGAATAGGAAAGAAATATGCTATGGTTGGCGATTGACAGTTGCTGCGTGTTTTGGACCTGCTCAACAAGAAATGATTGGCTTGGCAACAACACTTTGGTGCTGATCTGTGGTGGAAAAAAAGCAATAGGAACAGAGGGTGAGGAAAGATGAACGAGAACAACAGTTCGGTGCTGACCTGTGGTGCGAAAATAAGATGGGAACACTGGAATTTTTTTTTTTTGGCTTATCCGATGCAAACGACACGGGTGATGAACCAGGTGATGGAATAGACAGCAACTAATGACAATCTAACACATGGATCAAAACTCGAGAATGCAGAATTAAGAACAGATCTAGTCACAACGGGGTTTGGTATAATGATTTTTTTTTGTGGAGCAATTTTCTGGACTCTAGGTATTAAAAACAAGATTAAAACTAATCTAGATACAAGGATTCTCACCAGTCAACACGAAGCTCTGATACCAAATGATGGGGACACGGGGGCAGCCCGATCTTCTGGTGAGACTCGAAGGGATAATTTCGATCTCGTCGGAGAGGTGACCTTGACGATCCGGTTACCAACCTCTCAAGGATGTAAACCCGGCAATCGCTAAACCACCAAACCTGCTCGTTATCAACCACGCCAAGAACGCGATTGACCTGACCACGAAGGTCGTTTTCTGCAAGCAATCGAAGAACAAGCAAGAAACAAGATAAACGCAATCTAAAATTGCAAATATGGATAAAGCACTTGATAAATTTGAGGTTCGGTAACTTGACTCGGGTGGTCTAATGACACACGCAAATTCGGCGGGGACGACACGGGTCTACCAACACACAACCAAACCTGAGTCTAAACAGCGACGGCTATGAAATATATAGTGACGGCTAGGATTTGGGGCACAGCCCTAGGAGGTACATGGGCCATGGGCCCAAAGTAGAGCGCCACAGCGCTTGGCAGATTCTGGTCGTAATTTTGTTTCGACGATTCCCGTTGATCCGTAAGGAATTTCGAGCTGGGACCAGATCCGTTGGAAAGATCTCGTCGAGAGCTTGTCCGTGCAGATCAAGAACGTCGAAAACGGAGTCCATATGTGGCCTGGGCATCCGTTTGAAGTTGGGCTGTGCGTAGACGAGCGAACCGAAGTCGCGGATGAATTGGCCTTCCTCTTGGGCCTTGGAGCGATGTGACTTGTTCGGCCTTAGCGAATGTTGTGGGTGGAGATGTACCTTTCTTAAATTCATCTTGAGCTTGGGGAGGCGGCCAAGGTGGAGGCCGAACTGCTGGCGGTGACGATGCAATATTAACACGTCGAGCTTGTGTGTTGCACATACGACCGGGCCAAGGTGGTGGTCGATGAAGCCATGCTGAAGGATCCATCATAGTAGACATGGATGTAGCAGAACGAGTGTTGATCTTGTCCATATAGGTGATGTCCTCATCAATTGTCCTTCCTATCGGCCTTATTCTTTTTAGCGATCGATCGTTACAGACATCAGAAGAAATTTTGTTATTTTTATATAGCCTATATGTTGTCATAATTTGCGACGATTTTTTCGTGACTTTTAGTAGTCCTTCTAAAGATTCTAAAAGTATTTTTTAATTATTTTTTAATAATTTTTAGACCTTATTTCGAGGGCTCTCAAATTTGTTACAGTAATACGCCAACGCAACGATACGCTGAAAAGAACAAGGCCATCATCGGGGGAGGCACTCCCTGTAGTCGTCGAGGATTCTTTGACGACGGCTGGCGCCATCCGTGGGGATCGAGCGGAGAGGGAATGGCTTGTCCACGGCACGGGGCTGACAAAACCGGAGATGCTGGAGGCGGAGGAGGTGCAAGCGAAGCGGAGGAAGGCGTGGCGTTGGCGCAAGATACCGGAGGCGGAGAAGGAATAACGACAAGGAGCAGCAACGTCATTGCGAGGACTTCGTCAAGCACGGCAGGGAGAGCATCGACGACCATGGCTGTAGGAGCATCGTGAAGCGTGGCAGCGTGGACATCGATGGCTGCAACTAGAGGCGCAAGCGTGGCGGGAGTAGGAGGTGCAAGTGAAGCTGCCGCAGAAGACATCCCCTGGACCACGCACATGATGATCCGGAATCGAGTTGAGGAGCCGAAGAAACGGCGGCGCTGTGCGACCCACCCGCTCAACCCGAAGAAGCACGTAGGGCAGCCAGCATCATGTCACCCCTCAATTTTACTTACCTTGAGGGACGACGATCTCGTGCACTAGCCCCTGGATCAGTATACTAGCACGGAAGACCAAGTAGCCGATACAAGCATACATCGTTTGAATAAATTCCTGAATATTACATCACAGAGTTGCGCCCATAGGCGACTTTAGTATGACAACCCATACACGCCTTAGGATTACAAAAGAATAGTTTCAGAGTTTACAGCGGTGTCCAAAATATCTACCCAAAAGAATTCCTATCGACTATGGTCCAACAACGACTGGAGTGGCCCCTAAGACTCCTCAGTTCACCATGATCCGATCCGTCGTCTTCAAGACATGCTAAGGGTCATCTTCGACTCCATCGTCTAAAGAAGGTAAGTAGGCGAGGTCAGCGTCATCCAAACACTGGCTAGTTAACACTTCTCTTAATGCATTTAGTGTAGAAGGCTTTATTTGAAGGAAAGGGTTATTTTATTTACGTAAAGCCAAGTTTATAAGACTTTTGAAAACAACCTAACTAGCATTATCTAGAACTTGTCTTGTTATTTATAATAATCAGGTTTCCATCCTAACCATGCATCCCAGACCCAAATATCAGCCAAACACGACAGTCAACCCACAAATCGACCAACGCCTTTTCCATGACACATCCCACAATCGACCAATCCTCATCCAAATACACAACCAACTTACTCAATCACCATACCAGCTTATACACAATCAACACATAAATCGACCAACCCTCGACCATAAACCCAACCAGCTTACTCAATCACCATACCAGCTTACACTTTCTCAGACTTTCTCCTGGTTGCCCCCAACCAATCCTAGTTCTGCCATCCTTCCAGGACATGGCAAATCCTGTTGTGGACCACACATATCATGGCATGATAACCCCGGCCTAGTAGGGTTGCCGGCCCTCCCTAGCCGACCGTCACCCTGGGGATGTGTGGCCATTATCACTCTCAGTGATGACTAATGCCGGTCCCTATTAGGAATGGTCCTAGAGGGCCTCCGCAGAGTGCTCACACCTAGCGATCCTAGACCCATACTCCGCGTGATGGCCACGCGTTGTGTTGGAACCATCCCGCAGATGGCAGCGATCTCTCTGTTACGCGTGTGTATGCGCGCTCCTCCTGGGTAAGCCCTAGCTAAACCCAGCACTTGGCATCTCGTGCCTTAATCATCCCTCGGGATGTCCAAATCCAACTAGGGGCAACCCACCTATCATTCTCTACTTCCACGGTCATTGACCACACCACACACTTGGACCTTCCCAACCGACCAACCAAACCGACCAAGTTCTCACATATCCATACTCACAAACACAAACAGCCCAACATGCATCTATCAGCCCTAACAGTCATATGTCATGTCACATTAAATGAGAATAATCACTACAGGAGACAGCAACTCTATCGACGGTTTTAGCCGTCGAGAAAAATAGTAAAACCGTCGACATTTGTCTCGACGCCCATTGCCGAGAAACAAACCGCCGAGTAAACGACGTCGAGAGTGCGAAGTAGTCTCGACGGCCGCACCGTCGACACTATTATTATCGACGGCTGACGCCATAGCAGTCGACACAGAAGGCCAACACGCCGTTTGCCGTCCTGGCGCGGTAGTCTCGACGGCCGAATTAAGCCGTCGATACAGAGGAAGGTGGGTCCCACAGCAGGCCAGGCTTTGCTGACGGGGCACGGGCCTAATAGTGTCGATGGCCTCTCCATGGCCGTCGACACAGTGTCTGTAGTATCGACGGCCCATATTCGACCGTCGGCATTGTATTCGCTGACATAGTATCGACGGCCATATATAGGCCGTCGACACTACACCAGAACAGAAAAAAAAAATTTTGAAACCACAAAAAAAACACAAATTTTCACCATGTCAAGCCTCAAAGAAGAAACGCGCAACAAGATCCGCAAACCCAAACAACCCGACATTTCAATATACCCCTCGTCGCATAAAAGCGACCACAATTCATCAAAAGCACATATAACACATTGAAATTAATCAACACACATATATCACATCCAAATTCATCGAGCACATATAACACATCCAAATTTATCACATAACACATCCAAAAGTTCCAGTTTGAAAATAAATGCAATAAACCTAGCGATCTATTGATCCGGATCGCTGGCCGGGCTCGCTTGACGGGGTGGATTGACGGCTGGGTAAACATCGGCGGGCGCGCGAAGAGGTCCAGAATCCAGGTGGGACCTCCTGCTCGCAGATGTGTCTCCTCCTCCGGCCGTGAAGTTCACCGATAGCCGCTGAACCGGAACCCTACATATGTAGCACATAAAAACGGTTTACAAGATTTATAAACGCTTTTCAGCATAAATTAATGTGAGTTAATAACTTACCGTCGATGTCACATACGGCAAGTCACCCCTGTATGCAGGTGGGCCCACGAGTCACCGGTGGAGCAAGTGTGTGCGCCAGAGGTCATATAGGGAGCCGGTGTCCCGTATCCACCTCGAAACGGTGGCGGACCCCCATAGAAGACCGGACCACTAGCGGTACCACTCGGACCAGCCTAAAATTTTATTTATGGCTTACTTATGCATTTAATTGCAATAAACGGCATGTGAATGGATAGTAGAGGTTTAAGGACATTACCCCGCCTACCGAGAGAGAGACTCGAGATAGGCGAACCTCTCGCTCAAACTCCGCGCCGCCTCGCCATCTCCGCCTCCCGCCCCGCCTTTGCTTCCTCTTGGCTCCTCAGTCGTCCCTCATCGCTGCATGAGCTGCCTATTCTCCTCCCTCTCCCGGTCCCTCTCCTCCCTCTCCCGCTGCCTCTCCCTCTCCATCCGGGCCTTGAAGGCGCGTCGGCTCTCCGTTTGCAAGTGCGAAGCTCGCACCTCTGGCATGTAATCCTCCGACCTGCAAAACACGGTGTCACTAGTTACAAAATATCACATGAACTAACTCGTACATAAACAAGACAATATGCTACCTGAGGTGGTCCTGTCCGAGCGCTAGCCTCCCGTGCGCCTTCCTACCCATAGCCTGGTGTATGACTACTGGGTCAAGTGGCTCCTCCTCTGGATCCTTATCTTGCCCATGCTTCTCAGCGTAAGCCTCTTTGTAGCGTGCCTGCATTGAAGTAAAGATAAATTAGATTGTATTAATGTGTAAGAACCTGAAGTTAATGAACAAGTACGTACCTCTCGCTGCGCAGCTACCTGATCCACGGGCCCAAATGAGCCATCTTTGTTCTGGGAGGTGTGGCCTCTCCGGAAAACTGATAGCCATGTCGGAAGCTGGCCGGTCGTGGCGCCCTGCATCATACAAGGAGTGTTGACATATTTGTGATCACGAAAAGTTAAGTTCAAAATAGAAAAAGGTACATTACCATCCTTTTCTCACCTGCAAACGATTTACTTCTCGTCAGTAGTCTTGCTCGTCATAGCTGTCCGATTTTTCTTGGCCTGCATGGACTTTTCCATGAATACCTCGCTGGCCCAAGGTCGCGACAGTGGCCTCCCCAGCATCCGGGCGCTCGACACCAATCCGGTCGAACTCGCAGCATTTTGAGCATGCAGTACAACTTGCGCAAGCATCGGATTGAGTAATCTTATCGCCCTTGACAATCCTGACTAGACAAAACAAAAATAAATCAAATGTTAGTACTAATTTGCCTCGAAAACCACAGATGGAATTTAGTGTATACATGTGAAAATCTTGCACAGCGGTGACCCGTAATCGACATCGATCTCGTGACCTTTTGTTTTATGCTCTCGCCCATGACAGAATCGATGTCAGCCTCCTCTAAGCCTGGACGAGGGCGGTACCTAAGCTGAAAACAAATGAAACAAGAGTAAGCGTCGGCGGTGCTAGCACAAATGAAAAATAGAAAAGTTATCACGCACCCAGAACTCCCGTCGTATCTGCTCGGCGGCGGAGCTATCACCGTGCGGCGCCACCTTGTAGTCATCCCAAGAATATGCGGGATGTTGTGCCCCCTCCTCACCGACCATACCAGGTAGTATCAAGGACGAGGATGCCTAGTGCGTTACCTGGCTGGGTATCGTACTTATTGTGGTGGACGTTGGAAAAGTTGCTATAAAGAAAAAAGATAGTTAATTTAATTGACAATGAATTAAAGAATTACAATAAAATCTTTGAAATTACCTATCGCCATCCGGCTCAATCACAATACGCTGATGCGCATGTCTCGCCGCCTTGGGCAACTTGTTGTGCCCCCTTCTACCGCCCTTGGAGCTCCCACTGCTAGAGCCCTCCGCCCTAGACTCAGAAGTGCGCGATCATCCCGATCCGGGCGATTCTCCCGTCTGCACTCGAGTGCCCTCCCCCCCCTCGAGATCATGGTCGCCCTCCTCGCCTCCGCGCGCGCTCCTCCTGAATTGTCGTCGTGGCATACTGCATTTAAAAGTAAATGGAGTAGATATTTTATTATAAATTTAAAAAAAATTAAAAGGACAATATTAAACATTAGGAATACCATTGAATTAGAAGTATGTATCATCTACATCGAGAGGATCATCGATAACCCCTTCTTGTTGTGGTGCTTGCTGATTAGGTGGATTTATTTCTTCATTCACATCGTCATCTATTGTGGCTACTAGGTTATCTAGTCCATTACCAACATCAATCACGACATTTCCATTCAAACGTTGCTCTTGTGTTGGTTGATGGTAATCATCGGACGTCGGTGTAGCCAACCTTCCAGGTCTTCGAACTTTGTACACAACCCACCATGACCGAAGATCTTCCTCATGGCATTTAGTACTACCTTTCATAGCTTTGCGACATGGATAAGACAGATAGTACACTTGCTCCGCCTGGTTGGGTAGTATGAACGGATCATACCCTTGTAATCTTGACGTGTGATTAACCTCCACCAAACCTAACTCAGGTTGACGTCTAACCCCTTTGAAAGGATCGAACCAAATGCAACGAAAGAGAACAACCGATAGTTCATTACTTCCTTCGAAAACTAGTTCAATTATTTCCTCTATAATACCGTAGTACTCCATACCATCTTCTCCATAACAAAGTACATAACTGTTGATTGATTTTAAATTAGGTTTTGTTCTTTCATTCGATGCCGATCTGAAACGAAATCCATTGACATCATAAGTTCCGTGCACCTTTACGCTTGATCTGGGTCCACGCGATAAAATACGGAAATCGTTGTGTACACTGGAATGAGTCGTGCACTGTTTTATACAAAAGAATAAAAGTTAAACACTTATGTGTTACAAAGGTTATGAAGTTATTAAAATAAGAAAACTTACATATTTCCAAAACCAAACGAGGAAGTTGGGACGTCCAGGACTAGCACCCTCCTTCATCAGAAGTGTTCTTTCCTCCGAATTGGGGTCATTCAACCCTGTCCATTCTCTTTGTATAAACTGATTTTGCATGTCCCCGACTTCTTCCATATTGTCGAACACATATAAGAGTGCAACTAATCTTTCTTCTTGTGATAACTCTCGTCTTGTACTTCTTCCCACATGATTGCCTTTCCCAAAAAATGCCTTTTTAGGTCGATTGGGGTTCATATAAACCGTGGTTGTACCTTGATAATTGAATGTTGACATTGTGCTCTCTCGCCAAATATTTGTTTGAAAAATTGGTTATCTCTTGCATGTAATACGATTCTGCTATGGAACCTTCAACACGAGCCTTGTTTTTAACGTTTGCCCTGACCCCTTTAAGACGACGCTCCACCGGATACATCCATCTCAGATCAACAGACCTCCCAATCTAGCTTCGGTGGCAGCAAATGAACCAATAGATGCTCCATTGGGTTAAAAAACCTAGGAACATATATCTTCTCAAGTTTACACACAAGCACGACAATATCCTCTTCGAGCTTAACCATCTCATACCGGTTTATCTCTTTAGCACACGCTTATAGAAAAACTCAATTCAAAGGGCTCTCCATACGTCTTCGGGTACATACCCACGAAACACGACAGGCATGAGATCACGAATGAAAATGTGATAGTCGTGACTTTTCATTCCGTGTATCTTACCTTGAGCAATGTTCACACCACGACCAATATTAGTCGCGTGCATCTGTCGGGAACTTTAATCGCCCTCGAACCACTCGAGAACTTCTTTCCTCTGTGCAACTGTCAGGCAATATGGAGCCTTGGGCTTTTTTGACCTTCCTTCTATCATATTCATTGATGGTCGATTACATATTTCAGCACAATCGAGGCGTGCCTTGACATTATCCTTGATCTTGTCAAGAATGTCAAAATTGCTCCCAAAGATTGCTTGTGCCACATTCATCTCTTGATGCATAACATCAAAATTATGGGGTAATAGCAAATCGTTTGAATAAGGAAGTGAGTATAAACTACACTTTTGTGTCCAATGGTGTGACACGCCAGAGCCCTCAGAACACCATTTCTCCTTCGACCAACTCGGATTGCCAAGCTTTGATGGCGTCATGCTCATCCGCCCACGCTTTTGTCCTTTGATAATCGCCTTGGCGTATGCTCCCTTATTATTGGCGCCTTGTGAAAGCGAACCGTGGAGCCAAATTTGTCGGATGGGCGGCCACAAGTTGGTTCGACCGAGGGCAATTAATTCTTTTCAGTAGTTCCGATTAGTTTAATTACCAAATATAGGTTCTGAATTATTAAAATATCTAATCACTCCCAAAATTCTAGAAAAATTTAGATAAATACTAGAGATGAAATTTGATTTTATAAAAATATGAAAGGCCTTCCTTGTATAGGAAAATTGTGCCTTTGAGCGTTGAAAATTAGAAGTTTCTTATATAGAAATGATTAAGTTGAATTTAGGGTAATTGCTGTTTATTAATTAATGGCTCAGATCCCAAATAATCATTAGAAAATATATTATTAGAAAGTGTCTCCATAAATCTAAGAATATTTCAAAATAACATTTCCACTTAAATACCTATGTGTAAATATATTTATGTTCAAGGGATATTTATTTCTAGACACCAACAATTTGCTTGCATTTCACTCAAAATAATACATTAAGTCTTGAACAAGTAATATATTTAAATAATGTTTAAAACCTAGAATCAACTCTTTATCTAGGAACTTTACTACTTTGTTAACCCATTAAACTTTAACCCTAGCGTAGGTGAATTTTCCAATATATACTTATACACATACGTCATTTTGCGTTGACGAGAAACCCTAATTACCCTCTTGCGAACTCACCGTACCAAATCGTATTTTTGGATTTAGTGACTATTATGTAGTACTAATATTATTTTATTAATGCACTATGGCATGCATGACATAGCATCATAAAATAGGTTAGCAAATCGACCTTAGGTATTTATCTTAGATAGTTAGACCTAGATCGTGCATGCATCATGTTTTTCATTGCATTACTAGTAGTAATTATTGGTTATTGGTATGTTTAGGCGTGGCGATCGAGGAGATTCGGTGTGTTGAAGAGGAGTTTCCACCGGAACAAGGCAAGTTAACACTTACTCCTTAGATGTGATTTGTATTAGGGAGAGACGGCGACTCTCCTTACTGCGGATTAACATCGCTAATAACATGTTCATTACCTAGTTTTTCTTAAACTATGTTGTTTACTTATTAAAGATGCATGCTTATTAGAATGCCTAATTGTTAATCATGTTATACTATTACATGCCCGCCTTGAAATGTTTAGCCTTGATGACTGCCTTGATTGTCATTACTCTTGATAGCCTATGATTAGTCTAGTAACCACTTTAACCCTACCTAATGGGTAAAACTTGCTTAGATCGGCTTAGACTTGAATCTTCGGCTAATCATGCGGAACGATGAACCGATATTCACGGACATTCATTATTCTCATTTAATATGACATGACATATGACGATTAGGGTAGTAGATGTATGTTGAAATTTGCTTGTGTTTGTGGATTTGGTTATGGGGATAATTGGTCGGTTTGGGTTGGTCATTTGGGAAAGTCAAGTGTGTGGTGTGGTGTGGTCGATGATCGTGGAAGTAGAGAAAGAATGGTGGGTTGCCCCTAGTTGGATTTGGACATCGGAGGGATGATTAAGGCACGAGATGCCTAGTCGGGTTTAGCCGGGAGGCGTTTGGCGAGTGAAGCGCCTTAGGAATTGCTTTAGCGTTTGGCGATGCGAAGCTGCCTTAGGAATGGTTTTAGCGTTTGGCGAGTGCGAAACTGCCGTGGAAGTGGCGTTTGGCGAGTGCAGCGCCCTAAGTATTCGTTTAGCGAGTTAAAGCTGCCGGTATTCGTTTGGCGAGTCGAAAGCTGCCCTAGGTATTCGTTTGGTAGAGTCTTTGAAACTACGGGAGTATTAAGAAGCGTTTGGCGAGTCTTTGGCTGCGGTTTAAGTGGTATGGATTGGTTGGGGCAACGGAGAAAGCTGGTTGGGAGCAACGAGGAGAAAGATTCTGAGGCGATAGCGGATATGGTGATGGTGTAAGTGGTTGGGTCTCGATCAATGGTTGGTCAATTTGTATGTTAATTGTGTATAAGCTGGTATGGATTGAGGTTGGCTGGATTTAAGTTGAGGATTGGTTGGTTTGTGTGTTGATTGTGCGTATATGGTGATTGTTGGCCGGGATGCATGACTAAGATGGAAACCTCGATTTACATACAAGACAAGTATTAGGTAATACTAGTTAGATTATTCCCAAAATCTTATAAACATGGCTACATAAATAAAATTAACCCTCTCCTCCAAATAAAGCCTTGTACACTAAATGCATTAAGGGAAGTGTTAACTAGCGGCGTTTGGATAATGTTGACCTCGCCTACTTATCTTCTTTAGGCGATGGCATCGAAGAAGACCCATCTGGCGTGTCTCGAAGGCGACGGACAAGATTATGGTGGACCGAGGAGTCTTAGGGGCCTCTCCGATCCTTTGGTGGACCGTGGTCGATAGGGATTCTTTTGGGTAGATATTTTGAGAGTCCGCTGTACTACGAACTATTCTTTTGATGTTAAAGGCGTGTATGGGCGCCTTACTAAAATAAGCCTATGGCGCAACCCTATGATGTAATATTCAGGGATTTTATTTTATCGATGTATGCTTGTATCGACTCACGTGGTCTTCGGCGCTAGCATCTTGATCGAGGGCTAAGCCTGCGGGATCGTCGACCCTCAAGGTAAGTAAAATTGAGGGGTGACACCGTGGCAATAGCAGCAGTAGTCGTCTCTTGTCCCATGGGCAAGGCTTTAACAATTCTGGAAAGATGATGTATGTTTGGTAGGGTTGTGAAATTGGCTGTCACTGTTACCATTAGCCATCAGATTATCATTTTAAATGAATTGATCAGGCTCAGAATACTTAGATCTGTTGCATTTTTTAGTAGTCCTCACTAGGATCACAATCCAATTGAAACAAGAAAAAGTCTAGCAGGAAAACAGGGGTTACATCGAGCCAAAGGGTAGGATGTGCCAAGATGCATGGCCTGAATTTCGATTCTTTTATAATGCAACCAATGCTCCGGGTGGTAAGTTTCAATTGCGAGCAATGCTCCGGGTGGTAAGTTTCAATTGCGACCAATGCTCCGGGTGTATGTTTCAGCAAGCAAGCTTTTAACCCGTCGTAAGAGTATCTTTGGTACACCATTTTGTTCCTTCTATAAAAAAAAAATCCGGTTCATCAGTAGAAACCAAAAATAACGACAAACATGAACATGCCAAAGAATTTTTTTTGAACAAACGGGACAGGCGCTCTGCCATTTCATTAAAAAGAAGAGAACTATACACTGTACAAAGACCTAGCCACGGTTAGGAAAACAAAATGGAATTACATTGGGCGACAAGGGCCCCATGCTCCATCCTCTCACCTCCTTTAAAATTCTATCAACAGCGTCCTAAAGAAAGATTCTTATAATGAAAAATCGTCTATCTCTTTCCTTTCAAAGATTCCAAATGGTGTAGACTACGAGACTATTTAGAACCCTCTTAGCGATTTGTCATTTGTATGCAGAAAACGCATACGATCCACCGATCGCGAAACTCATGTTGTTTGTCCATCTAGGCGTTTGAGGCTATTGATTAAAACGTCATTCCAAACTTCTTGAGTACAAACAATGGAAGTCGGATGATTAATGGTTTTCGGACTATTTTGGCATAAAACAGATGAAATTTGGTATGGCCATCTTTTTCGAGCAGGACGTCAATTTGTATGAATCGTCCATGGGCGAGAGACCGAGCAAGATGAACATGCCAAAGAATGAAATGGATAGCTACTCTCCAAGCGAATGCATCACTCATAAATTAAACATAGTATCGTATTTTTTTTTTTGAAGTAGTAGGGAAGGTGTTCATTCATTCTATTAGAGGAAAGAAGTACACAAATTCCCCCAAGAATGGGAGAGGAAAAACATTAGAGGCAACTAAGAATGGGAGAGGAAATACATTAGAGGCCACTTGAAAGTATGTTGGAAGATTATGTTATTGTGCTACCTTGGATGGACCACATAGTCTGATTCTTGTGCCGGTGATTGTAAACCTCCAAATGTTATTCCTTCAAATAAATCGTTCGCAAATTCAGCGCAATATAAGGTCCTAGCAGGAACCAAAGAAGCATAAAAAGAACGTGAAAGCCGAAAAAGAGGCAGAGCAAGGCGTCAAGGACTTGAGGTCGAGCAAATTCGGTACCTGTACATCAAAATTGAAGGTGCCGGCTTCACTAGGTTGACATAAAATTGAAGGCGCCAGCTTCACTAGGTTGACATAAAATTGAAGGTGCCGGCTTCACTAGGTTGACATATACAAGCCCCTACGGCACTGGAGTTGCATAATGCCTTGTCAAACTCCAGTGATCATCTCTGATGGAGACATTTGGAATTCCGATACCTCCCGAGCCTATAAACAAACTCAAAAGAAACCACCGCTTTGAGTTTTCCCGTCAAAACTCATGCAACCATGCAAGTTCATATCCAACCTATAGAATTTTTAAAAGGAGGAACTCTGTTCTACCAGAGACACCATTTACAGCTCTGTTTTGACGTATTTTATAGCTGCAAGGTTGCGACGCCGTGCAATTATTCAGCCCATCCTCCGGAAAGCAATCTGTGTACTTACACCAAGCGTTGTAGGGACGAAACGATTGTCAGTCTCCTTGGTCCCACAAATCCACAGTTCCTTTGCCCGTATGTAAGGGCTAAATGGGCGTTTGAAATAGAAATTTTATGGTACACATAGTTAACTATGAACCATTCTTTTGTCTCGATCTAACGACTCAAAATGATCATGTTTTTGTATCTTATCGTGGTAGTATTTATACTACAATGCTAGTGTTGTAGGAGAGTCCACCCCTCTCTTGGAGTGATGGAGGAGGATTCGCGAATGATCCTTGAACAACCGCGAAGGGTAGTTGCTTCAAAATGACCGAAGATATCAAAAGAAAAGAAATGGCGACCGAGGTGGCTAGACCCTTGGGATGAATACCAAGATCACGAAGAACAGGCGAAGGTAAGGCCATTTGGGACACGTTGTCAAGGCTAGAAGGTCCGAAGGTGTCGCCACCGCCGGGAAGGAGAAGGCATAGCGGTGCGAAGATGCGACAGGGCGAGTCGAAGACCAGTGTTCTGAGGATGTCAACATAGCGATCACCTCCGGGACCATCGAGGACAAGCCACGACGGATCAGCGGTCTCGACAATGTCGAGCGAGGTTGCTTAGGGGTAGGTTGGGAATCCGGATAGACTTGTATAGGAAAAAGCTTGGAAACCGTTGATCATGAGATCAACGGTTAGAACAAAGGCGAAGGACATTTCCATTAATGTACAAAGCGACTTAACCATGTATAAATAAAGAGGCCCGGAAAAGAGGCTCAGGCAATTCATTCCAAGTCATTAGACTCACCATTCGATCCACTTTCTAATCATTGTTGATGGGGACACGGGGGCAGCCCGATCTTCTGGTGAGACTCGAAGGGATAACTTCGATCTGGTCGGAGAGGTGACCTTGACGATCCGGCTACCAACCTCTCAAGGATGTAAACCCGGCAATCGCTAAACTACCAAACCTGCTCGTTATCAACCACGCCAAAAACGCGATTCACCTGACCACGAAGGTCGTTTTCTGCAAGCAATCGAAGAACAAGCAAGAAACAAGATAAGCGCAATCTAAAATTGCAAATATGGATGAAGCACTTGATAAATTTGAGGTTGATAACTTTCGACTCGGGTGGTCTAGTCGACACACGCATAAATTCGAGGGGGGACGCACATGGGGTCTACCAACACACAACCAAACCTGAGTCTAAACAGCGACGGCTATGAAATATATAGTGACGGCTAGGGTTTGGGGCACAGCCCTAGGAGGTACATGGGCCATGAGCCCAATGTAAGCGCCAGCGCTTGGCAGATTCTGTTCGCAATCTTGTTTCGACGATTCCGTTGATCAGTAAGGTATTTCGAGCTGGGACCGGATCAGTTGGAAAGATCTCGTCGAGAGCTTGTCCGTGCAGACCAAGAACATCAGCGGAGTCCATATGTGGCCTGGGCATCCGTTTGAAGTTGGGCTCTTGCGTGAGCAAACGAACCAAAGTCGCGGATGAATTGGCCTTCCTCTTGGGCCTTGGGCGATGTGACTTGTTCGTATATGAATGTTGTGGGTGGAGATGCACCTTTCTTAAATTCATCTTGAGCTTGGGGAGGCGGCCAAGGTGGAGGCGAACTCTGGCGATGACGATGCAATATTAACACGTCGAGCTTGTGTGTTGCGCATCTGACCGGGCCAAGGTGGTGGTCGATGAAGCCATCTTGAAGGATCCATCATAGTAGACATGGATGTAGCGGAACGAGTGTTGATCTTGTCCATATAGGTGATGTCCTCATCATTCTCCCATTCTTTAATTGGAATCGTCCTCGACTCCATCATAATCTTCTGTAAAATGTTAGTACCAACAGGGAGCAATGCAATATGCACATATTTTGTGATCAAATCATTATTCTAATAATCATTGTCATCCATATGCCCCTTTTCTTGAAAACTATCTTGCACATTGAGAATTGAACTGTCGTAAGTTTGCATGATATGATTGGTAATATTGCAGTCATCTAATCGAACATATGGTTCCATAACAAATGAAGGTATCAGATTGGTACAAATATAAACTCAATGCACCACATTATCTCCTTTATGATTATGTTTGCCAATAACATGAAAAGTATTTCGTGATAACCATGGAATGTTTGCATGTTCAAAAAGCATTTTCTTTAAACTATTTAGGTTGCATAAACCGTCAAAGTTAATGTAACCCAAAGTATTTAAGGAAGATATCAATTTCAGCTCATCCTTTTGACTAACTATGTGAATGACATGTTTATTTTTATTTTCAAAATAGGTGTTCGATTCCAAATCATGAACAACATGTTCATAATCTAGTTATGACATTGATATAAGTGAAGTACTATCGCACAACTCTTCTTTATCACAAGTAATAGCAAGCAAATTATCTTGTGACAAAGGAAAATCAGAGGGTTCCACTAATGGTTGTTCTGGAATAGCATGAGTAGTGGACAATTTAATATCATCACAAATACTATCATTGTATTGAGCAAGAGCGTCACCTTTTTCATTACCTTGCAGTGTCTCAGTTGATATAGGCGTAACTTCAATGGTTTGCTCTCTACTCATGACAATGATCTCTTCATCATTCATGTGCTCCTCTTTATCTTCCTCTTGGTAATGCTTATCTTCTGCATAATGTTAGGTGCGACAATAGGAGCAATAGTGGGTCCATCTAATGAGCTAATAAATTCATTCAACGATTCAATAAAGATATGTTCAGCTCTACAAGCACATCTGAATAATTCTAAGAAGGCGTATGTTTCATAAATGAGAATATCATGAATTTCCTCGTTAAGTCCTTCAAAAATCTATTTTCAATTGCCTCTTCACATTCAATTAATCCACTTAGTTTTAACAAGGTCTTGAATTTTCGATAGTATTCCTTTACCTTCAATTTACCTTGTTTCAGATATTTCAGGTCAAGATAAGTATCTTCCGCATCATAGTCTTCAAACATATCTCTAGGTGGAAAAGGAACAAATACTTTGTACTTCTTCATATGATGATGAGAGGTGTAACCTGCCATTATTAGTAGCAAACAAGAAAATACACAAGTAGTATATATTTCCTATAAACTACTAGGTGGTGGAGTCGCTCAAGTCACACTCGCTCAAGCATTTACCTTGCTCTTACAAGTTTTTACCACACAAGCAGGCGGTGCAATCGGTGGTTTGGTTCGTGATAATC
Source organism: Raddia guianensis (assembly GCA_036346415.1). Lineage (NCBI taxonomy): Eukaryota > Viridiplantae > Streptophyta > Magnoliopsida > Poales > Poaceae > Raddia > Raddia guianensis. The sequence goes on along the minus strand of CM070537.1, from coordinate 23,091,912 downwards.
AAACACTGCGTGGTGGTAAAGCGATAGCAAGTCTCATCCTGTTTGGTTAGTAGTATGTGGAGCTTGGATAGGCTAGTATTTATAGTAAAGGAATATTAGATATAAACTCAGTAATTGCAAAATCAAATGATAATCCAAAAGTTATCAATGTCCTAAGTTGCTATCATAAGGATGGATGGTAAAGCAAGCGAAATAGGACTGGTAACAAAGTGGATATGAAACATCGTGCAAAAACTGAGTGGATAGCTTTTTTTTTTTCCTCCTCTCTTTTTTCCCCCTTTTGCCGAGAGCACTATTTATTTTTTACTTTCTCTCTTTTTTTTTTCTGCTGCTTCTTCTTTTCTTTTCTTTTCTTTTTTTTTGCTACGTGAAGTCCACTCACACACTTTTTAATCTCTCTTTTCCTTAATACTCTCAAAGCCAATTATGGAAACAGGTAATGCATGCAATAGATATACGAGGATTGCTGGACCGTCAACCAACTAGTAGATTAGAAAAGAAAAATCAATTATGGCTGTTGGTAGGTGCAACAAAATCTGGTATTCCTTCCACCTTTTTTTTTCACGGCCGGTACATACCAAAAAGATGAGTAGATATTTTTATGGAGAGATCGGAGGAACACGTATCAACCAATAGCGAAAGAATAGGAAAGAAATATGCTATGGTTGGCGATTGACAGTTGCTGCGTGTTTTGGACCTGCTCAACAAGAAATGATTGGCTTGGCAACAACACTTTGGTGCTGATCTGTGGTGGAAAAAAAGCAATAGGAACAGAGGGTGAGGAAAGATGAACGAGAACAACAGTTCGGTGCTGACCTGTGGTGCGAAAATAAGATGGGAACACTGGAATTTTTTTTTTTTGGCTTATCCGATGCAAACGACACGGGTGATGAACCAGGTGATGGAATAGACAGCAACTAATGACAATCTAACACATGGATCAAAACTCGAGAATGCAGAATTAAGAACAGATCTAGTCACAACGGGGTTTGGTATAATGATTTTTTTTTGTGGAGCAATTTTCTGGACTCTAGGTATTAAAAACAAGATTAAAACTAATCTAGATACTGAGGATTCTCACCAGTCAACACGAAGCTCGATCTGCGAAATGATGGGGACACGGGGGCAGCCCGATCTTACAGTGAGGCTCGAAGGATAATTCGATCTCGTCGGAGGTGGCGGCAGCGATCCATTCTACCAACCTCTCGAGGATGTAAACCGGTGATCATTAAACCACCAAACCTGCTTCGTTATCAACCACGCCAAAACGCGATTGACCTGACCACGAAGGTCGTTTTCTGCAAGCAATCGAAGAACAAGCAAGAAACAAGATAAGCGCAATCTAAAATTGCAAATATGGATGAAGCACTTGATAAATTTGAGGTTGGTAACTTGACTCGGGTGGTCTGAGTCGACCTTGCATAAATTCGAGGGGGCCTTGCAGGGTCTCTGCAGCCAGCCAACACGAGTCTAGCAATGACGGTATGAAATATATAGTGGCGGCTAGGATTTGGGGCACAGCCCTAGGAGGTACATGGGCCATGGGCCCAAAGTAAGCGCCACATGCGCTTGGCGGTCTGGTCGTAATTTTGTTTGACGATTCCGTTGATCCGTAAGGAATTTCGAGCTGGGACCAGATCCGTTGGAAAGATCTCGTCGAGCTTGTCCGTGCAGATCAAAACGTCAGCGGAGTCCATATGTGGCCTGGGCATCCGTTTGAAGTTGGGCTTGTGTCGTGAGCGAGCGAACGAAGTCGCGGATGAATTGGCCTTCCTCTTGGGCCTTGGGCGATGTGACTTGTTACGGCCTTAGCGAATGTTGTGGGTGGAGATGTACCTTTCTTAAATTCATCTTGAGCTTGGGGAGGCGGCCAAGGTGGAGGCCGAACTGCTGGCGGTGACGATGCAATATTAACACGTCGAGCTTGTGTGTTGCACATACGACCGGGCCAAGGTGGTGGTCGATGAAGCCATGCTGAAGGATCCATCATAGTAGACATGGATGTAGCAGAACGAGTGTTGATCTTGTCCATATAGGTGATGTCCTCATCAATTGTCCTTCCTATCGGCCTTATTCTTTTTAGCGTATCGTATCGTTGCGTATTACTGTAGCAAATTTTGTTATTTTTATATAGCCTATATGTTGTCATAATTTGCGACGATTTTTTCGTGACTTTTAGTAGTCCTTCTAAAGATTCTAAAAGTATTTTTTAATTATTTTTTAATAATTTTTAGACCTTATTTCGAGGGCTCTCAAATTTATTCTGATGTCATAGCATAGCGTCTGTTGAAAAGAACAAGGCCATCATCGGGAGGCACTCCTGTAGTCGTCGAGATTCTTTGGCGGCAGTGGCGCTCATCCGTGGGGATCGGCGGAGAGAATGGCTTGTCCACGGCAGGGGTGACAAAACCGGAGATCTTTGGGGCGGAGGAGGTGCAAGCGGAGGAAAGCGTGGCGTTGGCGCCAAGATCTGGGGCGGAGAAGGAATAACGACAAGGGCACAAGCGTCATTGCGAGGACTTCGTCAAGCGCGGCGGGGAGAGCATCGGCGACCATGGCTGTAGGAGCATCGTGAAGCGTGGGCGTGGACATCGATGGCTGCAACTAGGCATAGCGTGGCGGGAGTAGGAGGTGCAAGTGAAGCTGCGCGAAGACATCCTGGACCCGCACATGATGATCCGGAATCGAGTTGAGGAGCGAAGAAAGCGGCGGTATTGCGACCACCGCTCAACCGAAGAAGCACGTGGGGCAGCCGACATCATGTCACCCCTCAATTTTACTTACCTTGAGGAATGACGATCTCGTGCACTAGCCCTGGATCGATATACTATACGGAAGACCAAGTAGCGATACAAGCATACATCGTTTGAATAAATTCCTGAATATTACATCACGAGTTGCGCCCATGGCGACTTTAGTATGATGACCCATACTGCATTAGGATTACAAAGAATAATTTGAGTTCTGGTGATTGTCCAAAATATCTACCCAAAAGAATTCCTATCGACTATGGTCCAACAACGACTGGAGTGGCCCCTAAGACTCCTCGGGTTCACCATGATCCGATCCGTCGTCTTCGAGACATGCTAAGGGTCATCTTGACTCCATCGTCTAAAGAAGGTAAGTAGGCGGTCGGCGTCATCAAACAACGGCTAGTTAACACTTCTCTTAATGCATTTAGTGTAGAAGGTTTTATTTGAAGGAAAGGGTTATTTTATTTACGTAAAGCCAAGTTTATAAGACTTTTGAAAACAACCTAACTAGCATTATCTAGAACTTGTCTTGTTATTTATAATAATCAGGTTTCCATCCTAACCATGCATCCCAGACACAAATATCAGCCAAACACGACAGTCAACCCACAAATCGACCAACGCCTTTTCCATGACACATCCCACAATCGACCAATCCTCATCCAAATACACAACCAACTTACTCAATCACCATACCAGCTTATACACAATCAACACATAAATCGACCAACCCTCGACCATAAACCCAACCAGCTTACTCAATCACCATACCAGCTTACACTTTCTCGGACTTTCTCTGGTTGCCCCAACCAATCCTAGATTCGCCATCCTTCGAGGACATGGCAAATCTGTTATGGACCACACATATCATGGCATGATAACCCGGCCTAGTAGGGTTGCGGCCCTCCCTAACCGGCCGTCACCACAGGGATGTGTGGCCATTATCACTCTCGATGATGACTAATGCGGTCCCTATTGGGAATGGTCCTAGAGGCCTCATGATGCTCACACCTAGCGATCCTAGACCCATACTCAGCGTGATGGCCACGCGTTGTGTTAGAACCATCCCTTGAGATGGCGGCGATCTCTACATTGCTGGCGTGTGTATGCGCGCTCCTCCTGGGTAAGCCCTAGCTAAACCCAGCACTTGGCATCTCGTGCCTTAATCATCCCTCGGGATGTCCAAATCCAACTAGGGGCAACCCACCTATCATTCTCTACTTCCACGGTCATTGACCACACCACACACTTGGACCTTCCCAACCGACCAACCAAACCGACCAAGTTCTCACATATCCATACTCACAAACACAAACAGCCCAACATGCATCTATCAGCCCTAACAGTCATATGTCATGTCACATTAAATGAGAATAATCACTACAGGAGACAGCAACTCTATCGACGGTTTTAGCCGTCGAGAAAAATAGTAAAACCGTCGACATTAATTTGTCTCGACGGCCGGCCGTCGAAAGCGACCGTCGAGTAAGCGGCGTCTAGAGTCTGAAGTAGTCTCGGCGGCCGCACCGTCGACACTATTATTATCGACGGTGGCGCCATAGCGATCGACCGACGAAGGCCAACCGCCGTTTGCCGTCTGGCCGCGATAGTCTCGGCGGCGAATTAAGCCGTCGTCTGAAGGAAGGTGGGTCCCACGGCGGGCGAGCTTTCTTGGCGGAGACGCGGGCCTAATAGTGTCGATGGCCTCTCCATGGCCGTCGACCACGATGTCTGTAATGTCGGCGGCCCATATTCGACCGTCGGCATTGTATTCGTGACATAGTATCGGCGGCCATATATAGGCGTCGACACTACCAGAACAGAAAAAAAATTTTGAAACCACAAAAAAACACAAATTTTCACGCAATTGCGGTTGCTCCCGGTGACGGTAGCGTACATATCTACAAACCCAAACAACCCGACATTTCAATATACCTAAATGCATAAGCGACCACAATTCATCAAAAGCACATATAACACATTGAAATTAATCAACACACATATATCACATCCAAATTCATCGAGCACATATAACACATCCAAATTCATCACATAACACATCCAAAAGTTCGGTTTGAAAATAAATGCAATAAACCTAGCAATCTATTGATCCGGATCGCTTGGCGGGGCTCGCAGCGGGGGTGGATTGGGGAATTTGAGTAAACATCGGTAGGCGCTCGCGAAGAGGTCCGTAACCAGGTGGGACCCTCTGGCTCGCGAGATGTGTCTCCTCCCTCCGTGCCATGAAGTTCACCGATAGCCGCTGAACCGGAACCCTGCATATGTAGCACATAAAAACGGTTTACAAGATTTATAAGCGCTTTTCAGCATAAATTAATGTGAGTTAATAACTTACCGTCGATGTCACATCTGACAAGTCACCACAATAGGCGAGGTGGGCCACGTAGTCACTGGTGGAAGCGGTGTGTGCGCCGTAGGTCATATAGGGAGCGGTGTCCGTATCCACCTCAAGCAGTGGCGGACCCCATAGAAGACGGACCACTAGCGGTACCACTCGGACCAGCCTAAAATTTTATTTATGACTTACTTATGCATTTAATTGCAATAAACGGCATGTGAATGGATAGTAGAGGTTTAAGGACATTACCCCGCCCAGTCGAGATAGGCGAACCTCTGCTCAAACTCCGCTCGCTGCCTCGCCATCTCCGCCTCCTGCCTCTGCCTTGCTTCCTCTTGGCTCCTCAGTGTCCCTCGCCCTTTGCATGGTGCCTATTCTCCTCCCTCTCCCGGTCCCTCTCCTCCCTCTCCGCTGCCTCTCCCTCTCCATCCGGGCCTTGAAGGCGCGTCGGCTCTCCGTTTGCAAGTCTGGCTTCGCACCTCGGCATGTAATCCTCCGGCACTGCAAAGCACGGTGTCACTAGTTACAAAATATCACATGAACTAACTTCGTACATAAACAAGACAATATGCTACAGAGGTGGTCTGTCCGGCGCTAGCCTCCGTCGCCTTCCACCCATAGCACGGTGTATGACTCTTTGGGTCAAGTGGCTCCTCCTCTGGATCCTTATCTTGCCCATGCTTCTCGGCGTAAGCCTCTTTGTAGCGATGCTGCATTGAAGTAAAGATAAATTAGATTGTATTAATGTGTAAGAACACGAAGTTAATGAACAAATGTACCTCTCATTTGTGACTACGATCCACGGGCCCAAATGAGCCATCTTTGTTCTGGGAGGTGTGGCCTCTCCGGAAAACTGATAGCCATGTCGGAAGCTGGCCGGTCGTGGCGCCCTGCATCATACAAAGAGTGTTGACATATTTGTGATCACGAAAAGTTAAGTTCAAAATAGAAAAAGGTACATTACCATCCTTTTCCTCAGCTGTGCAAACGACGACTTCCCTGTCGTAGTCTTGCTCGTCATAGCTGTCCGATTTTTCTTGGCCTGCATGGACTTTTCCATGAATACCTCGCTGGCCCAGTGCTGCGACAGGGCCTCCCAGGCATCCGGGGCGTTCGACACCCAGTCCGGTCGAACCTGCGCGTACTCTTGAGCATGCAGGTACAACTTGCGCGCATCGGATTGAGTAATCTTATCGCCCTTGACAATCCTGACCAGACAAAACAAAAATAAATCAAATGTTAGTACTAATTTGCCTCGAAAACCACAGATGGAATTAGTGTATACATGTGAAAATCTTGCACAGCGGTGACCCGTGCACTGGACATCAGATCCTGCACCTTTTGTTTTGCGTTCCTGTCCATGACAGAATCGATGTCAGCCTCCTCTAAGCCTGGACGAGGGCGGTACCTAAGCTGAAAACAAATGAAACAAGAGTAAGCGTCGGCGGTGCTAGCACAAATGAAAAATAGAAAAGTTATCACGCACCCAGAACTCCCGTCGTATCTGCTCGGCGGCGGAGCTATCACCGTGCGGCGCCACCTTGTAGTCATCCCAAGAATATGCGGGATGTTGTGCCCCCTCCTCACCGACCATACCAGGGTAGTACTGGCGGACGAGGATGCCTAGTGCGTTACCTGGCTGGGTATCGTACTTATTGTGGTGGACGTTGGAAAAGTTGCTATAAAGAAAAAAGATAGTTAATTTAATTGACAATGAATTAAAGAATTACAATAAAATCTTTGAAATTACCTATCGCCATCCGGCTCAATCTGTCTGTTGATCGCATGTCTCGCCGCCTTGGGCAACTTGTTGTGCCCCCTTCTACCGCCCTTGGAGCTCCCAGCCTGGCTAGAGCCCTCTCCGGCCCTAGACTCCTGTGTAAGTGCCAGATCATCCTGATCTGGCGTACCCTCCTGTCCAGACTCTGGAGTGCCCTCCTGGCCCCCATCGAGATCATGGTCGTCCTCCTCGTCCTGCGATGCGCTCCTCCTGAATTGTCGTCGTGGCATACTGCATTTAAAAGTAAATGGAGTAGATATTTTATTATAAATTTAAAAAAAATTAAAAGGACAATATTAAACATTAGGAATACCATTGAATTAGAAGTATGTATCATCTACATCGAGAGGATCATCGATAACCCCTTCTTGTTGTGGTGCTTGCTGATTAGGTGGATTTATTTCTTCATTCACATCGTCATCTATTGTGGCTACTAGGTTATCTAGTCCATTACCAACATCAATCACGACATTTCCATTCAAACGTTGCTCTTGTGTTGGTTGATGGTAATCATCGGACGTCGGTGTAGCCAACCTTCCAGGTCTTCGAACTTTGTACACAACCCACCATGACCGAAGATCTTCCTCATGGCATTTAGTACTACCTTTCATAGCTTTGCGACATGGATAAGACAGATAGTACACTTGCTCCGCCTGGTTGGGTAGTATGAACGGATCATACCCTTGTAATCTTGACGTGTGATTAACCTCCACCAAACCTAACTCGGTTGACGTCTAACCCCTTTGAAAGGATCGAACCAAATGCAACGAAAGAACAACCGATAGTTCATTACTTCCTTGAAAACTAGTTCAATTATTTCCTCTATAATCTGGTAGTACTCCATACCATCTTCTCATAACAAAGTACACAAGCTGTTGATTGATTTTAAATTAGGTTTTGTTCTTTCATTCGATGCCGATCTGAAACGAAATCCATTGACATCATAAGTTCCGTGCACCTTGACGCTTGATCTGGGTCCACGCGATAAAATACGGAGATCGTTGTGTACACAGGAATGAGTCGTGCACTGTTTTATACAAAAGAATAAAAGTTAAACACTTATGTGTTACAAAGGTTATGAAGTTATTAAAATAAGCAAACTTACATATTTCCAAAACCAAACGAGGAAGTTGGGACGTCCAGGACTAGCACCCTCCTTCATCAGAAGTGCTCTTTCCTCCGAATTGGGGTCATTCAACCCTGTCCATTCTCTTTGTATAAACTGATTTTGCATGTCCCCGACTTCTTCCATATTGTCGAACACATATAAGAGTGCAACTAATCTTTCTTCTTGTGATAACTCTCGTCTTGTACTTCTTCCCACATGATTGCCTTTCCCATGAAACAGCTTTAGGTCAGATTGGGGTTCGTTACAAACTGTGTTGTACCTTGATAATTGAATGTTGACATTGTGCTCTCTCGCCAAATATTTGTTTGAAAAATTGGTTATCTCTTGCATATGTCTGATTACGCTATGGAACCAGCAATTCGACGAGAATTGAAAGAGCAGCGGTGGAAGAAACATCATTCATGAATGATTTGAGACTTCAAGTGTTTTTTGGGGCCATGAGGCCTTACAATAGCAGTAGCTACAACAAAAAATCAAAGTCTGTCGTGTTCAGCCTGAGAGGCAGAATAAAACATCGCTAATTCTCCTCCAAATGCGAGGACGTAGTTTTCCTATTTTACTGCCACCTAAAAAAAGGAAAGAATTGATTTGTTTTGTTGTGCACGCCACGGTCTTCAAATTTCCATAAAAGTAGGAGTCATTAATCCTCACGGCTGGAAATAATATGGCCTTCCTTGCATGCAAATTTCCTCAAAATAGCAGCACCTTTTCATGGCTGAAAATGAATGGCGTGCAACCAAAAAATTGCGTGCAACCAAAATATTGAGTTGCTCATTTCCCGTGAATGCATCCAAATTAATCCTCTCGTGGCAGCATCAATAGAAAAAGAAATTCCTCTTCTCTTTTTCTTCAAAGTGTTCCTCATGTTTCACAAATAGCTCTTCTGATACACCTGTACATGTAAGAAGTAAACAATAATCATTAGGCAGCATCATTCGTTCTGTAATTAAATAATTTATTTTTAAAAGAAACAAATTTACCTTTTCTCCAAGACGTCGTTCATGGGCTCGTGTCATTGAACCTTGCAAATTAATTGAATCTTCAATGTGTGGAGCTAGTAATGTCCTCGTCGTACTCCCCCTCTTGAGAAGGAGTCGACCTCGACTCTGGCTCATCCTCAGTGCCAATGTATGGAGATAAGTCGCTAACATTGAATGTATCACCCACTCCATATTCCATCGGTAGCTCTAACTTATAGGCATTATCATTGATCTTTGCAAGCACTTTAAAGGGTCCATCTCCTCGAGGCATTAGCTTGGACTTCCGCTGTTCAAGAAAGCTGACGGCGTGTTCTCCGCTCAACCACTGCGGATCACACCCCTAGTCAGATGTCTATCTTGCTAGCCTATCAGCCGAGCTCAGTTCGATTCGAGCGTGGGACGCGGCAAGGAGCGACACTCAGGGTTTACCCAGGTTCGGACCCCCTCGCGGGTAATAGTCCTACTCCTGCCGAGCCTTAGCTCTTTTCCGAGTTGTGGTTGTGTAGAATACGATTACAGAATGCTTCCTTCCCCCTCTCTCTCCTCTCTCCACCCCTTTTATACAAGCCTCGAGCTGGCAGAGAGAGCCGTGGGGGTAGGCAATACAGTACTCTCAGTACAGTACACCGATAAGACATGAGGGACACGACAGGAGAGACGAAAACGTGTTGCCATCTCTGCCAAGACGGCGCCGCCCACGCTGCCTCGCAGTGGCTTCGACCCGCAGAACGCCCAGCGAGGCTGCGGGTGGGGCCAACTTGTTCTTCCGACGCTGGCGACGAGCTTGATGATGGCAAACTCTCTCTGGCGGTCAATTCCGCTGCGCCACAGTGATGGTTGGTCAGGCCTGCAGAGGTCACTGTGGCGGTAATCATCTCTTCATCTGTCTATCCACGCGTAATGTCGCATTGAATGCGCCGCCCTTCGCAGCAGGGAAGCCTTCGCCCAGAAGACACCTTTCGGAACGCCTCGCCACGCTGGCCTCGCTGCGATGGGAGGCCCTACGCGCGCCGAGGGGCTCGCCCATGCGCCCGCCTGACACGTGGGGCCCTCGCCCGTGGCACGACGGGCTCGCCCACACGTTGGGGCTGGTCTTCGAGGGCTCGCCACGCCTGTTGGGCTGGTCTTCGAGGGCTCGCCACGCCTGGGCCTGGTCGCGCCGCCGTGCTGGGCCCGCCTGAAGGCTGAGGGGCTCGCCACGCACTGGGCCCGGTTGCCACCGACGCTGGGCTGAGGCCCTCAAGCGCTAAGGGCTCGCTTCTGGCTGGGGCCTAGTCGCCCGCCTGACGCGTGGGGCCCGCCTGATCTTCTCAGGACTCTTCGTACCCCGGTATTTATTACACCGACAAAAGCAATACTTGCGCAAATGCAACCAAACTAAGTCACCTTTCTTGAACAACATTTCTTTTTCGACCCTTATCAGCATGTGTCGGGATTAGATTAGGCCCATTGCCATGGCCCACTCCCTGACGGCCCAATCGAACAGCCTGCCAGGGCCCATCTCCCTGGAAGGTTCTATCTGGCCCATATGCATCCTGCCGAACAACTTCCTAGCTGGCGTGGTGCGTAGTGGCCAAGGAATCGTGTTTGAGTCCGTCTCGAACAAGAGTTCTGCACGGCTACGAGAAGACCCAGACGTGGTTTCCCGGATTAGATTAGGAGTCGTGATCCCCAAGATTAAGAGCTTACCTTATCTACCGTAGGTTATATTTGGCATGTACTGAGTTCGTTACGATCTCGTAGTTAGCCCGTCCCGATATTCCTCGGTAGGTCGGTTTGCCTCAGATTATATAAACAGGGCCCCACGGCGCTTGGAGGACCCGACCCTTAGCGTATAGATTTTTAGATACTACTCACCGAGACTCGCCGATCTCGCCGAAGTTCCACCTTGTAATCCTCTTTGATATAAAGAAAGGCCGGACGAGGGCTATTATCTCTCCGAGAGGCCCGAACGGGATAAAACCCCCATCTCCTATTCGTTCTTTCGTTCGTGGTTGTTCGGCGTGTCTCCCATCTCCTCTTTGAAGAACCTTGGTTGACTTGGGTCAATATCCCAACCGCCGACAATTTGGCGCCGTCCGTGGGGACACGCAGATCGAGCATGTCGAACTCCGTCGCCGATACTGTAGATACTTCCCGAGGGCTACGACTCGAAGCGCGGGATGTCTCATCCTCGTCGATTCAGACGATCTGTTCGGTCTCGAACACTTTCGCATCCGAGGCGATGTCTCGCCTATATGGCTAAGATAGCCTCAGATCGCACTCCGCCATCGACGCATTTACTACGGAACCGATGATCTTTACGACGGTTTAGATTTGTCGATTCCAAGGCTATGTCGGTAGATTCTACCGTGGAGACACAGCGATGACACCGCCTAGCATACCTTCGCATGGCCCCGCAAGATCAACATGGCCGATGTAGGAACCTCCGAGGATCCCGCGACGGCCGTGGCGGCCGGGCGAGGTCGGGCAGATTAACTCGCCGCATCAAGACGAGGGCGCGCTGGTCGCTCGCGAGCAAAATGTCATTCGCCGCAACCTCGACGATTCCATCAATCGATCAGGCACGGTTCCGCGACGGTGCAAGCGACGCGCCGCAACCCACCTCGCGTGCCTCGCCAAGTCTCCCGCAGAAGTTTCTCCGTCCGGATTAGTTCTCGCGAAACCGGACTCGGCCGGGCAAAACGCGATGCCTCGGGGTCCCAGAACCCTAGAGCGTAGTCGGAACGACTCGCGCCATGGCTTCGTGATTAGATCTACCAACCAGGCCGACCGCGCCAAGATGGGCGTCGCGTTGCTTCTAACCTAGAACGATTGGCAAGGCCTAAAGTCTCTAAGAGAAGTCAACAACTCCTCCAGCAGCAGCATGACCAAACCGCCGGAATGGTTCGGACAGCTCGATCGATCGCGTGACCTTCGCCACCGCCGGCGATCCTCGCCCATGAGCAAGCTAGCCGTGGTCGCCGCCGCCGCCGAGTCCTCGTAGTCATCGCGACCACAGGGGCAAGCGCGCGATGATCACGGACGGTCCCTCGTGAGGAGCGCGTCGTCGCAACCACGAGGAAGGAGCGTGGTGGATTGTCCCGGAAAGAGTTTCTCCAGGCCGAATCATCCCGTTCAGCAGGAGTTCCTCCGCGCAACAGGACCAACGTCTTTTCAAGACTAGGTTCTGCCGGGGAAGGTGGCCGGTCATACGCTTTGGGCTGCAGGGCTTTTTCTGACGAGCTTCGGGCCGTCCGGTGGCCCTCAAAGTTCAAGCCCGGTCACATGGAGAGGTACAATGGGACTCAGAACCCAGAGGAATTCCTTTCCATCTACGCTACGGCCATCATGGCGGCCGGGGGTGACGAGCTCGTTATGGCTAATTACCTCCCGACTGTCCTTGAGGGTGCTGCTCGGACGTGGCTGTTCAATCAGCAGGAGGGTTCCATCAGCCCATGGAACCAGCTTTGTGACGCTCGATCGCTAATTTCCGGAGTCATTACGTGCGTCGGGCAAGGAGGATGATCTGCACAGATGATCCCGATGAACGGGAGACCTCCGCAACTTCGTGAAGCGTTTCATTAAGATCCGCAACACGATCCCGAACATCTCGATGAATCATTGTCCGCGCCTTCAAAAACGGAGTCCGCGACGAGCGGCTCACTCAGGATCTCGAGATCAACGAAACCTGGACCGCCAACGACCTATTCAAGGTGGCTGACCGCTATGCCAACGCGGCAGAGCACGTTCAGTACAAAAAGGCGTTCGACAAGGCGTAGCGCCTACCACTGGTGTGGATGAGAAGAAGAAGAGCAAGAAGAATGTTCCCGTGACAAGAAGTCCCGGAAGAAGAAGAACAAAGGTGATGCGAACAATACCGTCATTTGGTATAGATCGCGCACCTCCTCCCAAGGATGGGCAGAAGAAGCCCAACAATAACTACAAGGGCAAAAAGCCTGCTCAGGGAGGCGGACAAAGCAAGAAAGGTCCAAGCGACCGATTTTGCAAGTTCCACCAAGACTATGAGCATGATATACGCCACTGTAGAACTTGGGCTGCAAAGCTCGAAGATTTCTACAACGGCAAGGGCCCGATGCCCACCCTACCCGAACAAGGTGATGCCGGTAAGGCCAAGCGCCAAACCGACGATGGTGATAGGGAAGATGATGATGAATATCAAGAGCCCGTGAACCATATTGCCATCATCTTCGGCGGCTCCTCGGCTTATACCTCTCGGCGCAGCCTCAAGGAAGCCGCTCGGGAGGTCCACAACGTTGAAAAGGCAAAACCTCAGCCTAAATCGATGAAGTGGACCGAGGTCCCCATCTCCTTCTCTCGGGAGGATTGCCCCACCGATGACCAAGCCTCGGCGGCCCCATCGGTGGTCGCCCGACCATCGCGAACGCAAGAGTTGGCCGTGTTTTAGTAGACGGCGGGAGCGCTTTGGACTTGCTTTCTGCTAAGGTCTTGGACGAGATGTAGATTCCTCGTTCTAAGCTGAAGGAAGTCGCAATGCCCTTCTACGGGATTGTTCCGGAGAAGCCGCTGCCGCTGGGACAAAGTTGTCCGCCTGTCACCTTCGCAACCCAAGCAACTTCCGGACAGAGTTGATCACTTTCGACGTGGTCGACTTCCCATCGGCAGACAACGCAATCTTGGGCAGAGCCATCTCTCGGTAAGTTTATGGTCGGTCCCACCACGCTTACCATTGCGTGAAGATACCGGTCCTAACGGTGTGATCACGGTCAAGGGCAACTACAAAGTCTGCTCGATTGCGACGAGCGCCCCTTGCCCTGGTCGACCCGCTTCGCCGTGCGGTCTCAAGTTCCGCAGACCAAGTCTCAAGACGCCTAGGGTCTCCCTTCACCAGGGGAGAAACCAAGGAAGTTCATTGCCGCTGACGATACTTCCAAGATAGTTCACTTGGGGCCAATCTGACCCCAAATAGGAAAGCGAGCTCATTGCCTTCCTCCGAGCTAATGCAGATGTGTTTGCTCGAGAGCCATCCGACATGCCCGAGTCCCAAGGAGGTCATCGAGCACAAACCGGTCTGTCCGACCGACAAAAAGCACATTCGCCGTAAGCTTCGCCGCTGAATTCAAACAAGGAATCATCAAAGATCGCCTTTGGCAAACCGCTTTCACGCGGGTTCATCCGCGAGGTTGATCACACCGAGTGGTTAGCCAACCCCGCCATTGTAAAGAAGAAAGGCGGCAAGTGGAGGATGTGTCGATCACACGATCTGAACGCCGCTTGTCCTAAGGACAATTTCCGCGCCTCAGATTGACCGGTGGTCGATGCGATCATGGACGCCCACTCTGAGTTTTTAGATGCTTACTCCGGTTACCACCAAATAAGCATCTCCCGAGGATGAAGAGAAGATCGCCTTCATCACCCCTTCGCACTTTCTCGCTATAATGACCATGTCTTTCGGTTCACGCAATGTCGGTGCCACGCTCCAGCCGCTTAATGGAGAAGACCTTCCCGTAACAATGCTGAAAAACTCGGAGGTCTATGTCGGCGACATAGTTGTAAAGAGCAAGTTTGCTCCAGATCATGTAAAAGACCTGACAGAGACTTTTCGTAATCTCACCAGGCATCGAATAAAATTAAATCCAGAGAAGTGTACCTTTGGTGTTCGATCCGAATGTTGCTCGGTTATGTTATTGGTTCGCAAGGTATTTCGCCAACCCCGAAAAAATCGAGGCCATTGAAAATATGCAGTGCTCCAACTACCGTAAAGGAAGTACAGAGCCTCATCGGGCGGATGGTCGCTCTAAGGTGTTTATTTCCGTCAAGGCAAATGCGGGCTGCCCTTCTTAAGGCCTGCGCAAGCACAATGGTTTCGAGTGGACGAAGAAGCCGATAGATCCTTCCAGATCTGAAGCAATACTGCTCAATCCTCCCGCCTTGACTACCCCGCGGCATGGCGAAAGCAGCTCCTCGCTGTACCTAGGTTGCACGCCACAAGCGGTGAGAGCGGTCTTGACGGTCGAAAGGGAAGGCATCTGGCGACCAATCTATTACATGAGCGAGATACTTCACGGATCAAAGGAGCGCACTCGAGGTCCGAAGCTACTCACGCCTTTGCTCATATCCTCCAGAAGCTTCGCCACTACTTCCAAAGATCAAACATCGGGTCCCGACCACGCTCCTCCGGGAGAAATCCTACGG
This sequence comes from Raddia guianensis, assembly GCA_036346415.1. Taxonomy (NCBI): domain Eukaryota; kingdom Viridiplantae; phylum Streptophyta; class Magnoliopsida; order Poales; family Poaceae; genus Raddia; species Raddia guianensis. Next base: position 23,076,755 of record CM070537.1, on the reverse strand, counting down.
ATCAAGGAATCTAGCGGACGATAGCTAAGTGGGCAATGGAACTAGTAGAGTTCGATCTGTTATTTGCTGCCCGAACTGCTATTAAGTCACAGGTCCTAGCTGACTTTGTCGCTGAATGGACTTGCCCGCCCAAATCCCGTGAAGCTCCCGAGCAACCCGATGAACCCTCTTGACCATGTTTTTGATGGCTCGCAAGACCGAAACTCGGGGCTGGTTTTGTTCTCATCTCCTCGAGGAGAGCAACTCCAAGATTCTATCCAACTACACTTTGCGGCGACTAACAACGCCGCAGAGTACGAGGCCTCCTCGCGGGACTAAGAGCGTGCAAGTCGCTTGGTGTCCAACGGCTAAGCGTGAAGGAGATTCACAACTGGTCATCAATCAGTTAACAAGGAGTATCGTCTGCGATGACTCAATGGCGCGATACGGTTGAAGTGAGGAAGTTGGAGCGGCATTTTCGATTCTTGAAGTGCTCTTCGTGCCTGTGAAGGACAACTTATCGCCGACCAGCTATCCAAGTATGGATCCTCACGAGAATCTGCTCCGGCGTGGGTGCTCGTCGAGCACCTTCACAAGCCCTCAATCACGCCTCCGGACGAGGCATCGAGAGATGTGGTGTTGTCTCCGTTATCGGCGTGTGCGGATTGGACAACGCCATTTGTCCCAGTACTCGCAGATGGGACCCCGCCTCGACGACGGCCGGCGTTCCGGCTTACAAGGCGTGCCGCCCATACAAACTTGTGGGTGGCACCCTTTACCGCCAAGGTGCTCGGGAGTTCTCTCCAAGTGCATCTCGCAGCAGAGGGTGTGTTCCTTCTTAGGGACATACACGAGGCGCTGTGGCAACCACGCCTCCTTCGTAACTCGGTCGGCAAAAGTTTCGCATGGGCTATTATTGGCCCATGCGTTACAAGATGCCCGGACATCGTGACTAAGTGTAAGGCTTGCCAATTTCACGCCCGGAAGGCACACAAGCCCGCCCAAGAGCTCCAAACAATCCCCCCATCTTGGCCTTTTTCCACATGGGATCTAGATCTGCTCGGCCCATTCCCTAAAGGGTACAAGGGCTATACACACCGCTGTCGCCATAGACACTTTTACAAAGTGGATTGAGGCGAGCTCGTGTAATCTCTTCACGCCAAAACGGTGTTCGCTTTTCAAAAGCAACGTGGTCACGCGCTTTGGGATCCCCCATAAGTCGATCACGAGATAACGGTACCAGTTGAGCGAGCTATTCCACGAATCGCGAGCACCGGGCACCAAGGTCTGTTCGCCTCGTGGCACATCCACGAGCAATGGAGCATCGGCGAGCTAATGAGACGAGATAGTCCAGGTATTAAACGGCGGTATTTGCTGCTCTCGCCGAGCACAACAAGGCTCGGGTTGACGAAGTTCCTTCATCCTCGGGGCCAGACTACGACCGGTAGGGCGACTGTGGAAACTCCTTCCAATTGGTCTATGGTGCGGCCATCCACGCTCACGAAATCGTACTCGGTTCGCCTCAAGACGAGCTCGGTCAACTTAGTTGACGATGAGCAAGAGCCGCCTCGATCTCGATCTCCTCAAGGCACACGCGACCGGGCACAAGTCGAATGGCGCTACCAAAGAAGATCTTGGCGACGCTGCCAAGTCGATTCGACCAAGCGCTTTGAAGGCGGGCGACCTGCTCGCGCCATGTCCAGAACTTGTCCAATGCCAACAAGTTAACTCCTCGTTGGGAGGGCCGTTCACGGTCGTTTCTTTCCGCCGCCCGGGCTGTTTCACTGCTATGGAGGGCGGGAGAGAGTCGACCAAAGACTTGGAACATCGACCCGACTTCGTAAGTTCTTTGTGTAGGTCTTTTTCATTTTCTTAGCCTGCGCTTTTTGTAAACTTGGCGCCTTAGTTCGTCCAAGTCTCTCGGGCACCATGTAAAGTTCAATCCAATAATTAAGTGAATTCTCGACCTCTGCGCTTTTTTCACTTCTTGTCTTTTGAAGACTACCTCTTTCTCTCTGGTAACACTTGATGGCTGCCCGGCCTTGCGAACTCTTGGCTCCGCAATCTTAAGGATTGTTCCCCACCCGTATCTAGTTTCGATAAGTTCCTAAACTCAGGGTTGCGTAACACGGCCTTTCCACCTTGCGGCTAAGTCTGCTCTCGTAAGCCCTCCGCGGCAGAGGCACTTACTGCTTGGCGCGACCACTTGGTGAAGCCTGCTCTCGTAAGCCCCCCGCGGCAGAGGCACTTTCCTTGTTCGGTTACTCTCGGAACTACCTAACTTACGTGAACGAGCAGACTACGGAACGAATCGAGCAAGGTACGGGTGTCGCTCTTTCTCTCTACGCACGTGCTCGAGTTCGCAAGCTTAGGTTCTCGAGCATCGTCGCACGGGGCTAGGTGTCGCTCTTTCTCTTGTGCACTGCTCGGGTTCGCAAACTCAGTTTCCGAGCAGATGCACAACGAAGCGGGAGTTAGGCGAGCGCTCTACCGGTTTTCTTAAACTTCCTAGCGCTGTTCGCTTTTCTCTTAGTTTCTGTTCGTTCTTGTCTTTTTTCTGCTCTTTTTTGCAGGAAAAAAGGTAAGTACTTTATTACATTACTCAAAAAGTTTCAGGTACAAGGCCCTTTCGGGTTACAGCTGCCGTGCTACTTAGGAGCAAGCTGCTCCTTCATCTTCTCAACTTCTAACTTGAGGCGCACGACTTCGCCCTGAGCCTTGATTCCTTCCCGGGCTTCGGCTCGGAGGCGTTCGATCTCCTCCTTGCTACGCTTGGCTTGCGCCGCAGCCTCTACCCGGATGGCCTCGACCTCCTCGGTCTTGGCGCGCAGCTGATCGGTCAGAGCCTCACTCTGGCTGACTCGCTGCTCGGCCGTCTTGAGCTGCTCGTCCAGCTCCTTGACCTTCTTCTCCGCGGTGATCGTCCTCACCACCATCCCGCGCATCTCCTCGATCTCTCCCTGTGAAGCCCACAGGGTTGAGATTTTTGCTTGGAGACCCGCGGAAGTCTGCTCTTCCTTGGCGAGCTGGGCCTTGAATCTCTTGGCTTCCGCCGCAAGCTGGTCCCGCCGTTGGGAAACGTCAGCAAGCTGCTCTTCGAGCCACTTCGTGCGGCCCGGCTTCTCCTCCGCAGTGCTCGCCTTAATGGCTTGCGCGCGAAGCTCCTCGGCCTCTCCTAGGAGAGACTCGCAGGAACGCATCTCTTCGGCTAGTTGGACTTTGAGCCTCTTCACCTTCACCTTCAGCCGGCTTCGACTTTGGGCTGGTGCAGAGGGCCCCGCCTCGGACTTTCTCGTCCGGAGGTGCTCCCGGAGGGACGCCAGTACGGCGCTCCGCTCGATGGTGACTCCGTCCTCGAGCTCCTCCATGGTGTCCCTGAAAACCTGAGAGGGAAGAACAAGTTAACCGCTTTGCGATGATGTAGCTAAGCTGAACAAGATTTGGTCTTGGTGCTTACCTTGCCAATTCGGTGTTTCAGTCCGCGGCGCAGGCGGTCCTCGAGGCCATGCGTCACGAAGCCCCGCTCGTCCGGGATGAGACGGACGCGTTCTTGCCGTCGCCGCCTTGATCGCTCCTTCTTCTTGCGGGAGCGCACCTGCTCGGGAGTGGGAGCGACGGGCGAAGCGCTTTCGTCTCCGCGCTCCCTCTCCTCTTCCTTTTCTTCTTCCGCCCGAACCTCTTCGGGCGAGGCCGGAGCCACTCTGCTGGGTGGCGCCGTTGTCCCCGCGGGTAGGACGACTTGCGCGACCTGCTCGGGGGCTTCTTCTTGCTCCCTGGCGGCCGGGGCTTCACCCTGCTCGCCAGAGAATCCCGTCGCCTCAGGGGTGAGCTGCCTCGCGACGGCACTGGCGTAACCGGCTGCTCGGTCCCGCCGGCAGCTTCCGAGCCGTCGTCTTGGCCCATTGTCCGTGGCGCCAAGGCCGCTTCTCCGTCTCCAGCCGCTCCTAACGCTTTTAAGCGCGCCGAGTTGCTCGCCGGAGCTCGACGAGAGCAGCTCCATGCCGCCATTTTGTCCTTGAGGCATGCCACCTCAACGCCCGCGATGCGCCGCAGGCAGATGCTCGGGATGTCTGGCGGCCGCTGTGTGCGTGGCGAGCTCGCGAGGCTCGGCCGCCACCTTGGGCGCGCGGTGACCTCGCCTTCTCCTTCTGCTCGAAGTTCTTCGATCCCGCCGATCAACTCATCTTCCTGTATTTGAGAAGCGAGGTTAGTTTGATGGCGCAAATCGACCGTAAGAGGGTTCGAGTCACCCATGCGCTCGGTATAGGCTCGCGGTGACCTCGCTGTCCTTCTTCGCCGAAAGCGTCACCCATGCGTCGGATTGTTAGTTGTTAGTTCCTGTTCGGAGGAAAGAATCTATGTAAAGGTTGAGTCTTAAAGGCACTTACATGTGCTCTCCCTTGTGATGTCTTCCCTTCCCTCTATCTTGTAGAAGGGATAGGACCTCCTCCGCAGCGGACAGATCCTGTTCGCTGTGAAGTCCCGGATGATCTCCCTGCCCGTGAGCCCAAGGCTCACGAGGGAGGCGATCTTCCTCGTCAGAAACCAGTCCTCGGCGGTCATCTCCGGCCGAGGCATTGGCGTCCCCTTCGCCGGTGCCTTCCCGGTGAAGACGAGTTTGCTGTCGCCGCTCCGCTTGCTGTAGAACCACCTCACCCACCACGCGCCCATCGAGTCGAGCAGCGGTGGGCGAGGGTACGGCGCGTCGTCGGCGGTGGCCCGGAGCTTGAGGTAGTAGCACCCCAGCGCCGAAGCGGCGGAGCTGCTCCTCGTCACTGTATAATAGTGGAGGAACAGCCCCACCGGTGGATCGATGCCCAGATAGCCTTCGCACAGGTGTGCGAAGACAGCCATCTGGAGGATGGAGTTCGGATTGAGGTTCGCCACCTCCAATCCGCTGATGTTCAAGAAGGCCTCGACGAAGTCGCTCTCGGGAGACCTCAACCCGAACAAGGCGAACTGCTCAAGTCGATTTAACTCTCCTCGAGCGGCCCGAGTATCCTCCTCTCGGGCAGCCTCCAGGCTACCGGTGTCGATGTGGCCCTCCTCCTCCCAGATCCTAAGGTCCTCCTCGGTCAAGCTAGTGCCTGTGAATTTGGCCATAGCGATTCCTGTATCGGACGAAAGGTGGTCGGTGATGGAGTTTGGGTGCTTGATCCGAGCGTGGTTGGAGCTAGGGCTTAGAGAGGAAAGGCGTGAGAGCAGTGGTGGTGGCGGGCGGCTTGGGTGCTTTTATAGTCCCGTATAAGCAGCTCTGCAACGGTTTAGTCCCGAACGGCTAGTTTTTACCGCAACGGCTAGGTAAAACGGTCGCCTGTTTTCACTGCGCAGCGATAGGAAGTTACCGTTGGAGTTCTGCCAACGGCTATTTTTTCGGTGTCCGTGACCAAGGCCGAGAGTGCTCGCCGACAGATGTCGTTCCTCGCTCGACGCAATGAGTTGTTTCGCATCGATCGGGTTTGTTCGGTCCCGAACAAGTATTGTTCGATTGAACCATAACCTGTTCGGTCGCCTGTTGCATGTCTTTGTAGCAGGAAAAATACCCTCTTCGTGACTTTGAGTCTCAAGAGGACGACCCCACTCTAGTGAGTCCTTCCACTTGAGTCTCGGGGCTAGTGTCGGGATTAGATTACGCCCATTGCCATGGCCCACTCCTCGACGGCCCAATCGAATACCGCCAGGCCCATCTCCTGGAAGGTTCTATCTCGCCCATATGCATCCGCCAACAGCTTCGGGTGGCGTGGTGCGTAGTGGCCAAGGAATCGTGTTTGAGTCCGTCTCGAACAAGAGTTACTGACGGCCACGAAGACCCGGACGTGGTTTCCGGATTGGATTAGAGTCGTGATCCCCAAGATTAGAGCTTACCTTATCTACCGTAGGTTATATTTGGCATGTCTTGAGTTCGTTCACGATCTCGTAGTTAGCCCGCCCGATATTCCTCGGTAGGTCGGTTTGTTCTCAGATTATATAAACAGGGCCCCACGGCGTTTGGAGGACCCCGACCCTTAGCGATAGATTTTAGATACTACTCACCGAGACCTGCCGATCTCGCCGAGTTCCACCTTGTAATCCTCTTTGATATAAAGAAAGGCCGGACGAGGGCTATTATCTCTCCCGAGAGGCCGAACCAGGATAAAACCCCATCTCTGCTCGTTCTTTGTTCGTGGTTGTTCGGCGTGTCTCCCATCTCCTCTTTGAAGAACCTTGGTTGACTTGGGTCAATATCCCAACCGTCGACAGCATGCTTCTTGTATTGTGCCTGCATTTTCTCAATGTTGGTTTTGGTTGTCTCATGAATCTTACGAATATACTCATCCCTCCTATCCGCATCCAAATTTACCCTTTCGGGAGACGTCAAAGGTAGTAGATCAATCGGCACTGTTGTCTTGAATCCATAAACAACCTCAAACGGGACAAACTTTGTCATTAAATGGACAACTCGGTTATATGCGTACTCAATGTGAGGCAGGCACTCCTCCCATAGCTTCAGGTTCTTCTTTAGTATTGCCCTCAACATTGTGCCAAGTGTGCGGTTTACAACCTCTGTTTGCCCATAAGTCTGGGGATGGAAATTTGAGCAAAATTTCAATTGTCACTCACCACTATCCGGAAGACTGTCGAGTACGTGCTGCCACTAGTGTCATTGGACCTTGTAAATTAATTGAATCTTTAATGTGTGAGCTAGTAATGTCCTCATCACAAGACTTGAGCTAGCTTGCAAGGGTTCGCGAGCTAGTCATCTAGCCAGGGGAAGATGAGGAGGGCGGCAGTTCATGGGGATGATGAGACTGTTCGAAGGGGGCGACGATCTTAGATCCAGAAGGAGGAGGAATAGGCATGGGTGCAGTCGGCTGGGACGGAGGTGGCGATGTTGTCGATCAGAGGAGGAAGAGGAGGGAGAAACGGCTAAGATTGATAGTGTAAATGACCCAAGGGCAGTGGAGGATGGAGGTGGCCTATGTGTTGCCTACTTACATACCTAGAGCCTGGAGGACGGAGGCAATCTATTCGTCCGCCGCCATCAAACTCACGTAAGATTGTGTACATGGACCACCATAGATTTCTTTTTGATGAACTACCTATCACAAAGGAAAGGTAAGAATTTTAACGGGATATCATACCATTGTATGAAGCTCGTGCATCATAATAGAACATGTGTATTATCTATGGAAAAGGAACTAAAAGTAGTATTTGAAAAGGGTCCTGGTAACAAATCTATCCCAAGCAAAGAAAGTGAGGCGCTGATATGGAAGAGAAGTCAATATTTTGGGAGTTATCATATTCGGAAGTCTTAAGAGGTTTGTCACTAACTTGACTTCATACACAACGCAAAGAATGTTAGCATGAATCCTAGATATGTACAACAGATCAAAAGATATACTTAATGAACGAAATGACATAAAAGTAATATAACTCAAACAGGACCTACATCCAGAAAAGAAAGGGAAAGGATAGCATTGGATCCATTCTATGAGCTACACTCTGAGCAAGGAAAAAATGATTCAGTACTTGAACAGCGTGAAGGTCTCTTGTGGGTACTCTTTGAACGTAAGGAGGCTCATAAACACAAAAGAGAATAAAATTGTACACCTGAAATAGCATGATTGTCTCATGTTGATGACACACTTGCTATAAATTGCAGTGAGAGATAGTTTGGCGGATTGGGTATGTGGGACAATCATAAAGTTGTGTCCATTCTTTAGCACGATATCACAGAAGGCAAACGATCCAGCTAAGCTATGCAACCTGCTAGTTGACTTGGTCCAAAGTGTGGTCAGCCTTAAGATGATCTTCCTTCCATCCTTCTTTGACATTATGGTATATCTCATGGTTCACATTGTCAAATAAATAGATATATTGGACCTGTGTTCCTGCACAATATGTTCCCTTTGCAGAGGTACATGGGTCTCCTAAAAAGTATGTTCGTAACCGGTATCGTCTAGAAGGTTTGATTGTCTAGGGTGTTAGCACAAAGAAGGTGATTGAGTTATGTGTCGATTATATTGATGATCTAAATCTGATTAGCGTCCCTACACCACGCCATGAGGGGGTGGCTACGTCGAAAATGTACACTAGAGAGAAAAACAATCCTTAACAACAATCTTCTGTAATTTCTAGGGAAGTCAGAGGATTGGATAACACTCAAAACAAATGGATTGTTTCGATGGTTGGTTACAAATGCACCTGATAAGCAAGAAGACTAATGACGAACAATTGAAACACTTGGCTCGGGAACCATCTAGTACAATTTTGACATTTCAAAGGTATGAGATAAATAAGTATACATAGATTCTATGTCAACAAGAGTACCAACCAAAACAGCGGCATCCGTATAGATGTCGTGGACAAAAATAGAAACAAGGACACCTATTATGGTTCATGGTATGACGACTATGTACCTCACACAAATTGACTATAGGGTCCAACTGTTGATGATCACGAATGATGTAACACATGTATTCTGTGTGATGGGCGTCCCTAACATACCGAAGAAGCAGAAGAACAAATCTACCAGAAGCAAGCGCCAGAAGGACAAGACTATCAGTAGCAATCAGCCAAGACGCCATGTGGTTCTTAATGGTAAAAGAAGGATTGTTAGAGTTGAGAATGTCACATATGACGAAGAGTATAATCGGTTCGATAAGCTCCCTCCTTTCAAGGTGGATATCGACATTAGTGTCCTGAATGAAAAAGAGGAAGATCCCTGAATGATAAATTTTTAATAGTGTGTCAAAAGTATTTAAAAATACTTTCAAATGTATTATCAATATATCAAAATATTTAAAAGTATTTTCAAATAAAATATCAATATGCCAATATATTGAAAAGTATTTTCAAATAAATTACCAATATGTCAAAATATTTAAAGTATTTTCAAATGGGTTATAATTATTTAATAGTATGTGAAAATATTTGAAAGTATTTTCGGATGAATTACCAATATATAAAAATATTTAATAGTATTTTCAGATGAATTATAAATATGTAAAAATATTTAAAGTTATTTGCAATTAAGTAATAAATACTTAAAAAGTATTTAAAAGTGTATTTATATTTTTTGCAAACCATATGAACACGTAAACAAAAGACAGTAGTGTTGGTGGCCTGCACTACCAATAGGTGTTAACAACCAGTAGTAAAGTAAAAAATTTAATTGTAGGAGGTGCTCAAACCCGCGATCTCGAGCTGCGGGTGGCCCGCACTAGCGCTGTGCACTCCTAGCAATGTGGACAATTGATTGTTTGTTCAAACCTCATGGCGCACAAGCCTTTTTCAAGTTAAAATTAATACTATGGTTGGTGACACCAACCGGTAGTGGAAAAGCCTTGGGCTCACGCGATGTTGTGAAGGCCTCCACCACCGGTTGGTGTTAACAACTGGTAGTGCTAGTGGCCTTCACTACTGACTCATTTTAACAACCGATAGTGATATGAGATGACCACCACTACTGGTTGTTGTCTCCAACCGGTAGTGGTGCCTCTGCACTATATATGGATTGAAGGGTGGAGACATAGCCATAAACCAGCTAAATCTCCAACCTCTCTTGCACCGCCGCCGCCTCCAACCTCAGACAGCAATGACAACTTCAACGCCACTCCACCTCCGACGACCCCATGCTCATGCCACCGGCTCCGGACTCACGAGCAATGCCCTCCGCCCTTGTACTCCTCAACAACGTTGCAACTGTCCTCCTTTTCCCCAACGTCCTTCGTGCCTTCGCCGCCCCTAAGTGACCCTCTCGCTCTTTTCCTCGTCTCCTATAATGCCCACCACATGTTCAATTTATATTGAATGCCTGGCCTCCCCAAAGCTCCATCTGCCACCAACAATGGCACTGTTAACACCGGATATCTCTCCCACGCACCTTGTTAACACGGGAATGCACCATTGTCGCGCACCTTGTCTCTCCCATGGCCGGCACTGACACACTCTAGGCGTGGCCGACGTGACCAGAGGCGCCAATAGGCAACAGAGGTGACGTGGTAGGTGATGGCCACGATGGTGCGGCAATAGAACAAAGAGCTATAGAGAGATCAAGGTCAAAGCAACAGAGAGAGAGAGAGAGAGAGAAAGATATATATATATATATAGAGAGAGAGATCAAGCTCAAGCACTAGAGAATTTTGGGGAAAAATTAAACTAATGGCAATGAGGTTAAGGTTTTTAAAGAATTTTGAATTTAGAAATATGATCTTGCATAATGTTTTATAAGAGAAAAATTCAATATATTGTTTATAACAAAATATTGGGCAAGTAATCCCCTAAATAATATCTATATGGTCATTCTTATAGTCATGGCAAATTAATTGGAAAATACACACCAATGCAAGCATAAAATAGTAGGTATAAACTATAAATAGATGTAAATTGTATTGCAAATAGGTTTTAAAAAATAACAAAAATATTTCTTTTAAACAAATTTTGGTAATATGGCCTTTGAAGCAAAATCCATACATGGCTTTATGATTTTTTTTTTATCAAATCTATATTTAGGAGATATAAAAAATAATGTTTATTGAAAGTATTGCAAACCATTATCGTTGCTTATATGGCCATGACTATGGCCACAAATGGTAGAAAAGACCGTTCGGAACTAGTAGTGGTATGCATATATATATTTGTGGCAGTGTTTATGCGAACTATTATGTTGTATTTTAGAAAATGTTATACGTTCATTTGGATATTTGGAAGATCATAATACTTTCGTGTTTTATAGATATCAAATTCTTCCTTATGACATCGGAAGATTTTTACGTGGGTGTTCACCCCCGTTTGAAAATCTTGATTTCGCCACTGACTAGACTACCTTCTTAAGTTAAGTATCATGTATTATTGTTTCTATTTACATGTGAGGGAGCCGTGCTCTTCGGTGCCTTAGAGGCGCGCTCCATTAGATTTAGATGCTCAAAACAATGAGATTAATTATGGTTCTTACTCCTCCAGCTCCATTGAAGATTTGATGTGCGTTGCAATGTCCCATTCTTTCCCAGTACGATTTGTGACATGCATCTTAGTGGTGCATTAATTATTGCCCTTGTGATGAACTCGATGATCAGTGGACGAGATGTGGCACTGCAATTGGCGTTTGTAAAAGGTCATGAATCAGGATGATCACAAAAGTAGATGATGTTGCAATGCAATTGGCTTGTGTGAACTCATGATAGGTTCCATTATGCTGCGCATGCAGCTTGTTGGTTAAGGAACAAACAACCGTTTGAGTCAGGATGACATAGGCGTGACATCAGTACGTACAATAAATTTTAATATTAGTAATATCTTCGATACAAGAAGGAACTACCGCTGTGCATTGATATGAGGATTACAGAGATATATATTGCCTACAGCCATCTTAATTACAATACTCTCTCTGTTTCAATCTTTGTTACTACTAGTATTCTTTATAACTAGATGTTGTTCGCTGGTTTGAGCCCAGAGAATAACCCGAGTAGGTACATAAACCTAGAGAATGAGGGGCAACAGGCCGGTCCTTGGTAAACCCTAATGTTGAACGCATTGACGGAGAGGACCCACCCATCAGCACATAGGTATTACGTTTGGGTCCTAATAATTAATAATTATATATTTCAATAATTTTCTCTGTTAGCTTGTTACAATATTTTGATTCTTTTTGTACTTTTTTGGACGGAGTGTTTAGCGGCGTCATCTCAGACCGCAACGAATTATTGAGCACGAGGCAAGAACAAAAGCATCCACCATCTAGGTTGCTGATTTTGATGGACATGCATCCCACAGAACTAGGCAAAGCCACCACAAAATTTACCACAACCTATAAAGACCGGCCAACATGCCTAGTTCCATCAAAGTCGATCTATGGACAGAGTTTACACAAAGCTTTAAGTTCCCTAAAGACAAAGTCGCTCGTTTATGTCATCTTGCGCTAATGAGTATGCACTACAGGAAATGATTTCTGTGTCGGCGGCTGAAAAAAGCAATGTCGGCGGCTAGACTCCCGACGACAGGCTATGTCGGCGGCCAAACACAGTCCCGACGACAGAACCAGCTCAGGTCACTAGTGACGTCGGCCAAAGGAAGGCCGACGACACTATCTGCCCTGCCGGGGGCACGATATCGGATTTATGAATTTTTGTTCCCGCCAATAGGGTTTTGTCCGCGGCCGAACAAGCTGTATCGTCGGCTCTAACCTAGACGACAGTCTGTGGATACCAGTGACGTCGGCTAAACTTGGGCCGACGACGCTTCCTGCCCTATACCGAGAGCATGTTTCCGGATTTTTGAATTTCAGTTCCCACCAAATGAGTTTTGTCCAGCGAGAGACAACCGGCGTGGGGGGAAAAGAGCTTTGTTGGCGGCAGAAGGGATACCGACGTTAGCGGCCGTTGGTACAGCTTACCGCCAACAAGAGGTGTGTGGTACCATTTACAATGTTTTTATTATTGCTAACTACAAACTAGCTAACCACTTATGATATTTTTGTCTTTTGAGTAAATATGCGTGCAGGGGTTTGATTTGCACCCTCAAGGGTCCATAGGAGCCGGGCAAGGTGTTGGGCCCACTCTTGAAGAATTTGTACCCCGGGAAGGTGGGTCGTGGCAAGAAGCGGCGGCCAGCGATGAGTTGGTTGGACTACTCCCACGATGTTGATGATTAGGGAAAGATTCTCGCCAATCGACTAGTCGTGGACTTCTGGGTTAGATGTCTTATTTTTATTTCTAATTGTTTGTCTTCATAACACTAGCTGCATGTCTTTTTTCATTTCTAATTGATATTTAGCTCATGTGTTTTTCATGTGTTGTTTTTTTCAGGAGAGGTATATGCTTTGGCCGAAGGCGACAATGTACGATTACGAGGCTCATCGCCCTGCGATCGATGCAATGGCGACCCACATTGTCACTGACATGATGCGGATGGCCCGAGTCGAGATGGTAATGAAGTACAAGAAGAGGAAGGGTAAGAAAATCAAGAGGAATGAGGCAAGTTCGGTGTATCTCAAGGCAGGGCAATACGTGCGTGGACGTCCTGATTGGATGGACACACCTGGAAGGCTCTGTCCAGGATGTGGGCCTCCGAGGCGTGGATTGCCAAATCCATGAGGAACAGAGAAAATAGGGATAAAAACCCCAAGATCTGCACGACCCACCTTGGGGGACTCGGTATGGGGCACCTCGCGTGTGACCTAGTAAGTACATTTTCTAGCATTAGTTAGATATTCTATTAACAGCAAGTTACTACATGTTAACTATTGACTTCGAATTAAACTGCAGGAAGCGGAGACGGGAGAGCCGCCCGATGCGTTCATCTTGTGGCAGCGCGCGCACATGCCCCGTCCTCTGCCCGACGGCACACAGCGACCGATGGATCCCGCTGCCCAGGCGAAAATGGTAAGTTTAGGTTTTTTCACTTGTTCGTAGTTACTACGACTTTTATCGAGCTAATCAGCTTTATAACATGGTTGTTTCGCAGGATGCATATGATGCGCTTGTGAGGGAGAAGCACGGTGACCAGTGTGACCCCAGGGCCATGGGGCCAGACACCGCCATCATCTACGACGGGTTCGGTGGGATGGCTCACGGTCGGCCGGGCTTTTTGGACTCTGTGCTGCCTCGCGACGCCTTCAAGGAGCGGTCATGGGAGCGTCGAAAGATGGGCTCCTCTTCGACCCAAGCACAGCTACAAGCTCAGCAGCGGCTGATCGAGCAGCTGACACAACGGAACGAGCTCCAAAATAAGGCAGAAGAAGAGCGTGAGCAGCAGAGGCAGAAGGAGGAGCGGAAGGAGAAAGCAAGGGAGGAGAAGTTCGCACAACTCGAAGCCCAATACAATTGGATGTACCAGCAAATGCAGAGGTGCAATATGTTTCAGCAGCAGGTAATTAAGATGGTGGGGCCTTATAGATTGTATATTTACACTTTCATTTCACATGCTAACTTCTCGTGTGTCCACAGAGCTCGCAGGGCGTGGAGGCCTCAGGCAGCCAGTCGCAATTGCCACCTCCACCCCCGTACTTCACGCAGGCCCGCCTGACACAGCTTTACACTCCCCGCCCACAGCTACCGGCAGAGATCCCTGGGATACACTTCTCTCCACACGCGCATTCTCCTAGGGTCATACTCCTTTTTTTTCATATTTTCACAATTTACGCTTCAATTGCACATGTGTATTGAAAATTTGTGTTGTCCTCTAATCTTGCAGGTCTCCGGATCCCTTGCACGACGACGATGTATGTTTTGTGGGGCGATTCGAAGGTCACACGGTAAATTTGGTGATGAGGTCGCTGAGAGAATGACAGAAAGTTTCTTCGCGTTCAATCCTCCCCACCTACGATGGTTCGCATAACCATTAGCTTTAGTTTTCACTCCTATATGTATCAAAACTCACTCCCATGTGTACTTTACACTATTCTAGACTCTTTGAATTATATCGTCACAATTCTGCCTATTTGTGATGTATTTTGGACTGTATGGACCTAATGTGATGTAATTGGATAATTTAAAGTCGTATCGGTGAATTGTTTGTTTACAAATGGTGTGATTGTGTATGTGCTCGAAATTGTGGTGTCGAGTAGCTGATTATATGTGGATATTGTGAGAAAATTTGTGAATTGGAATTCTATCGTGTAATATGAATTTTTGTAGGTTGAAATTGGGTTTTCATATTAATTTTCTGCAATTTTTTCTGCAGGATCAATAGCAGTGACGTCGGTCTTGTCAATGCCAACGTCATTAGCGGTGACCAGGGGGCAGGGGTGGGGGGTTTTGTCGTCGGCATGTGTCTGGCCGACGTCACTGAGGTGGAGGCTGTGTCGGCAGCTTCTATGCGGCTGACGTCAAAGATGTGGGCTGGGGGCAGGGGATCCTGGGAGGGTTATTGTAGAAATGATGTCGGCTTGGTCTAGAGCAGCCGACTCTGTGTTGGGGGCTATGTCGGCGGCCTTCCTGTGACCGATGTCAAAGAGGGGGGCAGGGGCGGCCCGGGAAGGAGGGGAGGGGAGGGCAGTGACGTCAGCCAAATCTCTGACCGACGTCACTGGTTCGGAGGTTGTGTCGGCAGTCTATTGTTGCCCGACGTCAAAAAGGAGGGGCTTGGGGGCAGCGAGCAAGGAGGGGGAGTGTATAAATGACGTCGGGATTTTATTGGCCGCCGACAAAAGTTAGCAATGTCGTCCAAGCTGTGTCGGCGGAGTTGTGTCGTCGGCCAGCCGCCGACATAGGTCTATGACGTCGGTTTTTTGGACCAATGACGTCGGTTCTGGCCACCGACACTGAGTTTGATTCCTATAGTGATGGGAATCATGTGGAAGAACAGGAAGGGGCAATTAAACAAGAAGTATGCAAAGAATAACCTGTTGGTAGTCCCTGATCATCCACAATTGAAGCCATACTACGATGAATTTGTGGCGATGCTTGAAAGTGACGATGCAAAGTAATCAAATCTCTTGCCCACCAAGAAATGTTGAAAAAAGAACAAAAACAGGCTTTCATCTAGAGGGTATAGGGGTAAGGCTGAAGCCTACAGAAGGAGGTAGAAGAAGGCAGACACCCATTTACTGTACTCTCCGATTGGTGAAAGAACTTTATGAGAGCACAAAGTACTATAAAGCTTGATGGATCCATATCGTTCCCAAATAGTTATAACGAAAGTGTTCCAAATAGCACGTGACTTTACAAGCAAATTAGCTTAAGGCACTTTTCATCTAAATCGAGAAAAAGACGAACTGACCATAGCACTAGGGGATAAGGAGCACCTTGGTTGGACACATGGTATTTGTTGCAAGGTCCTTGGAAGGAGGGATTCAAGGATGACATTGGCTCATATAAGAGCAGGAAAAGACATGACGATGGCCACATCCAACTAAAACTGTCACAGATGCGACAAGAATTAATGTTAGATTTTGAAAGACGTGCTTTCCCAATCATAGGATGGACTAGATGATGTTATCACTATCCCCTCTATGCGTCGGAGCGCTTGCGCTTCAACGCCGCTTGAGGGTGAGGACTTAGGCCACAACTCTGTGGACGACATATGAGCCAAGACGTACCCTGCCAGTAGGGATTACAAAACCGTCCCAGGGCTCCCTAGGGCTCTAAGCTGTGTGCTGCGTGGAGGCGATTAACCGCGGTTAGTCATGGTTAGCCACGGTTTTAAGCCGTTTTAACCATAAATTCAAAACTACGCCTTGTTGGTTTTGTTCGCGGTTAGCCGTGGTTTTTGGCGGTTAACCGGTGATTTTTCGTGGTTAGCCACGGTTTTTGGCATATTTGTATTTTTTAACACAAAACACATGAAATGATGATAAAAGTTTTGAATTTTTAAATTTTATTTAAGCCAAAATGCTTAGAATAATTAATAGTATTTGTACAAATTTTATAGAAGTTTTTATTTTAAATTTTATTTGCATGAATTTCAAAGGTTAGCCTCCGCGGTTTTGCTAACCGTCCACCCACGGAGCACGGTTAACCATCAGTTTTGTAAACCCTGCCTGCCAGCTCACTGTGCCTATCTTGAACATCTCAGTCAAGGTTGCTATAGCCATGACTTACCCAAACGTTGAAGGGGGTACCTTGCACTGCTCTCCGATAGCACCAGGATACGCAAAGCAGGTTGATAGGATGTTTCCCCAATTCATTGACATGACGCTTGAAATGCCCCCTGATGATGAGGTCGCAAGCCTGTGTTTTGCAAAGCAAACTTTTATTTAGTGGCACAAGCGTGACATTACATTCGAAAGTAAAGAGTCGACACCTATGAGCCTTGGTCAGTCTTCTCCGAGTAATCATAGTATTAGGACAAAGGAGAGAGGAGATTGAATGGCATTCCATCTGCTCAGAGGGCATTTCATCAATCCATCACGAAGCTGGTTATATCTGCACTAAAAAGGACCTAATACTAGGATAGATAATTAGAGACAAGAAGGGCAAAGTAGATGAACTCCCAGATGATTATGATGTTCGATGAAATATCATAGGGAAACTACTAGTCATAGAAAATAGGTTGAAATCCATGGCATTCAAGTTTTCAAGATCATTCGTACATGAAGCGGTTGACCTAGGATATTCTCCTGACAAAGACTTCCGACAGGATGTTTCTTTGCTGGCCTGTTATAGGCCATTCAAGGACAACTCGCAACGTTCATCTTTAACGATGTCATCAATAGAAAAGGTGCATTCCATTATCAATAAAGTAACAACGTGGTGTACAATATGCAATTACCTAATCTAGAATGTTCTGGCTCAAAGAGCGTGTGTGTTTAATTTATCCACGTAATGTAAAGGCCTCTTAAGGGACCAACAATGTGAGGTGGACGGTGATAAGCTTGTAGTGTGACTTATTGTGTGTTATCAACAGGTCATGTGACTTCTGATGTGCTAATGACTTATTATTTAACATATTATGTGATAGTTCCATGTAATGTGAATTACAATAACCAATGCGTTATTAAGTGTTATTCTGACTGGATATACGAAACACAAGTTTTCAAGATCATTTGTGTGGACAACTATGTTAACAATCAAATGACTTATAAAGGGTAAGAGCTTGACATCTTTTTATATGCTCCCTAAATCAACTCCATAATTTTGGTGCATGTTTTGAATTTTAGTTTAATTATTACATTGATGATTCAGGTTACCATCATTCATAAGGAAAGTATTATCGTGATTTCTATATATATATATATATATATTTATATATATATATATATATAGAGAGAGAGAGAGAGAGAGAGAGAGAGAGAGAGAATGCTAGCGGCACCCAGAGCACGGATCTCTATGCTTTTAGCGTTTTGAAATCAAGATGCCTAACAACTGATCCAAACCATTGACCTTGTTCGTCTCACTGAAATGTAGCCAGTGACCAAGTTTCGTATTTTTTTAAATTTATTTACTATTTGTTTCCTATTTTCAAAAATCAGCCTTCCAATTAGTCGTGGTGCGTCCAAAAAAGCTGATTTTTTAAAAATAGGAAATAAATTCAAAAAAATGCGAAACTTGGTCACTGGCTACATTTCAGTGAGACGAACAAGGTCAATGGTTTGGATCAGTTGTTAGGCATCTTGGATTTCGAAAACGCGTTGGGAGCATAAATAGTAAACAAATTCAAAAAAATGCGAAACTTGGTCACTGGCTACATTTCAGTGAGACGAACAAGATCAACAGTTCGGATCAGTTGTTAGACGTCTCGGATTTCGAAAACGCGTTGGGAGCACGGAGAGATCCGTGCTCCCGGGTGCACACTAGCTTTCCTATATATATACACACACACACACACACACACACACATATATATGTAGAGGAATGCTAGCGTGCACCCCAGAGCACGGATCTCTCCGTGCTCTCAACGCGTTTTCGAAATCCGAGATGCTTAACAACTGATCCGAACCGTTGATCTTATTCATCTCATCGAAATGTAACCGACTGTTTTTTATTTTTGAATTTATTTACTATTTGTTTCCTATTTTTAAAAATTAGCTTTTTTGGACGCACCACGACTAATTGGAAGGCTGATTTTTGAAAATAGGAAACAAATAGTAAACAAATTCAAAAAAATACGAAACTTGGTCACTGGCTACATTTCACTGAGACGAACAAGGTCAATGGTTTGGATCAGTTGTTAGGCATCTTAGATTTCGAAAACGCGTTGGGTGCACAGAGAGATCCGTGCTCTGGGGTGCACGCTAGCATTCCTCTATATATATATCGGATTTCGAAAACGCGTTGGGAGCACAGAGAGATCCGTGCTCTGGGGTGCACGCTAGCATTCCTATATATATATATATATATATATATATATATATATATATATTCTTCGAATGTTTTTGACCAACTATTTACCAATATTAATCCTATATTATTCTTACGAGATATTTATCTTTTATTATTAAGATTAATTAAGATAACCTTCTTTTAATTAAGGTAACCTACAAATTATATATTAATTTCAGATTTTAACTTTTTACTATTCTTGAATGATGGTGGAGAAATACTATACTACTATTATACCTACCACACCAAGACTTTTCTTTTCTAGTGTATCTCCCACTATCAATAGTGTGGAGGCACTTATAAATTCAGCTTCCTTAAATATTTAGGTTACGCTTAACTCCTTTTAATTACTATGCTATTTTTCAACAGGATCTTGCAGGTTGGGGAAACCAAACAAAAATTAAGATGTTGTAAAAATCCTACTGGTACTCACCATATTTATCATTAGTTTGTTTTAGAAGTAGCTAAGTCTTTCTCGGCTATCCAGATTCAAACTCTATGGAATAATTTTTATCTTCTCCCAGGCAGTTCCACCGAAGGAACACTTCTCTAGTGCAACAGAGTTCTCCGACCGCTCAGGGATTTCTAAGAACGACGCAGAGGTTTCTCCTATAGGGTCCCTAGCATAAAAATCAAACCATAGAAACCGTGGAGAGAGATTTTCAAACGAACTACTTCATAACACAAACTAATTTATACCTTCGGGAACCCCGAAGGGTATTACAACAAAGAGAAAATTACCTTCAAGCACTCGCATCGCACAGCTTGGCCTAGTATGATATTTTACAAAAGGCTTATTACAAACTCTACTATTTAGGTGGAGGCCCTCTTCAGACGCTCAGAGTTCTAGCCTAATGCTCTCGCTCTGCTCAGGTCTTCTGAGAGTTGTGTTCTTCGTCTGTTTTTCCTTCATCGCAGACTCCTCCTTTTATAGTGCCATCTGCATGCATAAGCAGTCTGGCCATGCCTCCATTATTGGAGTAGCACGGGTGGCTCCTTTGTACTGATATTCTTCTTGCCTTCTGTGCTGATATTCGTTCTCCCGGGATAATGGCTTTGCATGACTCCTTTCTCTGGTGGTAGTGCATGACGTGCATGACTCTTTTGAAATAATGGCCATGAATGGTCATGAGTGATCCCTTTAAATCTTGTCATACTGTTTTATGTCCTTCCCCCGTACAAATAATTGATATATTTATATCAATAGCTACTGTCCTATGATATTCTTGCTATGTATAGGTTTCTGTTGTATGATTCTTGGGAAATTAATTTCAAAGTGGATTCTGCCCATGTCCAGCAATATCCATGTCGTCATCAGTGACTGATATTTCAAATTTATCATTGATTAATTGTTTCATTTCTTCTAATTTATGGCTGAATTCCTCTCTTATTTCTGTTAATATTTCTTCCTTCATTTCAGCCTTCCATTGTGGAGACCATCTTTCAAAAGTTTCTTCTACTTTCAAGTCAATATATGATCCATCTAAGGGATCGATTTTATTTAAAAGGCATTCTTTATATGTAAATTTTTTTGATGATTCTTCATGTTCTTCTTTTATATTCACAAGGGGTGTTGCAGCAACCCTTTTATTTTTTGTCTTCTTAAAGCTTTGAATATATTCTTTGGCTGCAGGCTCAATATAGTAATTCACTCCAAGTATATTTCTTGCCTTGCTAAGAGCTTCATCGATATTCCCATATTTCTTCCATGAAGCTTCTCCTCCAATTGATTTTGCTTCTATTTTTGCCTTATGACTTCTTCAAATGTTATATATAGCCCAGGACTTCTCCTTCAAAAATAACATATAAAGGCTTCTTTTCTATTGTCTTGGGTTCTTGAGTTGTTGGCAAAATTCATTGATGAAATGGAAATATTCGCAAGACTATTTAGCACCGATAGCATGTAACCTCTTTCTTGGCGCTTATTATTGTAATTGATTCGAAATTATCTAATATGCACTCTTGTACTTCATCAATAATTATATGATCTTTCGGTTTAAATTTGAATGAATTAGGAAATATTCTTAATTTATTTTCAGCCCGAAGATGAAAACTTCAACACCATATTGGTTAATGATTTCTTCATTCACGCAAGATAGAAGAACGAGAAAAGCAGATCGAGCAACTTATTATCTTTTCCTTTTATATGTTCAAATATAACTTTATATCCATTGCCTGTAATAATATCTTGAATAAAACCCATCTTCTAGTAGAACTTTTCTTACTATTTAGTTGGTTATAATATCTACATATAGCTTCACAATCCGTTCTAACGGTAAATTCTTTAAAACCTAGATATAGCCTAAAGGAATTTATAGCATGAATTATAGCCAATATTTCTCTATCGAGTATTATTCTGACTTTCAATTTATAGCTTCGAGGCGAGTGCATATCTTTTCTTCCGACTTTGGTGAATATTTATTAGGCTTTTGTTTTAATATAGCCCCCAACCTAATTTTGAGGCATCTGTTACAATAATAAAATAATAATCTTCTAGTGGCAATTCTAATGGTTTTAAATTCTTAACCTTATCTTTTATAAGTCTTACTAACTTAACATCTTGAGTTAAAGTACTTGACCATTCTTTCTTAACTTTGCATATAATGGTCCTGCTAATTTTGCTAAATTATCTATATAGTTCCTTGCATAATTTATAATTCCAAGAAATTCTTGTAAAACCTTCCTATCATTCATAACATCTGGTATCGCAGAATTTTCTTAGCAATATGCTCTTGTAAGTATATCTTTCCTTCTCCTATTTCATGCCCTAGAAAATTAATCCTCTCTTTGCAAATTTCCATTTTCTTCTTAGATAGTATCAACCCATTTTGCTCTACCTTTCTAAAGAATATTTTTAGATGCGCAATGTGTTCTTTATAGGATTTGGAGAATACTAACAAGTCATCTATATATACTAATATGAATTCTTGATTTTCATTAAATATGTTTTGCATTTTTCTTTGAAATAAAGCTGGCGCATTTTTTAATCCCAAAGGCATTACAAGCCATTCAAAGTGTCCTTGTGGACATGTGAATGCTGTCCATTCTATAGATTCTTTTGCCATTTTTACTTGCCAAAATCCAGCTTTTAAATCAAATTTTGAGAAATATCTGCTACCTTGTATTCTATTTATCCATTCTTGTTTATTAGGAATATTATAAGCATCCTCTACTGTATTATCATTTAATCTTTTATAGTTTATAACCATTCTAGACTTTCCTCTAACTTCTTCTGCATGATTCCTAACTAAAAATGCAGCAGATCTATGTGGGCTTCTGCTTTCTCTTATTGCTCCTAGTTTTAATAACTCTTCTATGTGCATCTTAAATTCTTCTATATCTTTTGGTGTAGCCTCTATAGGACTTGTTTTAATTATATAATCTGGGTTTATTATACTTATTTTACATTCAATGGAGTTTTTATCCCAGTGTTTCATAGGTATTTCTCCAATAATTTGAATGTCTTCCAATCTCTGAACTATCCTTTCTATGTCTTTCTTTGACTTTATATCTCTATACCAATTTGGCGAGAATGATTGTAACCCTATGCATTCTGTATCAAACTTTGCTATGTAAAAATCTTCTATGTTTGAACCTAACTCTTCTTCTATACTTATTTCAACAGGTTCTTCTTCATCCATATTAAGGTTCGAAATTTTCAAGGGTGTTCCACCACGCCAAGACCTCTCGATATATATGGAACATTGTCTTGATAAGGGATAAATGTGATTCCTTGTTCATGTATAATAGAAGTTTGTAAAGATTGTTGTAAAAATCTTAAACCAATTATCATTTCATCATTTATCATAGATAGATCTCTTATTGTTATTTCATCTATTATGTATCTGGTATCATTTATGTATGCTTCAATATTGTAAGCTAATTGATTATGAATTTTTCTAATTCCTGACATATCTGTTGATGTCTCTGCTTTTTCATCATCTATAGTATGTACTAGCTCAGGACATCTTATAAAATATTTGTCGTGAATAATATTTTTCGTACAGCCTGTGTCTACTAAGGCTAGTATTTTGTAAGTTACGTTAGGTTTTAATTTTATTTTAACAGGAATTCTTATCCCTAAAATATCTTTAAATGGTATTTTAATGATATACTTGTGACCAAAACTGGTTATCGCGTCTTTTAATTGTATGATCTTGTCATTTTTATTGTTTCTTAAGGCAATTATGTTCTCTTTTTGTTCAGGTATTGTTATTTCTTTAAATTCAGTATTTTCTTTTTCTTTTTCTTCTTGAGTTTTACTAGTCTCTTGTAATTTATTCTTTGTACTGCTTTCTGGCAGCTCGTATATATTATAATCCTCTCTATCTTGTGAATCTCTTTGTTCATAGTACCATTTGAGGTCTTCTATTTCAGCTTCTAATTTATTTAACCTATTTTCTACCGTCCTTATTCTAGTTGATAATAGTTTTTCCTCTGGTTCTAATTCTATTTCCTTTCTCCAGCTTTGATTACTCCATTTTACACAATCTACACATGCCTGTCTTAAACATAGTCTACATGCCACTCTATTTATCGACTTGGGTAATATTTGCAAAAGCACATTTTATATTATAATCTCCTTTACCTATAACCCGATCGTGCTCACAATCAATTTGATTCATCATTTCTAATTTTATTCCTGCTAATTCATCTATTAGATCTAATTCTTCCTCACTTGATTCATGTTTCGCTTCAATGTTTTCAACTTCAACTGTCTCAACTATAGAATATATCGATTCATCATCTTTTATCTCATCATCACATACTAGTATATTTTCATTTACACTATCAATTATTAAAACTCTTTCTTGTTCTTGAATTTACTAGAGTATCTTTTTGGTCTTTATTTGGGCATGTCACCTTAAATGGTCGAAGTGAATTACATATGAAACACCTACAAGTCTTATCATAGGTCTTTCTAGGATTATATCTCCTAACATTTCTTTTGTGTAAATATGGAGCTTTATTATCTGATCTTCTTAGAAAATATCTTTTCTTTGTTCTATAATTATTCCTTCCTTTATTTTGACTTCTATATAGTTTTCTTGTAGGTTTCTCTTCCCCATATGTTAATGGTATTTGAACTATTTTATTGCAGAAATTATAATCTGAATGCTTCATAGACCTTTGAGCTTGTATATTTGTGCATATTTTTCTTAATTGCTTGAATACGAATGTTATGGCTTGTGATATATTAATGACTGTTCCTCCTACTTCTTTCTTATATTCTTCAAATATTATGCTTCCTAGAGGATCAGGTAACTTATTGAAATATCTTTCAATTATTCCTTTATTATATCCCCGCTAGTTTGTTGTAGCATTATATAGATAATGTTGTGAAAATTCTTTTATTCCTTTCCAATTGGTTAATGTTAATTTTTCTATTTCTCTTAACCTTTCATTACGTAGAGCAAGATGCCCAATTTCTGGATCTTCAGCTATAATGATGGTTGATATTATATTTGCAAAATTATATGGATTACTTCCTGCTCTTTTTAGCATTTCGTAATCATTAGGGTTATTTTCTACCCATTGTTCCCACAAAACTTTTACTGACTCGCCTAAGAATGTTTCTAAATAAGTCAGCATATCTTCTACTTTAGTGCCTATATTATACTGATTTTGTATATATTTTTGGACTATCAAACCTTTCCAAATGCTTATAATATTTGGCCAGTCTATTGGATCATGTGCAGCTAAATTTAATATTGCACCATCACTTTTGCTATTTTGAAATTTTACTGCCTTTTCAAATTGCCTACTTTTAGTACCCATATATCTATATTGGCCAGGTATATAATTATATGGATATTCCTCCTTTTCTGGAGGCCATTGTCCATAATTTCTAGACGGTCTTTCTCTTTCTCCTTCATTTTTTACCGAACTTTCGCCGTATCTTCTTCTTTTTCTTAGATCGGGTTCCATTTCCATACATTCCATAGCATTATCTAGATTTCTTTCGGCATCAGAATCTAGCATATCTAAGTCGTTTGGGGGATATTGATCAACATCTTCTTCTTCATTTTCATAGCTTTCTAAAAACAATCTTTCATTCTCTTCCCATTGCTCTTCTTCGCTTAATGGTTTTGCTACTTCATTAACCTTAGCTGCTTTGGCAACAATTGGTTCTTGTTCTGCTATTTTCTTTTGCTTAGCTTTTTGTACTTCTATATTTTCTATAGCCATTTCTTTGTCCCTTTTTATCTTCATGAGTCGGCTAATTCTCTCTGAAAATATATTTCTTTTCTCTTAATGCGGACCAATCGTGAATCATTGTATTGTTATATTCATCACTTATATGTTCTAATTTTTGTTCGTAGTATTTTATTTCAGTTTCTAGATCGGTCTTTCCATAAATTCGGAAACACTATACCTTTTATTATAGTCACGACTCTCTTTTTACGAAGTTTCTTCATCTATGTCTTCTAAAGCCCTTGTCTTATAATTCATAAATCTTATCTTGGTTTTTCCATTTTTGTTACGATAGCTTATATATTCTTGAGGTAGTTTTATAGCTTTACTTTCAATTAGTTCACCTATATTCCATTCTTCTCCTGCTCTTTCCTCCGATCCTATCTTTAATGGGCTCATAAATCTTATTCCTTTAGACGCATGCTTTCTATGACATCACTCACATTCACTTTGTATCTGGTCCCACTTTTATTGGTTAGTCTTCCTACAAATTCTATCTTGACTAGTAAATTTGTTCCTTAAATTCTTCATATCCCTTTGTCCGAATCCAAAACTCATTTTTCTATAAATTCTTTAAGCGGCATTATCAGTGCGGAGCTATATAGGTTATTAACATATTTTCATTCATATCTCCTTCTAAAAATCCTAATGCGGCTTTATTTACAGTGTCCCATCTCTTGTCTAATAGGGTTATTAGAACCTTTGTTCCTAACTTTTTCCTAGTCATTCCTTTAATTCCAATAATATACATTCCTTGGTGTATATATTTATATCCAGAATATTTTAATGTATGTTCAAACTGCTTAGTTACTATGCTTACCTCTACTGGATGTGTTAAAACACTTAGCTCTACTTCTGGATATTACAGTAAAGTCCTGTTTTATTTTCAAACATACCCATCTGGTATATTTGTTGTGGTTTTATTTTTCTTAGAGTATCTTTCTGATATTTCTCTAAGTCTCTATCAACATTAACAACTTCTTCTAGACTATCAATATCTTCACTTTTTCCTTTTAGCTTATCTATTATAGTTAAAGGCCTGGTATCTTTATTAACTATTTGGAGTACTTTATCTCTTCTAGTGAAGCTTTTAGATATGTCCATTTTTCTGAATTGATTGTCCTGGTGGAAGTAACTATTCCAGATGATGCTAATACTATTTCTTTACTTTCTTCTTGTTTGATTTTATTTAAAATCTGAACCTATAGTTGGAGGATGGTATTATTCTGCCTTATTATTATCTTAGAATCTTCTTTAGGTGATTCGTAGTTTGAGAATCCAATAGGATGTGCTAAATATTTTTCTGTTTCTTTTAGAGCTTGGTTATATTCGGACATATATTATGCAAGTACTAAATTTTTAACTTCTTCTAATGAATCTTTGATTCGAATTAATTCTTTGTCTAGTTCTTTTGTATTATCTAATATACTTTTAACTTCCTTTTTATAACAAATATACAAGTTTCCTCTTCTTTTTTGAACTAAGCATAATACTTCTTAATGCACCAATCGTGAATCATTGTATTGTTATATTCATCACTTATATGTTCTAATTTTTGTTCGTAGTATTTTATTTCAGTTTCTAGATCAGGTCTTTCCATAAATTCGGAAACACTATACCTTTTATTATAGTCACAGCTCTCTTTTTCTGAAGTTTCTTCATCTATGTCTTCTAAAGCCCTTGTCTTATAATTCATAAATCTTATACTGGTTTTTCCATTTTTGTTCTGATAGCTTATATATTCTTGAGGTAGTTTTATAGCTTTACTTTCAATTAGTTCACCTATATTCCATTCTTCTCTCGCTCTTTCCTCCGATCCTATCTTTAATGGGCTCATAAATCTTATTCCTAGACTGCATGCTTTCTATGACATCACTCACATTCACTTTGTATCTGGTCTAAGCGGCATTATCAGTGTCGGAGCTATATAGGTTATTAACATATTTTCATTCATATCTCCTTCTAAAAATCCTAATGCGGCTTTATTTACGTTGTCCCATCTCTTGTCTAATAGGGTTATTAGAACCTTTGTTCCTAACTTTTTCCTAGTCATTCCTTTAATTCCAATAATATACATTCCTTGGTGTATATATTTATATCCGAATATTTTAATGTATGTTCAAACCGCTTAGTTACTATGCTTACCTCTCTTGGATGTGTTAAAACACTTAGCTCTACTTCTGGATCTTAGAGTATCTTTCTGATATTTCTCTAAGTCTCTATCAACATTAACAACTTCTTCTAGACTATCAATATCTTCACTTTTTCCTTTTAGCTTATCTATTATAGTTAAAGGCCTGGTATCTTTATTAACTATTTGGAGTACTTTATCTCTTCTAGTGAAGCTTTTAGATATGTCCATTTTTCTGAATTGATTGTCCTGGTGGAAGTAACTATTCCAGATGATGCTAATACTATTTCTTTACTTTCTTCTTGTTTGATTTTATTTAGTTAATATTACTATTGCATGACTGCTTTCTTGATTTTTATGCCTTGTGGTCTCTTTAAGAAGTCATCGGTAATCATTAACTACTCTCTCTTGATGTCGAAATATGGACATAATGAATCACACCTGTTGTTAAATGTGTTGTTTTAACGGCGACATGTATATTTTTATATGTTTGTTTTTAGCGTGTTGTGATTATGCTGTTGAAGTTGTGATGTGCAATAAAATGTGGTGTCTATTTGTAAATTTTGTTTTATTAATTGTGGTGTTGTGATTGTTTGTTCTGTTGGAAGCAATATGCTGAAACTGGCAACAATGGCTACGCATGCCATATGTGTCGATTTTTTGAACCGACACAGATGATGGCCACCATCTGTGCAGCATAATTTATGCCGATCTAAGAACGGACACAGATGCCGGTTATGAACCGACACAGAAGCGCTTTTGTGCACTAGTGAGTTCGGATTCTTGTATTGGTGGGTGGGTAGGTTAGAAAGATGAGGCTGGAATCACGAGATCCTAGGTACGAGTTCTAGTTCTCCCAATATATTTTTAAACATTTCTAATATTGCCACTACCACACTACTGGAATATCCCAATTTCGCGAGGGCCAAAAAATATACACGAGGGACGAAACAATACCTTCGTAATAAAGTATAAAATAACGAGGGCAATCTATAGCCCTCGTTATAAATAATGTAGTTACTAGGGCCAAATAGAAACCCTCGCAAAAACAAGCAGACGCAGGTTACTCACGAGGGCCTACATCTGGCCCTCGCGAATAACGGCCCAATAATTGCTAATTCGAGAGGGCTCCCAGATGACCCTCGCGAATAGGATGCCTTAGCAACTACTACCGAGGGTCCTATTTAAGCCCTCGTGAATAAAAGGCCTATAATTTGAAAACCAAAAACTTCTGTTAGCCTTAAATCTCCCACATTTTTTGGTCTTAGCTTGTTCTTCCGTAGAAACTTGGTTAACTCCGGTATACCGTGAAGGATTCTCCCCGAATTCGACTCCGACAGATAAATAGTGTGTAACGGGTAATGCGTAATGTGTGTAATTCATAAATAACGTATCATATAATTTGGTGAAATGAATTTTCAAAATATCAACTAGAATGTTTAGTATATCGATAAGCTCGTAGTGTGAGATAAGAAAGAGTTAATATCAGAAAAATTCGTTTTATGTTTTTATTTTTTTCTATTGCCAAAAATGGTACATTAAAGAGTATTAGTAACTCAAACATAATTTAAACTATTATTTGGTATTTTTTAAAATAATTTGAGTGGAGGAGGTTAGGAGAATATATATTAGTAGCGAGGGTTCCACGAAAAACCCTCGTATATAAGTATTATACGCGAGGGCCTTCCAATGAGCCCTCGAACAAATGTGTGCCAGCTTCACTCGCGAGGGCTAGGAGGCCCTCGTGATTAGTGATGTCTCGTGCGCGGTCCAGCCTCGGAAAGAAAGGGCCCACATAGCAGTGAAAATCAGTTATTCACGAGGGCCACCTGGCCCTCGCGAAAAGAAGAGGTGACTATTTATTCACGAGGGTCTGATAGCCCTCGCGATTAGTAGTCGCACGTCCAGTAAGCTGGGGCCCACAGTGAAGTGACTTAATTTTATTCGCTAGGGCCATCCGGCCCTCGCGAATAGGAGGCGGTGGCTATTTATTCACGAGGGCTATCTGGCCCTCGCGATTTAAGGGGTACGGCCAGCCAGATGGGGCCCACACTGCAGTGACTGACGGTTATTCGCTAGGGCCATCTAACCCTCGCGAAAACTGCTGTGATTGGTTTGTTACGAGGGCTGTTTGGCCCTCGCGATTAGCGAGCTTATAGATCTGAACCACTCGGACTTAGCCAAAAAATTGCCCGAGCTGCCCTAGCCCGCCGCCGCCGCTTTCGCCGCCGCCGCCGCCGCGCCACCGCGCCCGTCGTCGCGCCCGCCCGGCGCCACCGCGCCGCTGTCGCGCTTCCGCGCCGCCGCCGCCCACGCGCCCGTCGTCGCTTGCGCGCTTCGCCGCCGCGCTGGCCAGCGCTTCCGCCGCCGCCGCCCCCGCCGCCTTCGCCGCCGGCGCTGCCGCCGCCTCCGCGCCGCTACCGATGCGCCGCCGCCGCCGCCGCCGCCAGCCCTACCGCTCCCATCTCGCCGTCGCCGCCCGCCGCTTTGCCGCCTCCTCCCGTCATTGTCTCACTTTTCGCCGTCGCTGTGAGGAGGTGAGAAAACCCGCACCGCGACGAGCAGTAGAAGGAGCTGCAGAGGAGCCCCGCACCACGACGCCGCACCCCCCGTCCACCGGAAAGGTTTCTTCGCGCGTTTTTTGTGTTTAAATGTTACTTATGAGGGCTGCATGTGAATGCTTTTTCTGTTTGAATGGTTAGTTAGGAGGGCAGTGCTAGGAGTTAAGCACGAGGGCTATGAGTTTAGAGTAGACTATATGCGATTATATTATGTATGTTAACTATGTGTGTTTAGAATTAACGTGTTTAGTGTGCATGTAACCTAGCCGTACGTCACCCGTTCGAACGCGATAAATCGTAATGAAACCGAGCGGTGATTCGTTAGGTTTCATTACGAGGTGTGATTCACGTTCGAAGCGCCCGAAGGACGACCCGTTTAGGCGCCCGGTGGGATGACCCACGAATGACCGTTTGAGTATGATGCGTCGTGTTGGCCGTGGATTTGAGGCGAGATTTGGTTGCATAACCCTGTGGTTCTCCAGTGCATAATATAAGTGTTGGTGTATTAAAAACGATACCCCGACCGTACTTGCACCTGGGGAACTAGAAGGGTTATGCTGCCGAAATTTCTTCTCGAATCCACGGGCGATACGACGCATCGTACTCGAACGGCCATTCGTGGGTGGGTTTAGAAGCCTTCCTAATTAGCCAAGTGTAAAACCCCTGACGCAAGTACGTATATGTATCTACTTGTTCGTGAAGGAATGGAAGAAGAAGAAAGGAGATGGATGTACGATGGGTGGGTGGCGAACGGACGACCCACAAATGCATGGTTTGAGGGGACTCGTCAATTCGTGTCCCGAGCTTTC
The DNA here is from genome assembly GCA_036346415.1 of Raddia guianensis. Taxonomy (NCBI): domain Eukaryota; kingdom Viridiplantae; phylum Streptophyta; class Magnoliopsida; order Poales; family Poaceae; genus Raddia; species Raddia guianensis. The sequence continues at coordinate 23,046,340 of CM070537.1, read as the reverse complement.
CAAGGGCGCAAGGCCCTGTCCGTTGCCCTTGTGCTGAATGTGGTAACTGTCGAAAGAGAACTCGCGACGAAATGGAGATGCATTTAGTGAAGAATGGATTTAAGGTTGGTTACCATCGGTGGGTGTATCATGGGGAGAGTAATCGTGTCGAGTTGAGCCCTCTTGGACCCTCGAAGGTTTTGATGAAATAGACCGGATGGAGGACATGATTGTTGATATTGGCCAAGATTATGGGGGTGATGAACAGGATTCGCAGCCAGGCATGGCTGATTTCTTTAAACTTCTAGACTCAGCGAAACAGCCTTTGCACGATGCAACGTCAGTGACAGTCCTTTCTCATTTGACACGTATGATGGCTGTGAAGTCCAAGTTCAACATGTCCATCGCATGTTTTGATGAGATGTTGGCTAGTTGGTGTGATGCCCTGCCCGAAGGACATAAGATGCCCAGGACCTGGTATGACTGTAGAAGACTACTGTCGGGTTTAGGAATGCCATATGAGAAGATAGATTACTGTGAAAATCTTTGCATGTTGTATTACAAAGATGATGAAGGGAAGGCCTGGTGTGATCATTGTGGAAAGTCGCGATACTTCGAGACCACAGACTCTAATGGCAACAAGTCTCGGTCTAGTGTGGCGAAGAAAGTGTTGCGTTACTTCCCGTTGAAAGACCGCCTCCAACGGTGTTTCATGACAGAAGACACATCCCAGAGCATGAGATGGCACAAGTAGCACAAACGGAAACCTGATGTGTTAGTTCACCCATCAGATGGAGAAGCTTGGAAGCATTTTGATCGGAAACATCCCGATTTTGCAGCGAGAACCATTTAAGCGTCGTCTCGCGATTGCCACGGACGGGTTCACACATTTCAATATGAATGCTCGATCATACTCTTGTTGGCCGATCTTTAGTATCCCTCTCAATCTAAAACCATCTCAACTAATGAAGGACGAATTTATGTTTCTTTCACTCATAGTACCTGGTCCGAAAAGTCCTGGGAGAAATTTGGATCTATTTTTGCGGCCATTAGTTGACGAGTTGAACGAGTTGTGGGAAACAGGAGTTATGACTTATGACAAAGTTACAAACTCTAATTTTCTCATGAGAGCTGCTTATCTGTGGTCAATTCATGACTTTCCTGCATACGGCATGTTCTCTGGCTGGAGCACGCATGGTAAACTCGCTTGTCCGATATGCATGGGTGATACCGTGGCGTTCACGCTCACACACGGTGGAAAGGCAAGCTTCTTTGACTGCCACCGAGATTTTTTGAAGGCAGATCATCCATTCAGAAAGCAGAAATAACCGAACTGACCTTTGAACAAATAATCGAACTGACCTTTGAAGGAAGCAAAAAGCTCTCGGTAGTTCTTTTCCGCTGCGAATGGTTCGATCCTGTTAGAGGTCTACGAACACGACCCGAGCTTGGCTTAGCAGAAGTGAAACATACTTCACGACTTAAAGGATACGATCCTTTCATATTAGCTAACCAAGCCGAGCAAGTGTACTACCTGCCATATCCATGCAAGCATCCAATAAAGGGCAGTCTCAAAAAAGAGGAGGCCGATCTAAAGAATTGGTGGGTTGTATACAAAGTTAGACCACACGGGAGATTACCAGATGGTCCAATTCAAGATCAATTTTTAGAAAACACGTTTGTGATTGATGCTGGAGTGGGCCTCGACAATCTAGTAGCTAGCGTCAACGAAAATGTTGCAACTGTCGACGAAGAAGGCCAAGAAGACCCCGAGGATCCTATCCAAGGCGATGAAAATGCGAACAATAATCTTATCGAGAACATCGACTCACTCGATGTTGATGCGAACTACTGTTAGATGTATGGTACATTATTTACATAACACTATTTAATTTTAAGTTTAACTTGTTTTTTATTATTATTATGAAGATAATCTATTTCATTCTGCAGGATGCCAATCAGAAGGTTCATCACCCAGGACACGGGTGAGGAGGCAAGTCAGGACGAGGCAGGTCAGGCTTCCAGTGGTCACGAGGTAGGTCATGACTCCAGTGGTCATGAGCAGGGTGGCTTTGAGGAGGGCGAGGGGTCTACCCAGCCGACCGCCACTCGGCGCAGAAGGAAGAGAAGAGGGCCCAATAAGATGCCTAGGGCTCCGCAAGATACAAATATGCGTGTCGCAATTGACATCTTAGGGGACGGGTAAGTTCTAATCGATAAAATGTTAACTCCATATATTATTATCCTTGTGAACGGCTAACTCTTCTCGAACTTGTACAAAGAACATGTCTCTGATCGACACACGCCTCAAGACCCAGCCTGCTTCCGTACTTTCAAGGCTGCTCAAACAGCACTATCCTGGGATGGTGGAAGAGGACGGCCGGACCCGTCCAGCAATCACCTGGGATGACTACAAGATTGTGCAAGAAGGTCAGGTGTCGGCTGCCTCAGAGTGTGTCCGTGAATTCTGGGTAAGCCTCTCCATCCTTCGAAATACTTTCATTATTCCGTACGCTAATAATATGTTTTCCATTTGTTTTAAGACACATTTTTGACCTCGTGAGCCCCTCACCCACTCGGACTTCGACAATGTCATTGACATCAAGGCCAAGAGTCTTTTCTGGGATCAGCTGCGACGGACACGTCTCGACGCGACCAAGAATTGGTACAAGTTGAATGACAACTCTTCTTTACAATGTCAGTAATGTTGTTTGACACACATATCAACATACAGGAGAGAGCATGGCGGCGACTCATCGACACCGAGGCTTCAGACAAGTACTTGACCCCGATCGATTACTCGAAGCAAGGCGTCTGAGTGGGTCCAAAACTGTCCGGAAGCTTGGGATGGACTTGGCCATTATTGGAATAGTCCAGAGTTCAAGACCAAGTCTCAGCAATCCAGACTCAACCAAAGCGCAAGGAGTAAATCAAGTACATCGGGAGGTGGTCCCGCCATTTTCGAAAGAAAGAGGTAATGAGTAATTCTTTAATTCATTTTTTATGTTTTTTCTCTATGACCCACAACCACAATGTGATGCAGTCTGAGAGGGCTGGGGAAGACATAGGTGCCTTGGAATCCTACAGGAGGGCAATGACACCGAAGGCACAACGAGAAGCTCCCAATCCAGTCTTGGCACCACACGCGCAAGACAAGATTGTAAGTGCAATCCATATCATTATTACAATGTTTATCACTACTTGACTTGCTAATTTCAGTAATTTTGAATCTGAGGCAGTGCGTGCAAGCGTACAAGGAGACGCCTGGCCAGCGCAGACAAAGTGACCCGTCTGCGGAGAAGGATTTGGATGTGAAGTAATCTACACGCATATGGGGCATAAGTCGCACAGTGCATCTGAGATGGGCTCCACCACATCGGTGACTTTGATCTTTATTTGTTCCATTCCTTTGGTCACCGTGTTACATGACATCTACATACTAACCACACTATTACATTGCAGGTCCGGTGGATTCATGCGCGATGCTAGGTCTCGACGCGCTTGGGGACAGAGCTCACGAGAGGAGATGGCGAGGGAGAGGGAGATGGCGGAGGAGAGGGAAAGGGAGAGAGAGGAGCGACACAGGAAAGAGCTCCATGAGTTGAGGTTAACCATGGAGATGAACCAAAGAGCGGCTCAGGAGCGGTGGGAAAGAGAACAGCAACAAAGGTGGGCTGAATTCATGAGGCTTCATTCAAGGGGCAATTTCGTGCAGGTATTCCCATTTAACCCCTTGCATCAGTTATATCAGATCCTCATTTATTTGCATTAACACTATATTGATCACCAATGTGCAGGGTGGGTCGACGAGCGAGTTGATCAAGGTGGCGGCTCTAGTTACTCACCTAATGGGGGACCGCGGCCCTTTGTTCAGGCCCAAGATGCGGTAAGTGTCGTCACTTCATCAGAGTCTAACCTAAAGTGTCAATTGAAATAGAACTGAAGTTCTTAACGCTTTCAGGGCTCTGCTCCATCAAGTCAGATTCAGGGAGTCGATCACGATGCTCGGCACGAGTGGGCGGATGTTGGGGCTGACGGGTTTCTAAGCCTACTAAGCAGCCCTTCGCTCTTCCCTGCACCAGAGAGTGCTCCTTCGGTTTTCCCTCCACCGGACGGTACTCCTTCCATCTTCCCTAATCCGGACAGCAATCCGTGATAGATGGAGACTAGAAATGATGGTAGCTAGAAATGTTGTGTATGCGGATATATGCTTTGTGCTTTGTGGATGTGTATGTCGATGTGTGGATGTGTATGTCGATGTGTCGAGGATGTGGATGTGTGGATGTCGACGCTTTATGCTTTGTCGATGTGTCGATGTGGATGTGGATGTGTGGATGTCGAGAATGTGTGGATGTCGATGTGTCGAGGATGTGGATGTTGCTTGCTATATATATATGCTGTGTTTGCTGCTGTTTAAATTTGTTTCAAATTCATATATAAAAGCTTTTTTTTTTTTGCTGATTACGCTTATTCGCGAGGGCTAAATGGCCCTCTAAAAAAACAAAAGACCATCTATTCGCTAGGGCCACATAGCCCTCGTAATTAACAGTGAGCAGGTGGCTATTCGCGAGGGCCAAACAGCCCTCGTAATAAGGTGGCTATTCGCGAGGGCCATATGGCCCTCGTGATTAGCTAATAATGGCTATTCGCGAGGTGTGGTGGCCCTTGCGAATAGTAGGCCTAACTCTGCTTTCGCGCCAGGACCGTGGGCCCCACACACTTTTCGCCAGGGCTGGGAGACCCTCGCAATAAAGCTGCAGGCCAGTCAATCGCGAGGGCGCAATAAAACCCTCGCGATTAACTATTCGCGGGGGCCATGCCCTCGTGTTTTGTTGTTATTTGCGGGGGAGCAGTCGCGAGCACCTATTCACGAGGGCCGGCCCTCGTGAATAGTAAATCACGAGGGCTTCTGCCTTTCTCGCGAGGGTTTTTAGCCTCGGTATTGAGGGAGATTCCTGTAGTGCCAGGTTGTGCGGTCTTAGGGGTATCACCACTAATTCCTAATTGGCTACTACCGGTGGCTACTACCGGTTTTATAACCAGTAGTGATACCAACTCATCTAAAACTGGTCCCTATAATTTACACCGACTTGTGTTCTTCATTTATTGTGAAAGACTGGGCTGGCTATCAGAGGGGGTGAATGGGTGCCTCTAATCCATCTACACTCTAAAAGCTTATAGCACTTAAAAACTTCATGCACCCCAAATTGTATTGATAAAATTCGTGTAAGGACGTGGGGACTTTCAAACTATGATCCTTATTGTTAAGAGTCCAAACAAGAAATATCAAAGCTAAAGTGGCTTTAGCAAAGAATAATCAAGACAAAAGGCTAAAACATCTTTTAAGAAAGTAAAATAGGTTCCAACAAAATCTTGTCCTCTAATCAATGGTGTTGTTGTTGCCTTTCCTTCACTTCAAAAATTATGAGAATTTTTATCATGTTAGATACATGAGTCGAGCGGCGTCTAATCAAGGCTTGAACCGACGCCCACAATCCTCCTGCCGCGCATTGGCCCCACTCGCCAGTTGCGATTTATCTTCTACACCATCTTTACGACCCCAAGTTCTAATCTGACCGTCTCGCACAACCTTCTCATCGTCCAGAACTCAAAAACTCCATTTTGCGTTCATTGCCTGTACCCGAAAACAGTCCACCTAGACATATGGCACAACCCGAAACCATTCACTTATCTTCGTCACTTATAAAGTTACTTCATAATCATTTATATTCAAGACACACATGGATTTATAAAAAATTACGTCGAAATCATGCAGCACGGTGCAACCCTACCCAAAGACAAATTAAACCCACTGGACCAGGCCGGTGGCACAAGCTCAAAACCATGCGCAAAACCCAAAAATCTCAAATCCCCCCCCAAACCTTGATTTGAAGCACAATTCTTTGTCAAATACCCATTACACTTGAAACAACCACCACGTAGTCCCCCGTATCGTAACGGAGCTTTCACTTAGTGAGCTTCAGGAGCAGGATGGCCATCACGACGATGCCTCCAGGAAGGGAAACGACACCAAAACATTGCCATCGTTGGCCCTAGAAAGGAGCCAAGGCAAGGCTTTCGCCTGACATATCAACTCTAGAAGCCAAACTGCAAGGGAGCCGAGCCCCAGCCTAGGGGCAAACGACGCTAGCGACCTCCAAGTGGAGCCGAAGGAGACACCGAAGCCACCCACCTCCGGGCCAGCCCGAATAAGCCCCCAGGGTGCCCAACGTGCCAGGAAGGTGCACCGAGCTTTCATCACTAAAGACCTCCACAGCGATGCAGGAACCACCACCAACCCGTGCCACAGTCTCATGAACTGAACAAGCCACCAACGCCATGGGATCGCCTCCCACGAGCAAACCAGAAACACCCATCAGCTGCTAAGGCTACCCAAATCAACGCCTCCCAATAGTGGGAGGGAGGCGAGGGGGCGACGAGGCTGGACACCACCATTCCGACAGGGAAGGGGGCTAGAAGAGGTGACGACGACAAACGGGCGCTCCCCAACCAGACCGTCGAACCACCCCTAGGCGACGAAGGAAGGGATCGGGGGAGGGTCGGGGACACACGGCCTGAGCCACCACTCTCCAGAAGAAGGGAGGGCCAGTGGGGCGGAGGCGGAGCAGCGGTCGCTGGGGGGACAAGGTGACAACCTAGAGGAGACGGACAGGAAGAGGAAGCCCCAAAGCTGGCGACGTGGCAGGGCCAGGTCGACTGGCCCCCGCCACCGCGGATCCCACGGTGGAAAGAGGGGAAGGGTGCCAGCAGTCGGTAGCCACCGATGACGGCGTCGAAAATTCGAAGCGCCGGACCGGGCCGGCGCCTGGGCTGCCGAGCAGCGAAGAAGACGCGCCGGCCCACAGCACCCACAACTGAGAGGTTGAAGAACGCAGAGGAGAAAGAGAATCGGCAGCAGCGCTGCCCACAGCGAGGCGGGCTGCCTCCACCACGGCAACCACGACGGCCCACCGTCGGAACTAGCGCCACATCGTCGGAGAGAGGGGGGACACCGGGAGACTCGAAGGAAGGCGCCACGAGGAAGTGGAGGGGGAAGGGGCCGTCGCCCGCATGGCCACCACCGGATCTGTACGGCCGACCGCCAGAACCGGCGTCCCAGCGCCGGTGCGTCACCGTCGAGGAGAGGAGCATGGAAGGGCCCCAAACGCCGACGAGATGGGGAGAGGAAGAGGGCACCGCCTGCGCCACCGCGATGGGGAGAGTAGGGAACCGCCGGTCCGTTCCAGAGGCGCCACGCCGCCGTCGTGGCGAGCGGAGGACAGAGGTCAGCCACCACCGCAGAACCCGGCGTTGCCGCCGCGCCGGGTAGAGGAGGAGGCGGCACGCTGTAGGCCAGGCCGAGGAGGGGGCACCAGGGCATGCCGGCCACCAGATCCTGCCGTGCCCCGCCAAATCCGGCCAACCGCCGCCGGCCGTTGCTGTGAACCACCTGAGTACGGGCTGCCGCCGCCACCGCAAGCACTGGTTGCCGCCGTGGACACAGGAGGCACCAGATTTGAGCAGCAGCCCGGGCCACCGTCGACGCTGCACTCCCTCTGCCGTCGCCGGCGCTACACGCGCGCCGCCGCCGTCAAGGTGCTGCCCGCCAGCAGCGTTGAAAGGGGAGAGAAGGGGGTGGCCACCTCGCGACTCCAAGCCATAGGAGGGGGTGCCGGCGGCCGAGGCACCACGGACGCCCGCCGACGGCGGCGGGGCAGGCCGGTGCTGCAGCCACCGCCACCGGAGGCATGGCTAGCGTTTGCGGGGACTCAGCTCGAGGGCGCTCTTGCGCTCCTTAGTCTATTAGTAAAAAATTACGTCGAAATCATGCAGCACGGTGCAACCCTACCCAAAGACAAATTAAACCCACTGGACCGAGACCGATGGCATGAGCTCAAAACCATTCAATGCACAAAACCCAAAAATCTCAATTCCCCGCCAAAACCTTGATTTGAAGCACAAATCTTTGCCAAATACCCATTACACTCGAAACGACCACCACGTGGTCCCACGCATCGTAACAAGAGATTTATTAGCTGAAGAAATCACATGCTACCGCTGGACAGATCGACTTGAGTTGAATGAACCCACTTGCGACGGATCTGTATCGATCGATCTTGGGTTAGCACCCGGGGTTCTGGTATTTCCCTCCGCAGTGCGACGGCGTGTAGCGCTCCCCCGGCTTGGCGCAGGTCTGGATGCACACCATCCGGTCTGCATTCGACCCATCCGTGTTGAGACGACGATCAGCCGACAGGATGATTCTCCGCGCCAGGTCCAGACCCGCCGGGAGCAGCTCCGTCTCCACGGTGTCCTCCAGCCTCCGCCACGCCGCCGTCTCGCCGCCGCCGCCGCCGCCGTCAAATGCTGCTCCGGTGGCGAGGAGGAGGAGGAGAAGGAAGAGCCACGCCACTGTCGCGTTGCTCTTGGCCACCGACATGGCCGGCCGGCCGACAACGGTGGAAGGGCGGCTGGCCTGAGCGGCTGGCTGGTGTACGCGCTCAGACGGTGGATCGATTTGGCTGGACGCGGCCGCGCCGTGCCGCTCTATATGCATGGGCGCCTCCCAGGTCCTACCACTACCGATTGGCGCCACTTACTAACCTTGCTGGCTACCGAACTGGTCCAAGCGTACCGTACTATTCCCTCCAGTTTGATAATTCCTGTCGTTTTAGACATGATCTCACATACCAAGAAAGTATTAAATATCTCGTAGTACTCCATATGGTCAAATAAATGCTTGTAGCTTAGTGGTTGCTCCCACTTTTCCATGAGTTAAATGTCTAGGTTCGAATTTTGATGCTACACTTTATTTACATGCATACCCAACAAATGGTTCTAGGGCCACGTAAAGTTTTGTTTGCAATCAATGTATCCTAGAACGACAGTAATTTTCCAACTAAACACAAAACGCCCAAATGATGCGAATTATCAAACCTGGAGAATGTACGTGAGTGTGTGGTGCAAAGACCGTCTTGAGAAGCTTAGTGGCTATGGCTCGAATGTCACTGCGACCTACTCCCTCGGGCCATAAAAACAAGTTGTCGTTGACTTTTTGATCATGCCTTTAATCATTCATCTTATTAAAAAAAAACTATATAAGTTAACAATGACTTATTTTTACGACCGGAGTGAGTACATTGCTACACACATGCGTGCATGCAGGTAACTTGCCTTGCCATGGGGACTATAGCTAGACTGCCTTCTAGCTAAGCTAGCATGTCTATTCATTAGTATGCATGTTGGCCTCGAGCCTTCGACCATTGGGAGAGCACCACGGCTACAAAACAGCATATCAGTATCAATTGAAAATGGTCTTCAGTATCGGTTTTTAAAACTGATCATACACACTATCTACATCAGTACCGGTTCACCGACCCGGTAGTGATATAGTGCCGATATTGGTTGAAGACCATGACTCCTCAGTGTGTCTAATTAAGGATCTTATCAAAACCATTGGTGTGTACATTCGATTCCGATGAGTTGTGTCATATATACCGCTAGTTATAATCACATGCACACACACATATATAATCACAAAAAAACTTGCTTAGGTCAAATTTTTAATGAAAATATATGCATCCCTGCTACTATTTAAAAAAGTCTTTAATTAGTGTGATGAGGGATGGTCTCACCTCATATTTTGCGTTTTGCTCTGTCAGTTTTTTTATTTTGTGCCGGTTCCCGTATTAAGTGATGTGCTCACCACACTTTATTTTTGTTTCGCCCCATTGATTGCCCCAAATTTCAAATACTTTGATCCTTTAGTTTCTTTAGTTCTTGCAAATCAGCATATGCCTCTATATTTTTACATTAATTTTGCCACCATCAAATTTTTTGGTTCTCTTTTTTGTATAATAGCACGAGCACTTGACTAGAGTTAAAGATCAAAGTTATACCTCGTGCTAAGAAACAAAATATATTAATAATGTAATAGTTTATTCTAACAAAAGCCAGGAGAGATGCCTTCAATTAATTAAGAGGAGTGAATTACAAATTACAATAGGAGAGACAGTGAAGGGGAACTAGAAGACTAGGCTATATCAAAAGAAACAAGACAAAACTAAAAAAAAATTAATATTAGCACCGGCGGACACCCAAGAGTGAAAGTCATACCTAATACGGTTAAGTAAAATTATTTAAAAGTTTTTCTCCTTATCGGTTGTGCTGCTAGTTGTGGGGTAGAGACTAGGGAGCAAGTGCCACCGCTAGCCCGTGTTATTGTCTCGTGACGTCGCTGGTGGTGGATAACCCCTAGGGTTTGTCTTGGAGGGACACTAGAATAGTGGAGACACCTGGATGGGTGGAGATGTTGTAACACCCCAATTTTGCTTAAGCCATAAACTAAACCAAAGCATCCAATTCATAAATCAAATTTGAATTTGAAAACGATAATGGTCGATCTCTCTCTCTCTCCCGCTCACTCCTGCGTGGCATGGGATGCCTATGGCTGACCGGCCCGCCGCCATGCCACCCACTGCTCCTCCGCCTTTGCCCGATGGGTCGCCGCCTCCCTCGCATCAATGCCCTACCAAGACAACACCAGCCACGCCACGGTTGCAGTAGTCAAAAGGCTAATCCTAGCTAGCCTATCATGCCATGATCGCACCGCTCGGCGTGCTCATGCGTTGTCCATCGTCCCAAGCCCCACTCTGGCATGTATCATGACCGTCCCTAGCTCTCATTTGTCCCTTAGAGCATCCCCAGTAGGGGATGCAAATGACCCTGCATCAGCTGAGATGCTGCCCGTTCTGCCCACGCCCGCACTATGCCCAGCTAAATTCAAATTTTTTCTCCCGCCTAGGATGATGCCGGCTCATTTGCATCCCCTGCTGAGGATGCTTTTAACGCAGAGCCGAGATCCCCTATCCATCGTTTCCCCCTTTTCCACCCATTCCACCTCTTCAGCGAACCGGCTTCCATGGCAACGCCAAATTGGTCAGTAATCGAACCCTCCGGCCACGCCAAGACTCCCTCTTTCTCTCCCTCCAAATTACTCGTATTCCTATGCCCTGTAGAGCTTCGTTGACCATCTCCCCCGCCACCCACCGATATTTACCCCCTTTTGCTTCATCGTCGCCTCGGTAAGTAATTCTTCAATTCTTATGCCTCAAGCTTCCCCAGATATCCCTAACGCCATCGTGGAAAGAATTTTGGCCAGGAAGTTGCGGTGGCCATGGGCGTCGTCTCCCCTGTTTGGTCGTCGCCTTCCTCTCGATCAACAGTGACCTCCACTCAGCCTTGATCTTCTTCCCATGCCTCGCGTTAGGTCGTAATTGCGTATCAACCGCCGTGCACTTGCGGGCATGCTGCTGCCTGTTGGGTACCATCACGCGGTCGTGCCGGTGGTGCCGTTGGATGCGGGATGGCATGGTAGTTCGAGCTTCGCGTGGCCATCGAGCCGGCGTGGCTACTAGCACTACCGCACCGTGCTCCGGCGAGCTCCCACCGTAGCATCAAGAGGAAGAAGGAGACTAGGGCGCCGTGAGAGAAAGGGCTGACAGGCGGGGCCGAGGGGATTAGGAAATGTAGTTAGCTAGTGTGATGAGTAGCTGACAGATAGGTCCAGCATGATTAGGACTAAACAAGTCGGGTAAATCAGTCTATGGCATGTGTGCCTTGCAATCGCAAGACAGCACGCAGATTAAATGGGTTAATGATGATAAGAGGCTGACGGGTGGGTCCTGTCCCACCTCTCATTAAGTGGAAACATACTAAAGAAGGGTGCTTTTAGGCTTTAGGTGGCGTAAACCAAAAATGCATATTTGTTCCATGACGGGCATGCTCAGTTGGCATATGGGTCGCCCAATAATAGTGTTGATATCAAATAGAAGATCCAGCCCGTTCACGTATTAAAAACCGGTTTTAGAATAAATATACAACAGAATATAGGTGTGAATTAATAAAAATAGACAATCTAGTTCAAAAATTATGAAAAGTTTTCTAGCAAGTATGTAAAAATGCCTAGATTCAAGGGAAATATAATGTAATATTTTTCACCGTATTAATTAATTAATTAAATTCATAAACATTTTATAACTATGGATTAAATCCTATAAATACCCTAACATGCAAGTTAGACACAATTATTTAAAATAAAAGAGACCTTATTTAGGATATTCCACAATATATATATTTTTTTGTTTTACTACATATAGATCATGCATCGCACACATCCTCGATAATCCATGAAAGGGGTTCTAGTATAGGGATTCTCGGATAACAAGACTAAACCCAAGTCCATGTTTCAAGTAGACGTAGTTGTACTCATGCATCATATTTACCTGGGAAAATTCGATATATGCCATTATAAAATGGTCGGATCTGAGATATGCCATTACTTAACCGGAAACCTGCCACATGCCATTACAAAGCGTCCTTTTTTCCAAAATATGTCATTATGGCATTTTTAAACCCTAATCTTGTCCTAATCCTTCTCTTTCCTCCCTAATCCCCTTAATCCTTCTTCCCTCTCTCCCTTTCCTTTTCCCTGGCACGGCCGCTGCCCCCTACTCGGTCGCCACCCCCTTCCCCTTGGCTTCCCCACCGCCAGCCACCTCTCCTCCTTCCCGCGCTGTAGCCGTCCCCTTCCTCCCTAGCTTCCCCATCGCCGACCACCTCGTCCTCGCGCTACCACCCCCTGCGCCGCCTCCTCCCCGCATTGCTGCCTTCTCCTCATGCCACCTCCCCCGCGCTGCCTCCTCCTCTCTGTGCCGCCTCCTCCTCTTGCAGCCTCCTCCCTGCACCACCGCCTCATCCCCGCACGACGACGCTGGCTTCATGCGTGGGTCGCTGAACTCAAGGGAAGCCGATGGGTGAGGGCGGCATAGGGCGCCGGGAGAGAGGCGGCAGGAGAACCTAAGGAAAGAAAGGGAGAGAGGGCAAAAAGATTAGGGATGAAGAAGAAGGATTAGGGAGGTATTAGGGAGGAAGGAGAAGGATTAGGGCAAGATTAGGGGTTAAAAACGCCATAGTGGCATATTTTGGAGAAAGGACACTTTGTAATGGAATGTAGCAGGTTTCCGGTTAAGTAATGACATATTTTAGATTCGGCCACTTTATAATGGCATGTATCGAATTTTCCCTATTTACTTGCATTTGGCTGTTCATTTGGTGTAATCTTGCGAATAGACATAAATGACCCATAGGCAAGTTCGGAGACGCCGAGGTGGACTACCACTCACCTGGTCAAGGCAAGTTAACATTCTTTAGTTCATTTCTAAACCCAGTTTTATAAACTATGCTGATTGTTATGAAATTGCATGATATATGAAATCTGTCCACTTGTTATTTATGTTATAAACATGCATATTCATTGTTACCATTGATTATCCAATTTGATTTCCTTTATTATCATATCCTTTGATTAGCCTAAGTTTAACTTTGTTACAACATTAACCCTGCTTAATGGGTAAAACTTGCTTAGACTTCCTGTAAGCTTTAGGCAGAAATGCCATGGAACGGTGAACCAATATTCATCAGTCATTTATTCATTCATTTAAATCGGTAACATATGGTAGTTGGAATTGGTAGCTGAGAGTGGATTGGTGGCATATAGGTGCTTTGATCTGTGATGGTGTGTTTAGCCTGGGATGGCCGATTGGTAGGGAATGGTTATGGTTTGATGCGATGGAGGATTTGGTCTATAGTGATGATTGTATTGGTTATTAGAGTTGCCCTGATGAGTGAAATTGCGGACCAGGTACGTCTTGAGTGCTCTATGGAACTTTTATTAAGAGGAATTGTTAATCAGGGCAGGAAGGACCATTGTGCTGGGTAGAGCGAGGGCTTGCCTAGGAGGAGCATGGAGTAACACGCGTAGCTATGACATTGCCATCAACACGTGTGGCCATTGCACAATAGTACAAGTTTGGTGCACCAGCGGTGTAGGCTCTATGGAGGCACCTTGACCCACTCTTGAGTGACTAGTTTGTTTCATCATTGTTGTAACTTGGCCACACAATTTGGGACTATAAGACTAGGTTGGGTCATCAACCCTTCTATTTCAAAACCAGGTACTTCATGGTACACGTGGCCGTGAGATTAGCTTTGGTCAGGGACCCTCCTAGATCAAGACCAAGTACTTCATGACACAATGGGGCCATGAGACTAGATTAGCAGGCAACCCTCCTAGGTCAAGATTGGGTACCTCATGACATGTGTGGTATACAACTGGATTGTCAATCCTAGATAAGATGACGATACTGGAAGAAAAGTGTTTGGTTATGACTAGACACGTTTAAAGGCATAGTGGGTTATGCTAGGTTGGTTCGTATTGGTTTACTCATGGTTGGTTGGGTTATGGTTGCTGATTAGGTGATATGGTTGTTAAAGATGGTTGTTTATATATTTTTGACTTTATGGTTTGTTAAAAAAATAATCAACAAGTAAATTTGCTAGATAGGGTGGTTTAGAATATCTTTAAAATTGGCTTTACACAAATAAAAAGAACCTCCCTCCTTCTCTTAAAGTATTTATCACTAAATGCATTAGGAGGGGTGTAACCTATTTGGTTTTTTGATGATACCGACCTCGTATACTTGTACTCTTTTAGATGGAGCTCATGATGTGATCCCTTTGAGTGTCACAAGGAACATGATTCGAGCTACAACGGCCACAACAAGATTTAGGAGGTCGCTCCAGTCATTTGCGGAGATGCATATGCATTGGAGATACTTTTGATTATCCTTATGTTCCGTTGTACTTCATTAACTCTGATGATCCTATTGTATATGGTATATGGCTGGTCGGCCGTACTATTAATGAGACTATGAGATGAAACTATGTATGTTATGCAGTATTTAGGTTGGCATTATCTTCGAATGTATGTAATGATATCTGGCTATGTATTAAAGGCACGAATATAATGATATAGGGACTAATGCAATGGCGGACCTAGGAATTTTGGGCAGCCTAGGCAAGATTGTCAAGCGCTAATAACCATGGACAATCATAGGTTGGGCTTCATTATTTGACCGTCGGTGGAGGAGCAGCCCAGGCAGGCGCCTGTGCTGCCTGGGTGCTGCGTCTGCCCCTGAACTAATGCATGTAAAACAGCGTCTCTCAGATAAGTATAAAATGAGGGCAGACACTTTTTTGAAAGAGGGGCATGAGAACTGTCGTCCTATTTCATTAAGGAGAAAATAAACAAAAAAATCATGCAAGCATGGGATACAACCACAACAAGACCCATCGCAACCCCGGCAAAGTTGTACACCACCGCCAACGCAGGGATGTAACACACACCTACAAGGGAGAATGCAGCGCAATCGCTCCCACCTGAGAGAGAAAGAGAGAGGGAGGAGGGGAAACGACGGCCACAACCGGCCACACATGACACCACCAAGCAAAGACGAACAACTAACAAAGAAGGACGAGCCACAGACCACCCAAAGAGCCACTACGACGCCTTCAACAAGGTAACGATGAAAGGAACAGCCGTCACCGTAGACTGCACAAAGCTTTCGCCCAACAGGGGAACAACACCGCGATGCCTCAAGAAGGGAATGACGCTAAAAGTGCGACCACCGTCGGCCCAAAAAGTGCTCGGCAGGGCTTTCGCCCGTTGCACCCATCCTGCTTCCACACCGGGGATCTACTGTCCACATGAAAAGCAAGCCGAAGCGCTGACACCGTTGAAGCTCTGGCTAGAGGACAGCCGGTCCTCGAAACCCAGCAAGGAAAACGTTGCCACCACCATCATATGCCTCACAGGGAAGGGGAGGGAGGTTGGCGACGAACGGGACCTCACCAAGCAAGAAAACACCAAGCCCCGAGGCCCGGCAAGAAAGACGCCGCCACCGCCATCATGCACCACGAAAAGAAGGGAGGGCAGCACAGCGGTGGATGGGACCTCAACAAGGAGAGGGGCACGATGGCTGTGCCTAGGCTGAGAGCCAACCGGGCGCCGTGCAAAGCCGAAGGAGGGGTGCTTGTCGTGCCGCAACAAGTAACGTCGCTAGACCCAAAGGAACTGAACTCTGCACTGCCACGACACCCCGGCTGTCGATGCACTGCCACTGCAGGACGCCACCAAAACTGAATAACCAAGTGTCGAATTTGCGCCACCAAACGCCAGAACAGCCACCAAGGCGCTGCCCGGCCACTGATGCACTGCCCCAAGAAGACAATGCCAGAACTGACGGCCACGGAACCAGAAACGATGACAACCCGCCACGACAGCCACCAGGATGTCAAGACACACCCTGGAGCATGTAATCTCCGGCCACTCCAGCGGTAGGGCCACATCAGATTTGGGCCACCTGCCGACGAATCCGGCCAATACGGGCCATGGAAGAGGAGAGAAGCCGGCCAGGCATCGCTGGCCTGGCCCACGAGAGAAAGAGAACCGAGGGCGCCATGGGTTCCCGCTGGAGAAAAAATGGGCCCAGCTGTCACCAGGTCTGGAGAAGCAGGGCGTGAGCAAGGGCGTCGCCGGCCCCCACCGGGAGCAGGCCGCACCATCGCCGACCATTGGAGGAGACGCCGGGGGGCGCCATATCTGCAAACAGGGAGAAGATGACTGGAGTGAGGAGTCACCATCGACGGAGGGAGGCGGCACGGCCGGGCACCATCGGCCCAGCCTGTGCCGAGGTAGGAGGGGGAGGTGACGGGCGCCGTCGACCACCCTTTGCCATGTCGCCGTAGGAGGAGCTGAGGTGGGGTGGCTACGCCGGCTAGGGAGGAGGAGAAGGCGGTCGCTGCGCCGGCTCGGGAGGAGGAGAAGGCGGCCACCGCGTCGATCCAGGAGGGAGGGGGCACTGTGTCGCCGCGAGAGGTAGGCGCGGCCGAGGTGGGGAAGAGGCGCCACCGGATCCGGTGGGGGAGCATCGGGTGCCGCCGGATCTGACCGGCAAACACCGGACGCCGCCGGGCGCGCCGCCTGCGCCGGCCGAAGAGGATGGAGAAGGGGAAGAAGAAGAAGGGGGAGGGGGCGCCGCTTTGCTTCTCCGCCCCAGCGGAGTCAACGCCGGCGGCGGTGAGACTAGTCGGCCGCGCCGCCGCCGGCGGAGCTAGGGTTTGGATGGGGGGAGCTCATCTCTCTTTTTTATTTTGAGAAAACACAGAGTTGTATTTTAAGACAGCTGGTAAAAGACACCAGCATCCAAGTTACACAGACTTGCTGGGAAATCATCACGCCAAACCAGATTGCAATCTGGTTGTGCAGAGGCTCCCAACTTAGCAAGTTCATGGGCTACAGAATTACAAGTTCTATTACAGAGCGTAACTTTTGCACAATTAAAAAGAGAAAGCTGCCTTTTAATTTCTCTAATTATGACAGAAGCTTCACTTCTTGGAAGATCATCTTGTTGCACTGATAAAGCCAGGTTCAAAGAATCCACCTCCATCACAATATTGCCACAGCCAAGCTCATGAGCAAAATTTAGAGCTTGAAGACAGGCAACAGCTTCAGCTTGCTCTGCATTTAAGCAATCTTCAATTTTTCCTGCTGCCATGCATCTAAAGTCTCCTTGATCATCTCTAGCCACAAAACCCCAACTCCCAGTGCACTGGTTTGGCAAGAAAGAACCATCAGAGTTAAATTTAATAAACCCAGCATCAGGTGGTTTCCAACTTGAAAGGATAGGAGAATTGCTACTGCTATTTCCAGAGATTGAAGAATTCTTTAAAAACCTCCACTCATCCACCATTTCAGTGATTTTATTTACAATACCCAAGGTAGTATTACATTTCTCACCATGAATGACTTTGTTTCTGTTATTCCACCAAAGCCATAGAAGAGCAAAGCATATATCCGGAAAAAATGGAAAGGGAGCGGGGTGCTGGATAGGAAATCCGAAGAGACATAGAGGGAAGGAGACGTAAAACCGGCGGTGGCAGAGGCCAGGGATAGATAGTGAGGAGGCTGGCAGTAAGCAGTAAGCCACGGTGGCGAGAGAGAGAGAGAGAGAGAGGGAGTGAGCACTCTACCTAAGCTCAAGGAGCTCCTGACATAAGCAACTGATTGGGAGTAGCTCGCAAAAATTACAAGGATTGCACTGACGTCATGCTTAAATCACCATGACTCAGTTTGTTCCCTTAACCAACAAGCTGCATAATAACCAACTAAATGGAACCAATCATGACTGTATACGACAATTGCAGTGCCACGTCATGCACTTTCGCGATCATCGAGTTCATGGTGAGGCCAATAAGCCATGCACACCATGATGGCATAAAAATCGTACAGGGCAAGAGTAGAACATTGCACTGCACTTGACATGGCAGAAGCAATGGCATCTCGAGATTAGCATTGGGTATGATTAACAATCTGACAGAAAGTCTGAAGACCGAATTTAAAGGATATGTGCCCCGAACATGACATAACAGCTCTCTGATCTTTATTAACCTCATAATATATTGCAGCAACCATGGATTGAGAACTATTATTAGTATTTGTTCAACTTGATTACATATTTTGTTCTTCCTCTAGCAGTGTATCTCGTGTGTGGACAATACCTTTTTTTCTTGTCATTATGATGAACTATTTATTAAACATGTGGCTATATACATCTCATGATGTAGAGGCCAGAGTCATCTTCCATTATCTAAAAAAGCATGTAATGGAGACCGTCGGTGAAGCTTGCTGAATTTCAAACCGCATGTGTAATATGACTTTCAAAAGAAAAACTGACAGCAACATCAACATTCAGTTCCTCAATAAATACAGAATAGCAATTATAAACTTAACTTTCAAGAGCTCAAAACATTTATACCAAACAAAACTCGTCTGCAAAGAACATTTATATATGCCCTCTCTGATTGACCAGTTCAGTCTGATTGGTACGACACATTATTCTGTGCCCATTTGTCGGATTTCTGAGTTTAATTTACCTTACAAGCCACAATACTCCCTTTCAGCATGCTCTCTACCTTGTGGCAGGACGAACCCAGACCCTGCTAACATCTGCTCCCTGAGGTTCTTGATTGCCTGGTACCTCTCCTCGTCATGGTCAAAGTTTAGCATTACATCGCTACATCCTTCCACCCAGTCTCCTTCCAATGCTCCATCTATTTCCTGAAACGTTTGGAAGCCCCAAGAATTAGAAGCATCCATCCCTCGCTCTGAATGTGATCCATCATGCCTTGATGAAGTTCTCTGCTTGCCCTTTGACGACGGAGTATAACTCCAGGCGTAGCTCTTACTGTGGGCGTCAACATTCAGTTCAATAGAGTGCATGTCGCTTCCTTCCGAGTCACAGCTCTCGCTACCATCACTGCATTCTCGGCCAGTAGTGTCAGCAATTGCACCAGATGCAGGACCTCCATTTTCAGATGCGTGAGAAGATTGCATCTGATCAGTCGTTGGTTCCTGCTCTTTCTTACTATCCAGATAAGCTTGAAGCTCGTCGCGCAGCTGATTAACGGCTGCATTTTTCTCCTCAAACTGAAGCCGTGCTTCCAACAGCTTCATCTGAACCCTTTGTTCACGCCACTCATCCGCAAGCTGAAGCATCTCCCGCTCTTTCTGAAGCTCTTCTTGAGCCTTCTCGGTTTCCCTCTTCAGTGCCTGGACTTCAGCCTTGTCATCGCCAATGCCTCTGATGAGCTCGCTGCAAATCTTCTCCACTTTTCCTTTAGACTTCCTCTCCTTTTCAAGTTCTTTTGTCGCTGCATGTAATGAGGCCTCGGTGGTAGCTAATTCCATCCCAAGCTTCTTGTTGATCCTCTCTGCTCTTTTCCTGGACATCCTCTCATTGTCCAACTCTGAAACTAGATGATGGAGAGCATTTGTAACTTTCTCCTGTTGTTTGCACTTCCAACACTCCATTTCCTCCAAAAGTTGTTTCCTTAAGCCCTCACGCTTGCTACCCTCTGATTTCTGTTCCTTTATAAGCCTTCGCACATGAGCACGAGCCAGATCGATCTCAGAACGTAGTGCGGAAATTAGTGAAGCAGATGATGGATTTAGTTCTCCAGGTCCCCAGATGTGTGCCAGTACTTTGACAAGTTCTTTCGATGCAATCAAACTGTTATACAGATCCTGCAGGTGGATTGCCTTCTCTTCAGGACATCTTGAAACATTGTCTTGAGACAATGTGCCTATCTGAAATAGATAGACTGAGTTTAGTGAGGTCAAGTGCTAATTCTTGGGAAAGAAAGGTTATCATATGAAATGACTAGATTGAGCAGAGCTTTGCTACCAAACCCAATATTATTGACAACAGTTTTCACAGAGTTTAGCCAGCTGCACATGATCATTCAAAATATTGGCAGACATTTTATGTCTAGAACTTATTTGTTAGATAGGACCTACAAAAAGGTATGTTGAAGCTCTTGATCTTTTGTTAATCGTTTAAGCCTCAAATTTCATGGCAGACAAGCAGAGTGAAATTGGGCAGTGCGTAAAACAAGCAGACCGTATTATGCCATTCTAAGTAGTAATTCAAATATGATAATGATTCTGATTGCCCTTTCAAAAGGTAAAAGCAGCAAGATCTATATTATTACTGAGACACATGCATGCAACATAAACAAAGAGCTCCAAGGCTGTCGTAGCCCTCAACTCCAATTGTTTTTCAACTGAAAATTAGTTTCAACAAACATGACAAATGACAACCGTCCAGTTTGCCCTCTCAAAGTTTCAAGATTAATCTACTTTTAATCTATATGTCGATGCCACACATACCTAAAAGGCAGTCCCTAACAGCCTAGACATGAGGAACGTACTATTAAGCCATTTTGGCTGCTGAATATATAAATCAAACAGGTATAAGCGTAGCACATAGCCTGTTGCAAAAGTGGACAAGGTGCATGTGCACATCAAAATGCTTCCTTGGAGATGAGATGCATCTCACATTTGCTTCTGCTTTTAATTTTTATAAAACCAGCTCATACTCAAAGGTGTACAACGTTGAATGAGGCGTCAAAAGTTTGTGCCTTTCTTAAATGAGTCCGTCCTTTTACATGCAACTTGCTAGGTATATTTTAATATCATCAGTAACTATGGAACTCAGAAAGACATGCACTGGATATTTAGATTAACACTGATATGCATCCTCATGTGTTTGCATGTCTATGGAAACCAACTTCCCTTAAAGGTGTATTAAACAGGTGCCTAGAGTTTTCACCTTTCTGAAGTGAGAGATTCCTGCAACTGGCTACTAGCTAGGTTTTATTTAGAATCGTCGGTAGCTCAGCAGCTGAAAGCCTATTCAGACTGTCGATTATTCATACTTCTTTTTTGTTGCGGATGTACATTTGCAGCTAGTTACTTCAATACTAAAACTACATAGCTTTGGAATTCAGATAATTTGTCCTTTATGTACTATTCAACCTAAAGCAACAAATGCACATCATAATGCAGAGCAATGCATACACATTTTCATCAATTTGGTAGCAACTATTTGATGCATGCAAGGTTTACGTCAACAAACTGTCGGTAGAAAAGACGCTTATCACGATTTTACGCTAGCACTACAGCAGAGACCAGGCTTGTGGATTTGTCGGATGGAGAACATTGGTTCTAATGTAAATCAACAAAATACGCATAACACAAACATTTGTTCTAATGGTACAACTACAGCTATGGACAATCTGATCTAGAGAAATTTCTGATGTTACCTCCATTGCACTGCCGATGCTCATCATGTCTGCTGAAAACCATTGTTCATGGCCGTTGTGCCAGCTTCCTTTCCCGTCTGCCTCCAAAATCTTGCTCCTGTTTCTTGACTTCTTGGACACCTGCATCACCAGTTTGGTCACCCAAAAATGCCAAAATCTCCCAACCCAAACCATCAATTTGGACATAAGAAGCATCGGGCAACCATCACTCACCTCCGTTGAGGCTCGGCTCCAGGGAACCAAGCTCCGGCGCGCCACCGCATCCTTCACCACCACCTCCTCCCCGAACAGCTTGTCCCTGTCCATCTCCCAGAACGCGGCGACGAGCCTCCTCGCCGACGCCGACGGGCGCATCGCGCCGGCAAGGTGGCCGCCGCGGCAATGCCGGCTCTGGGGCGACTCCCACATGGCCGCCCCGCCCGTGCAAGTCGCCGGCGACATTCCTCCACCGCCGCCGCCGCCGCCTCCCCCACCCCTCCGCCGGCGCAGCAGCACCGCCGGCCTCCTGTACCGCAGCCTCCTCGCCGTGTTCGACGCGCCGGAGGACGACGGCGCGCACCGCTTGCGGATCCTGGCCAGCCTCACCGCCGCCGCCTCGTGGACGGCGCCCTCCTCCACGCCGCACCCCGGCATTGCGATCTTGGAAGACCCCTGCTCGCCTCCTCTGCTTCCACGAGGAAAGCAATGGCACTGGTCAGTGAAGGCTCATGCCGGGACCGTCACATCAAGCCGATCGAAGAAGAAAGCGCAAAAGCGAAGAAGAGAAAAAAGAAAAAGAAAAAAGATAAGATAAAAAGAAGACGAGGAGATGGATGGATGCAGCTTTAAAGGAAGGAATAAGAAGCAGGGCCTGGTGAAAGGGGATGTGACCAAGAAGATTCGAATTTGGGGATTTTGATCCTATCTCCTACTACCTTTCTTCCTTTCTTATCTCTCTCCCCCTCTCTCTGCTTTGAATCGGGGCCCCGAGAAACCCACCAAAACAAAGATAGATTTCACGAAATGCAGTGGGGAAATGACGAACTACCACCACCCCGAGGAAATCGGCCAACTGGAAAGAAAAGAGGAGGCTTTCGCAGAAACCGAGGAACACACAGTTCCAACATCCAAGGGCGCAAGAACCAAGAAATGGGCGTACATGCGGCGCAAAGAACGGCACACACACGCCGAGTCACTGGACAAGAACCTCGAAATCGCATAGCAAAGAAAAATAGCAGGATGACGAGCCAAAGAACAATAATGTCGAGAGGCGCGGTACCCATTGGTAAGAGCAGGGAGGCCTGAAGAAGCAGCAGCAGAGCAGGGCACTAGATCATCTGGAGCCTGCAGGCTGCCGCCATGATTCGGAGCTTCTGCACACGGGCGGGGGAAGGAGACAAGGATGATGAGGAGCAGGTGTGCGTGCGTGCGTGCGTGTGTCAGCGCGTGCGTGCCGTTTGATGCATCTCGGGCGGCTCGGATCAGGCAACTGCCTAAGTTGCAGTCTCTGTAACGACTGCACCTGATGCGAGTCCCTAGTAGCACCGTATGGGCTCGTCAGCGTGTGTGCAGTGCGTCGTTTGCCTCGGCAGCGTGAGTGAGCTGTCTGCGAGGTGGCGGAGCTGCGTATCGTTAGAGGTTGGAGACTTGGAGCTCGCCATGCGCTAGCAACCTGAGCCGAGGAGGTGTGAGGACGCTCGGGATGCATGTAATAAGGACGGCATGCCGGCATGGGTGATGGCCTGACGGCGCGAGGTGGTGGGGCGCGCGCGGGGTGTGTGCCGCGGAGAGGAAAAGACGCGAGGTCGTGAGTGGCAATAACATGAGTGTCAAATAAAAACATATAAGATTTTCTGCATATTATTATTATTATTATTATTATTATTATTATTATTATTATTATTATTATTATCGAAGTGTTATATCTCGTTGGGCCTTTGCTCTAGGGGGCTGACCGATCCCCTCATACCTAGCAGTCGTCGCCCACCTACCCGTCGCCACCGTGTTCTGCAAGCAGCCGTTGACCAGCTGCCACCTCCATCGCCTAGCGTCATCGTCGTCCGCACTCGCCGTTGTTGCTCGTGCAAGGCGCCACCACTGTTGTTGCCCGACACCTTCGTCGCCAGTACTCCCTGCCGTCGCTCATGCCAAATTATCCTGCCACTGCCTCTGTTGGTGGTCGATTGGGAGGGGCATGGAGTCCGTTAGGTGAGGGAGAAGAAAGGAAGGAGAAGGAGAAGGCAGAGGAAGAAGTTGGGTGGTAAAGGAAGAGATTAGCATTCGTATTACTACCATAGTTCCTTACAATTGTTGTTCTAATCATAAAGTCCTTCCGATATTCCTCATGTGTTAGTTTCTTGATTCTTTGCTAGTTTAGTGGATTGATGGTGGTCATCGGTTGGAATTGATGATATGGTTGATGGATTGTGGGCTACAACAGTTTTGGAGGGGGGTTTCAATCTAGTTTAGTTGTGATTCGGTTCTTGTTTCTTATTACAAAAAAAATGTGTGTATTGCTTTTATCTTTGTTTTGAGTACAGGGACCACGGTTCTAAATAGCCCGCTATAGCACCACTATAGCATTTTTAGAGAGCATTCCACTACGATATTGCTAATTGTTCTGTTACTGCAGCTAATGATGCTTTAGCACCGCTAAATACCGCTCTTTGGCTTAGCCGCAAAATGTTTTTACCGCCCCTAATCCTGACCGAGGCAAACATTCATTCTTTGCTCTAGATGACTAGAACCTATGCCTCTTTGTTGTGTTCTTTACTTCAATTAATGATGTACCAAAACATTTAATAATTGTTGAGTTGTTGATTGTTGAATGTTCAATGAATATGAATATGAATGTTGATTACATCCGTGAGTATGTTGATTGATTGAATGATTGTGAAGTAATGGACCTGGAGATACTCTATAGCCCTAACATGTATTGTGAAGTAATGATTGTGAGGCGGCGGAGAGGACGGCGGCTCGGGGCCACGGGAGGCGTGGGAGGCGGTGGATCGGCGGAGGAGGAGGCGGCGGAGGAGGAGGGAGAGGCATGAGGAGGCAATGAGGAGGAGGAGGGGTGGCGGCGCAGTAAAGAGGCACTGGCAGGTGGCGGAGCGAGTACGGCGGTGGCGGTGCAGCGCGAGGTCGAAAGTGGGGGCCTGTGCGCTAGGTCTGAGGACATAGCGCATGGGCCCCCTTTTTTAAAACATTCGGGCTGTGTGGGCGGTCACGGCTGTCAACACAGGCCTTTCGACCAACGACACAACTTGCATCAGCAGCACAAAGAAACCGCATGGCCCACATGTCAGCGGTGCAAACCTGTGTCGGTGGCACAACAAGGACCGACGACATATAGACATATATGTCGACGACATCTTCTAAGACCACCGACACTAATGGTGCCATGAGCACCGTAATCTGCGGGGCCCACACGTCAGTGACAGAACTTGTGTCGACGGTCCTTACTGTACCGCCGACATGTATGCCTCTTTGTCGGCGGGCTCTGGCTAGGCCGCCGACACCAACACCACCCCCTCAAAGGCCGCCGCCTTTCCAGTCCACCCGTGGCCCGCACTATCCATTGTGCAATGTAAGCTTCTAGGGCATGCATTAGACATAAGCACTCATTCCACGAGGGAGTATCGACCTCGGTTGGAACTCTAATAAAACTTCCTTTGAAACCTAACGTCGTTGCGGCCCGAAAGCTAATACGACGTTACGGTTTTGATGGAACTTGTAGTAGAGTTCCAACCGAGGTCGATACTCCTCCATGGAATAAGTTCTTATGTCTACTACATGCCCTACAAGCTAATATTGCACAAAGGATAGTGCTGGTGGGGTCAAGGATGGGCAGGAAAGACGGTGACCCTTGAGCGGGGAGGGCTCTGTGTCGACGACACTACCAAGGGTCACCGACACTGATGGTGCTATGAGCACCCTAATCTGCGAGGCCACACGTCAGCCGCATAACCTGTGTCGGCGGTCCGTATAGTACCGCTGACACAGATTACCCTCAAGCCTAGCGCTAGCGGCCCCTGATTTTTTTATTTATCAATGTTAGGGTGTTATTTGCCGTTAGACATTGGGCGGGCTCGAAAATTTGAATTTTGGATCGCCGTAGTGGAATGGAGTTGACATGTGTCGTCGGCCGAGACATGGGCGCCGACATAGCTTGCCGTAGAGGGCTAGTATATTTGATTTTTTGTTTGCGGGGAGGGGGGGGGGTGCTGAGTTTTGTCAGCGGCTGAGTTTGGGCCGCCGACGTTCATTGTCTATGTCAGCGGTTTCTCGAGGACCGCTGACATCAATCTGTCGTCGGCTTTTTAGCCCGCCAAGATAGATTTTTCGGTCGCCGACAAAGAGGAAGATTACGGCACCATGGAATGCCAACACTTACTTCCGCCAAATGCAATGCAACCAAATTAACACGAGTTTCCACCAGCCGAACTCGAGCGATATAGCGCTACCAAATACACAAACATGCATAAGCTCAACCTGGTTCCCCCAACCTAAGTGAGCTCAGACCGGATGGCCAGCAAACGGCTATTTGGTTAAGCAAATGGCTGTTTGGTTAACCACTACAGTATTCAAGTTACCTCTTCTACTGTATCTCCACAGCTAAGAAAAAGACCCAAGTGGTGTCTTGGCAATTCATCTATTTTTAGATTCTCTAGCTTGGTTGTAAAATCAAATAAGGTCCTAGCTAGCTATACGGATGTAATGATGTATTGCATTTATAGAATTGGCAGCAGATTTCCTAAAATACTATTGTGGGCAGTTTTTAGTCTCTATAACGATCCAATAAAGTTTTTATCTCAGTCTCTAAATTTAGAGACTCTCTCTCTCTCTCTCCAATCTCTATACTTTTCGAGGTTGGATAGTGTCTGATGGATGGAGCTTGCACTGTAAGCTTGATTTCACTTTTTTTTTAACTTTCAATATAGGATGAATTTAAACTTAAAATTTTATATAGGGTAAAGTAAGTAGAAGAGTACATTTACAAATTTTTTTATAATTTTTTATAACTTTTAATAGTTCGGTTGCACGATTGTTGAACCGTAAGCTTGATTGCACAGAATATGTTGTCCTAATGAATGAAAGGAATCTTTTAGGGTGTAGCGTAAAATGTGAAGGAAATTTAGAGGGATTAGCTAATAGTGAAATAGAGGTTTGGGATAGAGGTCATGGCATGGATGCTCATCTAATACAGTCAAACATAACATGCTGTGGCTTTAACTACCGTCCAAGCTATAAGAAAGGGACTTCAAATATATATATCTGCAGCTTGATATTCTTGTTAGTCTGGCAAAGCACGAACCTTCGGCTAATAATTCTTCAAGTGTTTGTGTATCTGGGTGAATGGTGACCGCCTGTGCATTACAAATAATTGCCATGTTACTACTAGCCTTGCACGATCCCTAGATCTCCATTCTCCGCCATTCTTCTCTGTCGCGACTACGTATACTCCAATGGAACATCTCCATGTTCCATGGGGCCGGCGGTAGTTGAAGCTTGCAGGTGGTTGAGATGGATCATGCAAAGGACCGAATTTTGCAGGTTGTGAGCTGAGACGGAAAGGAACAAAAGATAAGATTCTTTGGACAGGCGTACTTCCAAATGCATGCAGTTTTGTTGGTACTACTTGCTACGAAAAGCCAGCTGCAAATAATAATAGCTGGTCAAATGTATATTCGATAACTAAGCTGGCGGATCGCATGGTGTTGAGAAGTCGAGCCAGCGTTGCTGATTAATTAACTCAGCATTTGTGAGCTAGTATTTGGACATACAGGACAACAAACTGTATATCGTAAAGAAACGCTCAAAGCAAGATGCGGTAAAAGCAATATTGCTGCAACATGCAAGATTATAACTGTGAGAAACTTCTGCAGTTAAAAAAATAAGGGCATAAACGGAGCACCCAAGCTCAAGAGCTGGAAGCTGCACAGACATTTGCCAGCCGCAAGCAGAAAAGGGCGGCTGGAATGAGTATTTAGTATTTACAGTGTCATGCACAGCAAAAATTCGGAGCATGCATCAGATCGATGGACCAGGAACCTCAGTATTAACTATTAAAACCAGCACATGCTATGATTCGTAGATCCGGAAGCACACTAGGGGACGATGAATCACGCAGGAAGAGAAACAAGCAACATAAATGCTGTACAATGGAAAGCAGCAGCGCACTGGACTCCTCCCTATCGGTCATTTTCAGGTGGAATGGTTGTTTTACTCACTACACCCTTGCCAAAATAGTCTGCAACCACAGAGAAGCCATCCTTGGAACCCCTCAACTGCCTGAAAAAGAGATCAGGATCCCTAGCATTTTGTTCCAGCTTTTGCTTCGCCTCCATCAAAGATCTGTATTCGGGTGCACATTCTGGGCATTCTTTCTCGTTGTCTCCAAGGCACCGAAGATGGAATGAGTGCATGCACAAGAAATGGACAGCGGGAAGATCAAGGGTGAAGGTGCAAGCTGTGCACTTGCTAAGCTGAAAAACTTTTGCATTAGTTTT
This sequence comes from Raddia guianensis, assembly GCA_036346415.1. Taxonomy (NCBI): domain Eukaryota; kingdom Viridiplantae; phylum Streptophyta; class Magnoliopsida; order Poales; family Poaceae; genus Raddia; species Raddia guianensis. The sequence continues at coordinate 23,018,309 of CM070537.1, read as the reverse complement.
GAGGTCTTCTATCTCCCTTCTCATCAATTCCGTCTCTTCCTGTATAAAGATTCTTGCGTCAGTAAATGGTACTGTATTTTAATCACTGTGGAATGCAAACGTATCATTAGTTCTTGCAAATGTTCCAAATATATGCTCCCAAAGCTTACTATATTTCCTTCAATTCACACAAGATAGAAAGCTATATGCTTGTGCGAACAAATTATTTTTACTGTCAAATATGATAAATGATATACTACCAGTTGTTTAGACATATTCAAATTTTAGTATCATGATCATCAACGGTACACATGGATTTAAATAGCGTCGCTATAGCGCCGCTATAGCGTTTTGGAGACGTCGGCGCTACGCTATTGCCCATTTTAACGCTATTGACGCTAAGACCGCTATAGCGCGAAATAGCGCGCTAAACCGCACCGCAAACAGTCCAATTTAGCGTCGCTATAGCGTTTGGGCCAAATTTGACATGCAATCACCATCTACTTCATCTTCATCTGATAAGTCCATCTCGTTGGCTGAAGATGAAGATTGAGTCCATCTACTGCTTGGCTCCGTTTCGTATTGAGTTTGTGTCCTGTGTTTGTGTGTTGTTAGATTAATATTCAGAAGAGCTGCAGAACTAATTTATGTTGGCTACTTGGCTTGTTGAATTTAAATAGCTGTTATGAATCCCAGCATTTTGCATTTTTTTTGGAAAAACGCTAAATGGCTTAGCGTCGCTTAGCATTTCTAGGAGGCCTTCCATAAACACTTTAGCGCGCTATTTAAAACACTGACGGTACATAATTCAGTTCAGCATGCTCCATGTATGAAAGACTGAAACTTTTTATAAATTTCAGCTTCAAGCATTTCATTGTTAGCATTGAAGTTCCTTAGATATCAGTCACAAAATTAAAGGAAAAAATGATTACACAATTAATCTCTAAATATTTGTTTCACATAAGAACAATGTGAAATCTATCTATCTATCTATTATATAATTAAAACAGGGTCCTACAAAAGAGCCACAGCATTAATCTTAAAGTGCTAGAAATTCCCACATTAATTGGGAACACACACACACACACCGTTGATTTTTGTGGGCCTGGATCATAACTTATTAAATTAAAAGAAAGATTTTACATGAACTATAACAAAAAAAAAATTCAGAATAAAAAATAATAGAAATAAGTGTTCATGACCATGCTAGATTTTGAAAAAGTTTATATCAGCTACAACAAAACAATACAGAAATTCGGAACAAAGAATAATAGAAATAAGAGTCCATGTTAGATTAAAATAAAGAGTCCGTATCCGCTGCAACAAAAAAAAAAATTGCATAAATTTGGAATAGAAAATAATAGGAATAAAGTTCATGTCAAATTAAATAATAGACAAACGTGCAGGGCACCATGCTCGTTTAAAGCATTTCATGGCCTTAGGTGTGTTCAACAGATGTTTTTTCTATGATCAGTAAACAGTATGAAAGACCACTACTACACTACATAAATACAACAAAATTACAAATACAGCTTAGTAGTTTACTTGTTATGGATTATGATTAAAGGACAATTGAGAATTATGCACATCCTTTTCTTAGCAAAGGAAACATTATTACTATTGAAAATATGGGTTTTAGGTGCATCCATACATATATAGTGCAGTATCGAGAATTTGAGACTACATGTTTTAGGTACATCACATGAGACTGAAAAGCACTTGATGGTAGCAGCTGCTACCACCTGACCAACAAGTTCAGTATATCAACTATATATAGTGCAAGGCTACAAAAGAACAATTTGCAATAACTACATTGGGGTAGCATCATCTGTATGACAGCTTCAAAAGTATTGTTAAGAGCAAACAGCAGAAAAACAATCACCACTATATTACTCCTATAAATATAATCTGTACCAGTCCTACCAACTTTTTTTTAAAAAAAAAATATCTCCACATAATCTCAACTTGGAGCGTTTGTGCATTGCATGAAACAACGTATAGAAAAATGGCCTTTTTATCTTTTTGAGGGAAGCCTTTCTTAATCTTGCATTTGCAACAAACAAAGCTACCCTAGTCATGCGCTTAAATCTCGTAAAATGTGCTGTAAAAGGCAACAGTGGAGATTGTTGCAGAATGTCATAATTAATTACTGACCTGGTACTTCTCAATAGATTTTCTATCGTCTTCAATTAGCTCTGATTCTTGCTCAAGTTTGCGGGCAATGTAATCCTTGACAACTGATAGCGTCAAGCATGGGTTTTTAGATAGCGTCTGTAGCACAATGATGGGAGGCAATACATCCTCCTTCTCAATATAGGCCAAGACCTCTTTAACTTCTTTGGAGCAATCTTCTCCCAGCTCCCCAAAATATTTCAACAGATCACCCCAGAGAGACGGATCCCCACCTTGAGATGAGTCTCCTAGCTTCTTACAGCATGCAATTAAACCTTCATGATCATGAGCTTGCTTGTAGCAACTGATAACTTCCTTATAGAGTTTTAGTTTCTCATATAAAAATAGCAATCCATCTTTGAATGCATTTGCATTACAAAGAATTAGCGCAAGATCAACAGAATATGAAGGATCTTCCATTTCAGATGTCCAGGCAGACTTGAGCAATGCAAGCCCTTTCCTTTGCCTATCAACAATATCCTTTGATATTTTAGTATCTTCTTTTCCAATATTTGCTTGCTCCCTTTTGCCTGATTTATAACCATTGGAAATTTCATTACCTTTTCTTTCTGTAAGATTGTGATCCTCAAAGCCGTTCTCTTGCGAGATGGATGGGAAGCTTAAATCTTTCGAAATATATAGCTCCAGAAGGGTGTTATGAATTTCTGTCTGAGCTGGGGAGTCCTTGACTGCTTTGATATAATTTTGTAGGAATACCAAGAGATACTGTGGACAGTGCACAAATATGTTTACGAAGTCCATTGGTGAAGGTATCATAAGCAAGTGCATGCTATTTGAACCTCTTCCTGACGTAGGATCTCCACCATCAGTGCAAAGCCTCAACAATATTTCAACTGTTTCAGCAGGTCTATGCTCCACAAGAATTTTACCGTATTCTTTTACAGTAAGACCTGCTTGATTTGCCTCAAGGCTGGATATATACTGCAGTGCCTCATCATACCTACCAAGATCCTCGACCAAAATCTTCAAATACAATTCATGCCTCCCAGCTTTTTTTGCTACAAACATAGCGTGTTCATGGTATCCAGCTGCACGACATACTCTTATGGCAGTTTCCACATCAAACTTGATGTCACCCACCCCATCTTCATCTTTGATGAAATGATTCAGCTTCTCCGCATCTTTCAATTTGGTGTAACAATTCAACAGAAGGGTGGTGTGGTCTTTGGATGCTAATCCTCTATCATGCAACTTCTCTAGATAATTCGTCAAGTTGTAAATGCGCTTTGCATCAAGGAACTTCTGTATAACATATGATGGCTCAAGATAACCAATGGTTTCGATATATTGGGACATAGCCTGATCATATTCCTGCTTTCCATAAAGATGGTCACCATACTTCCGTACAACCTCAGCAGTTGAAGCAGGATCAGCCTGCTGATTTAGCATGATTTCAATTGCATTTCTGTAAAGATTTTTCTTAAACAACATATCAAGCTTACTTTCCATGTCTCTCTCTCCGAGGCAAAGAATCTTTTTATCACTCATTATAAGTATAACAAAACCCCACTCCGTGACCAAGTATGAAACATCCCCCACAGGCATGCTATGTGCAATGATCCGATTTTTAATATCATACACATTAAGAGTATTTTTCTGGCTTCTCTGATCTTCAATAATACAAAGTAGATAGCCCCGAAACCAACCTACAAACTTTTTCTTACCATCAAAAGCCCAACAAGGGCCTCTATCATTATGGTATAAATACACAGCTTCGGGCCTACCGATGATCAGATCCTGTTTAGATGATATGAATACACACATGGTTAGCATTTTAGTAGGATAATAAAACCATAATAGCAAATATATAAAAAACACAAGTATGAATGTAATATAATAATCAAATGCATCAGTCAAAAAATTGAGCCGCTGATTGAAGCTAAAAAAACTAGCTAAATTTTAATAAACTTTATAGTACACATTGTCTCTGAAAGTCTGAAATTAGTTAGCTTCTGTGATCATGGTGAAGATCTGATGAGTTTAAGAGTTTTTCCCTGTTTAGTACGGCCGTGACTGAATGGCTTAGCATTTGCTGGCCTTCGAGAGCTTCCAGAGGCTAGAATGTTTGCTACAATTCGGCTTTGAGAGCTTTGAGAAGCGGCTTCGAGATATTAGAGGAACAACTTCAAGAAGCCAAAATGCTTGGCTCAAAGAAATGACAAAAAAGTCATAAGTCAAACCAAAACAGGGTTAGAAGGCTGGAAGCTGGAGCAGCACAACTATAATATATCAAGGGCATATTTTGTCAATGCCAACACATTATCACAAAAGGGTCTCATATGCGACAGCTCACGAGGGGAGGTGGCATGCCACAGGCCCACAGCTTTTGACAAATAAAACAGTTGGTACAACAGTCTGACCACACCATTTTTGCAGAAGGCTGGCAGGTCGGTTAACCAAACTTACAACATTACAAAAATTTTATCAGTTGCAAACTACAAACTTGGGGGAACTAACCAATCAAGCCCACATAATTACCAGCAGATTATGAACTAAGCCTGTATAGCTAGTCAATTAGATATCACAGATTAACATGCACAAAAACAGAAGATGCCATCCTTACCATGCGGTCATTCATTGCTATAGCATTAGTCTGACAACCAATCTCATCAAGTATTCGCATCCTTGGTGGTTGATCATGCAAGCTAAACAAGGTTATAGAACTAGGAGTTACAGCAAAGAGTTGGTGTGCTTGCCCCTCAACTCGGAAACCAAGACCAGTAATAGATGAACTATTGCCATGTGAAGCAGCCTCAACTTGTAACTTGAAGCGTGTAATACGCTCGCGTCCTATGTCACCCTTGATGCAATAAATGGAACCATTGTCCAATCCAATGGCAATCAACAGAACAGGTGGGGCTTCTTCTAGTACTACAAATGATGTGATCTGCATAACTCAACAAAAGATGCAAATCAGACTTGAATGGGATGTCATAAGATGCATCAATATCTAAAATTTCCTAAAATAAAAGGCAAACTTGATTGGTGAAGAATATTAATAGAAATTTACCGTTGCCTGAGGAAACTGATTGGTAAAGATCCGCAAAATTTGAACACAGAAAGGACTTGTTGTACTTGAACCTTCTTCTTGTACTTTATCAAGATCAAAAACTTTCAGACATATTGCTGACAACTGTGAAGATGCCTGATCATCATCTCCAACCGTAACAAGAACATTTTTTTGCTGATCATATAAAGAAACAATAATTTGTAAATGCCATATTTACACATTATATCATGACAAGGAATTTTTTTTCTGTTCATAGATATAATAATCCGTAAATATCACATTTAGCAGTTATTACAAGGAAGAAAACAGCATGAGTAAACATCAAACAGGAAAGGCATTGGGAACAGTAGGTTGTACATATATTTTGGCGATATATTAAAGAGAAGGTATAATCGACTATTTTGTCACTAAGAACATATTTTGAAAATAAGAAATAATAAATGCTATTGGCAACCCAATTGAACTGACCTTTATTTCTACCAACAACATTATCAAATAAGCTAAATTAAACAGATGGCGTGATCTGAAGCCTTGACAACACTTTTATCAAAAAAAAACTTATTTCACGCAACATCTAAAAAACCCCACCCTTCATCACAGCCCACTTGAATGAAACACTTACACAAAATGATCTTTTCTCTTGTAAATTTGATTCTATGTTGCAATGAATTCAGAAGACCACTAAAATTTGATCAGGCCCATTTTTCCAAGTTTGTTTCCATCTTTCCACAACATTCCACCTACACCAGGGGTATGCAAATATCAGGTACCCCATATGCCACTTAATAATCTACCACTATTTTATTTATGGGAAAAATCATCCAAAAATCATTCCGTTTCGTGTTTTAGCATTCCATCACATTTACCGTTACTTCTCTACCGTTTCCACAGTCAGTTCTTAGCAAGTTTCTTATGGCTTTGTTGCAAGAGAAATATAGAGGATGTTTTATATACAAACCAAGAAATAGTTGTTCTGTTATTATTTTTGCAGCAAAAGGCACATGCATGTTATACAAAAGAAGACGAAGCTAATCGTATTCCAATCTTGATTAACAGTGCTTAAAATCCTTGTTTTATTTTACTAGCCAGTTTGTAATTAGTTAACCTTCTCTCTGCTTACTAGAGGCAGCCCAGATGGACTTATATCGCAATTTCCATGAAATCTTCATCTATTTGAGGCAGCCTAAATGGATTTCTATCGCCTTTTCCATGAAACTTTCCTCTAGTACTGGTCTGAACCTGCATTTCATTTTTATTTTTGGTCAGAGCTTGTGTTTCGTAAGTCTCCTGTGTGTGCACAGTGCACCTAGCAAGGACACACACAGTGTGGCCGACTTCCCGATCAGGGTCACACGGCCTTGATCTCGTCGAACATGCCTTTGTCACACCCATCACCGCGGCTGCGAAACCGGGATCAGCATATATGCTCACCATCAGGGCTCGCTGGAGTGCAGCAGGTGATGAAGAGAGAATGACGAGGAGTGGATGGCATATTTCATGAAAATTTGATGAAGGGGTGTTTTGGTCCAACTTAGCAGTTGTGATGGCTAAATGTGTGATTTTTTTCATACATGCCATTTCAAAATTCGGTTTCTTCAGTTTTGCCATTACAAAATGCATATTTATATTGATATCATTATTTTTGTAACAATCTATCAAGAATGCCATTATCAGGGTATTTTATGACTTTTCAGCTTATACCTGAGACGAATACGCGTAAATACAGGGAAATATGCATCTGACGAATGGACCCAACATGTCAACCCCTCACCTTTTTCCTCCTTCCTCCCCTCGGTCTCTCTACTCCACTTGCAAGCGCCGCTGCCAGCCGCCGCCAGAGCTCCATCGTCGTCGCCGCCGCCTCCTCTGCCGTCGTCTCCGCCTCCTCCTCCGCCGTCGTCGCCGTCGCCGCCTCCTCCTCCTCTGCCGTCATCGCCGCCGCCTCCTCCGCCGTCGCCGCCGCCGCCTCCTCCTCGCCTGCCTCCTCCTCCTCGCCGTCGCCGTCGCCTCCGCCGCCGCCGTCATCGCCGTCGCCGCCTCTTCCTCTCTATCCCACCGCCGTCGCCGCCACCTCCTCCTCCGTCGCCCCGCCTCCTCCTCCTCCTCCTCCATTGTCGCCGTCACCGCCCCCTCCTCTGCTATTGCCATCGCCGCCTCCTCCTCCGCTATCGCCGTCGCTGCCTCCTCCCCCTCTCTGCCCCACCGCCGTCACTGTCGAGCCGCCTCCTCCTCCGTCGCCGCCGCCGTCGCCCATTGCCGGCCATGGAGAAGAGAGAGAAGAGGGAGGAGGAAGGAAGGAGGTAGAGGATGACATGTGGGACCCAGCTGTTAGGTGCGTATTTCTCACGTATTCGGATTTCGCATATCATAGAAAATCCCTAAATACCCGATAATGGCATTCTTGATAGATTATTGCAAAAATCATGGCATCAATATAAATATGCGTTCTGTAATGGCAAAACTGATGGAACCGAACTTTATAATGACATGTAAAAAAAAATCTTTAAATGTAACGGAATGGTAGAAAACGAAACGGAATAATCTGGTATTTTCTGTAACGGATTTCTTTTGTGGTATATTCCAAAAGCGGTGATCTTTCAATGCTAAGGAACGGATTTTCCCTTGCCAATCCCAAAAAACAGGTTTCTTGTCAAAATTAAAGAAATAACTTCCTGGCATTGTTCAGAGCTATTTGGCACGACAGGGCAATGCCTACAAGTCCATCTGGAATTGACGAACCATGCATTCACCACCCAAAATCAGCTCTTAATTTAAGCTAAAAAAGCATCTTACAGTTTGTTTTGCCCCAATTACCAACCGGAATAGAGGATCTAGTTGTAGACAGCACCAACAAGTCCTGTCAAAGAATTTCAGCAGTACGAGATGCGTTTTCGTGTGCGTACCTTGAGCTGCTGGAGGAAGAGGACGGAGGAGGCGTACGCCTGGAAGGCGTAGGAGAGGCGTAACCCGCGGTCGAGGAGACCGACGGTGCCGTCGTCGCAGCCCAGCGCGATGCGGCCGCGGCCGGCGGAGCAGCAGGTCACGCGCCCCGCGATCTCGGCCGGCACGGCCGCCGCGCCGCGCCCGGCCGCCTTCTCCTCGAAGAACTCGAACTTGTTCCACTGGTACGTCATGGTGGGCGGGCCGAGGAGGAGGAGGCGGCGGATCGGGAGGTGGCGCGCGACGTCAGCTCAGCGTGGGATCGGACTCCGCGGTGGCCGGCGGGGAGGGGGAACCGGGGAAGAGGGGGGCGGCCTACGGCTGGACTGGACGGGTCTAGGGTCTAGGCTGGGCTCGACGATCAATTCAAGATCGATTCGAGCTCTGGTGATTTCGAGCTGACCTCCACGCAGGATACTACCACATCGACACTTTCCCTATCGAGCCCATATTGGTTTGATCTCCAATGCAGCAATCTTGGATTAGCCATAACAATGGCCAGTCCAAAAAATGTCAAACACCCAAAAAAACATAGCATAGTCGTAACTAAACATACGTTACAAAATCTAGTGCAGTTTTAATTCATAGAAAATTAATTAAGTATGATAAAATAATAGTATGGCACATAGTGGCATGCCTTAAATGCACTAGCTATGACTAGAAGTTGTGGACAAACCCATTCGACGAGTCTTCATCTTCTGAAAACGATTAACAATTTCACCATCATCAATAGTCTTGAATATCTCTCTCAATGTAGCAGACCATCAAATCATTGAACCAACCATCAGAATTGTTTCTCAAGTCAGCCTTAATAATCTTCGTCATTGAGAATATTCTTTCAACAAATGCAGTTGCCACGGAAAGTATCAACGTTGGCTCAATAAGACGATAGAACAATGGAAAGGTTTTATCTTTTTCAAATTTAATCATTTTCTCTGCTAGCATTAGCAACATCACAACATTCTTGAAATTTTACACATCTACGCATATTGAGAATGTAGTTATCAAATGGGGTCTCAACAAGATGCGATCTTACTAAAAGAAATCATAGGTATAAATATCCGCAAGTCGCATGACCTTGTCCACATCAAACTTACAAAATGAATTATTTGGATCAAAAGAAAACATGCATATCTATAGCTCTGTAGATAGTTCATTGAAACGATTGTCAAGTTTAGACTTAATGGCATCCATAACACCATAGAAGATATCAACTCTATAAAAATGATCAAGAGTCACTATATTGCCACGTCTTGTCACTCAACCCATAACTGATGTTGTGTCATCTAAATTTGGAATTGGAATACCATATGTTTCACAAAAGATTTTAGTCTTTTCAAACAATGACTCCCATTCATTATCCCTCGTATTTTGCAATTTTCTTTCACATCTAAAATGAGACCCATGGCATGAACATAATATATATCCTTTCTTTGAAATTCATTTGACATGTCATTAGTAATACCCAACAAAGCTATCATCAAATGTAAGATAAACATAAATTCAAAAGTTTTCATCTTTTTTTATCAAACCATATGCTCCACTGGCATTAGAAGATTGGTGACTATCATCACTAACAATTTCTAACACCTCTTATGTTGCCTCCCACATTTGATACAAGCGAATGAAGGTTTTATGATTTGAGTCCCATCTAGTCTCCAAGCCTAGTTAGAGAAGTTTGTTAATTCAACCATGTTCCAATTGGAACCAAGCCACTCTCTTCATTTTTTTCAATAAGATTTTATGTTGTTTTTCAATGAGAGCATCATTTCTTTTGCAGGAGGAACTAACGGTCTTAATTATCAAAGGAACATGATTGAAAAAATCGGCAATAACTTTAATTACACTTGAAAAAGTGACAACTACTAGTTGCAATTGGTGGGTAAAGCAACGAACATATAAAGCATATGGGTTTTCATCTCGAATTAGTCTTTGTAAATCATTGAATTCCCCTCTCAAATTGGAAGCTTCATCATATCCCTGCCCACGAAGTCTAGTGAGATGAAAATCATATAATGCCAATACATGAAACAATGTGTCCTTCAATGCAACAGAAGTACACTCTTTGACATGCACAAGCTTGAGAAACCTTTCCATGACCTTGCCTTGATCACTAACAAACCTAAAAAAATAAGAACACAACTAAAGTTTATGGTTTCAGTTTGCAAAACATAAAATATAAATATGTACAAAAATATAAATATGTACAAACCAATAAAACTTATTAATAACCTCACAATGATAGTCATTTGCTCCTTAACTGATACATCTCGAGATTCATCAATAAGTACAAAAAAAATCTTGTCTCCAATCTCACTCATAATCACCTTAGTGATTGATTATGCACATGCTTTTCAAAGGTATTTTTGAATCTATGAACGTGGTACAATTCATGGGGGCTACATCAAATGCTTTCTTTACTTTGTCCTTCTTGTCTTTATACCAATCCACTAACTCTCTAAAAATTTTCTTTGTTAATGGAAATACAAGATTCATCACGTTCACCGAAAGCTTCTCCTTGCATTGGGAGAAATCTTGCACAATCTAAAGGAGCGATTAACTGAATTTTGTATGCAACTTCCTCCTCTTTTCCATGGGCCTCAAATTTGTGTGATATGCTTAACCTTGATTATTAAAATCCCCACATGCTTGTCTACAAAAACTATGGGTACTATTGAGGCCACCAACATGACTATCCATGATATGCAAGCCTTTTTTCAAATTTACAAACCCAATTTTTGTAAAAGCATCTTGTCGAAAATATTTAGGATGTGAAGATCTATTGAAAAAAACAATAGAAACAAAAAGCGGCATCCATTGAGATACTATATTCTAGCCAATCATATCTTTTAAACCATGCTTCTTGAAAGGATCTCCGACAATCCATTATATTATGTGGAAAGGCATGTCCAATTGGACGTCTTGGACCTTTCAAGAGATATGTGCATCTCACTTGATCTCTAATTTCAATGGGATAATCATTAATTGATTTACGACACGCCGGATCGTCAATAATGTCATTTGGATTAGAATCTTCAACCCGAGGTTTCTTTGGTTCATTTCCACTCATGTGTTGAAGGCCGGTTACTTGAAGTTATATTATTCACAAAATATGAATGCAGGGTTCGCTTTTCCATCTATTGAAATTTGAATGAAATATTATTTCAATCAACCACTGTCCATTGTTCCACTAGGCACTACATGTTTAACAGAGAAATTGAGCAAATCACTTACTTAATTCGTTGGCTACTACCTGTAGCCTATAAGTTGCAGCTGTAGCACCGCCGCCGGCCCACCTAGATGCCTAACCACCCCAAAGATAGCACTCTAGTTGTCGATCATGACTAGTACTGGCGTGCCTGACCTTGATCGCGCTATGCGCCCAACACTCCAGAGTCTAGACTCCAGACTCCAGTCACCGGGTAGCCCTTTCAGTCGCCAACGCTGCGCCGCTCGCCCCCAAGCCCTAGCTCTACGCAGCATCTGCTGCCCTCGCGATTTGGGAATGCATTTGGCTAGTGGGATTAGGGATTTGGTGGATTGGTCGCTTCGCACTTGCGCTTGGGGCTCGCCGCTTGTGGGCATCTGGGCATGTAAGCATGTTCCATGGGCTAGACTTGTGCTGGGCCTTAGGATCTTAGTGATTTACTGGCCCATATGTACATATACCTACTCCTCTACACAAAACAAAGCTGGGGCGCACGCCCCCAAGCGCCCCAATTCTTCGTCTGCCGCTGCATATGTAGGTTACCATGTTATCTAACTGATGTTATAGGTTCTGCGATGTAAGCAGAATAAGATAAAGAATAACTTTAAATAAAAAAAACAGTCTTAGCAACAATTAAACAAAAACATGTTCAGATAAATTGTTTAAATAGGTGCTCTTAGAAAATAATGGTTGGGTTGTAGAATTAACTATCTTCCTCAACCTTGCATAATATTCAAGATCACTAGTTAGACGTGACAATCATCAGGTTGTAAATAGTACAAATTTGATACTCAAATCAAATTGCATCCAACAAATTAATGTCTTAAGTATGCTACTGCTACAACAAATTTAACTCTACACGAGTTTTAACCAAACAAAACAGTGAAGTACTAAACCACGCATAATGATTTAATTACCAACAACCAAGATACTTAGAGATTATGCAAAGTTAACAAGGTAAAAGGTTTGGTAAACCTAATCTTAGCAAAACGATCATCATTGTAGTTATTATTATTACTATTATAACCTTTACCTTGATGGCAGGGGTGCAGGCAATCCTGTAGTTGTATATCTCATTCATGCAACACAATGCATAGCGATAGCGTTGTTGTGAGGTACTCCATGTTGAGAGCCATCTGCATCAGACTCCTAGCGTCATGGTTATCTTGTTCCTCCCCTGATGTCGTCGATTCTCCACAATCTCATCCCTACCCATAAGGTCGGCAACATGCCGCTACATTCTCTCAAGGGACTGCTCGAAACTCCGATGTTTTGAGTCCATGCTATGTGTCATCTCGCACATCATTTCACGTAGCTCATTGTGAAGAACGCATTCATTGCTACTATCCGAATTTCCTGCATTTGTTGATAGAAACACAAGATAACACAATAGAATTATCTCTATTAACTTTAGGTTTTTGGCAAGTAGTCACACCGTCACTTCAAGGTTTTGGCAAGTAGTCACACCATCACAAGTGTCTTACCACACTCTTACAAGGTTCTTACCAAATACTTCAGAAGGTACAACCAGTTGCTTGTTAGTAATATCAAGTGGAGTGTAAGTGAGACAATTGCAAGGTGAAATCATGTTCCGACAAGAAGCATGTGGTGCTCGGAAGGCAAATATAATAGCAAGGATTAGCAATAATTGAAATCAGATAGCAAAACTAAATAAATGTCCAAAGAACTCGCTACTATTGCTGGCCTAAATGTGTTTGTAATACTGATTCAAGCAAGCAAGGACAGTAATGATGAAAGAAGATCTGATTGCAAAATCTACAAGTATATTTCTTCCTTTTTTATTATTGTGCTGGTTTTTCAGGGCGCAGTCTTTTGGCAATTTTTTTTAAAATTTTATTTTTGATAATTTTTCTCATTTAGGCAACACTACAATATGAAGCCAAAACAATTTCCCCTCAATTAGAGGTATGGGGTATCGGCTATAAATTTTAGAACATGTTCCAAAAACTGTGCAGAAGCTTATGGTGCAAGATACAATGTTTTTCAAGGCGTTTTTGGGCTTGAAACTTTTCGTTGACCGATCAAGTGGTGGTTTCAAACATAACGTTTTCTTATCCAATTTGAAGAAAATAAAAATAGAGGTTGTATACAATAGTTACGGCAGTTCGAAGACAGACTGCTTTCCGGTGACTGACCAGGACTCCAACTCGTGATTGACTTGGTCTCTAGCTTATCTTGGTGCAGAGTGGCATCCTCGCTGATCCAAACCATGATTCCTGAGCACAAGCATAATATCACTAGGTAGTAACTCGTTTGCTACAATATTTGCATGTGAACTAAGGAACGAGCTCGCCTGATGCGGGACCCTGTCAATGGTTCTTGCATAACGGGTGTTGGAACGGTGTTGAAAGAATGGACACATCGTTGATATGGTGAAGTAGATAACCAAGATAAGTAACTGGGAAGTTTACAAAATTTTATGCAATATTCATGTTGTAGTTGCTAGCCCTTTACACTTTTTGAGCCATTTCCACTCATCCATACGGGTACCGTAATGTATAACAAGTTAATCAAACAAAAAAGTTGGGATTTTCATAGCTTCAATTAGCCATATCAAATGTTACTTTTGAACTTAACTGTTTTGTGGAGCTGTAAAGTGCTAAGTTTCCATGTCATAGTTTCAACTCTAAAATGATATCTTCCCTCTGCCAGCCATGATTTTTAAATTGTTTGTGCTCATTTTAGCAAGTGGTGTGAAATATTATTTACTCTTTTTTTACATATAGGCGTTACGAGAGGAAAACTTCATGTGTTAATGTTATCATTTCTCATTTCCATTCATCTCACTAGGGAAGGTCAAGTGTGGACAAAAATCATAAGCCAATCAAGGTTACTTGCACCAATGTATTCCAACACATGGTACAACAAAATTGATATAGGTTAATGAAAACCTACTTCAATGATGTCCCCGCTAATGAGATCAGAAATACCTCTCCTATATCTTATATGGCCGATGGCCAGTGGAGAAACATTGTTTTGAGGTGGTCGGATGCAAAAAAGCAAGGTTAACATATAAAAGGGAAAATATCATGCGTATTGTAGACTAAGCTTTTGTCATATACACCATCACTTAGTCACTGTCATCTTATATGTCATTTGCAGTTATCTAAATATTATCTTCTACGCCACTGCCGACATGGTTTGTTAATTTTTACCGTTAGCAACACCTATAATGCCCAAATACCCTTGACATAATATGTATGACAATTTGGGTCCACATGAAATTTTAAAATTAAAATTTGACAAGATTCAAGATTTTAAATTCAACCAGATATAAAAATCAAAATTTGATTAGATTCCAAAATTTTCTAAAATTCATTCTAATTCCATTTTTAAAAATTCATCCAAATTTCAAATTTTGTAATTTTGGTAAGTTTTCAAATTTCAAATTCGGTTGGAATCTAATTTTTTTAAAATGGTCATATTTCAAATTTTTAGATTCTATCATGTATCAAAATTTCCAAATTTGACCTAATTTTAGATTTTTCTAGTTCGTCGTATTTCAAATTTCCAATTTTGGATAGGTTTCCAAAATTTTGAATTTGGTTAGATTTATACTTTTAAAATTTGGCCAAATTAAAAAATTTTAAATTTGGTCCCATTGCCAATTTTCAAAATCATGAGGTTTGGTGAAAAATAGTCTTTTTCCACTACCTTGACGCTTTGGCTGACGTAAAATGGTCAAGGGTGACACACTAGATAATATTGGGTTTTTTACATCCATGCCATTATAGAGTTGCCTATATTCGGAACTGCCATTACTTAGTGCATATTCTTTAAAATGCTATTTTGTCTGCAATCAAACCTCAGCGCTGCCATTCTTGGCCCCGAAAACGTATTTCCTCGGCAATACCCGTCCGAATATAGTCCAAATACATATCTGACAAGCGGGACCCGTATGTCATCCTCTCATTATCTTCTTCCTCCTTCCTTCTTTCTTCTTCTTCTTCCCACAACATCTTCTTCCTCCCTCCTCCGCCTCCCTTCTTCTTCCTCCCTCATCCCTAGCGGGCGGCGGCGCGGGAGAGCTCCAGCAGGCGGTGGCGGCACGAGGGTGGCCTGGCCGGGCTGTGGCTGCTCCATCTCCATCTCCTCGGCTGTGGCGGTGGCGGCGGCGGCTCGGCGAGATCCCTCTCCTCGCACTCCGGCGCCGACGAGCTCCCATCTCCATCTCCTCGCACCGCCTCGAGCTCGTCGCCCTCCTCTTCCCCCCCCCCCCTAGCGGCGGCTCGGCGAGCTCCTCATGGCGCTTCTGGGGAAGCATGGCAAGCAACGCTGAAGAGGACGGCGGTGCCTGGTTTTGCTTTCCTCCTCCTCCTCTGCTGCTGCCCTCCTCTTCTCCTCCTTTGGGGCGGTGGCGGAGCTCGAATGTGTGGCGGCGCTGAGCTCGAATCTGTGTGCGGCGGGCGGTCACGACCTTGAGGGCGGCGGAGGAGCTTGGCGCGGTGACGAGTCAGGTGAGGCAAATTGCGGAGTAGGAGCTTGGGGTGGCGGCGGATGAGGAGCTCGGGGCGGCAGCGGCGACCTCGGGGGTGGAGGCAGAGGCAACGAGCTCCGTGGCGGTGGCGGAGGAGCTCCGCGCCGGCGACGTGCTGCCTCTCCGGTGACCAATGGCGGCGATGAGAGAGAGTGCAGTGGGGAGGAAGAAGATGATGTTGAGGGTATGACATGTGGACCCCATCTATTAGGATGTATTTTGTTTGGTATGTTGATTTGGTATAAGTTGGAATTGCTTCAAAATACATAAGAATGGCAGCGCAGAGATTAGATTGCTGAGAAAATGGCGTTTTAGACAATAGCCACTTAATAATGACAGAACTGAATATATGCAACTTAATAATGGCATGGATGAAAAAAACCCGATAATATTTGAGTGATTGCAATGGCGTACAAAAGAGAGCTAACCGAGCAATGGCACGTATGACTTTCGAAAAATGCTACACAATGGTATACAATTTTTTCCCTATATAAATCACATCAACTTTTAAATTTGTGCTTATGGATGTGTCTTACACATCTATCTTCTCCTACAAAATCTTAAAAAAAAAACAATCTGAACCATGCAAAATTGAAGTACCATCAGACCGCGGGATCTAGTAGCTGTAGCTCCATCTCAGACTTGTATACTATTGTAAGTATCAGTTATCTCGACTATTGTCTTTTTTCAAGTATTTCTCATGTTTGAATATGTGTGCATCCTAACTTTGTTATGATGCATCTCTGATTATTGTTTGAGCCTGTCAGTTATAGTTTTTTCAAAGTTGGGGACTTGGTGAGTAGCAATACTCAGTTTTATGGGGTACCAATGGTCACTGGCGGAGCTTCATTAGGGCCACTGGTCTTGCCCCAACAATTGTAAAATCCTTTGAGGAAGTAGTGTTACATAGGCTAAAAATTGATTATATATGCTTAGTGGCCCCCTCTAATCTTCATTAATCAGATTTTGGCCCCCTCTCATATGTTGCTCAAGCTCCGCCACTACCAATGGTATTTTGATATTTTATCCGAGGCTTAGGGGTTTTCTACAACTGTTGGCAGTGAGCGGTTGCCTTACTCTAGTTGTTGCAGAGTGGTTTTGTCAGTCAAGTTTCTACTTAGAAGCTCTCTGTTTTTAGCCGTAGGTTCATTTTCTATTTTGTTTGGATGCTACAGCACTAACTTGGTTTCATGGTTCATGTAATGCTTTTATTCAATGTACCCTGTTCTTATATCTATGACAAACGGGCCCACTGGCAGCCGGCCCCTTCTTCCATTCTTCTTCGCAGTCGCTCCCCCCTCTCTCTCACGCAGAAATCATTCTAGTTTATCTGGAAGGTATTTCCAAATCGATTGAAAAATTACACTCCTACTCCTTCCCAAGGTGATCCCGTCTTGCATTCAAATCCATGGTGAAATCTTGCTCCCGCATTGCATCCGCCTGGAGTTATATAGGAGTAATATTGCTCGACATTTGTTATTTCCCTCGCACAGGTACGCTGGTACGCATGCATATATATATATCCTAACTATACATAAGTCGTATCGGTCCTTCGATCTGGGCAAAGCCACGCTACCCTCAAAAAACCTGGGCTCCACATCACCCTTAAACATCTAAACCATCTGCTGCAGATCCGGCGGCCCAAACCCTCGCGGCACTCCCTCTCCCTCGCGGCACTTCCTCTCCCCGGCCGCCGCCGCCGCTCCCCTCGCCGCGCCGGTGCCCCGACACGGCTGCCTCCTTCCTCGCCCCTTCTGCCGCTGCTCCCGGTGCCGCGTCCGACTGGCTGCCACAACGCAGCGGCGCTAGGCCATGGGGAGGCCATCTCCGGGGACGGCAACTTCGCGGAGGATGGGCCCGGCGATGGCGGCCCCGGCCAGGCCCGGATCCCGTCGCTCCCCGTCTAGCCGCCGTCGTCGCCGAGGTAACCGCCGATTGCATTCCCGTTGCCTCTGGGCCCCTCGACATGGCCGCCCTAGACCCGACCGCCTCCTCCTCACACACCGGGGACCACGCGCCCTGCTCTTCTCGGCGACGGGGCCAGGATGCCGGATCCGCCGCCCCGCTGCTCCTGTTCCTCCCGCCGCCGTCTCTGCCTTGCTCGATTGAAATGCCGTGTATTGCTGCTAATTTTCTTCAGCTGCTCTTAGGCCAAAGGTAAATTATTTTACCCATGTTAGCCATATATTCGGCCCCTGAAAGCATTTACCGTTACCACATTGGACTGTTGCTCATTGCTCAGATGTCCAAGCATTATAGCTTCCATTGGACTGTTGCTCATTGCTCAGATGTGCAAGCATTATAGCTTATTGGCATGGATTTCAGAGTTCTAGGAATCACACTATCCCACATTTCTTCAGGCTTGGAGGTAAGATGCTTCCAACCCAGTTTGCTCTCATGCATGACCTGCTGGTTTCCATGTTGTTCAGGCTTGGTAGGCCTTTCTTCTTCTTTTTTAGCCTAGCCAACCTGCTGGTTTCCATGTTCTTATTATACATGGAATTTAAGTGTATTGCCAGTTTTCGGATGCTTCTATTCTCGAATTATGCGTGTTCAATTAGCTTCTGTTATCAAATTATGCATGTTCGATTATTGCAAGCATGTGAGCATTTCGGTTATCATATTCGCGGAGAGAAAGAAACGGGTCCTACATAGCCAGGAAGATGGCAAGGTAAGCCACTTTCTATCTTGATTCTCTTGGCATGGCTTGCTGCCTTGTTACAGAGCAACTCGTGTCTGGTCCTGAATTCTGATCATGACATGGCCGCGTAGGCAAATGATCTGCTGAACACAGAGATGAAGACCTTGCCGTCACTCACATTCCCATTGGCTGCTTTTGTGACTGGGGCTCTGAGTGGCCTCTTTGGCATTGGGGAGGGCTGCTTCTGAACCCTGTCCTCCTTCAGATTGGAATACCCCCTCAGGTATATAGCGTCCTACAAATTCAGAAGTTACTGAGTTCGTCTCTCACCAAGCACTCATGCTTGATGTACCATCTTTTCTCGATCTACAGACTGCAGCAGCAACGTCTTCGTTTATGGTCCTATCCTGCGCATCGATGTCGATGGTTCAGTTCATTCTGCTGGGCATGGAGGAAATTGGAGAGGCGTCGGTCTATGCTGGGATATGCTTCGTCGCTTCGGTTGCTGGGGTGGTTGTGATTGAGCGAGCCGTCAGGAGGTCCGGACGGGTCTCGCTGATCGTGTTCTTGGTGACTGGCATCATGGCATTCAGCACTGTGATCGTCACCTTCTTTGGAGCACTAGATGTTTGGACCCAGTACACCGCTGGGGCATACATGGGCTTCAAGTTACCTTGCTGACATGACAAGATCGGCAATCTGCTCATGAGCTATAGTGCTTGTTATTGGTTTCTTTTGGGTCGGCCCAGATGGCTTTCTGAAGGAAGATTTTGATCTAGATATTGTAATAGGCTAATAGCTTTCTGTGGGAAGATTTTGTTCTTGATGTAATAGATATTTCGGAGCTCGCAGAGTTTTCAATGAAACATGTTACCCCTTCTGATGAGCTTTCTGAAAAAGAAGCATGACTAATACCTGCTCTTTTTATCCCTCATGCATAGCAGTCAACTAGAGTAATACAGTGTTCTATATTCGTGTTAAAAAAAGTATTCGCGGTTTGATTACAAGCTTGACAAAGCCAAGAAAAAAATATTCTTCTGCGGGTCTTGAAGTGTGAAACGGCCCCAGTTAAGTTCTAAACACCTCTCAATTAATTCGCAAGTAACACAATTGGAGATCTGAAGAGCCATGGTCAACAGGTACTGATTGAATTTCTACAGATACTGGTGTGGTGTTAATAGGAGTTGTATCCGCGTATTGTCAAAGTCTTCCGACACCGATCGGTCCTAGCGCGTGAAGCGCGCTTCCACCGCTAGTAGGTATAGACGCATAGCTTTTATGCTTCTACTCACCAAAAACTACGGGTTCACTAAACATGGGGCGTCCCATGCATTTTAAAAGTATCGGACTCTTACACTTCGTTAAAATAAATGTTGCAGCGTGTGTTGCTGTATTTATTAAACAAAAAAAAATCAAATGGGACAAAATTGTGGTTTGTTAAAGTAACTGTCGCAACATTGAAAGTAGATCACCACAACACTGAAAGGTAAGCTCTTAAATAATGAAATTTAAGCACTAAAACATTAAAACATACTTTCTGCAACATTTTGAATTAGAGCAGTGAAATATCAAATAATACACACTACAATAATTGAATTAAATCATTGAAACATCGAAAAATACGTACCACAACATTTGAATTAGAGCACTACAATAGTTGAACGAAAGCATGGCAACAATTGAATGAGAACACTACAACAACATCTGTGGAAAAGATGGATGTTCCTGTAAGGCAAATATGATGTCGCAAAATAGCAGATGACATGCTGCAGTACTTACATATGCCAATAGGTTGAACCAAATGTTTCATCAGGTTTTCTATAGAACAAAAACATAAATGTTTCAATATTTATTAGAAAATATTATGCTAGACAAAACCAAATATTTCAGCAAGCCTAATCAAATGTTTTTGCAGGCGGACCAATTGTTTTAGCATGTATAGCCAAATGTTTTGGTAGGACGAGACAAATGTTTTTGTAGAACAAAAACATGAATATTTAAACATTTATTAAAAAATATCACACTATGTTAAACCAATTTTTTATCATGCATAACCGAATGTTTCAATAAGATGATTTGAATATTTCATTGGATAAAATCATAAATGTAATGCAAAACTTAATGTTTTACCACGACGAAATCCATCTTTCGAACGTATCAAAGTCATGTTCCAATTTAAAATGTCTTTTTCTTTAACCTCTAGTCTCTTCCCATCTCATCCTAAATCTGACCATTTTCTTTGCAAATCCAAAGAGACCTGATGACCATCGGTGTCCAATTCATCGTTGGGAGCCTTTCGACCCCTCATCATCGCCACCCTCCATTCTCTACTCCCTCGACCTTCGCGGTGGCGCTCCAAGCCCCACCCATTGTGAGGAAGATATCCGTCCAATGGCGCCGTAACTATAGAGCTACCACTGAGCCTCTTCCGGGACTACACCCAACACATGCATGCAAAGAAGGCCACCATGGGCTTTGCCGCGGAGAGAAGAAGGCCGACAGTGGCAGCGACACAGTTGTGGCGGCGCCACTAGATGCGAAGCGGCTGAGAAACGCCATGGTGACGCAGGGGCATGAGTAGGGGTCGTCATTGGTGTCGAATATGTCGTGAAAGGATGAGAGGGGCGGACTGCGCGAGAGGATAAGGAAAAGTGGAACACAACGTGCGATTAGACCATCTCCAACATCGTCCCATCGAAAAAATCAAAAAAATAACGAAAGAAAGTTTTTCTTTTGAAGAAGAAAATGCACAAGGATATTTCTAATAAAGAGAACCGCAAAGAGAATTTATTAAACATCTCAAAAATCTATAACCTCGCTGCAAAGAAAAAAAAACCTTGGGCTTCCCGTGGCGGGATCCCTGCAGGACGAGCATGCATGCGCTGGACGGCACTTGGCCGGGTGCAAGCGGAAAAGGCGTTGCCGATGCGCCGTCGTTAGCTGCGTGAGGACGACGACGCCAGCGCCCGCTTTCCGCACGTGCGGCAGAGCCAGGCAGGCGCTAGCCAGGAACCTTAGCAACGAAGGATTCCCACGTACCACGGACCCCCCGTCCTTCAGTACGTGCCTACGTTCTCTACCCATAATCTATGGGCAAATGGCTCCGCGCCCTTTCGAAAAATCGAGCATGTTTCAAAAAATTATAGCATGTTTAAAATGGCTTATGCTTATTCAATCTAGCCAGTTTATCTATTCAATCCCATGTATAACTAATTCTTGCCCAGCCAGCTTATCCATTCAGCTTAACAACTCCGAACATGCGGTTAACCTGTATCAACCAATTAACTTGCTCAAAAGTCTAATCTGATTAGAAAAGGTGGTGCTAAATTCATTTATAAATTTTCTTGACCGTCCTTCTCACATGGAGCCTTAAGCCTCAAACACATGTGCCCGTCCCAAAGCCGGGCATGTTCCAAAGACCGTTAACTTGCCTGAGTCAATAATTCACACAAAAGTTAACCTGATTAAGCTTCAGTTCTTTACAGTTTAATTGATTTATCTATTTATTTACTTATTTTCGTTTTAAATATAAGTAATTTTTAATCCATCTTTTTCTGTCAAGCGTGTATACAATCTCTTTAAAAACAAATCAAACAATGGGAGTTCAACACTCAACTTTACCTTGCAAATCTCTCGAAGTTAGAAGATAAGTAAATAAGTCAGATAAGGTAAGCTGTAGAGAACTAGACCTAAAAAAGATGCTGGTAAATTCATTTACATCTTTTCTAGCATTGCTTCTCACGTGGAGCCTTAAGCTTTAAACACGTGGAAAATAGTATTAGAGATCTCTTGCATGCATCAATCAATTTACACAAAAGTTTAAACTAATAGAAAAATACGAGCAATTCAGTTATATTTTTTTGATACAAACCATTTATCTATCTTCTTAAATCTTTTCACGTTGTTTTCGACAAAACTAAAAGTTACCGGATAAGCATACTTCCATTATCACTTCTATATAGCATTGCTAGATTAATTATCACTTATAATATCTTATTTAAAAGGAGAGAAAACAAAAAAAAACGAATTAATTGCTAGATGGGTGCATTAGAAAGTTTTTATCTATAATCAATTTTCTATATAGTATTGTAACGGTTAGAAAACGCCCTATAGAAACCACAATGCACCCGAGAGGACGCGTTTGGAAGATACATGAGACCTATGGCATGGAGTATATGCAAGCAGCCGGCTAGTTTGTGTGTTTCAGATCCGATGGCAAGAATGTCTCGGTAGTTTGCAAGAATAGACCATGGAATTGCTCCGAGGAAGTAGCTTGGGCGAGCCACCAACATTGTTCCGTTTTGATTTCACTCCGACCAAAATCAAATATCTTAGCTTCTCATCCATTGTCAAAGCTCTATAAACCCAATCAAATCGAAAACAGGAACTCAGAGTCAGCAGTCCAATACAGGTTAGGACTTAGGAACCATACGTAGCTCGTATTTCATCAACGATCGATAGTGGTTTTCTCACTACTACGTGAATCTCGATCCAAATGTGTTGTGTACACCTTTGGATTTGTTTTGAGATTTGCTCACACTTATGTCACCTGATAATTAATGCATGAGTGCACAGCTACGTACGTGTACTGGAAAACAAAATTGACTAATAATAACCTGCGCAACAGCGCAAGCTATAAGGTTTCTATAGTACCCAAGACAGCATAACATTTTACAAAAAAAAAAGTCGACTTCTAAACATCCGTTACTTCAACTCATGGTTGCCTTTGATTAACCTGGGATCTCTAGCAGCCACCTTTATTCTCCTCACCGGTGCAGCACTGCAGCCATCATCTCCCCCCTTTTTGATCATTGGGTTCAGGTTAGGGTTAGAAGGTGGGGCTTAGATCAGGGTTCCATGTGCCCCAAAATTTAGAGCGATGTCGGGGAGACAGCAGACTAACATTGGGGATGGAATCATGGTGGGAGCGGTGAGGCATCGGTTGTGGTACCGAAGCCACGGGCTCGGTTAAAGACGTCTGGATGGCGGTGGGCAGACAAATAGGTGCAGGCGGTAGGAGTTATGTTGGCGGGGCGGTGGGAGGATTAGGGGCAGAGCGGCGAGGAGACGCCGCCGCTGGCAGCCAAGAATAAGTGGGTTGGTGGGGCGGGGTAGATGGTGGAGGTGCGTGGAGCACTAGAGAGGGAGAGTGGAAGAGGTGGAGGGGAATCACTAGCGAGGGAGAAGGAGGGGCGGTGCCGACGGAGGGGGATCAGGGGAGGAGGGATGTGATTGTATATATAAAAAAGAAGACGAAAGATTTAGACCGTTGGTTCTTGATTAAGATCCAACAGCTAAAACACTGTCGAGCGTAAGTCGGATTAACGGGAAACTACATGAAGTCAGGAACCCGGCCAGCACTTTGGTTAACCACGTGACAATTAACTGTTGCGCACGAGGAGCCGATCGAATTAAGGAGGCGCGTTACATCGACCCCATTATCAACTGCGTTGCTCTTGGGACCAACCGGGCCATAAGCATAAGCTAGCGGGGACGGAGAGAACAACACACAATCGATCGCATCAATCTCTCTCTTGCGCCCACACATCTTTATGGTTTCTACTTTGCAGGCATGCCCATCATCTTTAGTTACTTTCGCCTTTGCCGCCAGCCTTTGTTACACCTCTCTCTGCCCTTTTTCCTTGCTGTCCATTCCTTAGCCTGTAAACCACCTTTCATGTGATGTTGAAAATTCTAGGAAAACCCAGCCATGCACATGCTTCTTGCTCACCGGCCTTCCACCCCCTCTATAAATACCCTTGCCGTCCCACAGTCCAAACTCCATGTCCAAGCATCCAAGAAACACATGCAAATAGTTAATTGCGCCTCACAAATCTCCGGTTAATACATTCATGCCAACGTATAGCTTTGTCATTGCGTTGTTTGTTCACAATTAGCTAGCTAGTGTGAGCCGATTAAGTAGTACTACTACACAGTGCACAATTAGGCAGTGATATATATCGAAGCATTATTCAATCGAAGATGAAGACCAAGGCGTCCACGTTCTTGAAGCAGATGCTGTCGACCATCGTGGCGGTCGTCAAGGCGAAGTCGACGGCGGTGCGCGCCAAGACGAGCGCCATGAAGACGCGGCTCCTCATCTTCGGCATCCTCCGCAACAAGAAGCTCCTCATGAGCGCCATCAACAACAAGATCCACGGCATCATGGGGGCGCTGGACGGCAAGAAGGACGACCGTGGCGACGTCCACGACGGCGAGCACGGCGGCGCCGCCAACGGCGACGACGACGATGGCGGCAGCAGCAGCAAAAAGGCCCTCGTGCTCTACAGCACGGCGGCGAGCTTCGTCAGGAGGCGCCGCGCCGAGGCGGCGGAGGAGGAGGACAGCGACGACTACCTGACGCACTCGCTGTTCAACAACGATGACGAGGACGACGACGACGACGAGCTCGTGAACGCGCCGGGGTCGGTGATCGACGTGGTGCGCGATGCCAAGGAGGGCGAGGGCGGCGAGTTCCGGTTGGAGGACGAGATCGACC
This sequence comes from Raddia guianensis, assembly GCA_036346415.1. Taxonomy (NCBI): domain Eukaryota; kingdom Viridiplantae; phylum Streptophyta; class Magnoliopsida; order Poales; family Poaceae; genus Raddia; species Raddia guianensis. Next base: position 22,993,341 of record CM070537.1, on the reverse strand, counting down.
ACGTCGCCGACGTGTTCATTCGCCGGATCCACAAGCAGCTCAAGCTTCAGAAGCTCGATTCGTTCAAGAGGTTCTGCGAGATGATGCAGAGGAGCGCCTGATCGATCCAGCCATTGATCGTCAGTAATATGCATGGTCAAAGATTAATTAATGGGTTTTTGGGTTTATCCAAGGTTATATAAACTTGGAGATCTCCATGCATGTAATTAGAAAGAATAAATTAAGTGGCAGGCAAGAACTGAGATGCTTTTCTTGCGGTAGGGTTTAACTGTTTAAGTAGGAGGGATGGCAAGGTGTACTTTAATCACTCATGTTCTTTAGTTCTTTTTTTTTTTTGGGGGGTGGGGTGGGATTGTTCATGTGCCCAAGGTTTAAAGAAATAAATACGAATAAACCTGGATTAGGGGAAAACACATAATAGTGTTGGTATATCTGGAGCAATGTGTTGATGTATGTAATGTCAATAATTCAAGTTCTCCCTAACTGTGGAATAACCTTATAGGACAGAGGGAGAAAAAAATTATGGTACTCCCTCCGTTTTAAAATATAAGGTGTATTTTGACCGGAGAAAAGTCAAACTTAGTAAAGTTTGATCATAAATAAATCAAATAATATGCATCGTTAGAGCATGAGCAGGAGGCACCCTGTCAGCGGCCGGCATCAGCGAAGGCAGGGCGCGCGGGAAATTTTTTAAACTGGCAAGACTGCAGGCGCTGGAGTGCAAGGCAGGGCATTAATTTACACAAGGCAGGGCGCTGATGCAGGGGACTTTAGCTCCCCTGCTGGGGATGCTCTTAATATACCAAAATTGTACCAAATTGTTCATATTTTAAAGCGTTTTTTAATACAATATTATATTGTAACAATTCATAATATATAATAGAGGAATTTAACAGTCAAACTTTACCCTTAAAGACTTTTGTGAAGTCAAAATACGTCTTATATTTTGGAACGGAGGGAGTATATGTATCAAAGCAAGCTGGAATATGTAGCATGTACGAATTCCTGTGCTCAAGTTTTTGAAGAAAACTATAAAGAAAACAAATAAACGTATATTAGAGAGAAAAATAATAGTGGTATATATAGTGAGCAATCCTAGGTGTATGTAAGGGAGCCGTTAGATCTACGGCAAACCATATGACACGGATTCCAAGGCAGATCGATCTAATGGCTTCAATATATGCATATAACATCACATGTACATTTGAGAAATTCATTCCAGAGAACAAAGGAACTGTACCAAGTTGAAATGTATATATAGCTTTCAAGAGCGAGTGGCAATCATGAAACATTCAACAATAGATTTAGACATCTATTTATGAGTTGAACGGAAATCCTCCTATGCTTCAATGAGTTCCAACTCCATGCACAACCTTGCCACTAATTTGTACGCCAAGTTCTGTTAGGCTCCTTATTGTTTAACGCTTTTGCTTAAACCCAGGCGACTGGGTCGCGCCGCGCGCTCACCGGCGGTTGGGCTTGAGCGAGGAGCGCGCGCGCCCAGTCGCCTGGGCTCCAGCCACTCCCATTGTTTAATTGCTAAAAAACCATTGTTTCTTTGAATTCATCCGTCCACTCTTTCCATCTTCTCCCCCTGTCGCCAGAAGCAACCATCCGGGCCTCACCTCGGTGCCTCCTGTTTAGGGATGAAAATGATACGGATAATTTCCGGCCGTCCGACCGTCTGAATCAACCCGGATAGTGATTTGGATAATGTTATGAATATCCGAATCCAATAGGCGGATACAGTACGGATACAAATAATATCCGATGGATATTATCCGAGCTTTTCTTGTTGGATAATATCCGATGAATATTATATTAACAGTGAAGTTCATATACAAACCATCTTCGTTATACTTATATAATATGAACGATAACGACTAGATGTATATGGTTTTATTTTTTCCATGACTATGAGTCATGAAGTTAATGCACAATGCTTACGTACCAACAATTCCATAACTATGAGCCATGAAGTTGATGCACAAAGAGATAACCAAATGTGTTTTTTACATGCTTATTTATCTATTATATGTTGTCGCACATTATCTGAGAGAATATCTATGTCCGATCTATATTTGTAACCGATTTTATTTATATTTGTATTTGTATCTGGTACTATCCGTGTTCAAATCCGTATCCGACAAAACTATATGGATCAAATACAATATGAGTGGTTTCCGATCCGTATCCGATCCTTTTCATCCCTACTCCAATTGTCGCATATTTAGCTGCATGTTCGGCACCAGAGCAGAAGGCACGCCAAATCTTGTTGGAACAAAATTAAGCCTAGCATCTGGCAAAGCACATGCATGCCAGTAGCATTTACATATGTACGCTTGCAGAAGAAGGGTTGTATCACACCATGCAAGCAGAGGGGCAGAACCAGGGGCGGACCCACCACTAGGGCACCTTGGGACTAGGCTTGAGGTAATTTTTTTTGGCCCATTTATCATCAGCTATGAGTATAGAAAAAAATTGGTATATATTAGACATAACTAGGACCCAACTTACCCCAGCCGGCCCACCTCCACCACCCACCAGGCCACCACGGTCCACGGGGACGCCGGCCGGCCGGCCCACCCCTACCGCCCCACCCCATTTTCCCCTCCAGGCCTCCCCTCTCAGTCCCGAGCTCTAGGCCTCCCCATTCCAGAATCCTCTCGATCTCGCCCTCTCCCTCAGTCTTAGCTACCAACGGACCCGACAGTGTTAGTGATTGATAAGTGGCCCATCCCAAGACGGGCCTTGGGCCAGTTCCACACCGGCCCATCGCATGTACGGAAGGTCCAAAAGGTTGCCCTTGGTCGTACTAAAGGAAGCGTCTAACCTGCCAGGGTCTTCCCCGGGCTTGACCAAGTCAACCGCGCCTCCTTGGGTCCTGACCAGGAGCGTGGCGCGGTTCCCGAGCTATCCTTAGCCCGGGAGAGGGTCCCGCGGGTAGCCCGCCTATCCGTGGGCAGGTGGCGACAACTGTCATGTCCCACCACACTTTCCACGGCCTTGACCGGGAAGAACTGTATCTCCCCGGGAACCCGCAGCCCGGGGAGAAGTGCGCCGGCAGTCTGGCTTATCGTTGTGCCTCCTTTGGCAGGCGGCGACAGTTGATACGCTACGCGACGCCCCCAACGGGCGGTGCGAGGCTGACTCGGTCCAGTCAATGCTATATTGGGGATAAAGGGAAAGTGTTTTCTCCCTAAAGCGCGATCCTTCCCCGTATCGGCATGTCAAGAAGAACACGTGTCCAATACTAACCTGAACAACTTCTCCCTGCAGGCTCCAGACCAGACAGAGCCCCAGAATGAGACAAGGTCACCGCCACTAAAGCAGAGACGGGCGCGGGGCCCGTCGCATCAGCTCCGGGCGACCCACCGCGCCTATAAAAGGAGGATCCCTGGACATTCAAAGGGATCGGATCATCTTCACCTGAGCAACACACGCATCCGAAGCTTCCTTAGCAGTAGCCATAGTCCTTAGTCGCCACCTTTGTAAGCTCGGGATCGGTGCCTCCAAGCCCGGTCTCGGCACCTCTGTACTGTTTTCCACCATATAATCAACAAGGTTGGAGTAGAGCTATTACCCGGCAGTGGGGGCTCGAATCAGGGTAAATCGCTTGTGTCTTCACGATTTGTATTGCCTTCTCTCCTTCTCTTCCCTCTTCCTCTTACCGTACGAAGGATCCGTACACGGATCGCCAAATCGCACCAGGCCCTTGTCCGAGAAGACCGCGTGGCCTAAGCCCCCGTAGGCTCGGCCGCCGCCCCGGGCTGCTGAGAAGGGTGGTCGTTGGGCCTCACACCAACTACAAATTCGTCTGCCGGTCCATGGACCAGCGGCTCTCCAGGAGCGCGTTTCCCAAACACCGATAGCTGGCGCCCACCGTGGGGCCCATGAGCAGCCCTCAGCACTCCGTTCCCTCGGACGTGTCTGAGATTCCGAGCAACGATGAGGGCCTGGACCTCGAGTTCGATGAGTGCGATGATCTAGACGACTTGGTCCCGTTGTACGATGGCTAGCGAGAGGAGTACCTCGCCGAAGCCGGGGCTGACGAGATGGAGGTTGACACCTCTCTCGCCCCAGGGGCAGATCTTCGCCCCGAGGAGTCGCTCCCTGAACTGGACCCCTCCGTCACCCACGTCAGCGAGACTCCCACGGAGTTCGAGCTGCTTGGTGACTCCGCTGCTTCCGCCGGCGACACCAGGACGTTTCCCTCTGCCTCGGGCGCGTCTCGCTGCGTCTTCGCAGCAGTGGCCGACAATGACGCCGATAATGAAGAGGCCCAGGAGCAGCTGCGCCGTCGCACTACAGCCCGGGAATTCTTCAACGATGCCGTCCGCCGCGTCATGGATGGGATCTGCCAGAAGGACCGTCGCCAGCGCACCCCCCGGGCCGCCGGCCGGTCGACTCTCTCGTTGAGATGATGATGAACCCGCTCCTGCGCAGCCAGCAGAAGGAGCGCGCCATCACCACGGTCGTCCGCGACATGGAGAAGGACCCCGTGGCTTCACCATGGAGGACTGTGTCCAGCCATTGCTGAGGGCATCGGTGCCATCACCTGCGGCATCGCCCAGCACGAGGAGCAGAACGACGGCGGACACCCAGACATCTGGCGTGGGAACCAGTCTGGCCACAACGGCACTCAAAACCGCTCCGACCACGACGGCACTCAAAACAGTCCCCATCACAACCGCAGCCACTCGCGCCAGGCCCAGACGGCCTCCTCCGCCGGAGGTTCATCACGTGCCCCAGGCGGAGTGTTTTCCCGCCTAGGCCTGCACCGGGATGCCCCTCCCCCGAAGGCCGCGCCGGGATGCCCCGCCTTCTCCCGCGCTCTCCGTGAGGCGCTATGGCCGCTGAGGTTCAAGCCCGGGCCGATAGAGAAGTTTGAAGGGAGCAAGAATCCTAAGGAGTTCCTATCCATCTACACCACCGCCGTCCGGGCCATGAGGGAAGACGAAGCCGTCATGATCAACTACTTCCCCACAGTACTCGAGGGCATGGCCCAAACCTGGCTGTTCAACCAATGGCCCGGTTCCATCCACAGTTGGGCCCAGCTGCAGGATGCCCTCCGCATGAGCTTCTAGGGGTGCTACGCCCGCTCTGGGCGTCGCCAGGACCTCAAGCTTGTGGTGCAGCGAGACGACGAGAGCCTCCGGGACTTTGTGTGCCGGTTCGTCAGAGCCCGCAACACAATTCCCTGCATCTCAGACAAGGCCATCATCGAGGCCTTCAAGGATGGTGTGAGGGACCGGCGCTACACCGAGGACATCGAGCTCCACCCGGTCAATACCGCGAGCGAGCTCTTCCGCACCGCGGCCCTCTACGTCAACGCCTCCGAGGCGGTTGAGCGCAAGAAGGGCCGCGCCAAGAAAAAGGCCAAGGTCAGCGACGACTCGGGCAAAGCCAAGGCAGACAAGAAGAAGAAGAAAAGGCTAGAGCAGCCCGCTAAGTTCATCGCCGCCGTGGAGCCTTATCGGCCCAAGTGCCATTGCCCGCGGCGCCCTCCGCCCGATGCGCCGCGCAGCAGGCGACGCAACGACCTACCTAAGGCCGGAGGAAGAAGGCAGGCGGCGGCGGGCCTCCTTAGGGCCGGCCTCCCGTCCACAGCGAAGAGAAGAGGTGAGCACCCTTTCCATGACCCGGTCTCTTCGCCGCCTCCACGGCGCCCGGCCACGACTGCGCAAGAATCGCCGCGCGTGGGCCCGCCATTGGAGGACTTCTCGCCGGCCGCGGTCCCATGCCCGAAGTTGCTCGAGGGCGCGGCGCTGATGCCTCCTCATCGGCGGCCAGACCGGGGCTTCCACGAGGCCGCGGTCACGTTGCCGTCATCTTGGCGCACGTCGTCGCCTACTGACTCTGCCGCGAGCTAAAGGCCGCATCCTGCGAGGTCCTCCACATGTCCCGCGGCGAGCCCGCGGTAGAGTCCCTGCCTTGGTCCAGCCAGGCCATCACCTTTGACGGACTGCCCGGCCGGGCTCTCCAGGCCGCAGCGCCTCCCGCTGGTCCTGTGCCCCACCATCAGCAACGCCCGAGTTGACCGCATCCTCGTGGACAGCGGGAGCTCGCTGGACATCATTACGGCGCGCGTTCTGGGCCTCATGCAGGTCCCGCGCACCAAGATCAAGGACATCACCGTACTCTTCCACAGGATCGTCCCAGGGTCATCCCTTCGCCCCGTCGGGCAGGTCGTGCTGCCCGTCACGTTCGGTTCCTCCGCCAGCTTCCGGACGGAGTACATCACCTTTGAGGTGGTGGAAACTGAGATCCCCTACAACGCCATCTTGGGGCGCCCCGCGCTCTCCAAGTTCATGGCGGTCTCCCACCACGCCTACCATTGCCTGAAGATGCCGGTGCCAAAGGGAGTCATCACCGTCCAAGGGAACCACAAGACGGTCCTCGACTGCGACGAGACCGCGCTGGCCATGGTATGCCAGCTCCCTACCCGTGGTCCTAGCAGAAAGGAGCGCTCCACAGTGCGCCCATAGGTGGCAGTGCAGCCGTAGGAGCCCACCAAAACATCGCCCTCATGGTGACAGACCCCTCCAAGATGGTCCACGTGGGGACAACCCTCGAGCCTCAATAGGAACTTGAGCTCATTACCTTCCTTCGGGCTAACAAGGACGCGTTTGCATGGAAACCGTCCGATATGCCCGGTGTCCCAAGGGAGGTGATCGAGCCTGAGCTAGCTGTCCGCCCGACAAAAACCGGTAAAGCGATGTCGAGGCGTGTTCCCGATGGAAGGCCAAGATCATCAAGACCAGCTCGGCAAAAGTCGCCGAAGCGGGCTTCATCCGCAAAGTACGGCACTCCGATTGACTTGCGAACCCAGTCATAATCTAGAAGAAGGGCGGCAAGTGGCGCATGTGTGTTGACCACTGCGACCTTAATTCCGCCTGCCCCAAGGATAACTTTCCCCTTCCATGCATAGATCAGCTAGTTGACGCTACGACGGATTCAGTCTTGATGAGTTTTCTGGATGCTTATTCCGGTTACCATCAGATCGCATTGTGTAAAGAGGACGAAGAAAACCGCCTTTATAACGCTTTTCGACACTTTTTGCTATCGACCATGTCGCCGGTCTCGAAATCTTTGGCGCCACGTCCGGCGTCTCATGCAAAAACTCTCCCTGATCAAATAGGGCGCAACGTAGAAGTCTACGTGGACGATATCGTAGTCAAGAGCGAGGACGTCCGTGACCACGTGTCCGACCTACGGGAAACATTTGACAGCCTGAGACAGCACCGGGTCAAGCTAAACCCCGAGAAATGCGTCTTTGGCGTCAAGTCCGGCATGCTCCTAGGCTGCGTAATTGGCGGGGCATCGGTGCAAACCCCGAAAAGATCGAGGCCATCGAGAAGATGAGGTCGCCGACCTGCGTAAAGGACATCCAATCCCTCACAGGCAAAATGGCGGTCTTAAGCCGTTTCATCTCCCGCCTTGGAGACCGAAGCGCGCCTTTCTGCAAGTTGCTTCGTAAGCACGATAGTTTCGAGTGGACTGAGGAGGCTGAGGTCGCATTTCTGCAGCTCAAGCAGTATCTCGCCTCGCCACCCGTCCTCACCACTCCGAAGCTCGGGGAAGCCCTCCTGTTGTTCCTCTCCGTGACACCAAACGCTACAAGCGCGGTGCTGGCAGTGGAACCGGAGGGGAAGCAACAGCCTGTCTACTACGTGAGCGAGGTTCTCACCGGGCCTAAGGAGCGCTATCGCGACCTTCAGAAATTATGCTATGCCTTGCTAATGGCCTCGCGCAAGTTGCGTCACTATTTCCAAGCCCACCAAGTCATTGTCCCGACTATTTACCCGATCAAGGACATTCTTCGAAACCCGGAGGCCATTGGTCGGATCGCGAAGTGGGGAGTCGAGCTGGGTGAATTCGACATCCAGTTTGTATCCCGTACCACGATCAAGGCCCAGGCCCTGGCTGATTTCGTTGCAGAGTTGACCAGGCCAGATGAGCAAGAGATAAGCTCTCCAGGTCAAGACGGAGGAGAAGATCGGTGGACTCTGTTCTTCGACGGTTCACACCAGTCCGGACGATCGGGATGCGGTCTCGTTCTCATCTCCCCCAACGGAGAGCGCTCCAGCACGTCATACAAATACACTTTGTGGCGACAAACAATGCCGCGGAGTATGAAGCCCTAATTGCAGGCCCATGCGCTGCGCTCGACATCAAACGGCTTACTGCGAAAGGGGATTCGCAGCTCGTCATCCGCCAGGTCAGGGAGGAGTTTCAGGCAACTGACGACTCGATGGCGCGGTACCTGGCGGAAATGAGAAAACTGGAGAAGCATTTCACGAGTTTCGAAATTAGCTACATTCCCAGGGAAGAGAACGGCGAAACCGACAAGCTCGCCAAGCTCGGACCCTCACAAGAACCGGCCCCGCCGGGGGTGCTAGTACAGCACCTTTTAAAGCCCTTCATTCCCTCCGGAGAGGAGGCCAGGGGGACGTCTTCTACCCCCCAAATTGAGACATCCGGTACTGTCTCATTCCTCGAGCAAAGCACCTCGTGGATGACGCCATTCATCCAGTTATTGGAACAGGGTACATTGCCCGAGGACGCTGTTGAGCTTTCCCAGCTTAAAAAGCGAGCCCGAGCTTACCGTCTGCAGGGAGGCTTGCTGAACCGATAGGGTGCTAATGGCATGCTTTGTAAGTGCGTTACCCAAGAAGAATGTAAGTACCTCCTAGCCGACATTCACGAGGGCATCTGCGGCGCACACGCCTCACACAGAACCCTCGTCGGCAAAGCTTTCCGCATGGGTTATTCTCGCCCATCGATGCGAGCGACGAAGCCTTGGTTAAGTTACCGCGAAGCTTGCCAGTATCATGCGTGGATGACGCATCAGCCCGCGTATGAGCTGCAAACGATTTCACTAACATGGCCATTCACGGTTTGGGGCATGGACCTCTTGGGACCGTTCCCCAAAGGGCTTGGTGTTGTTTGTAGCCATCGACACCTTCACTAAGTGGATCGAGGCCGAGCTGGTCTCCAACATCACTGCAACTGCCGCGGTATGTTTCTTCCGGAGCATTGTTGCATGATTCGGCGTGCCTAGCAGGATCATCGCTGACAATGGCACCCAATTTACGAGCCGGGAGTTCAACGATTACTGCGAGAAAATCGGCATGAAGCTCGTCCTGACCTCTGTGGCCCACCCACAGAGTAACGGAGCAGCTGAACGAGCTAACGGACAGCTAGTCCAAGGCATCAAAAAGAGAGTTTACGACGCCCTCAAGTCTAAGCAACAAGGTTGGGTAGACGAGCTACCGTCAGTCCTCTGGGCAGTCCAGACAACGTGCAGCCGGGCTACAGGAGAAACTCCTTTCCGACTCGTCTATGACTCAGAGGCCATCCTCCCAACAGAAATGAGGCTAGGATCCGATCGTGTTGACTTTGCCAGCTTCGTGGTCAACGACAAGGAGCGACAGCTTGACCTCGATCTACTTGAGGTGCGCCGTGAGCAATCCCTACTCTGGGCTGCAGCCTACCAGCAGATCTTGCGTCGCTACGCGGCACGAAACGTACATACAAGGACCATGTAAGTAGGAGACCTGGTTCTACGATGCATTCAGAACCTCGCGGGCTCCAACAAGCTCAGTCCCAAGTGGGAGGGACCGTACAAAGTAGTCAGCGTGGCGCGCACAGGCTCGGCATCTTGCTGACAAGGATAGGAACGAGCTCCCTAACTAATGGAACATCTCCCTTCTACGATGTTTCTACGCTTAATCAGGTCGTAAGTTTTCTTTATTTCAGTTCAGTTCAATTCCAAAAAAAAAACTCTCCCCCCAATCTCGAGTCACGCTGGGTTCAGTTACGACCATCTCAAGCAAGCCCGTGGCCAAAATCCAACGGGTAAGGACAAAGCACTCCAAAGCACTTCTACGACGGGATAAGCCGACATCTCGCACCCTAGCAGGGGCGGATCCAGGCCCATGGCAGGGCGGGCTTCAACCCGGGTCATGGAATATCTGCCCATTCCCTTCTCATATATTTGTCTCAAAGCTAGCAACGCTAAATGGGCTTGTAACCCAGCTGTGCAAGCCCGTTCAGCTGAGGATACGAGGTCACACCATCTGCATGCGCACCGAGTGCAACATCGTAGCAGGCAAGGCGCAAGGTTGTAGGGCCCATTGTGCCAGCAGGTAGCAGCCAAGGCCCAAGTGTTACTAGGAAGACTAGCTCGTGTGTTGGTAGCTAACTACGTTGGTGCTGCATGCCTGCATAGGAATCAGGCAATGGACATCGCTCAATCGTTCAATCCAAAAGTTGCATTGAGTAAATTCACCTTTTATGTGATTTGTTATATATATAGAGAGAATTTGATTGACTTTATATGGTGTTGCCACTCAAGTAAGCTATATTTTATTTTGTCGATATTATTTTATGTTTTTAATGCTAATGATATAGTAGGTTATATGATTAAAATCTTATATCAATTATTTATTTCTACTACGTCTTTTACATTACTTGATGTGGATAATGAATGAGTGGTTAACTTTTAGGTATTTTTTTCATAAGTTTTTAGTACATTAAATTTTAGCCCGGGGTTTACCAAAATCCTAGCTCGCCATCGACCTAGTATGGCTCATGTGATGTGGAATTCAGCGTCCTAAGGTACAAGAAGCCCACGTCAGTTTGTTGAATGGCTAACTTGGGCCTCATGGCCTTAAGTGAGGATTTTGCGTCGAATTTTTCTAAGTCCTTAACTCGCTAAGCCGCATCGTGCGACCGACGGCTTCGAAATTTGGGGTTCGTCTTGAATTTTTCCTAAGTCCTTAACTTCGCCACGCCCGCATTGCCGCGCGGCCTGACAAAGCTCGAGGGCTGGGGGTTCGCGCGAATTTTTTCTAAGTCACTCTAGTCTTTAGACCGCGCCCAACTCCAAGATCGTATTTGGACTTGACCACGGCCCGGGGGCTGGATAATTAGGCGCACCAAAAACAATCTTCCCAAAGCAACCTGTTTGCCTAAATTTCCTAAGTTTCCCTCAGAACTTCGTTACTGTTCATCTGGTTCCCCTGTTTTTGCATTACAGATCCACACAGAACAGGGAAACAAGCGAGCAAGATCAACAAGACGGATTCATCAAGGGAGCTGCATTTCACAAAGGAAGATCTTACAAGATCGGGATTTTACAAGCAAAAGGAACTCCTTCGTCCTTGGCTACCGCAAAAAGAGGCACCGCGCCGCTACAGCTACGACGGCACCCTAAAACTACCTCGCTGCGCCTAGCAGCGGCGCTGGCGACGAGTCGGCGGAGCTGCGGACTCCGCTGACGGTGACGACGACGACTACGAGGTCAGCGGGCCCGACGCAGGCACCGACGGTCCCGACGCGGGTGGCGCCAACCGGCCATGATGTTGCCGCCCATAAGCACCCACGGCGGCACTCGGGAGCCTCCGCCATGAAGCGCCTTGGCGGCGTCTGTGCGTCGGCGGAACCTCCTCCTCCTCCGCCGCGAGCGCGGCGGCGTACACTGTCTCGGTGGCGATTTGTGCCGCAACCGTATCCTCCTCCTCCTCCGCAAGTTCGGCGGCGAGCACCGCTGGCACCTCTTCGTCGGCGCGAACCTGGGCATACGCCGCCAGCTCGGCCACTTGAGCTGCGACGACGGGGCCTGGCCAGTCTACCTCCTCAGCCGCAGGATGGATCGATGGCATCAGAGGAGACAGCGGTGGCAGATCCTCTGTCGCCGCCACCAACCAAGCGTGCAAGTAATCGGAATCGGCGTCAGAAGACATGATTTCTCCCGCTCTATTTTCTCTCGCCGCTCTTCCTCTGTTTCTCTCTCTCTCTCTCTCTCTCTCTCTCTCTCTCTCTCTCCGGTTGCGAGCTTTGTTTTTTAGACTAAGACTTGAGAGAGCTGAGATGGGAGGCAGCGCACGGCTCCTCACTTTATATAGACCGGCGGCGGCGCAACGTCCCGTCGCACGGCGAGCTACCCGAAGGGCCGCTACGCCCGAAGGAGCAAGCAATTAAAACCCACTGCACGAGCTGCCTCGCGAAATACCAATCGCGCCAGTCGCCATGCTACGCGTGTCCCGGTCCCGCTGTCTGTGGTAAAGAAAAGTCCCTACGTAGCGAGGCCCACTGTGCAGGCCTGGTCCACCAATGCGAACAAGGCCCAGCGGCGCCCCCGCGGCCTGACGCGTGGCTTAGGCTGGGTACATGAACCATCGCGGGGAGTTTTGCCTCCGCATCTGTGCCTGGCAAACGTACCTGTGCCGTCAGCGGAACACTGTGCAGCGCCGCACAGCCCACAGTGCGCGCGATTTGACGTAATAAACTAAGGAAAAAATGGCTAAGCCCTTCAGCCACCACACAACACGTGATGCTTATCCGTTAAGCGAGCGTTTAAAAAAATAAAATTTGTACATGCTCGTGGCACAGAGTTCGGGAACAGAGTATACCGGGTCAAGCTACGACCCGCGCTGCAACTTGAGCCTTTCTAACTCGGTTTCTAAGTCCTGGATTTGCTTTCGCGCTTGAAGCAGCTCTATGGCTTGCGAGTCCATGTCGTTCCGCTCCTGGCGTAGTTTTAGCCCGGGCTTCAACGAGCTCTTGCTCCTGTTTTCGCAGAGATTCCGCCTCAGCCTTGGACTTCATCCCGGCCTCCCGAAGCTCAGCAATCTCGGCGGTGAGCTTTCGCGGGTCTCCTCAAGCCCGCGAACGATAGAGTTGCGTTCAGACAAAGTAGCCTCCAGCTCCTTGGAGGTCGCTTCCCTACGCTTGCGCACTTCATCAAAGGCAGCCCGGGCCCGGTCTGCCTCTTCACGGGCTGCCTGAGCTTGACTTGCCGCGACCAACCCCGCCCCTTGGGCCTGGGCAAGCCTCGCCGCAGCCTCCCGCTCCTTCTCTTGCGCGGACTAGAGCACGGCCTCTAGCTCGGCAATGCAGGCGGTTCCACGAACCTCGTTCTTCACGGCCAGCCCGTTCGCGCGCTCTATCTGACTGCCTGCTTGCTGCCTCCATCAGCGAGGACGTGCCGGCGAGAAGAGCTTAGAACTAAAACAAGGGAAAACAGATCAAGACACGAAAAGGTCAGCACCTAAGCATAATGAGCAGACTCAAGGGTTTTACCTTTTTGTTGAGAGCAAGCATGCTCTTCACCCTTGCTCCAACGGCGCCACGCACGGTTCGATCGAACCGCGGACGTGTGCCTCATGGTACGGCAAGGGCGGGCAGCCCACTGACTCCTGGCTGCTCTCCTCCAACGGCGCGGAACTTGACGACGCTGGTGGTGCGGCCGAAAGAAGGGCTGTCGTTCCAACTGCGGCCGCTCGCCTCTCGGCGTCCTCCAGCCTGGCCGCAAGCTAGACCCTCGCCGCTGTCGCTTGCTCCACGGCCAGTTTGGCCTCGCTGAGCTGAGCCCGGACGCTCGCCAGAGCGGTGTTTAGCTCGTCCACCCTTAGCTTAGCGGCAGCTCGGTCTGCTCCTCCAGCCTGGGAATGGGATACATCTTCACGGGCGGCCAGCCTTTCTCGCCGGCGTCCTGCGCCCTAGCGGAGTCCTGCTGCTCTACCCACTCTGGGAAGCAGATATCCAGCCCGCGGACGTCAGCGGGGCCACGCTGGGCATCGAGACGTCCATCCAGCCCAGTGGCGTAAGCACGCGCACCGGCCAGACCCAGTTGACTAGTAGCATCCGCCGGTCAAGCGCCGAGAGCGCTTTCCCAATCGGAGTCTTGAAGTAGTCGGCAATTCCCTGGAGATCAACCGGCCACCATCGATGCGCCGTGCGTCCTTCAACGCGCAGGGGCGTGATCCACAGGAAGTCCGTGCCGGCGTCGACCTTCACCGTCTTCGCGACCTTATCAGAGGCGTCCAACACCGCCACCGGTAGGCAAGCCGATGACTCTCCGCGGACTGGTTGGCTCTTGCCCCGTGAGTCCGTTGTCCTCATCAATCCAGCAGCCTCCAGCCGCTGCAACAAGGATACCCCTCCTTTGGGCTCGATCGGTTCACTCTCAGCCGCCACGGCTTCGGCAGAAGGAGGTAACACCTCAGCTGCCACCTGGGCGCTATGCACTGCGATCAAAAGCACATGGACAATCAGACATAAAAGCAGCACGATAACGGGCCGTGCAGGAAACTTACGCGCTGGTTCGAGCTCGGTGTCCTCGTACACCCCTGGTGTAGGGCGCAGGAAAAGCTCCGTCTCCAGCCCGCCAACGCGACTTGTGGTGGGCGCGGCCGCCTTCCTCCGGCCTGCGGGGACCTTCTTCGAGGGCCCCCGCCGCGACACCGTTGCCAGCGATGGACCGGCCACTGGCGCGACCTCCTCGTCGTCGCTGCCCTGCACGGGCCGGTACATCCTCCTCTTCTTCGAAGGCGCCGCGCCCTGGACACTCGCGCATAACCGAGCTTAGGGACCGCTGAGTGCCCAACACTTGATCTATCTCGAAAGAAAGGGGCTCACCTGCGCCGGCGCCGCACGTTTCCTCGCCTGCGTCTCTATGCTTGTCCGCACTGAACCCGCTGCGGTCGATGCCGGCGCCGGGCTCCCCTCACCCGACATCAACGACAAGGCGGACGCCCCGCCGGACGCCGCCGGCGATCCCTTGGCGGTGAGCGCGCAGCCAGTGGTTGCGCGGCCAAGAGCTCCCCGGCGGAGCCCGTGTCTTGCGTGGTCCTCTTGGCCACCTTCCACGTCCGCTGCAGATAATCGGCTTAATGTCAAGGCCGCAAGGGCGCGCAGCCAGAAAATTAATCAAACACCTTGCAGGCACGCACCGTGGCCAGTTTGTCCCTCACAAATCTCTTGGGATTGGGATTCTTGTCCATGGGTAGCAGCAAGCCAGCGATCCTCGCAGCTTCGTCAGCCGGAAGTCCTGCAGGGAGTCGAGAAATTATCACAACGTGCACCGAACTAAGATCAGACATAGCGGCGCGGCGCGCGCTTACCTTGATGGAAATCTCGGTCCGAATTCTCCCAGCTACCCATCTCGCTGACGCACCGCTCGTGGCGCCCCAGTGGGCTGATCCGATGCCGGACGAAGCTATTGACAACATCATAGCCCGTCATGCCCTTTTTGGCGAGCCCCCCGATTTCGTGCGCCGACACTTGATCCTCCGGTAAGGTCTCGCGGCCTTGCGCCGTGCGCCGTGCCTCGCGCCCTACCGCCGCCGTGCCGGTGCCGCTGGCTGAGGACTGGGGCCGAATAAATTTAGGGGGGGTATAATAGCTTTGTTTTCGGCCCACGCCTAGGGCCGTGGCCCTAGGCCCAAATCCGCCCCTGAAAGAACCAATGAAATTTGGCCACCTACTAATGAAACTCTAAAACTAACCAAGTTTCATCCCATGCAAATAAAAAGTTCTCCGAGAACTAAACCAAGTTTCGGTAAACAAAATGCCAAATTTCACACGTACATTCCCAAAGTTTCATGCTAAAATGAGGATGGACCTCTCGGCGCAAATAAGAGAGTTTCTGTAAGAACAAATAAAAGGTTCAGATTTCTTATTTACATTCGGCGAGCCCCCCCATGCCATGCTTGCCGGATCCGGTTGCGAAATCGTGAAAGTTGCTCGTCATGTGAATCGCGGGTTAGAGAAAGAAGGGATGGAATGGAGAGAGCTAGAAAGAGAGCAAGAGAAATAATTCATGGTGGAGCATCGGTGCTACATTCGGCAAGCGCTGGCGTCGGCTCCGGCGAGCATCGACCTTGGCTAATTGGCTTCAACGAGCAGTTGGCGCTAGAGTGTATATGCGAGGAAGCAAGCTTGGAAGCGTTGAAAACTCAGGCGCTCGCGGTTGGGAAAGGAAAAGCGAGGCAGCATGGGCCCACCTCGTGTGGCCCGTGCCCCTGTCTCGGCTTGGCATGCCTTCCTCCGTGAAGAAATGAAGCAGAGGACGCGAGGGGGAGGCGTGGAGCTGTCTCGCAAGTGTCTCGTCGCATGGGCCGCAGCCCGTTGACCCAGGCCCGATCGATCATCGGATGTAAAAGAGGCACAGTGTTTCTGTTTGATTAATCTCAAGTGCACAGTGGTATCCATATAGTAAAAAGAAAACATATCCTGTGCAATCAATCTTACAGTGTAATCGTCGTGCAATTGAACTATTAAAAGTTAATGTATTTCATTGTTTACTCTACGTATGTGTGAAGTTTCAAAGAAAAAATTATTTTATATTAAGAGTTATAAAAATAGGGAAAAACTGACAGTTTTGATGAGTTTAAAATTGATAGAATTTTATCTTTTTTGTAACCTTCAATATAGGGTAAATTCAACTTGAAGAGTACATCCATAATTTTTTTTTTAAAAAAAAATTCATAACTTTTGATAATTCAATTGCACTATGAGGTTGATTGAAAAGAATATGTTTCCTTAGCATCCCAAGACGGCGGCAAGGCGTCAACGCTGCTTGAGATCGGCCATGAGCGATAGAAAATTTGAAATGCCGATCATGGTTGGTGGGTGTATGGACGGCACACATGATTAGATTGATGATACCATGGCGACACCGCCATGTTGTTCATGCTCTTAGATAAAGTCCACTGTAGAGTGGTATGATATCAATTTTCTCTCCATGCACACGGTCATTAGAGTTTTGTGCCAGTGTAATTTGTCACCTTCCCGTATCTACTTGTCTTATTTTGTAATGGTCACGTTATAGATAACTCTCATTCCCTTCGATATCGATGAAGGCAGGGACGCCTCCCAGCCTGAAAAAATCGTTCCATCATCCATCTCAATCTCCACCTGACTGATTGCATTCGTCTTCTAGCTCGGGGTTTATGTAACTCCCAATTATTTTGGCAACTGGGCCTGATCATCCAGCGAGCTCAAACATAGTAAAGAGGGCTGCAAAAAAGAGCTCCTCTCATGCATGCTCATGGGCTTGATGAAAAAATGTTTCAAATCCACTTGTTAATTGATCTATTAAAATAATTAGATTTCCAAATAATTGATCTAATTTTTAATAGGTTTTATTTTTATTTTGATTTGACTCAGCTTAGCTCGTTGGCTCAGTTATGAAGCTATTTTTAAACTACAACTGAAATGTCCTAGAATCAATCTAGGTTAGTTTTGTGAATATCTCGGAAAAAATATGATTTAACTCCATTTTCACCTCTGCTAGTAAGCTGCTGGATGATTCCACGTTTTTCCCAATGAAAATTGACTTAGGTCGAATAGAATTGTTTTCTTTTCTTTTAATCATCATTACTCGCCGAACAGACGGGGGTTGTCAATTTGTCATTGCGCGTGGCCACCCGATCACAAGTCCAGAAACAGAACCGTTCGATGGACTACAGAGTACGGACAGACTGCCATGGGGCCAGAGCGCCAGAGATGAGAAAGGATAAGCATTGGCATGTTGATGACGATGCGGATGGCACCACCACCCTAATCTGTCCCAGATTTTTTTTTCCTGATCAATATTGTCTCGCCCACACCACTTCCACCCCCGAGAATTTTACTATGGCATTGTTCTTTTCGACGTATCGTTCCGTTGCATGTTATTATATCAAATTTTGTTAGTTTTATATAGCCTATATGTTGTGATAATTTATAACAATGTTTTTGGACTTTTAGTAGTACTTATAAAGATCCTAAAACTATTGTTTTATTATTTTATATAATTTTTAGACATGTTTTCAAGGGGTTTCAAATTTTCTACAGGAATACGCCAACGTGCATCGAAAGAATACAAATTGCTACTCCACCTGGCAAGTATTAATATATATACCGTCGAGCATGTCGATAATATCACATTGCACATAGAAATAAGGAACAAGTGTACCAGGTCATGTGCAGCAGGATGAAATAACTCGAAGTACCCGCAAAAGAAAGAAATAATTCAAAGTGCAAAAAGATAGCAATAACTAGTAACTCTAGTACTATTAGGAAAGGAATAACCCAAAATATGAATCATTTAGCCCTGAGAAGCCCTGCTCAAGCTTCTCGTTTTATGTAGCTTCATGAAAAGTCACAAATAACATTACAATTACTCTCTTCGTCCGAAAATAACTGGAGTTTTAGCGTTTAAAATTTGTTCCAAAATAACTACAGTTTTAGATCGTATACCACCCTCTATGCCACTTCAATTAAAGAGACATCTCCCCATCGGTCCCCACCGCAAGGTTAGCAAAAAATCCTTCCTCCCTATCACTCCTCACCGCAAGCCCCTCCTCGCAGTCTCCTCCTGAGTATGCCGCCACCGATCCGCTCATCCCCAATTGCACCCCTCCTCCCAGATCCGCAAGCTGAGAAGACGGGCACGCCGCCACTGATCCGCTTCTCCCCACCTCCCCTCCACGCGGCCGTCATGCTATCCGTCTCAGGCCAGAACTTCTGCGTTGGCATTGAGCTCGACGACGATGTCCGCGGGGACCCCCTCGCCGCCTTCGACTACGACGATGGCAGCGACCATGTGAGTAGTGGAACTCTCAGCGGCAAAGGAGAAAGTGACGCCGGCGACGACGGTGGCAACAGAATGAGCATCGGAGAAAGTGTTGATTCTATGTTTACATTCACCTAGTATTAGCAAATTGCACTATTGATATATCATTTCTATAGCAAATTGCACCAACCTGGATGCAGTACACCATATTCCTGGTCTTCATCCATGCGATTGGCTTCTTGCTCCCCAACTAGATTATTGAGGTCAGGCAATGCATCTCCTACTCCATCATCTTCTTATGGCAGCAGGTTCAGATCCAGGAGCATTACTTGTGTTTTGTTGTTGGTGAAATTGTGTCATAAGGTGGCAACGTGATGGTGAGAAGACCTGGTGATTCAGTGTCATCTTATAGCCTTGTTTTGTTTTAATTTTGGTGCCACTAACTTGTAATTTAGATGCCACTTTTTTAGCCGATAAGATGTTTTTTTGGCGCCTGTAAGATGTTTTTTTGTCGCCAGATTACTGTACTTGGCTTTTTTAGCGCTAAAAAGCCTGTAAGATGATTTTTTTTGGCGTCTCCACTGTTTTTGCCCCCATATTTCTGTACGCCAGCAAAATAGGCGCCAAATTACATACTAATTATGTGCTAATGACGCATTAATCACGCACTAATTATGGATCTGTTATCAAAACTAATTAGGGGTACGTGCGTCTTTAGCCACAGCCACTAAAATGTCTGAGATTTTTTAGAACTGTAGTCATTTTGGGATGGAGAGAGTAGTAAACAAGATGAAAGCATTCAAACATCTCTATTCAAAGACTTTTTATTGTCTTCGTGTGCGCGGCTCGGATATCATGCCATCAAGCCATTCAGGGATCAATCAATGCTAATTGATCTGTGCACTTCAAACAAACAGTTACCTCCTCATTCAGAATTATCTGGGCATTGGGCACTTCGGCAGCAGAGAAACAAAATTCAGACCAATAAAAAAAGATCACCACAATGGCCAAATATAATCTTAAGAGGCAATGCTAATATTTTGGTACTCGCATGGAGTTTGATATGTATTTTCTCGGTTGCAATTGCAATCTGAATTGATCTCATTTGAATATTGGGTGTGATGCTCGCGTTGACTCATGCATACAAAACGGTTCTTGCCGTTCTCTCTCTTCTAACTCACCTATGAATATGATATGGCATTTGTTAGAGATAGCATGGAACAGTTTCTCATTATTCTCTCCCTTCGAACTCACCAAATACTCCTATATGGCATGGAGACAATTAAACTCTATACCACCGTGCATGCCTTAATTTAGCCGATTATCTATATGAGCATGGTGCCTCTTACCATTTTACTTCCTGTTTCCCATGAAACCCAATGTTAACCCCACCAGCAACATGTGGGACCCATATAAAACAAAACCAGCAAATCCACGCCGCCACGTCAGGTTGGCCCCCCTCGCCGCAGCGGTTTTCTTTAAAACCAGAAAAACAACGCAAGCACATCCTCAATCTCTACCAAACCCAGTGACACATGGGACCCACGGAGCAGTTGAATCGGCATTTGCCTTCGTCAGCCACCACCCACCCGCCCGCTGCACACTGCAGAGTCATCACTGACACAGGGATTAGTTAAGATGGGTTCATCTGATCATCTCTAGACATCGCCACGCGTAGCAGCGATCCCCTTCGACGGAGGAGGAGGAGGAGGAGGAAGAAGAGGAGCAAGGAAGGATCATCGAAGAAGCTGGAGCGAGCTGCTGGGAGAATCCAAGGAGCTGCTGCCCGGTGAAGGGGAGCAAGAAGAGGGAAAGGTGGGTTCCTTGTGTTGATCTGGGGGATTGGGGATTTGGGGATTTGGGGTTTGGGAATGGAGAGCCCGCGAAGCCCGCGGAGCCCGGAGGCGGAGATCGGGCACCGGGTGGAGGACCTGTGGGAGGTGGCGGAGCCGCAGCTGTCGCCGTCGGAGAAGCTCAACTCCTGCTTCGAGGACATCCCCGTCGCCTCCTTCCCTCGCTCCCACCCCTCGCAAGGTTACATCCTGCTCTGCTCTTCTTCTCTTGTTTGAGTGACACTGCATACATGCATGCCGTTGGTTCTTGAATCTTGATGCGAGAAGGCGTTTCTTGAAGAATAAAGTCATTGGTAGAAGAGCGCTGGATAATAGTAGTAACATTAGCGTTTTTGTGGCTTGGAGCGATCATTGCCGGGCTGTGATGAGCCTCCCTGAACCCTGAGCCGCAACGAGGTTGAAGGAATTAGTTTCTTGGTTGCTAATTGCATTATGTTGTTGTTTCATTAATGTTGTGCCCATCTACTGTTTGGGATTGGTTTGGTTGGGACGCTTGGTTGAACTGATGAGAGCTCGTGCTTATCTTGCAGTAATTCTTGTAAGTTGAGGCATGAGACACGGAGGAAATTGCTTATTTGCCACCGTGCAAAACGGGGCCCTACCATTTATTTGCCCCTTTTCCAGTTATTTCTCCCCTATTCCCCATTTACCAGCCTAAAAAAATGACGTCTTTGCCCCCCTTCTTCTTCCTCTTCCTTCCTCCTCCTCTCGTCCCGGCTGTGGAACTCGCCGCCAACTTCACCGCCTCGCTGCCATTGCCGTCGTTCCTTGCCGTCACGCTCACTTCAGCGCCTGTCCCGGCCATGGCAGAGAAGCCGAGCGAGTCGAGGAGGCGGCCGCCCCATGCGAATGGCCACGTCCACGACGACGATGGTTATGAGTCGATGACGGCGTGCTCCTCCTCCGTCCTGAGCTTGCCACCTTGACACTGTAGCCATGTACCTTCTGCCGGGTGGCAAATAGGCAATTCCCTCTGAGACATGTATCTTTTGTGTTTTGTCCTGTCATTTTCAACCTTCTCATGATGGAATGGAGTAGCCACTGTAGTGCGCTTCTTGCCTTCATGTGGGTGCGGTGGCCATTTTAGTGACCTCGTCTTTTCTGAAATGAACGCACATAGCCCACTTCGCTCACGTTATAGTGTGGATGGCCTACTTCTTTTTTCCTCAGGCCAAGTTGGTTCATGAGTCATGACACTGTTTGACTCATATGATTTAAAATGCAGTGGAGGTTTAGTCCTCTGATTGTTCAAGTTAAAAAATTTACTTTGATTGTTCAAGTTAAAAAATTTACTTTGATTGTTCAAGTTAAAAAATTTACTCTGGTTGATATGTCCTTTTCATTCCCTAGAACAGCAATAGAAGAGCCGTGTTTGCTTCCTTTGATTTTTGTCATAGTGTGATTGATGTTGATATCTGATTAACAAGAAATAATTCCACAATCATGACTACGACTTTGCAAAATATCTTTTGTAACAACGAGGGTCCATGTTGCAAAACTGTGATCATCTGTGGACATTAAATCAATAAGTGGATTCGCTTATTGGAAACTCAAAACATTATCCTATGCCTTTTAAATTAAAAATATGTGTGAAATGAATATATTTTATTTTAATAGTCTCTGGGGATTAGATCAACTTAGTATGTCTCTCTATGATGCAGAAACTGAGCAAAAGTTGTACCTTTGACTGATAATCAACACTCTTTGCCTTCATTGTTGACCCACATCTGTTTTTTCGTAAAGCTCACTTTCAGTCTTTATGATTCTAACATAAGCAACTTCTTTTTTGAAAATTATGCGAGTTAAAAAGTGAAGAGTTAGTAATGACAAGATCAGATCTTCGAAACTGAACTGTGTAACCAGGCCAATGCCATGCTGAATGTTAAGTTATGTTAAGATCATTCTGCTTCTGGGCATGTTCGAAGACATTGTGCAACTTATGGATTGGATGTTTTATGCTTTAAAGTTGACTTAATTAAGGAAATGGAATTTCAAGGGGAACACACATCGACTTATGAAATGGACTTACAATGATCAGTTGACAATTTGCTATTCATAGAAGATACATTCGTGCAGTATATTTATACCAGAAAAGGACTATCCTGGCATGTATCACTGCATCTAGCGTAGTTGAATGAACAGTACAATCTCAATTTCCTTCTTTCAGAAACTGTGCTATGTGCTCTTGGTTTCCACAAACCAATGTCTCTGGTATTTCATGTCCATGTATGTATCAATCTGGATCCACACAATTTTCGTCCAAATAGATTGATTAGAATACTTTTCTTAAAAGTCTGGGAAGTGTGGTCTTCAGCTTTTTATATATTTTTTTGGGCATGTCTTAATAAATGACCTGATATAATTTTATTATCATATTCAGAATAAATTGAGGATGATCAAATTTGAAAATATTCAGGTCATAAGTGTTAGCATCGTTTTGTAATGCAAGAGGCTACCTACATAAGTGTGCCAACAGAGTATTCAGAAGTGCTCGACTACTATCTGTAGTATATGGCTCATACTTTGTCATTTATTAAATATGAAAAAAATTACTGGAATACGTCAATGTTTTCTAACTTTCCATAGCATAGCCTGCACCATGCATTGACAGAAACGGTTTTAATCAGGATGTACTGATGTGAATATTTTTAGTACATACCATCTGATCATTTTTGAGTTTTAAAAATAAACTGCATGAATCTTTATGCAGTAATCGAGATACCTTCTGATGCCAGCCTTGCTGATACCGTTGAAATATTATCCAAAAACAAAATCTTAAGTGCACCCATAAGAAATGTTGATGCTCCGGAAGATGCCACTTGGATTGATAAATACATTGGTATTGTGGAATTTCCTGGTATTGCTATGTGGCTGCTCAATCAGGTTAGCAACTGGAGTATAATACAGGAAAACTTCTAACTTTCTTAAGGTGCCAAATTTTATAATTTAGCTAGATTTATATGGTTACAATGATAGTTGATGTAGTGCATCTTTAACCAACATTCCATTTATAAATAAGGTTTGTTCCTAATTACATACCAAATCATACTGGAAGGTTTAGTGGACAATAATATGGTTATTTCTGATGTAGTCGAAGTCTAAGATATCATTAAATTCAACCTATAATCGGGGGTTCCTCAATTTGAGCTTTAATTTTTCTTACTTTCAAATATAATGGGTTGCGTTTGAATGAATTGAAAAATTAAATACTTATTCCTACAAGCATAAGAACCTTAACATACGCAGCTAGCCCTAGTACTTTCCAACTGCCCTTTAGTCATTCACGACTCATAAGAGCTTAGCCCTTGTTGCTATAATACTGCCTGCAGTCACACATTTTTTAACTAAAAAATAAATTTTGGGGTAGAATGGAGCAAGGTAGTTTGAAAGGAAATAATGTGCTAATGACTAACAATTCTTGATTTTGTTACAATACAACCTCATTTTTGTTTCACACACCTCTCTTTTTTTTGACATTCTTATCTTCTTCTGTCGCAACAGTCAGAGGCTGCAGCTAATGGGACAGCTGATTCTGTAGTGGGATCGCCTGTAGCTAATCTTGTTGCTAGGCTAGGCTCTTTCACATTCAGAAGGACATCATCAGGAAGGGTAGAAACTACTAATGATTCAGAATCAGATGAAGCTGCATCAGTTGGTGGAAGCTTTTTTGAAACACTTACTTCCTCTGAATTTTACAAGAATACAAAGGTAACTTTCTTTTCATCAAACTTAAAAAACAGTTATGCTCACATGTATTAAGGACCAATCCTTGATACAAGTGGTACCACTGTAGGTCAGTGATATCTCAGGAAGCTTCCGATGGGCACCATTTCTCGCTCTGCAGACATCTGACACGTTCCTCACCATGTTACTGCTTCTATCCAAGTACAGGATGAAGAGCCTCCTAGTTGTAGATATTGGAGGAGATAAGATTGAGAACATCATTACACAATCTTCTGTTGTACACATGCTTGCAGAGTGTGTTGGACTTCCTTGGTTTGAAAGTTGGGGAACTAAGAAACTTGCTGAACTGGGACTTCCTCTCATGAAGCCATGCAAACTTGTTAAGGTAACTCCGAGTGGCTGGTGTCTGAGTACATTTATGCTGTTGTTGGACACCTTAACTTATATTTATTTCTCTTTGGACATGCAATGCAAATCAATATCATGCTCCTCACTACCCCCACATTCTCAATAGATAGGGCACTTGTTATGAATTGAGACACGAGTGGAGGCGACGGCAGTGAGCTGCTGCCGGCGCCGGGGAGGGGTGAGGAAATAGAGCAACAGATGTAACTCTATTGCTTAACTTTATTATCTGGCTGGCCCTGCCTTTAATACTCAAGGCCGCGGCAAAGGAGATTACAATCAACTAACTTAATCTAACAAACTTTAGCTAATAGATAATGATTATCTAACTAACTTATTATTCAACCGAAGAGATAACTATTGCTCAACTAGTCATCTGGGATGGCTGGATCGGGATCGGCTGGGCCTAGCTGGGCTGGTTGAAATGAGGACGAGCCAGGACCCGCCGCCGCCTGCGCCTTCTTTTTCCTGGCATAGACTTGGCCAAAACCAAACCTGACAGCACTTCATCAAATATCTAACTGGAAGATGTGAATAGTGCATGGAAAAGTTGCATTGATTATTACCGTTGCCTATGCAGCTCTTGCTGTGTAGCGTCAAATGAACTTAACAGATGGTTCAAACAGCAATCTAGATACTTGTGTCAGCAACTGTTTAATGAGGATAACGATTACTATGAAGATATGGCCAGTGGTGGTTTAACAACTAAACTGTGCAAAATAAGCATGTTACATGTGTTTGTGACAGTTATGCAATATATATATGATATATATCAAGAGTAACCTGTTTTAGCAGCGACCAAACAAGTGATGAGATCATTGTTTTAAAGTCGGCTGACTAGTCGCGATTAGTCGACGACTAGTCGGCAAGTCGTAATTCCAAGTTGAGTTGAGGTCAACTCGTGGTCCTTATCATGTGCACACTGCACATGTGCTATACACTTATGCTATTCATGTCATATGTAGTTGTGCTATACACTTATTGCTCTGTTTTTAACAGCTGCATTGCAACTTCTTATCTAGCTTTGTGTAATCTAGTTTTTAACAGCTACAATTTGTTGTTGATTTGCATTGCAAATGTGCTATATATTTGTATAACTTACAAGTTATACTCAACTATTTGTATCGACTAGTCCACAAGTCAGCCCCTTAGCGACTCGACTCGACTTTACGACTCAAAAACCTTGGATAAGATATATAACTGCCGTCTCTTGTCAAATAGGTAAATGAAGATCAGCCAGTCCTAAAAGCCTTCCAACTGATGAGGGAAAAAGGAGTTGGTGGTGTACCAGTAATGGACACGAGTGGGACAAAAGCAGTTGGCAATATTAGCATCAGGGATGTCCAATATCTTCTAACAGCCCCCAAGATATACAAAGAGTACAGGTTTGCAACTATGGTGCATACTTGTTGATAGACTCTCTTTACCATTGGTCTCCAATGCAGATAAAAATTTGGTGAAGACCATTGCAGCTGATATTGATTTATTAGTGTTTCTTGTAACTTTTGAATCATCTACAGGACAATCACAGCGAAGGATTTCCTCGCTGCAGTCCGGCACCATCTTCAGGAGCAACAGGAGGCATCACCCTTGCTACGCAATGTTATCACATGCACAAAGGACGACACAATCAAGGACATCATACTGAAGTTGGACTTAGAGAAAATCCACAGGATCTATGTGACCGATGACAAGGGGAACACCGAGGGGGTTATCACACTGAGGGACATAATCTCCAAGCTGGTGCATGAGCCACGCCACTACTTTGGGGATTTCTTTGATGGTGTTGTTCCCCTGCCCCCAAACAGTACCGTATGACCCACAAGTTCGTGTTCCAATCTCACTGCTGTACACTCATGAAAATGTACATTATGCACTGTTCACCGGTTGTTGCTCTTTAGTTTCTTTCATAGCAGCCTCAGATAAACAGGTCATTGTCTACCAGGAGAAGACTTAAGGGGACCAATGGATGACAATGATGTACATTAAATAAATGAATAATTACTTGAGGTGCCTTTCTTTTTGTGATGAGAATGCCGTCCCTTCTTGTGGATGATTACACAATTTTCAGTTCACCTTTTTTTTTTGGTCTCAATTGCATATTTGTTTGTCAAAGCAAAATTCTAAAACGAGTAACTTTAGTCTGTCTAATTTTTTACCCTAATTTGTCAAAACACTGTTGGAAAACCACACTTTCGAGTTTATGGGAGTCCATTTATCTTCAATATATTGTGACAAGGTATATCCGAGCACTTATGTTATGATCCACTATATGATAGTGTCAGCAATCTACTGAAAAATGGATTTTTGGCTTCTGTGTGTGCTGCCTTTTGCGTCAGACTGGCGCTAGTAAAATGGATTAGTATGTCCCAGTCACTGCAGAATGGCAGCATCACTATGACCGAGCTCAGGATGTGATTGCTCAGTGTTTTAGAAACAATTAGGGGACAGAATGGGCGGAGCCTGTGTCTGCTTTGGTTTTCACTTAGAAACTGACCCAGTTTCTGGCCACAAAACCGGTCCAGTTTAGCTTTTTTTAAAATCCGGTCCAGTGTGAGCTTTTTATTTTTTTAAAAAATAGAACATTTCAAGAAGTGCTCATTACTGGGCGCATCTCTGATTGTGGCATCCTAGGCAATTCTATAGAAAGTGCTCAAATAGAAAATTGTGTGAATTTCCAGATAGAAAGGGGAATCTGTAAGCAGGAAATTTTGAAATTTTGATATCCATGACAACCAAGCATTGCCACAATCCGATCTTTATTTTTGTTTGAAACTCTGAAACCGGTTTGTCCAATCGCTGTTTTGTAGTGAATAATACCGGTTATCGTCATTGTTTGGACCTAGGAGGCAGTTCATGCCATATTTATCCAGAGGGAAACCTACCACAAACTCACTTAGGGGCGATCCTGTAAACTCATACATGGATCGTCGGATGAGAGATAGACGATGTTGATCTACTGATGTTTATGATAAGAAACTGTCTACAAGAGTTCCGGTGTTTGCTATCTACTTCTGATTAGTGATATATAGGGCCAACAAAACGCTTGAAATCTGCATAAAAGTGGCTTCTATGAGAAAAAAACGACATACGTCAATCCACCTAATAAGAATGAAACAAAATCGAGCATATATTTTTCATTTTCTAAAGTAAAGATAAAATATAAATAAAATAAGAACTGTTTCCCATGGGAGAGATACAAATATGAAAGAAGATAACTATGAAGCTATCTATGAACTCTTGGTGGAATTCTTATAAAAAAAATAAGTTACATTGTCACTACCTCGTCTGCAGCTCTTCTCCTTTTAATCATATCTTGAACTGTGCAAAAAAAGAAGCTATTGCATAAAATATAACTAAAGAAAAAATTATTAATTGGTATTAAGAAATGCATGGAGAATTGTAGTCGAGACAATAAAGAGTGCTTGCGATTATGCAGCCATGAAGGCAACAAGCAGGAAAAGGCAACAAGCAGGAGCAGCGCAACGAAGAAATTAATGCCAGAATACCACTAATGGTGCATATTACTTGTAAAATAAGTTTACCGGAACAGCTCATCAGCTAGAAAAAAAGGGTTTAATCCTCCTGCAATGTATACTTTGGTTCTCCAGAAATGCTGAGGCTCTGTGCTATGCTTCATTGTAAATTACTTCATATGTATATTTCTCCAGCTCTAAAAGGCAAACCTGCCATGACCTTAAATGCAGAATGCTTATAAAGGGGCATAAAGGAAGTAAGGAAGGTTAAGACAACAAAAAGATATGCAAGGAATATCATTGTTCTATCAGGCGGATAAACTAAAAGTAGTTAACACTCATACCTCTTTTATACCAGATCTGAAATAAGGACCAGCTAGCTCAACAAGTTGCTCCAGCTTTGTTGAAACAGATCAGGCACATATACCAAAATGGATGAATCAATTGAAAAAATTCTCTGGTAGATAGTAGTATATAATACAGCATTTTAAAGCATTATTAAACCACTTGGTGATATTTCATGCACAAAAATTACCTTATTGCTTTCACCCTAAGGGCATCACCAATCCATTCAGCCACTATTCATCTACATTTCCATCTTTTCTATTTTATTTGCTACAGTACTATAATAACCTAGGTTAGACCCCCATTAGTCATGCTCAGGCATGTCCAATGGATCCTAACTTAGGATAGTAGAAATAGAAATGTAGATTAATAGTGAAAAGGAGATGTGAATAGTGGTTGTACACCATTGATGATGGCCTAAAGCCTCACATTGGTTGAATTTACAATATAATGTACACGTTAATGATTCAAAGAAGGGCGTCAAGATTATTTTTCTAGCCAAATTGTGGCTGTGATTTTGCTAGCCAAACCTTAGACAAGTGGCGAACTTTAGTAACTGAGTACATGAACCAAGCAAGCCCTAAATTCTAAGAGGAGATGGCAGAAACAAACTATATGAACTTATTCTAGCGAAAATATATGAACTTGTGACGTTATGATTGAGGAACTCTTAACTTTCAAAGAATATCAGCACTAGGCTATTTTTGGTGTTCTGCTGGATTTTCCAGAGATCTAACCATTTTCATAATTTTGGAAGATTAAAAAGGGCACAGAAAAGTTGAATCACCTTCCATGCTATAATTTGGGCGGTAGCCCCAAATATTTCACAAGTGGGAGATATCTGTGTGGTTGATATCTGTGGGACAAAGGTCAATCTCCTATCAATCACCTGTGGGAGATATCAGTTCCTAACCTTGCCACAATTAAGTTAGGCAGGTTTGACAACGTTAGGTGGTTGTTTGGCTCATAGCCAAAGTGTGGAAAGACTCCTTTTCTACCAAGAAAATCCCACATGTCAATGGTTGAAAAAAGGCAAGTTTCTATGTCCTTGCCGCTAGCAAATTGGTGAACTAAGCTTAGGCACATTTGACAACTTATTTGTGGTAAATTTGGCAAGATTGGGAATTAACCAAACAGACCTAAATCATGGTCTACCTTTAATAAGACCATGGGGGCTTTCAAAATTTTCCCTTTAGCAAGATAATAACAATACTGTGGTTCTAACAAGAAATAACACATTCTGCAACTACATGAGATGTAACAAGAAACCTTTGTTGCTTTTAAGTGTAAATCTTGCATTTCCCCCTTTCAAACATGCCAGTTGCCAACATAAATATAGAAAGGTTCAGGCCCCCAAAGAATAATGTGTATAATTATAAGGTATTTCTTAAAATTCACTTTACTTATGGATTATTGGATTAACAGCACAAAGTCTACTAGCATATAATAGTGGCAGCAAAGCATGAAGGCAATACAGGAGAGTCATAGTAAGATGTCATACACTGCCAAGAGTAGAAATCATGAAGTTCTGAAAACAAAATAGCTCAATACACTATGCAAGATGCTCACAAAAAAAAAAAAAAATGGGGCGATACCAGGAGGCTTGTTTAAGATATGCAAGAAGTTGGGAACACGGTGGATGTAAAATAAACGAAATGGTCATCAATGAAGAGTACAGATTAAACTTTTTAAAATAACTAAACAATAATGTCTGAGGACCATCATTACCTAGTAGCAATAGCCTAAAATCCAACTAGGACTACCTTATTTCAGAACATGACAATACATTTATTCAATTTATATTTGTATATTGATTCATTGATTGAGAAGACTGACGAGTATCATTCTATAGTTATGTATTTGAGAGTTAAAAAATAGAGTAACTACACTTATACCCAAGTACATAAGTTGACTGTAGTTACTTTGTTCAAAATATTACAATCAATCAGATTCAGCATTGCGGTCAATTCTGCAATATGTAATTTCAAAGATTTCATACAATATTATTTCACTTCATCTTTCTCAAAAGAATCTTGCAACGCCATAATTCCTTCCTTTTGACTTGAGATCTATGTTGCACCCCCAACAATTAACCTATTGATGTATTCAAAGAACTAAAGATAGCTTGGATACTGAAATGTGCAAGGATATGAATGCACTGGATAACAACAATGTATATTATTTCTTGGCACACATGATGATGACAAAACCAAATGATCCTCATGTTATATTACAACACTGTAACATCTAATGAAACAAGCACCAACTCAATACACGTAATGATTCCAGCAGTTCAGAGGTATAATATCCCTTTGCAACAGAGCGTACCTATTAACCAAATTCCACCAAATGGGAACTACAGTCTTCTCCTGGAATGGTTGGCAGACCCTAGGGTCCCTTCAAATAGATCAGACAGTTGATTCTCCAAGTCTTCTGGGGTGTACTTTATGTACTTTCCTGAATTCCTTCCACTATCCACTAGACTACCATACCTTCCCAGGAAAGCACGGTATGCTGGAATCACATTTTCAGATATAGATATCTTGAGCTCTTCACGGAGCTGAGGATCCTGTACCTTCCAAAGCGTTTGACTCCTATATATCTCATCAAAGGCCAAATTGAAGTTCCTAAATTTCTCCTTGATCCTAGAGCTTGAATTCCCACTACCGCTACTTCCACTTCCACTGCCATGCCCATCATCCCTGAGATAAGACAAAACCTTGGTCCATGATATCCTGAGATAGCTCTTTGAATTTTGCCGAATCTTCCCACGCCGTCTCCGTATCCAATGATCACCTAAGATCCTTGCAAGCTCAGAATCCTTCACCTTCTGGACAATATAGAGTGTATTATTCATAGAAAATATGCACTGGAGTGCACCGTCCTCATAAAGTTTAGACTTTTCCCCCAAATTGGCCTCTAAATAAGATATCAGCTTCGCCAAACGGCGTCCAAGTGGGGTCAGGCTCTCTAGATACTCCTCATCTTCATCAGTGCCCCCATGTAAAGCATTATGATGCACATCTCCACCAGTATCATCATCCAAGAGTTTGTCAAGTGTATCATTGTACACAACCAACAACCTAAGATAGTTCATCACATAACGTGTCATTGGGTGGATCTCAGCTGCCATCATAGCCCGTCGTGATGACTCCTGCTGTAGAACCTTCCCAAACTCAAGAAGGTTGCCCTTCACTGCATCCCCAAGTCGTTCGAGAACACCTTCCAAATCATGGATCACATCATCCCCAGAAAAACCAAAGTACAGTTCCTTCAGTTGTGGGATGACCTCAGCAAGTGCCTCATACATGTCAAGAATTCGGGAAACCTTCTCTGGAGAGCGAGGGCACACAGCCACAGCATCCCCAAAGTTAAGAATCTGCATTATACAACCCTTGGTGGATTCAACAAAGCACACATCCCGCAGCTCATCGGACAGTGCAAGCACCTGATCACAGAGACGGCGCTCACCAGTCAGCAGGGACCGGACAACCGTCTTGACTCCATGCACCCACTTCTTCATCTTGTCATTCAGCTGCTTCCACTCCACACGCTGCACCTCGTCGATGCTGAGGCGCTCGACACCGAGCACAGTGAGGCACTCGTCAAGCAGGTCACGCCGGATGCCACAATACACCTGTGCGAGCTCACCTGCATAGCCCGCACGACCCATTCTTTCAGCAATGGCACGCAGATCTTCGACAGCCTCAGGACGCACTAGGTCGAACACCTGGTCGTCGAAGGGGCTCCCCATCAGGCTGGCGCTGCGGGCGGTGTCCGGTGCGCCATCCTGACTGTGCGGGGTGGTTGGATCAAACTCCGACGAGGTGTCCAGGTCGTCCATGGACTCCAGCGAGAGGCGGCGGAGCGAGCAGTAGAGCCCGCTGGCGTCGAGCGGCACCGCGTGGCGGATCATGAGGTGCCGGAGCTCGTCCTCGAGCCGCGCCATGGCGAGCTGCACGGCGACGCCCGCGCGTCCGGAGGCGGCGGCGGGCCCCCCGCCGGCGAGGTGGTCGATGGCGACGTCGACCGCCGCGAGGTAGCGGGCGGCGTCGTCCTCGGGGGCCTCGAAGACGAGCGCCTCCGGGGTGGTGTCCCGGAGGTGGATGAGCTGCTCCGCGGCGTCGAAGTCCGCGACGGCCGCACCCGCGCCGGCGCCGGCGCCACCGCCGGCATCGGCATCGGCGTCGGAGTCGGAGGGATCAGGATCAGCGCCGTCGGGGGAGGGCGAGGGGAAGAGGTCGGTGGTGATGGAGGAGAGGCGGTGGTCAAAGCCGGAGAGGATGCGGATCATGTCGTCCGCGGCGTTCTTGGACGTGGCGAGCGACTTGACGATATGATGCGCCGCGGCGAGCACCTTGTCGTCGCCGGCGCCGGCGCCGGCGAGTACTGCGGCCACGGCCGCGGCGGCGTCATCCGGCGGCGCCGACATCGCCACCGCCGGCGCGGCGCTAGGCCTGGGCAGCGAGCGAGGGGAGCGGCCGCAAGAGGAGAGGGGAGGAGAAGCAGACGGCAGCAAATCCGCCGGCCAGCTCGCTTTTTTCATGTCCGATGGACGGAGGCGCGGCGCCTCTCCTGGCGTAATCTCGGCCGTCCATATCCGATCGGAAGGGCTGACGTGTGGAGTCAAACCATCTCGTCGCTACGATTCCAAGAATCTGCAGCCATCTCGCCGTGTTTGGCTTAATTTGTTGCCCATTATTCAGAGATCATCGTGTGTTGTATCCTTTGGATCATGTAAAGAGTGTAAGTGGTGACCGACTGACCGGGCAAAACAGTGTAAATCACCACTAAATTGAGAAAAATAGAAAAATGCCACTTAGATCATAAATTAGTGTGTCTGGTGTCGTACGTGTAAAGGCGATCGAACTCGATATCATTTAAAACGAGACCGTTAAATTGGGTGTCAGTGAGATCAATCTTCCACCGGGCATGGGTTTCTTGCCTAGCCACAGGCAACCAAGACCGGTACATGATCCGGTTCGGCAAGACATGCCTAAGGTCGTTTTTTATGCTTGTTTAGCTCTAGTTTTTGTTATTTTTTGTATAGATCATTCACTTTAATTTTTAAAAATATTTTTTTGATACTTTGTAGGTTTTTTCTCAAAAATCTCAAAAAGATTTTTTAAAATTTATTTAACCTTTTCATACCACATTAAAAGGTGGTCAAAATTTTTCAGCTACAACTAAACCAAAACTAAGGTAACGTTCTTTTGAGCTGATCTGAACGGATGAATGGTTTTAATGACTAAACTTTGAGAGCTTCTCGAGATAGTCTCGATATTCAGATACATTTCGTTTGACTTGCTTTTTAAAGCGTTAGAACCCATCTTCAAAACAACGAAAAAACTGACTCAAAAAACTCAAAGCATATGTGTTTTCAAAACGTAAATAAGTCGTTAAGCTGTTAAGACGTTAAGCCGAAAAGAACTGGGCCTAAAGAAGGCATCAAAGAGGGCCTAAAACCAATCAGAATCAACATTTTCAAATTCGAATTCAATGTAAACGGGAGAAACAAATTACTACACGGAATTAACAAATTATTATTTTTAGTGTTTTAGCTTTATTTTTTAGCGAGTTGGGGCGTGGAATCTCACTCCAATAAGTTGGTGGTTGCAATGGGTCAAATCGATTGAATCTCGCTAAAAGAAGAAGCATGATTTGGAGGAACAAAATTTTGAGCACTTTTTAAGCGGTCTTTTTAGTGAAAATCACTTAAGGCATGTTAAGGTGCGTGCATTCCGACGAGATGACCGTTGCAATAGATACAAACAGATCAAATTTCGCCCAAAAAAAAAGGGAAGCATTACGCAATACCCGAAATTTTTTTTTATGGTTCTTTAATGTTTTTTTGGATGGAAGCAGGATGTTGAGAGCATCCCCATCTCACCCCTCAAAAAGGTCTCTGCTTCAAAATTTTTCAAATCGTGAGGAGGAATTTGATGCCCTGGGTAGCGATTTGACCGCACGATTCATTATAGCGATCTGAGAATTTGATGCCCCTGTTGGGGATGCTCTGAGGGCATGTCTAATAAATAAACCCTTAACACAAAACTATTCAGATCAACTTATTTTTACTGTTCATTGATCTACTGCTACATTATTAATAAATCACAGAAAAGAATCCACCACCGGCCATGCTGAGTCTAAAGGTGTGCATTCCAGCAAGGTGGCCGCTGCATTGCAGCTGCATAGCAGGAAGCACCCGTGACCGTGAGAGTCCGTGACATCGGGCTCGGTACAAGATGCAGATCAGGATAAGAACAGAGCAAGGCTCGTCATTCATTGGGTCAGCAGCTCAGCAGTGCATACGAGAAGCTGGGGAGGTAGAGCTCCTCTTTAATTGAGTTCGTTTCCAGATCTCGCGCTCCCTGACAGTACAATATTAGCACGGGGGGTCGTGCTGCTCTGCTGTATTATACTGTACAATGAGAATACGATGTACACAGTACACCATCTTCCAATTTCCAACTCCATCTGGGCTCAAAGCAACCCAGGGCACCTAATAGGTATTTTTGCAGTTGGGCGATGAGCGTGCAAACACCGTAAGGACGTGCAAAGCTATAGAAGTTTATTTATAGTTGATTTGGTTGTTGGGCTAGCAGGGGCGGATGCAAGAAAACAAGTTATTAAGGTTATCGGGATCATTTTAATTTTAAGTCACTAATTTTAACTTCAAGCTATATGTTTATATGTATATATATTAATAAGATAGCAATATATAACAAGGGATTGTCCAAATGCCACCGGTGTCACATGACATCGGCCCTAACACTGTAGATCCGCCTCTCAAGGCTAACGAGGGTAGGTTCAATGGTAGCCTTCTTGTGTTACTGTAGCTATCATCAACACTATATAAACAGGGTTGGGGGTAAAAATATAAGAAGGAAATGTATAAATTTTATAGGAGAAAACAGTATAATAATGATTGAATAGTGCTTGTATAGTGATGGGATATAATCTTTGCATTGGACATGTACTAATATGGTATCGTTGCTTGACGTGATTCATTTTTCTTTGGACTCTATTTAGTGTTAAAGAACGTAGAGGCCAAAAATAGTTCCATTATATAAAAAACCAGGCTGAATGCAAAATGCATCGGCCACATGTAATATAACCAAAATTACTCAAATATTATCATAATTGTTCTTGTGAAAATTCATATTTTAAGACCCAAGTCCATTCTATAATTTTCTAGAATATTTCGAGCCAACTTCGTATTCAATCCAATAAAAAATGGCCTAGATATATAAAATAAATTATTCCATACAATATAAACTCTTATCTCATATTTAGTTCCCCCTCATTTTTCTGGACTTTTAGAAGTTTATCCCATTTTTTCTATGCCTCCTACTATTTTCTACACATTTATAAAGCCCTTAACTATTTCTTAAAACTCTTCGTTTCTTGAAATTTGTTGAATTATGCATTCCCTTCTGAGAATACGCTTCCGACGTCACCCGTTCCTCCCTACAAGGCTAGCCTAGCCTAAAGCATGCACCTTGCTTAGCTGACCGAGCCATAGAAGCTCTTAAGTAGATACCAAAAGCTCAGATCAGCCTACGCCATGTTCAGACGCATTAAGCAATATGCAAATCAAGTTGAATCCAACGCTTTAAGTTGAATCCAACGGTGTCCGTTGTTCCTAGCTCTGATCCAACGAATTGCCTTTGTCGTCAACCTTGAGACGTTAATGCCTCTGTCGAAAACATTGGCGCCGCTGTTCCACCGCACAACCCTCCAAAAGTTTCCTCCATCGCCACTCCAACATATTGCCGACACCGTTTTTTCATATTTAGATTGCTTCCGTTGTGGAAACATCATCGTCCACACTAGCATTCTCATCTGGCCATGAAACCCCGTTAATCCCTCGCCACTACGTTGTGATACAGCCGCCGCCGTCATGGCATGCCGTTGTCAGCATGCCTCTATCAATCTCCGCCTATAAATAGGGCACGACAAACAAGTCAACTTCCTTGACTCTCCACTCTTCCTCTACCGCTCCATCCATCCTCCAAAGTCGCCACCTTCTCCAACCCTAGCGAGTCCCCATCCCACTAATCCTGACTCCCTCTGACCCTGATGCTAAGACAAAAAGGGTGCCACTCCACGAAGTCATTGACGACATCACCGAAGCATCATCACCCACAAGAGAACCGTGTGGTCCTCGCCACCCGAAGCCACTACCACCACATCCTTGTCATCCAATCACCTCCAGCCACCCCAAGCACTGTCGCGACCACGGTTAGCTACCCTATTCCCCCAATTACATTGTTTAGGCATCATCACCCTAGCTTCGGCCACCACTCCCCGGTGTCGGCGACCTCTCCATTGATCTTCTTCTTCCCCCTCTCTTAGTCACTCAATGTTGGGCCCACCTATCAGCTCCTCCTCTTTCTGCCCGAGCACTTCCCTCTCGCTGTGCGTTGGGCCCCTACTGTCAGTTGCACACACGTAAAGAGGCTCAGCCCATTACTGTTCAGCCCAACGCTACTTAAATCTCTTTTCCAATTTATTTTATATAATTGTGTTGTTTGATTTTACATATGTCGCAACCCCGGCTTCACCGGGATCCACTCACAATCTATTGCTAGTCCCAGAGATCAATGCTAGCAACTTGCGAGCGACAATTTGTTGAACATCATCACACAATCACAAATAACTAAGAGAAATTATATATTATGCAAAAGTAATTGTTACACAACTACTTATTACAATTGTTTAATTAAAGATGACATAATATTGTCAATAATATATCAGAGTGCGGAAGTTCAAATATGCAACGGAAATAGTATGATGATGCTCCAATCCGACCCTTGTGCGTCAGCTAATCCTCATTGAAGTCCGGGACAAGATCCTCCTGATCCTGAAGATAGACCGAACCTAATCCTTCTCCTGAATACAAATTTATCCGTGGTTTTGTATAATGAGTACACGGCTACCCAGCAAGAGTCCTTATAAATGATGCAAGGATATAAACAAGAATGCGGTGGCTATTTTGCATAAACACCTACACTAGTCAATATTAATTAAAGTGTTGTAAAACAATTTGTAGAGCAATTAATATTGATACAGATTCCCAAAGATAACACGCAGAGCTCGGCTTTGAAAGCCCCTCTGAAGATCAAAGCTTGCCTCGAACAACTCAAACTACACCAACCCATCAAAGTTAATTATTAACACATGAGACTACCATGTACGACCTTCCTCCCTCCCATAACCGTGGGAGCGGCTATCATGATAGTTTTAACTCTGCAGAGTGTAGCACACTTTACCCATAAGCCGAGTGGTACTTTTGCATCTTAGCTCTTCCTTAGGAGCCTGACCAAGTAACAATACAAGGCGATTCATTAGTTCCTCTGTTAACACCGATACCCCTCTAAGGTTTAGCACTCGGGCCCCTCTTGAGCCAACGGACCGCATGACCCGATCTTTTCAAAGTAAAGTGTGTTAACAGTCTTCCCTAACTACTAAGCCAGACTAGCACATGCTCCTAAGATACGCCGACGCTAGCACTTATGGTTGCGCTTGTATGGTTTGGCGGATAAGCACACGCCAAAGTCCTTAGACCAAGGTGACTACCTCCAACAATCCACGATCCACAAAACCACCCGACTATGCCACCTTTAGTCAACACACGCCACGTAGGTTTTAGTTGATTAGGTTAAAGTAACTCAGCATCTCCAATCATACCAAGTCACAAGAATAATTAAATGATGAACCTAAATCAACTACCAACCCACGAGCACTAGCATCTATGCACAAGGATAGGCTAGGAATAACAAATAAGGCAGCAATAAAGGCTAATTCACAGGGTCAATGACGCAGTGTGAATATTAGGTTTCTACCCTTCCCATCAATTTATGCATGAGAAAATAAATAGAAACAATAAACGGGTGAGTTTTGTAAATTGGGAGAGCAAGATGCAACTATCTTGCCTTGGTAGTACTCCGGGTCTTGTGGGCCTCCTTCGAACGGCTCCTGGAGTCCTCCCGAACAACGAGAATACAGACGATCTACACGTATATGCATATATGCAAGAAACAGCAAAACAATCAGCATAACATATAGCTAAATAAATTATATAAAATTCTAGGGGATTTATGGAAAATAATGGCTCTGGAATCACCTAATTTGGAGTTCGGATGCTCCCGGAACAATTTCTGAAAGTTTCGGAAAAGAATAAACTGGTTAACCGAAGAAGAACCGGCCGAACCGGCGGTTCACGCGGACGAGCGGAGCGCAGCATGCGAGCGGCGGCGAAGTGGACACGTGGTGGCGACGGATAAGGCAGCGCGGACGTGGGCACGACGGATTGGTGCGGCGCAGATGCACGAGCGCGGGCACGAGGGCAGCGACGCATGGAGGCTGAAAGGCTGGGGCGGCGGTAGGGCAGTGCGTACCACAAACGGCAGCATGCATGTGAACGCGCGTGCATGCGATGCTTGGCGAGTGCATGCATATACTGATATACGTGACTTGCTAGCTAATCCTGGATGGACTAGCTAGCTAGCTAGTCACGGTTACATGCACGTACGTGCATGCATGGCAACGTGCCGATCGACGACGGGGGCGCATGCACGGCTGTGCAAAGGGCGCGGGATCACGGCGGATTGCCACGACGGCAGAGCTTCGATGCGGCCGGCGGCAGGGCAAGCACCCGGGGCGGCGCAGGGAACGGGAGATAGCCGGCGGGATCCGGGCGGCGATGGAGCTCCCCTGCAGGCTGGCGGCTTGGAATAGATTGAAAACCTTAGGGCGGCGGCTAGGGTTTTGGATTTGAGGAATTTCGTGATGGAGACTTGGGACAAGGGTCTTGGGTGGTTTATATAGTGTCTTGGACGACCTAAGCTGGGCCTTGGGCTAAAAGGGGTTGGATTAGGACTCGAATTCTAATCCGGGTAGAATTCAGTTTGGCTGTGGGCTTCTTTATGAAGAAAACGGAGTTTCCTTTGCTGGATTGGGCTGAAATTTGGAGGGTAATTCGGATTAGGATTCAAAAAGGTCCTCTCCAAATTTGAGCATGAGACTCCCTCGTTTGCTCCTTATTTGATGGATTTGACGAGCTCCCGGCAGAACGGCAGAACTTCAAGGAATCACGAGCTAGCTTTGGAATTTGGGCATGAAACTTGGAGGGTTGCTTGATGATGGCCTCAAAGAAGTACTGGAATTTTTTCAGAATTTTTCAAAAAAGGTCTTCTAGGGTTTTGGCTTAAACCTTAGTTTAAATTAATTTAAATCAGGGTTTCGTATATAACAATTCCCTTTTATTTAATTTTAATGTTTTTGAAAATACAAGTGACATACGATAAAATAGAGGATGTCACAACATAAAATAGTAAAATACTTCAAAAAATTATAAAATATTTCTATAAAATCTAAAATAACATAAAATATTTTGTAAAATTATAAAGCCCCATTTTAAGTAATAAAATGACATAAATAAATTCCTTTGCTAATTATTATGTATAGGAAAATGCTTGAAAATTCAGGAAATAATTCCCCAAAATATTAAAGTTATTTAAAAATAGGATTAAGTGTCACTTTGGTCTCTCAACTATTACATTTGTGCCAAATTGGTCCCTCAAGTGCAATGCCAGTTTTGTTTTGTCCCTGTGGTTTTCAAAGGGTGTCATTTTTGTCCCTTGATCGGTTTTGAGGGTGGTTTTCAGAACTCGATCTCCAAAAATTTGTTAATCCACACATAAAATCACACATACACTATCAATAGTATCTTGTTATTTGAAGAACTACCAAAATACCGCCAAATTACCCTTCTACCTCTTTTATGAAGAAAGATTCTATAGTTTAAAAATCGTATGGTCCATCACCAATCAAGTCAACCCTAGCCCCATTTTTATTAAAAACTAAGATTTTTTTTTTTGCACCCATGCTCCATGCATTTTTAGTTGGATGTTTATTGTCTTTTTGTTCCTTTTTCCAATTTGCGACGTGTAGAATATGTAGTAATTGCTCCGGATCCACCGAGCTAGATTACTCGAAGTTTCACTCAGAATCCAGTAATATAGTCAAAGAAGGCGAGTTTTCTATCCTTTTGATGCACATTGAAATTCCTATTTCCTAATATTTATTATTTACTGCATTACTTTTTAGATATTTACTTGTAAAAGTGCCTTTAAT
Source organism: Raddia guianensis (assembly GCA_036346415.1). NCBI lineage: Eukaryota > Viridiplantae > Streptophyta > Magnoliopsida > Poales > Poaceae > Raddia > Raddia guianensis. The sequence goes on along the minus strand of CM070537.1, from coordinate 22,953,088 downwards.
TAAATTATGGTATTCACTATTTTGTGTAGAATAGTTAGTCCAACCTATACTACAGAAAGCCCTCCTGAAAATACATAAATTTGACACCACCGTAGCATACACAAAACTATAACTATTTGAATAATTCAAAACTAATTATTGAACTTGGTTCATATGAATAAGTTGGGTGGATAGCTTATCCAATATGAAAGTGTTGGGTAGCATGCAAGGGGACCGGTTAAAATGATTTTAGTATATAGAGCAATTTGAAAAGATTCAGTTGTTGACTTGGTGTTGACACGAAAAGTGAGATCTTCGTGAACACACGTGCGGAAGCGTCAAGTCTGGTCTTGCGTCGCAACCAAGAACCAAGCGTGCCAGTCAATTTGACCTGTAAATTAACAAGGAGTAAATTGTCAGTGACTTGGCCCTAATCGGCTTTTAAAGCAGCCAGATCAGGTTTTTGCGAATCGGCTTTCAATAATCCGATTGCAAATTTATCGGCTTAATGCCTGATAGAGCAATTAAACATAAATAGGTATTCAAATATAAATCTTTTATCTCTTTTTATTATTCTATGAATAGAATTAGCTATAAATCTTCAAATTGGTTCATTAAATTAAATCAAGGAATAGATTGGTCAAGCCAAGGCAGTATTCAAATCTAAATCTAGATGTAAATTAATAAACCAATTTAAAGGTTTAGAACTAATAGAGGTAAATACAACGCTGATCGGCAAATAACTACACATGCAAATTCCTAAACAAGTATACGTACGCAAGATCGATCAAACGAGACAGTCGCATATATCGGATTCAGAAGAAGCACATAAGATAATTGACAATCGGCATTGCAGGATAAACACATATAACAGATCGATTGAATCGAGACAGTGTAACATGCGAGAACACATTAAAGATCGGTAAAACCCGAGACAATTTAACATGCTTTGTATACACGAGATCAAGATGATACAGCCATGCATACGGGTTACAAGAAGATAATCGATTTTTCCATTGAGATAGCTCTACCTGCGAGTTGAAGTCTTTCAACGAAGTCGATCGGATTCGAGAAAAGTAATTGTGTTTGTGTATGTCGTGTGTCGTTTTCATGAAACCTAGGAGCCTATTTATACTATTACAAAACCGAAACCGACACAACCTACTTTACCGCGTTGCGGGGAATATCTTCTGATCAGAGCGTAATTCTCCTAGAGTCTTGTAACTATCGGAATTTCCCAATATGCTTCTTTCTTTCGTCAATGAAGCCCATTTTCTGATTCGACCCAGTAATTCCGATGAAATTAGCCATTTCGCAATATCTGATTTTCCTGCTAAATTTGGGTGTCAACACTTGGGCCAGGCAAGTGTACCATGGGGTACATACTCAAGGGCGCCAGGTGTAGAAAGGATGCTTTTGTTTGGGTTCGTTGCTCTTTAAAAATATAGAGGCAAATTCGAAAATATCTTAATTATTGTCGGCTTGGGTTAGGTCCAGAGCAGTGGGCTCGCTCAACACTCAAGGACACTAGATGGATGCTCTTTGAGGTCATCTAGAATCATTTGCCTCTGTAAAATCTTGAGTTTAATGAATAACAATGACACAACGTACTTCCATCTGTGTAAGAAGCTATTATACGAGTAAAGCTCGATAAGTTTAGCAGAGTTGATAACAAATTTATCGATGGACCCTACTCAACATGAAATTGTGTCAACCGGGTGATGCCTCTCTTTTTAAAAATAATTTATGAAATTTGTTTTCCAAAAGATGTCATCTAGTTAGCAGGTGGTTAATGACGAAGGAAGGTTATATATTTGATAAATTTCTTAAAAAGTTGTTCAAAACCTGATTTAGAAACTCAATGATGTCTTTAACCATATGTATACTTATCGCATAAATTCCACAAATGAACCTTGCAATTTTCCTTGAATCAAATTTCATATAGTTAAAGTTATTGTTCCTATAAAAACTAGCAAGTACGGTTGTAGTTATCTACCCTTTATTCGGGAACAGTCCATTTTTAAATGAATAGATCCCTATCCCGCCACAAATTTGAATTTTGACTTTTCTACAGAAGATGTGGAACTCTTCGGCTCAATAATCTAGTCTTTCCTGTATCACAAACTTAGCAATAGTAGGAGAAGTTTGTAAATTACGCTAAATTCCAATATTGTAAAAGCATTGATAATAGTTATGGGATAAAATGTGGATTTGTATTGATTTTGATAATAATGATGTAATCGTTTGGAGAGCAATTTTTGGTATTCATTTACTGGGAATTGGTCCCCACACCACTTCTCTCACAAATGTTTGTCCAAAGTATTTAACATCACATCAAACTGCTGACAACTTTATTCTTTTTTTTAAGTTAAATTAAAAGTTATCGTTGAAAATTTATCATTTAAATATAGTAGTAAATTTAAAACCATTTTTGTAAGGCTTTCAGCAGCTATTATCAAAACTTTCAAAACAATATTTTTTATAATTTTTTTAGGCTCTTCAACCCCAATGGAAGGCTCATCACTTTTTTCGTATAATAATTTCAGCTGGATTAAGCTAAAATGAACCATGACCTATGCCAAATCATGTAAAATAGAGGGGAACAGTAATTAGCGACTGGGTACTTTTTGCTTTGTGCACGATTAATTAAGAGAATGCCTAAAATTGTTACTGTTTTTTCTAAAGATAAAATTAAACTTACATTGTAGATCAAGCATGATCTATCATTGTCCAGCCACACCGCCTAATATCATGTGTATGTAAACATCGATCACACGCGTTAAAGCCAAAAGTTTTGAGCAAACATGGCCCCAGAAGACCCAAACAAACGCATGTCCAGCTATGTTTTTTCAGAAATATTGGGAGTTGGTGAAAGACGAAGTGTTCAATGCCGTGAGAGATTTTTTGGGAGGGAAAACAAATATGGATGATCTGAATGAAACAGTGTTAGTGTTAATCCCGAAAGTAAAGAATCCGGAGGAACTATCACAATATCGCCCGATTAGTCTGTGTAACGTAATCTACAAAATTGGTTCGAAGGTGCTTGCAAACCGACTGAAGTATATACTTGGGGATATTATATCCTATGAGCAAAGTGCCTTCATCCCGGGCAGGTTGATCACCGATAATGTTTTGATTGCCTTCGAATGCTTGAATGCTATTAAATCAAGGCGAAACAGAAAAGCACCTCTTTGTGCAGTGAAATTAGATATGATGAAGGCCTATGACCGTGTCGAGTGGTCATACCTGGAAGGATTTATGTTCAAGCTGGGTTTTGCTACCTCGTGGGTTGATATGGTTATGAGATGTGTTAGATCAGCTTCCTTTAAAGTAAAAGTAAATGGTCAGCTATCTAATGGTTTTAAACCTTCAAGAGGTCTTAGACAAGGTGACCCTATGTCTCCATACCTTTTTGTGCTCTGTGCTGAAGGTTTCTCAGCCCTCATGAAACAGGCTGAAGAAAGGAAAGATTTAAGGGGAATTCGGTTTGGTAAAAGTGGGGTGGTGGTGGACCACCTCATGTTTGCAGATGACTCCATTATCTTTTTGGAGGCAGATCGGAGGGGGTTGAACACTTTGAACTATATTCTGGATATTTATGCAGGTGGCTCTGGACAGAAAATAAATAGGGCAAAATCTAAATTCTTCACTGCTAGTATGTCGGATTCTACTAAGGAGTTGATAAGGGACGTTATCCGTGTGGATGGACAGGCCCAAAACGAATCGTACTTGGGTATGCCGACGATTACTGGCATGAGGAAGAATGAGGATTTTAAACCTATCCTGGAAAAGGTGTTGAAGCGTGTAAATGGATGGACTGAAAAATTTCTGTCTCGTGCTGGCAAAGAAGTTTTATTGAAATCAGTGGTGCAATCAATTCCAACTTATATTATGAGCTGCTTAAGATTACCATTGAAAGTGTGTAAGCAGATTGAGAGTGTGTCAGCAAATTTTTGGTGGGGCAATGGCGCCAAAAGGGGAATACATTGGAGCTCTTGGGCTTCTCTAAAACAACCGAAGGAGGAAGCAGGCCTAGGTTTTAGAGATATTGCCTTATTCAATCAGGCAATGTTAGCCAAGCAAAGTTGGCGCCTGCTAACTATACCAGACTCTCTCTGTGCTAAAGTTTTAAAGGCTAGGTATTTCCCTGATGGTGAATTTTTGGATGCAAAAATTCCTGCTCAATGTTCGCCAACCTGGCGTAATATTTGTTATGGCCGTGAGTTACTAAGCCAAGGTTTAATTTGGCGAGTTGTAGATGGCGAAAGCATTAAAGTGTGGTCAGATAGATGGATCCTAGGCTTTGAAGTTCATAAACCAATTGGTGGAGGTTCCTCCAATTTGCGTGTTAAAGACCTGTTTATTGAAGGGACAAAAGTGTGGGATGAGGAGAAAATTCAGTCCCTTTTTTTACCATGTGATGCTGCAGACATTTTATCCCTTAAGGTACCTTGGTACCTCTTCCAGATTACGGCGTGGGGTGCAACCAAGAGTGGTTATTATCTGATGAAGGAGTGGATATCACCTAAGTGGCAAGTTAAGGCAAACAGACACATTTTCAGCTCATAATGCTGCACACCAATCTGGCCAGTTCTTTAGTAAGGCATGGAAACAGATGTGGAAACTCAAATTACCTGCTAGAATGATCCATTTCATTTGGAGAGTGTGTAGACAAAATCTACCAACTGGGAGAAACTTGGTTTCCCGTAACATTGTTTCTCAGCCAAGATGTGTCTCCTGCAATTTATATGAAGATATAGAACATATAAGTTTCCAATGTCCTGCTGCTGTTCTTTTTTGGGAGGCTCTTCAAAAAATATTACCTGAGCTTACAATTCCAAAATGGCAGCATTGCTTACAAGTGCCTTTGTCAGAGTGGATTCTGAAACAGGTAACAGATCAATTACCAAATGACTTCGTGGCCTTAGTCTTGGGGATTTCAGAGCTCTGGAAACGTCGGAATTTGGTCCTTTTCCAACGAAAACCAGCTGGGGTGGATGGTTTGGCCTATAAAGTCAAACATCAGCTGGACGAAATAAGCAAAGTAAATGCTTCTGAAGGAAATAAGATCAATATAGGCCAAGATTTGACTCAAAAGGAGGGTCATTTTTGTATGTCGGATGCGGCTTTTGACCCAGTCACTAAGAAAGCTTTTGGGGCAGCTGTTGTCATGCTTGATAATCACCAAATTGGAGCAATCCGCATTACAAATTTGGGCGTCACCGGGGATGCGGAAGCTGCAGAAGCTTTGGCTTTAAAAGAAGCCTTCCATCTAGCAAGCAACTTTTCAAGGGATGTTCAAGGCTTCTACTCAGATTGTCAAACATTGGTTCACAGGATTAACTCTACGGAGCTAGATCGATCTCCCTTAGCTGGTGTGGTGGAGGAGTTGCGCAGAAGAATTCAGGAGTTCCCCCAAGCAGTGATTAGATTCCATCGGCGGACAGCAAATGTGATAGCTCATCTGGTGGCGAGCTGGGGACAAAAGCAACAGGTGGAAGGAGAGTGGAATGGAGTAGCGCTTCATGCTGTTCCTGTTGAGCTGTGGCGTTTTCTTCAGCACAAGACAAGTGCTGTGAGGTGGACATCTCCGAATATGGGTTTTCATTCTAGGCTGCAAGGCACGTTATCCTCTTATGTGTGTACCCAGACCTCTATGTTGCATTAATAAAGCCCTTTTTCTTTCTCAAAAAAAAAAAACGCATGTCTCTTTCCATTCCCGGGATTCCCTCCACTTCCACGTTCAAATACAAAAAGACACTTACGAAGGACCAACTCGGTGAGTTCGGGTACTCCTGCCACTATCACCTTTGAATTTCACAAGCAAAAATTTGCGAACCACAAGGTATTTTCTGCAAAACCGTCCACCCAAACAAGCCACTGGAACGGACGGCTGGATGGGTGGCCAGCAGGGCAGGATTGGACGACGCAACATATAAGGGCGACGTGGCCTAACGAAAAAACAGGGAAGGAGACAGGGCGAGCTCTGGGTGAGAGGAGCGTACGCGCTATAAATAGTGAAGTTAATAACCAGACCAGCACTAGGACCCTCCTTCTCGCCAGCCAGTTTTCTGTTCAAGTTCCTCGCAACCGGGTCTTAAAAAAAATGTACATCTAGCGGACAACGTTGCAACGGTTTAGATATTTTATATGAAAAGCCGTAAAAAAAAATACAATTCGAAATTTATGAAACTTTATAAAATGCCGCGTGAAACACTTGTAACAAAGCTTTTAAATAGGAATTTTGAGGCCAGTTGCAAAATATTACATATTTTTTAACGAGAATGCTCACGATCGAGCGTCCGATAGAGGCGGACGTTGTGCGCGGCCCAAGGCCCACCCCTAATGAGTTTTTTCTCCTCATTGCATGCATGCACAGTGGCGACAATAGCGTGAGGGTCACGCGAGTTTGATGGGTGCCCGCAAAGTCCGATTGCTGACCTTCACACAACCTTTTCCCACTGACGCTCGCATAGTTGTGGGCTCACATAACATTATTTCTAGAGTAATAATCACGAACATGCATCGGTGCATTACGTACATACTAATTACCCGGCTCTATTAGCTAAGCTAGCAAGCGACGACATGCATCAGTGCATCACGTACTAATCGCCAGACCAACTAAAATTGTTCGTATCTGTACATGCTGATGCTTCTTTCGTTCATGCTGATTGTTTCAGCAGGTCAAACATATTGTTTTAATACGTACATAAATTGTTTTAGCAGACTAGACAGTTTGTTTCAATAGGCTAAACTAATTGTTTCAACAGGTTATATATATTGTTCCAATAGGCTAAACTAATTGTTTCAACAGGCTAAACAGATTGTTCCAATAGGGTTAGCCTATTGTTCCAGCAGACCAAATACATTGTTTCAACATGTATAAAAGTTGTTCCAGCAGGCAAAATTGATTGTTTGGAGATGCTAGACTCATTGTTCCGGCAGACAAGATAGATTGTTCCGGGAGGCTAGACTCATTATTCCAACAGATAAACTTTATTGTTCCAATAGGCAAACTTTATTGTTCCAGTAGATAAACTTTATCGTTGCAGTAGGCAAAACCTTATTTGTTTCAGAAGACAAAAATTATTGTTTTAGAAGACAAAAAGTTATTGTTCCAGAAGGCAAAAGTTATTGTTCCAGTAGGCAAAGCTTAACTATTTCAGTAGGACAAACTTTATTGTTCCAGTAGGCAAACATTATTGTTTCGGTAGTCAAAACCTTTATTTGTTCCAGAAGACAAACATTATTGTTTCAGAAGATAAATTATTGTTCTATAAGGCAAAAGTTATTGTTTCAGTAGGCAAAGTTCAACTGTTCTTGTAGCACAAACCTTATTGTTCCAGTAGTCAACTTTTATTTGTTTTAGTAGCAAACCTTGTTGTTCTAGCAGGCAAAAATTATTGTTTCAGTAGGCAAACCTTCTTGTTCTCGTAGGCATTTCTTTTTACTATTTCAGCAGACCAAATACATTGTTCCAATAGGTATGCAAGTTGTTCCATCAGACCAAATGCATTGTTCCAATTGGGCTTAGCCTATTATTTCAGCAGGCCAAATATCAAGTTGTTCCATCGTATTAGATGTATTGTTCCAATAGTTCAAATTAATTGTTCCATTAGTATAGACAAATTGTTCCAGTAAAAATTTATATAGCAATATGGGTCTTGTTTTGTTCGTAAAAATGCGAGGAACAAGTTGGTGAAAACGGTCTGTCGATTAGAGCTCCCAGCAGGCAAACCTTGTTGTTCCAGTAGGCAAACCTTGTTGTTCTAGTAGAAAAAAATTATTGTTCCATCAGACCAAATATATTGTTTCGATTGGATTTAGCCTATTGTTTCAGCAGACCAAATACATTGTTCCAATAGGTATACAAGTTGTTCTAGCAGGCAAGACTCATTGTTCTGGGAGGTTAGGCTCATTGTTTCAGCAGGCAAGATAGATTGTTCCGGAAGGCTAGACTCATTGTTACAGCAGATCAAATACATTGTTCTAGTAGGTATGCAAGTTGTTCCATCGGACTAGACATATTGTTTCAATTGGGGTTACCCTATTGTTTCAGCAGACCAAATACCAAGTTGTTCTATTAGACTAGACGTATCGTTCCAATAGGCTAAATTAATTGTTCCATAGTATAGCCAAATTGTTCCAGTAAAATTTATATAGCAACATGGGGTCTTGTTTTGTTCGTAAAAATGCGAGGAACACGTTGGTGAAAACGTTTGATGGATTAAAGCACCCACTCAAAAGTTACGCCTATTTATGAAAAAACAAAAAATGGAATCGTTGATGCCAGCATTACATCATCACATGCAATTAAATAAGCGGAGTTTTTCCTCCTCATTGCATGCATGCGAAAGCTCAACGCTGCATGCACAGTGGACCTCATTCTGCATGCATGCTGTAGGCACCTAGCTGAGACGAGGACACATATGATTTTGTCAGGGGATGCGTGCTGCTGGGCCTTGGGCCGCGCACAACGTCCGATCGAAGCGCCTAATGAACCGACGTCCGAGCAGTAGTTCATCCCATTTTTTAAATAAAACCTATTATGAGCAGGAAATAAAAATGCTAAAAAAAGTTCTAACAGTGTTTACCGTGGGATTTAGACATGGAACATGCTGCACCATTCTCTTTCAGCAGGCTGCCAATACTAATGTGATTCTTTGTGGTGCATGATAAGATGAGCATATCGTTTCGTATGTTGGGCTATCAGGAGATTATTATCATGTCTCCGGTATTGTCAAGCGTTATATGTTATCAGCGAGTATCGTTGAATATTCATATTTTTTTTTACCATCAATTACCAATGAAATTTACTTATAAAATCAAAAAAATATAATATTATGGAAATGTTTTCGAGATGAATTTATATATGTGATTTTTATGTGCTTAATCTAGATAGCTAAAAAAAAATTTAAAAAAACAAAACTTAGAGTTAGAACAAATTTGATAGAACTACTATGGGAGTATCATTGAGCGACACCGTCCTGAAATATTGCAACAGAACACCGATCAAGCATAGATCCACTACAGGAAACGCGCGAAATCTCGACGGCCAGAAAAATTCTCGACGGCCTGATATAGGCCGTCGACACAAATGATTTTAATATCGACGGCCAAGGAAATGCCGTCGACACGATCAACCTAATATCGACGGCCATAGAAAAGCCGTCGAGATAAGGTCCCTTAGGCCCAGCAGACGTTTTTCGGCTTTTTGGCTGGAAGACTCTATCTCGACGGCTCACAATCACCGTCGTTAATAGATTATGGGCCGCCCATCGTAATGAATCAATCTCGACGGCCAAGGAAATGCCGTCGACACGTGTAACCTAATATCGACGGCAATGGAAAAGCCGTCGAGATAAGGTCCTCGATCCCAGCAGACGCTTTTTCCTACTGTCATGGCGGGAAGACTCTATCTCGACGGCGAGAATGTGGCGTCGAGAAATAGTTAATCTTGAACTGGTGGGTGGCCCATTGAATTTTTCATTTTGTAAATATTTTCATAATTTCAGATTTGCTTATTTAGCAATTTAAATAAAAAGAACTTAAATAAAAAATAAAATTTGATGCAGTCCCAAATTTTGGGAAAATATATCTTGGTGCAAGGTGTTATTTTTTGCATACTAATTCTTGAAATAATTTGTATTTATAATTTAGGTTAGGTATAATATATGTATATATATTTAAAACTAACAAATTGTATTGTAATGTTTTTAAAATGCAATATTTTATTACATTTCAATTGAAATGATCTATATACAATGGTTTTCCGACACAATGGTGCATTATTTGAAATTTTGATATCCCCATGACCCATAAATCATAAAACTCTATAGAACGCTCACTTATACTCGCTTTCGATATAACCACTTACATAGGCAACTCCGTTTGCAAATTTAATTTGAGCATACGAATTTTCTTCATAGTATATTATCATGTCATAAACATTATTAGCCATTTAGAAGCACCAAAGATTTTTAAATTTTTATAAAAATTAAGTAAGCTATGTTGACCATCGGCTGGGCGCCAGACTAGCCGTCGAGATAGAGCACATTCTCGACGGCATAATAACAAGCCGTCGAGACAGAGCATTATTGACGACGGTAGTCAACGAAGCCGTCGAATAGAGTTATCTCGACGGCTATAATTCAAGCCGTCGATATATGGACAATCCAAGAGCCGAAGCGACACATAATTTTTCGACGGCCTCGGCCGAGAAAGAAGGAAATAAACGGGCCACGCCACCCTTTAAATAATATCGACGGCATCGCCGTCGATATAGATCGTGGCCTGTGAAAATGTGACACATGGCTGAGCAGACGCTGACACACGGAGTTATCTCGACGGCCGTTAGCCGTCGAGAAAACAGCGACCCAACGGTCTCGCGTTGCGGCCTGTAATCTCGACGGCCCAAAGCCGTCGAGATAGTTATGGCCGCCACGTGTCCTGCTTTTGGTTGGTTAATTGTCCGGTAGGGATTTTTACGACGGCCTAAAGCCGCCGAGATTAGTTGTTATAAAAACCTCGCTACCGGCACTTAGGCAAATTTTCCTCGAGTCCGCACCGTCGCGCGCCGCCGTCTCGCCTCCCGCGCCATCGCCGCCGCGCGCCGTCGCCGCGTCGCCGCGCCGCCGCTTAGTCGCCGCGTCGCCGCCGCCTCGCCGTCGCCGCGCGCCAAGCCGTCGCCAGCGCCGTCGCCTGGCCCGCCCGCCGTCTCGCCGCCGCCAGCGCCATCGCCCGCGCCGCCAGCGTTGCCTTCGCCGCGTCGCCGCCCGCTTGCCGTCGCCGCGTCGCCGCCCGCCGCCGTCGCCGCTTGCCGCCTGCGTCGCCGCCGCCGCCGCGCCGCCGCCGTGCGCCAGCGCCGTCGCCAGGCTGCCGCGCCGTCTCCGCGCCGCCCTCGCCGTCGCGCCGCCGCCGCCGCTTCGGCTGCCGCGCCAGCGCCCGCCGCCAGCGCCCGCCAGCCGCCTGCGCCCCTCGCCTCGCGCCTCGCGTTTAAATCGCCCAGCAGCGCCGCCGCATGCACACAGCGCCCTGCGCCCTCGAGCCGCCGCCGTCGCGTCTAGCCTAGCTTTTCGACCGCCGCGCCGTCATCGGTGGTGCGTGTTGTTTCTTCGCTTTTTTTAAATTATGTTGTGTAGTCTCGACGGTCTTAAACCGTCGAAAATTTAATTAGTGTTGTAATTAGTAATAATTTAAAATTAATAAAATTTATAAAATTGAAAATTAGATAATGCAATTGTTTTGTTTTACCATTTAATTTTAGATGCAACTTATATATACATTTTATATAATATTGAGTTAATTAGTTTTGTAAGTAATGATTATTAAAATTACCTAATTTATAAAATTGCGAAATTAGGTAATGCAATTGTAATGCTTTGCTATTTAATTATAGATATAATTTTGCGAAATTAGGTAAGCCGTCGAAATATCCGAGGTTACATGTGCGTACTAAAATATCTTAATTTTAATTATTTATCAAGATTTAAATTATTTATTTGACTAACTATTCTTTAATTTTCATATGCAGGATATATGCTGCTTGAGCTGTCAACCCTCCGCATGAGGAGGAGGAGGAGGAGGAGGCCTCGAGCCAGGGCAGAGCTCGCTCGACTCAGAGAGTGGAGCGAAAGTCGTCCGGGTGGAGATAGCTGAGGAGGTCGTCCTCTCTGGAGGTAGGAGGAAGAGGGCCCGAGCAGGTGAGGGCCGACTCTCAGCGAGCCTGGACGACCGGCGATCCAGATTGATGGTGATGTGTACATATTTTTGTAGCCAATTACTTCGTACCATTTTGAATTTAATTATATAAACTGTCACATCTTTTGTTTAATATGCAGCAACATGTCTACGGTGGATGTCAACGAGAGGCATCGGCCGGGACGGCGCTTAGCACCTGGCGGCAGAAGACTATCTGGGCTAATAACCCGGGATGGGCAACAAGACCAGTGTCTGACAACTGGATGACTACTGAGCTAGCCCGCATAGGGATAGATACCGCCATGATCGAGTTATCCGCGAGTTTTGGGTAAGATACAAAATAACTCAGCTTCATTTATTGATTTTATCTTCTAACTATATCTGCTGTTATATCCTACTTCACTCGAGTTAAGCTCGCAGAGGGACTTCAGAGACGGACTTCGCTCCTGTCATCGACAGGATGGCGAAGCAGAGGGTACAGGACATGATGTCCAATGCCCGTGTCTCGGCCGTTCAGGAGTATCACAGGTGAGTAACCTAACCTCACAATACAATTAAGTTTTATGTGTTCGTTTCTAATTTCCACATTTTTCTGTTTTTGTAGGAGACAGGAGCAGCAAAACCTCACCTCCTGTGTCGCTGCTTGATTGTACTTGATCGCGGTCAAGACAACCAGTCCGTCTGAGTGGTGTCAGGAGGACGCCTGGGAGGCTATAGGTAGGAAGTGGGACAGCCCCGAGTGGAAGGGGAAGTCCGAGAAGGCAAAGAAGAACAGGGGCGTGAAGGATTACAAAACAAACACTGGGAGGTGGTCGATCGACGATTGGGGAAGAAAGCGGTAATAAAAAGTTTTTACTTCGTCTTCACTTTAGATTTTCGAACTAACACATATCGGTCATATTACAATTTAGTTGGCGAAGACGGGGTTATACCTAGCCGATGGACGTGTGGAAGCGAGCCCACACGAAAAAGCGCGCCACCGTGGACAACCGACCTTAGATCCCCATGCTTATCTCCGTTTGGTAAGTGTCGATAGGATTAGTGAATACAACTATATTTGTTTGATTTTGACTATCACGACATGTAGGAGCGTTATAAGGACGCTTATAGAGAGGAGCACGGGGAGGAGAGCAATCCAGAGGAGGCTCCCCTCGATCCTCATGTGATTCATAAACACATGGGGGGCAAGGCTCACGGGCGCCTGGCGATCGGTGGCGACCACCTACGGTAAGATCTCTTTCGTACACTTGTATATTATGATTGCAAACCGATCTGCAGATATGCATGTTGCAGGTCTTGAGTATATGCCCGATGTACGGGCTAGCAGAGCGGCGGTGAGACCTGTCGCCGATTCGAGATCGCTGCAGAGAGAGAGAGAGAAAGCAGCAGAAGAGACACGAGGAGGAGCGGGCCCATGACAGAGAAATGTTAAGGCGATGCAAGAGAGTCCGAGAGTCAGCAGAGGACTATGATGAAGGCTTCGATAGCTCGAGGCGTTAAATCATTGAGGTAACACTGATCATAATTCAATTCTTTTTATAGTGCATATCTTATCATCTCTACTAACGAAATCAAATATATGTACAGGCCGGTCCAAGTGGTCACGCTGGGCTAGCGGGCTCCTCGAGTCAGTGGGGACTGCAGGTCCCTACACCGGTGCCCGGCCGTGTCGGTAGCCATCCAGCCCTCCAGCACCTATGTTGGGCGGGCGGCTACCAAGACTGACGGCACCACCGGGCACCCACGGGACCCACCGCCCACGCCCCCACACCCAACTACCCGAACGTCGGCGTCCCCGGTTTCGTGATCCAGTGGTAAGTCTCCTATGCCAAATCAATATACTATCGCATTGTACATATATCAACTTACTAATTGAAAAATCTCGAAGGGTTCGGGTTCTGCGATGTCTACTCCTCCGCCCTTCGTGCCACCTACTCGGGGCGACCCCAGCAGGCGGCATTTACGGCTCGAGGAACATGGCCGCCAACCTCATGAGCGACTCTTCGACGCCACCACGACAACCATGATCGATGTTTACTTTATTGTGTTCATGATGTTGATCTTGTCGTTACGATGTTTGTGAATGTTAATTAGATGTTCGTGAATGTGGATTTTATGTTTGTGATCTTTGTGATGCGATATTTGTGATATATCGAAATTGTCGGAGGTATGTGTATTTGTGAAATCGTGGGAAAATTAAATGCGGGGACTGTTTTGGGTTTGCAGGTTGCAATTCTTCTTCTTTGGGTGCGAGAGCATTTGCAAAATTATTGTGATTTTTACAAATTTTAAAATTTTTTTTCTGTTTTTAAGTATTCTCAACGGCTACACCATGGCCGTCGAGACAGCTTCCATGGCCCACGTGCCAGGTCAACCACCGTCGCGACCCAGGAAGAGTCTATCACGACGGCCATAGGTCGTCGTGAATAACCTCCATGGCCCACCTGGAGGAGCCGTCGTTCCCTGCTGATAAAATCTCGACGGCTATTGGCCGTCGTGACTAACTTGTGGGATGGGCCTCGGAACTGAACGGCCTGCTTAAGAATAATCTCGACGGTGTTAGGCCGTCGAGAAAGCACCCAAAATTACGTCGTGCCTGCCCAGTTCATGTATCTCGACGGCCTGGTTTTAGCCGTCGGGAAAGTGAAATAACGACGGCTGAGCCGTCGAGAAAGACTGTCTGTCTCGACCGTGCTATCTCGACGGCCAAATCTCGACGGCTGGCCGTCGAGATAATCTGTCTCGACGGTTTTCCTCTCTTTATCGACGGCTGTAGCCGTCGAGAATTCCAGCGATTCGCGTGGTCTAGATGTCTTGAGATATACAGATGGAACCTTCAAGGTGTAAGTATTAATTGTTAATTACCACCTACTATCAGGAACTCCTCGTCCAATTAGGCCATCTCCATCAATTGCCCGATTTATCCTCCCCATTGTTATTCAACAGTTTGAACTTTGAAGCATAGCCTTAACATTATTCATTATTCTATCATTATTTATTTCTCAACAATCTTACCACTTGTCACACTATACACACCAGCGTACCATAATTCACCGGCTACAGCGTGAGGCACCCAAACGAAGGCACTGCTCGAGAGCATATTCCTTATCTACCTACCTCTGCTAATTAAACTGTGAATTGACTATTGAGTAATGCTAAATTAGTAAATTGTGAATTGAGTAATATTTTGAGAACGTCACTGGCTCGCTGCTCATATACGTATCTGGTTCAGGTTACACCTAATTCTTCTCCCATCGCTTTCCCCCCTAATCTCATGCCTATAACCACTTTAATCAAGAATTACCATGATCAACTTCGGAATGACACTGACACGACAAAGCTGATCCAGTTCATGAGATGACATATTTAGAGAGAGAACACAATCCTCTGCCACTAATCCAAGCAATACATTATGGACATGGACATGGACATGGACATGGACATGTGCCGTGACGAACGGTGCAGATTGATGACACGTAGGCATGCCCGGCCGAGCGACGAAGGGTTAGCCGTTGGATCGACGGATCAGGAGATCGCGACCGTCGATTCCGGCCGGAGGCCCTCCGTGAGAAGAGCCGCCATGAGCCAGAGCTTCACGGTGCCCTCGCTGACCATGCCGTCCTCCCCTGATTCACTCACCTATACATACACACAATCACACATACGATCCACGTATACGAATCAGTACAATGTACGGGACTACGAGCATATAAGGCCGTATAAAATACGTACATTAACTGCGTATAAGATACGTATATGTACCTTGAGGGTGAGAGTTGACACGACGCGGTCGTTGGAGCAGCCGAGGTTGGAGCTCTCCACCCGGAGGCACGCCGCCAGCGACTCCACGGCGGCGCAGAGCGGCGCAGCCGCCGCCGCCGCCGCCGCCGCAGCGCCGTCCCGCCGCTCGCACTCCACCGTCACGAAGAACCTGCCCTCGCCAACCTGCGCGGCGCCGACGTTTGTCACCGTCGCTCCGTGCCGCACGCCGGCGCTGCTCCCCTCGCCGCCATCGCCGTTCCTGCCGTGGTGTTGGCCCTGCTGCCGGCGAGCCGCCGCGCGGCGGCGCTCCTGCTGCGACGGCGGCGACCTCGGCCGCTCCTCGAGGAGCGCCACCTCCCCCTTGAGCTTCTCGGCGTGCGCCTGCAGGTTCTTGACGTACACCACAGCGTCGGCGATGATTGAGGCCTTGTCCATCTGCACGAACGAACGCGATCGTATCAGCTACTACAAATTATTGAATAAGCTGGTGAGATTAGGCACTAAGCTACTTAATTAATTAACCTTGGTGATGGTAGGGACGAGGGATCTGAGCTCGTAGAGCTTCTCTTTCATCCGAACCCTCCGCTTCCGCTCCGACACGATCGTCTTCGACCGGTCCCTCCTCTTCCTCGTCGCCGACGGCGACAGGTCGCCGTCGTCGCGGCCAGGCTCGCAGGCGAGCTCGCCAGAAGGAGGGTCCACGTCGTCGTCGGGAGAGCCTTCGCATTGTCCCGGCCACGCGTCCAGGTGGTCACCCACGTCGGCGTCCTCCACGGCGACGACATTGTCGCCGCCGCCGAAGAGCTCATCCCCGAGCTGCATGAGGTCCTCCACCCAGCCGCCGTCGTCGAGCGCCGCCGTCGTCTCCCCGACGACGCCGGCGACCGGGTCGACGAAGACGCCGCCGCCGACGTGGTGGAAATGGCCGGGCACGTCGACGCCGACGTCGAAGAAGCCCGGGCTGATCATGATGTGGTGCTCTTGCGGCGAGAAACACAGCAGTTGGTGGTGGTGCTCCATGACCTCGATTTCTTGGCAATTTTGATTCTTGAAGGCGACTCAAGAACATAGCAAGTGGCGACTGCGGCGAGCTTTTTATATAGCTTCCAAGTGTGAAAAGGATCAGATCCTGCTCGCTACGATAATAAGACAAACACAGTAGTACGTTAGCTACATGCTGGCATCACATTGAAAATGATAAGGTTATAATTAAGCGTGTAATATTAATTAGATTAGATTGGTAATACGTGGCGAAACCAGCAGTTTGCCACGATGCAAACTGTGCGCCTGTATATTTGCAGAGAGAAATCGCTGTGGATTAAGATAAGAAAAGTGTATTGTCTTGGTTCTTCAACTATAATGCCACTCGACGTGGTCGTGTTTTTGTCCAAAATTATGTTGCCACGATGCTTGAGCTGTCAAAACCGGCACAGATGATGCCTTGATTGAGCCAAGTACCGTTTTGACCGATGCTATGTATTTTTGCATAAAAATATTTTTAAAAATCCAAATTAAATTTTATATTTGCGTTTCTTATGTTTACATAATCTTTTAGTAGTTTTCACATGATTCTTTGAACTTTGCGCAAATTTTTAGCATTTTTAACTATTTTAAGGCTACTAAAAATACTAGAGAATTTTAAAAAAAGTTGAAGCAGCGCGACAATACGGGAAAATCTATTATGAACTTTAAAACAACTAGAAACCCAAATATACAGATTTAGTTTGAATTTCATGAAATAAGTATGTGTAACATTTTGGTCCAAGCGACTTTGATTAGTCAAAAGTCAAAACACCCTTCGACTGATCAAGAATCATTTGTGCCTAATCTTAATATTTCAAGAGCTAAATTGATTTAGTTTTGAAGTACATGGATAGATCAAACTGTGTCATGGTCCATGGTTCTTCCCTCACATAATTAGATGTGAGAAGCGAAGGTGATTGGTATAGTTGAACTTTTTATTGTAGTAATCAAGTTTTGTTGTTTGTGGATCCATCGATTACATGGACATTTATCCTTCCTGGCCGTGCATCAATTCTTACCATCTTTTTCAAGGGGTAAGCACTATCATTTAATTTAAGAAAAACTCTTACGATCTTTTGATCTAGCTACAATTTTGAGTTTCATCTTTTTTTCGAGAATCAAACCATGGAACATATCATAGAAATTAGAAAATCCGCCATGTACTCCCTTTGTTCCCCTTATCTACCAATTTAAGCCATTTTTGTACTTTTCATGATCAAACTTAAGAACTGTATGTTGACCTACTAGCCGACTGTTCATGCTTCGGTACAAATTAAAATGATATCAAATGGTGTCCGTGTCAACTCCAGCAGCTCCTGGATAATACTGTAGCAGATATAGAGCGAGGGACTGCTGAAGGGAAGGAATCTTTTAGGGGGTAGTGTAATTTATAAAGGAATTTTAGAGGGATAGATAGAGGGGACGATAATAGTGTTTTAGAGGGCAAATATAGAGGAGCTGCTGGAGTTGCTTTATCGAAGTTTTTTACTATTGAATCCATCCACGCTTACACACCCGACTATGTCGTATTACATACATCAAGCTCTACCTTCTGTATTACACATAAATTGAACCATGCTTTATGCATCTGTGCACTCGACTACGACTATTTTTTCACATGAGTACGCTATTGTAACCTTCCTATATATGAGTATGATTTTAACCATTTGTCTTATTCAAAAAATTATGTAAGTTATCATTTATTTTGTTGTGATTTGTATTATTATTAAATGTATTTTAAGCATGATTTATATTTACGCATATTTGCACTAAATTTTTGAATAAGACGAATGGTCAAAGGCGTGTCCAAAAGCCAACAACGACTTATTTTTATGACCGAATGTAGTAATAAAGATACTAGGAAAGAATGAAAGTTAGTAGCATTGATTATGCAAGAAATATATATCCAATGCCATCATTGTAGTTAAAATATATATTTCAATATTTATCAGTGCTCAAAGTTTCTGCACAACTCTTACGGTGATCTATATTCGTGGAAGGAGGACGTACATAATTGAGTGGCGAAACAAGATAGGGAGTGTGGTCACAATTTTTTGTGGGCTTCTTTCCTGATCCCTAATCACGATTTAAGACTAGGAGTATGGAAACTCAATACTTTATTTTTTCACTTCAAGGGTCAGTTTCTTTTTAGCAAGAATTTCAGGGGTCACTTGAAAAGAGTAAAATATTGCCTGAAAATTCCTAAAAGCTCCATGAATCAGGCCCGTCCGCAGCACTGCCGACGACCGTGACTTCTTCCCAGCGACGCCCTCGGGGCAGTGCCTTTGGCTAGCCTCCAATGCATGGCCGGTCTTCGCTTCACTTGGGCCCACTTGTGCTCTCCAGTCAACCGAAGATGGAATACCTCGCCATGGCCAAAGCTGTGCACCAAAGTTGCTCACTACTGGTTATTTACGATCGGTCTCAAGACCAGTAGCGAGGGCTCAGTAATGTGGTGTTCTGTAGCAGTGAACCGGCGTCGCTCTTCGGCAAGCCGTTCCATGGAATCATGCACTGTGCTTACGCGGTCCTAGAGATGGTGCTACCTTTAAGAACACCAGTACCCACGTCAACGTCTTGCTTGTCCCTGTGTTCGTCCAAGTTTGTAAATGGTTTGGGCTTAGATGTGCATTGTTGTTCGGCCTTAGGAATGTCATGTGTACTAGTGTGGCTACTGTAATTTGGCTTGGGTCCTAACACAATGAAACTGGCTACCTCGGCGCGGCAGCCCGTCATTCTGCCTGGTTTCTGAATGGCTAGCTCCTCTCTTCGTTTACTCAACCAGAACAGCCGTGGGCTCAACTCGCGCGGGGGCTCGTCGCTGCGTTCTACACAACCTCATCCAGTGAACACGAGCCTCCCTTGTGTGCACAAGGCAAAGCTTCGATTTGGACCACTGCCTCTCTGCCTCCTCGTTTACTTTCTCTTTGAAAATTGTTAGGCCAAACTAGCGGGGTTAAAGCATACTACTATTGAAGTGGCATGAAATCAGATGTTGGTGCCTCAAAACCTCTTCCGGAGACTCCACATTAAGCTCTCTCGGGTGATCAAAGCCCTCTCCGCCTAGGCAAAGTCAAACATTGGCAACATCAAGCTCCAGCTCACAATTGTCCACGAGTTGATCTCCCTGCTTGACAAAGCGCAACAAGATTGCTTGCTCTCTCCTTTGGAAAACGAGCTCTATTCCACGGCCAAGGGTTGGCGGTTTTAAAGAAAGCCCACATTCAGCAAAGAGCCTGCACTCGATGGATTAAAGAAGGCGACCCCAATAACAAGTTCCTCCATATTCGAGCATATACCACGAGAAGGAAACTTTTTGTTCACTCCTTGTCTACCCCTTTAGAGACAAAATCGAGCACATGGACAAAGTGGAGGAGTGCCAAAGGTTCTTTGAAGACCAACTTGGCTCCTCCTATGAGTGCAGTCGTACTCTCAATTGGAACCATTGAGACTACAACCACATTGACCTTTTGGAGCTTGACCAACCCTTTGAAGAGGAGGAGATCAAACTTGCAGTCTTATGCCTTCCGCAAGACAAAGCTCCGTGGCCCGACGGCTTCACAGAGCTCTTCTATCAGAGTGCTTGGGACATTGTTAAATCTGACTAGTGAGTGTCATTCAACACTTCTACAATCTAGGATTCTCCTCCTTCAACCTATTCAACTCGCCAACATTGTTCTTGCCAAAAAGGACACGTTCCCATCTTTCATACTTCCAAACCATCAGTCTCATTCACAGCATAAGCAAGATCGTCGTGGAAGATGCTCATCAATAGACTAGTACCCCGGTTACTAGATTTGATCTCCACAAATCAAACCGCCTTCATCAAGCATCGCTCTAACCAAGACAATGTCCTCAACCTCCAGGAGCACAGAACCCTAGCTCTGTTCCTCAAGCTAGAATTCACAAAGTCCTTTGACTATGTTCAATAGGGGTTCCTAATCGAGGGTAATAACAACAATCACCCTTCGAAATAGGAGGACAGTGAACTTTTGGAAGGACCGCTGGCTAGTAGCTACATAACACAGTGCCTTGTCTCCTCACCCTCAATCTCTACAACATAGCTAGAGAGAAAGACCCTTCAACTCAGCATACAAACTTCAGTTCTTGGGGAGCGTTCCTTGTGACCTCGCTAGAAACATTTATGACGCACATGCGGAGAGCAACTGCAAATTCTTTGCGTGGACCCTCCACCATGGCAAGATCAACACAACTGACATGAAAGCTAGGAAGGGTTGGCTGCACCAAGCGATTTGGGGAGACGACTAATCATCTGTTTTCTGAGTGTTCCTTCTCCTGTTTATCTGGCCGATCATCCTTCCTCCTATGTTCGCCACCCTGCCGCTTCCTAGCAGGGACTTCCGACGTTGGTAATCGGATACACCAAATCTTCTCCCCAAAGCTGTCCGGAGGTCCTTCAACAAGTTGATAATTTATATATTGTGGAATTGTGTGATAGATAGTAACATGCGCATTTTTCAATGAGTTAGACCGACTCAGAGTGTAATCTTAGATAGGCGAGAGATAAATAGTGTTGTTGGGGTCCGGTGTGGCCCTACTAGCCTTGATGTGTAGCTTTTGTCATGTAATATTGTTCCTTGCCTCTTGTAAATAATCTCTTTATTTTTAATGAAATGACAGAGCACGTATCCTGTTGCTTATAAAAAAGATACTGCCGTATTGCCGTAATACTCAAAAGAGCATAGGAAACTCCAACGACGAGGTGAAATGATAGTTTACCTTAAAAAGAAGCCATATGGTTTGGCAGAGGATAAAATGGTCAACGAGATCAACGTCACTTATCCATGTTGAAGACCAGTGATTTGGTTGGTAATCCCTACGCTTAAGATTTCTCCTAGTTTGACTATTTTGACCCAGTTCCATCTGTGAATACATAAGAGGTCAAATACAAGTTTCTCATTTTATATTTGCCAGAGTTCTGACCACAGCAGCGAGAGAATTTTTTTTCCTTTTTGAAAACGAACGATATATATCAGTGATAATGATGGGTATTTAATTAAGGTTTTGTTAGTTGCCTGCCCGGATAGTGCCTTCCCTCGGTTTCTTGGCTTATGATATGATCAGATAGGACCGGGAACAATGTACCAAATGACAAAGAGCCAAGGGAATCTTGTGGTTTGTTTATTCAGTCTCTTCTTTTCCTCCCCCCTTAAGATCTGGACCAATCGATTCCTTTACCTATCTATCTATTTATCTATCTATCCATTTATTTATTTTTAAAATATAAACGTTTTTTAAATTTTTTTATCTCGAAAACATCTTAAAACTTTGAAAAACAAGCCAAGGTAACCGGATCTGGCTCTCAATGCCACCTTGAGAAGATATTGAAGTTTAGATGATAAAAAAAATAATAAAATATAAATATATAAGTTGTGATGGAGAAAACATAATTATGTGGGTAGGCTAAAACGCCAGAAGTTTCCCTGCTAAATTAGGCAGGCAGTTACTATCAAAACTGCGCGATTGCCGATTGGCTTGCTGCTTATACTAGTGAGAGTATGGATAATGAACTGTTCATTAATGGCTCTTATATTTTTCAATCGTATCTGTATGTTTGGTTCAGGTAGACGCTATCATTCATGCTGCATATGAGCGACCACAAAAAATATTTAGCCATGTCCGGCTAGGACGTTTCGGCGGCTTCTGATCACATATCACTAATCATGATTATCATGTTCTAGATAGTACTGCACACAGTCAGTCACTACTGTGCCATCATGTTGAATACTACCCTTTATTACCTCCCCACTGTCATGTATAACTGCCCAATTCATGCAACTCCTCTGCCTTTTTTTTTGGTAAAATAAGTGCAATACCTCTACAGATCGATTATGGTCCTTCGTTCTACCAAAGTGGGCGTTACGGAATATCGACAATATTAGAAGACCTTTCCTACGAAATGTTTGGCACATACACTATCTCATCAACCGGAAGACAAGTCACCCTAACCAATTTGCGGCTTCGACATATGCTACAATTAAGTCTACGAATTTACTTGTGACCTAAGACTTCAACAGTACTAGTTTGGATGGAAATCCCCTAATAAATTTTAGGTGGGCTTTGTTCTAACGCACCGAAACCATTTCCAATAACACCACCCCATTAACCATTAGCGATGAGCTGAAGATAAACTTCTAGTGTGACCGATGGCGTGAGGGATATACCCCTTTGTTACACAGCTCCTAACCTTTACAATATCATGAGGCAGAAGAATTGGTCGCTTCACCTAGAGCTCCACCGCAACAATTGGATTATCGATTTACGGTTGAAGCTTGGAGGCCTCAACTTTAGCCCAACCATCTTGGATAACACCTCTTGGATGAGCACCTTTGATTGTGTTTACACAATTAGGTCGGTATGTCCGCCCTACAGCATGTTTAAAATAGGTTAAATTTATTTTGACTAGAAAATAAAATTAATTTTTAGTTCAATTTTTTTCACTATCAATCCACCTCTAAAAACTCTTAAAAATAATATAAACGAAGTAACCAGCTTTACAAAGCAACTCACTTTAGCTCAGCTCGTTTATACATTCAACTCAGCTACTCCGAACATGTTATTTAGTTTCAATTTTAGAAAGAATCTCATGGACCTAAAAAAGCATTATACAGAAATCCAAGCCCCATGCAGAACCAAGCTAGGAAGGACTGGCAGATGGTAGGGGACGGTAGGAAAATCAGGTTCTGGACCGACAATTAGCTAAGCGGAGCACGATTAATTACGAGAAGAGATTAATTGCACTGTACAAGTCGGGATTGCTAATGGAGCGTGGATCAGGCCTTTCCTGAAAATCTCGTCCATTGAGGAAGTAATGGAATTCATTCAACTCTGGCAACAAATCATTGACATCCATCTGGATTGCTCAAGGCCAGACGATGTAGTTAGGAAATGGACATCATCCGGCCTCTGCTTGGCGCGGTGTCGTTTTATCATGCCCATTTTCTTACTAATTATCTTGACCACGATAAGTGCAAGGTATTTGGTTGACTTTTGATCCAAGATTACATTTTAACCGTGTATCGGCTTCTAGCAAGGGGATGGCCCCACAATCCAATTTGTTCTTTATGTGGAACCGATCCGAAAACGGCTACGCACATTTTTTTCTTGGAAAAAATTTACTTGACCCGCTGAACTAGCGTGGTGGGGGAGCACAACTTAAAAGGTGGAGACACCCCTCTCCCACCAGGCTAGTCTTTTGGGCTGAGTTGGGTCAGAACCTGGGTTGTGCTTCTAGTTGGGCCAATAGATGTGGGGACATGGGCCCGAGACCAGGTGTTGGTCTCGAGGGGAGCCGGATCGCTGGAGGACCATGAGATGGCAGGATCGCAGCGGGCTCCAACAAGTGGTATCAGAGCACTTGTTAGGATTTAGAGCCCGATCAGACCACTTCGTCACAATGAACAACTTCGTCCAGAATAACCGATGTGGGACTAAACCCAACAATCTCCCCCGTCACACATCGGACCACTTCGTCACAACGGACAAATTCGTCTAGCAAATGTGTGGAATTAACGGAGATGTGGGTCAATGCCTGGCTCTGATACCACTTGTTAGGATATGCGCCGATGCAAGATCACGAATGACACTAGGAGACACGATGTTTGGTAACACAGTTCGGCTTTTGCCTACATCTGCGGGGCTCTGATTATGGGCACTCCTCCCCAATCCATAATACCGCAGCACACCGGCTAACTAGGTCACGGCCACATGTCGGCCGCTGACCTCCTCTTGTCTATGCTACTATTATGAAGTCGTTGTCTTGGTTACACCAGGGCTGCCTCCCTTTATATAGTAGAGGCCTGGATAGAGTCCGACTCTAACACTAACCAACCATACCTATTACAACACAGAGTCCTTGTAACCTACTCGTACACATATTCGACACAATACCTAACACGTGCAAAACCGTACAGGTGGACCCCTGTAGTACGTTTAGGACGCAAATACCCCCGCAGGCGGTATTCTGGGCGGTTTTGCCAGGCAGGCAGCCCATGGGCAACACGTTGGCTCGACCTCCACGCGGGCAACCCACGTGGGCAACACGTTGGCTCGCTGCACTCCGGTGCTGCCATCACCGCTTCCGAGATGGTGGCATGCGTCCCCGTGCCGTCCTGCGCCACCACCATGTCGGCGTTCGCCACCAGCGCCGTCGCGGGCCCAGCAGCATCCGTCGGTCCCTCGCCGACAACCACCAGGGGAAGCCGTCGCGGAGTGCGCGTCAGCGATGCCGCCGACCTCCTCAAGGCTGTCGGTGCAAGTGTCATGGTTGGTGACAGCAGCGGAGAGCCACGTGAGTGCGTTGTCACGGTCAGCCCCCCGCGCACTGGCGCCGGCGAGAAGATCGAGCGACTCCTCGAGCAGCTCTGTGCAATCCTCGAGTGCCGCCGCGGCGTGCGGCGAGGAGTCGGCAGCGAATTGTGAGGAGTACGCCGCGGAGCTGGCGCAACGGCGGCGACATGCCGGCCCGTGGCGTTGAGCGCAATGTGGAGCTGCTCATGGCTCGCTGCCACCGCCGCCGCTACCGAGAAGGCGAAGAGCGGGCGCGAGACAACAGCTACTCTGTCGCCAGAGAGGAGGAAGAAAACGGGTACATCACCGACGCGCACTTCCCGGCGGCGGACGACATCGCCGCAGCCCACGCATGGTCAGCTACGGCCTTGCCATGTACGCGGCGACGATTGCGGACGCCTGCTGCCGCATGTAGGTCGAGCCAACGTGTTGCCCACGTGGGGTGCACGTGTGGCGAAACCGCCCAAAAAACCGCCAACGGGGGTATTTGCATCACTAAACATACCAAAGAGGTCCATCTGGATGGTTATGTACGTGGGGGACTAAAGTCTTTGCACAATTATAGTTCAGCGAGTCAAGTAGATTTTTTTCCTTTTTTTTCGTGTTCACTTACTCAAGACAGTTATGGGAGCTCGTTTCCAGCTAGGCTGGATTCAGAATAGACCACCTCCCGCACTTCCTCAAGCTGGGATAAGAAGCTGAAATGGGTCTTTCTCGTTATGTGTTGGTGTATTTTGTTCAACCGTAACAATAGATCGAATCTTCCAAAAATATTTTTCTCATTGCGGATTTCCTTCTAACATACGGCAAAATACTGCTTGTACGTATGATCATTTCACAACTTCTTTTTTTTTTTCCCAAGTATATTAAGCTTGACAGCTAGAGTGAACTTAACTATCTGCTGCATGCCTCGGTGAAAGCTCAATGTTCGCAGGGATAGTAGTAAATAGTATGGCTAGATCAGTCATAAGCTAATTAGGACTTCCCCTGCTATTAAAAAACTTTGGACTTGTTTCGATACTACGAAACCTAAAGAAATACGCCAAAAGCTCACCTATTTTGACAGGCATTGTGACAAATGACAGCAATTTTGCACTGGAATGACAATAGGAATAGCTGCTGCCTCATGGTCTCTCACAGACACTATTATATTTATATATGTTCCAGTAGTTTAGATTGTTTGTACACAGACAAAAAAAGACGAATGATCTCATCGCGGAAGAGCCGGCCCGAAATACGCCTGCTCACTGAGCAAGTGAGCATTGCTATAAGTTGGTGCTTGGAACTTGGAAGTACACGGGCTCGAAACTGGGTGCCTACTTCTTTTCTTTTAAGAGTTCCTGACCTATTTTTCAAAATGAGAAGAAGATGCCTACCACAAACAAACATTTTTGATAATCATCGTGAGAGGAATATTTAATCCCACAGGGAGAGCTGCACTTCACCAGTGATTTTATTTTATTTTTTTTAAAAAAGAAGGAGATGACAAAAACCAAAAGAAGAGAATGACATCAGATGAGTGGTTCTATATTTTTTTCGTCTTCTCAGCAGCTGCTGCATTAGTTAAAGGGATCCCTTAGTTAAACGCCGGAGCGAATAACGGGTGGGCATCTGCCACAATAATGCAATTGGGATAGGTTTAGCTTAAGTTAATTAGGCTGTCACGTGCCTGCTCGCCTGAGCCTCGTGTGGCCGCGGCCAGGGCACGAGCACTGCACGCACGGCCACAATCTGCTCGCAGAGTCACAGGGGGGCAATGTTCTGTTCAGCTAGGGAGCTGAGTTTACCTGAGCAAACCTGAGCTTGGAGTGTTTGCTTGCCAACACCGCCAGCAGGGGTGGGAATAGTATGAATATTTTTTCAATCGACTAACCAACCGAATCAATTAGATAGTGATTTAGGTTGTTTTACTGATATCGAGCTATCTTGCGAATATGAATAATGACGGATGATATCTAAAAAAATATAGAGAATATTCGATGGATATCCGATTAATACTATCTGACTCACATATACGCAACCCTACTCAACACTGAACAACATCTAACTAAACATATACATAGATGATTTTTCAAGTATGTATTAATTTTTACATATTACCCAAATAATAATGATGATCTTTTATGATCCGTATCTAGATTCGACATTATTTGTGTTTGTGTTTGACAATATCCTTGTTTGCATACTCGAATGATCCGTATCCCATTTCTTCTTTAAAAGAGGAGTTCTTTTGGAGTCTGATATGATTACACCCCTATACCTTAGAAGTGATAAAATTATTTCTTGCTCAGGATGAGAATAGATCGGCCCAGTCCCGGACCATCTCTGACCACTTGACCTAAAAAATTTAAAAGGATCTGTGGTCCAATCCAAAACCTTATTATGTGGATACAACCCTCAATTTTATACTTATCTCAAGAGCCGAATTCACTTGCACTAGCCTCCCAAACCAGTACACTAGTGCGGGAGAATCACATAGCCGATAACATGTATACATAGTCTAAATCGTACAACCCTGAATATTACTCAACAAGTTTTGCGCCCGTAGGCGACTACAAGTGAGGCGGACATCATAGGCCTTAATACAAAAGGATAATCAGAGTGATACAGCAGAACCCAAAAATATAACCAAAAGAGTATCCTTCACGGCTATGCATCCCTGCAAGTGGCTGGAGTGACCTCAACCCAAACAATCATAACATTGCCCCATCCCGTTTCAAGAAACCGCCATACTTCCAGGATTTGGCAATCCCGTTCTGGGCCACACTTTCCATAGACTGCCCGCTACGACCTAGGAGGGTTGCCGGCACCCACTAGCCTAGCATCATCCTAAGGAAGTGTGGCCTTTATCAACTGCAGTGATGACCCATGCCAGTCCCTTCCGGGAGTGGTTCCAGGGGTGCCTCCGCAGAGCGCATGCAGCTGGCGATCCAAAACCTGTACCCGGGCGATGGCCACACGTTGTGTTGGAACCATCCTTTTAATGGCAGCTCCCTCCCGCTACGTGTGCGCTCTCCCGTTACGCGTGTTCTTCCGCTCTCCTCCTGGAGAAGCCACCAAGCTAAACCCAACACAAAGGCATCTCGTGCCTTGATCGTCCATATTTGTAACTCCCTTGGAGCAATTTATAACCAACCAGCTTATCACCATAAGCCAACAATCCACGACAATATCACTCATGACCCTTCCCGACCAACTGACCAAATCGGACCAAACACACCACACAACCCACACCATCATACAACATCAAGCCCAACACCCCTCTATTGGCCTTAAATGCCACATGTCATAAATTTTTGAACGAATGACCGGTGAATATCGGTTTACCGTTCCATGGCTTTCTGCCAAAAGTATAGATGGCCAGATAGGCCGGGTCAAATGGGCCGGCATGAGGCACGAATTTTTTTGGCCCGACCCAGGCATGGCACGGCCCGGCATGAGGCGGGCCTAGGCCGGCACGGCCCGATATCCCGTGCCGTCCTTGGGCAGAGGAGGCGGCACGGCATGCCGACCCGGCTCGGCCTGTTTCAACGAGCGGCCCGTTAAGGGCCCGCATCCATATAAACTAGCCTCTCCCCCCGGCCCTCGCTCCGTAGCGAAACCCTATCCATTTGCCACTCTAGCTCTTCCTATCCGTCCCTCTCTGGCTCTCTCTCATTGATGTGGAGCGGAGACGCGGTTGCGCCGTTGCGCCTCCATTCGCTGTCGCCGGCACGCCGCCATCTTCTCTCTGACTCTCCCTGTCGCTCTAGAGTCTAGTCTCTCGGTCTCTCCGTCTCTCGGCTCTCGCCGCCGTCTCTCTCCCTTCCTACGGTCGAAACCCTAGTTCTTAGATCTGCTCTTCCCGTGGCCTGTGGTGCTCAAATCGGACTCGTCGCCGGCGCCTCCAGGCTCCGGCACGCGCTTCAAGTAAGTTTCCTCGTCTTCATCCTCCTTTCCTCTACCTCCCTCTCTGTGTTCTTAGATCTGATGCTTCTCGCCTTCTCCCATGCGGCCATGCCTTGTGGACTGTGGACTGTGGTAGCGCGTGCCGTTGAGAAGCGGAGCTGCGTAACGTTGCTTTCTTCTTCTTTGCCTCACTTCTTCGTGCCTTTCAAATGAAAAGGGAGCTCTATTTATAGTGCACCGGGGCAAACCGAACATTGCCACGTAGGGGACACTTGGCACTTCATGGGAGAGCATCCAAGAGTGAGGAGGGGGGTTGGCCGACTGAGGTAGGCCGGCCAGGCTAGGGTAGGTCGGTTGACCCACTCTGGTCTCAGTTTGGCCCTCCTTTTCTCTAGATCTGTGTCCCTGGTTTTCTCACAATGACGGTTACTGGCGAGCAAGTCTGTTTTAGGTGTGTTTAGTGCAAATAGGTGGCCCCATGGACCCTTATGCACTTCTAAGGATGTGATCATAGTATCTGCGTAGAGACTATGATCACATCCTTAAAAGTGGACCATTTGAGATGGCTCTAGATACGAGGCATCATATTCAGCCACCGCTGCAAGGCAACAATATTATTATGAATAAAAGGGCAGTATATTTGGCATAGACCTGGTCATGCCTGACTCGAACCACCCGATGCAACCCGACCTGGCCCAACCAGTGCACCGGGTCGGGTCGGGCCTTTGATTTGAGACCTGACCGTTGTGTTGAGTCGGGTTCGGGGCCGAAAAATTGCAAAATTAGCCTTGTGGGCTAAGGTTTTTGGGTTTCGGGTCAGGTTCGGGCCCGGATTTGTGACCCGGTGCACCTGGTCGAGTCGAGCTCGGGCCAGCAATTTTTTGTCGGGTTTTGAATAACCCGACCAAAACCGGCCCGAACCCGACAGATGACCTGGCCTAATTTGGCGCATCGGGCGCAAGGAGCGCAGCACGCCCTTCGAGGGGTAGTATATGAGATTGACTTTTTGCGCTCTACCAAAGAGGATGAGAGGATGGCGCATAGGACTCTGCACCATTAGGCTACGCACATCTGTAACAGTCTAGATGCGTGTCGGCAGAAAAGGAATGCCTCCAAAGCGCAGTTGGATGGGGTTCACCCCTTATACTACATAGGGAAGGGGACGCCTACAATGTGTTGAAAGGGATATACTACCCCTCGAAGTAAATATGATAACGTTGTTAATATGATTGTACCACATCTTTGTTCATGTAAATATGATAGCGTTGTTAATATGATAATGTTGTTTATCGGTTCCCTGACTAAATGTCACGACTTTGTCCATTGTGTACGACTTGATTGTGAAACACATTGTTATATGACATTATTCTAAAGGGTCCATAATCCATATCATTACGAGGAGCGGTTATGATTTGATCAGCATACGTATTGGTTAATGGTAATGTTTCACATACCATAGATATAGAGATATCAAACCAATTGTATGGACGCATGTTAGAGAACATGGGCAGTCAGACAGACCTATTCCGAGACGCTGTGAGTTGTTATCTCTTATAGCGCCATAAACGTATAGTCTCGAGTGGTATACCTATATGGTCCTTAGACCTGTCATGAATGCCCAGCATGTTGACTCGTATATTTTGGTATCATCAAACGCTACACCGTAACAGGGTAGTTATAATGGTGCCTACTGGGTATGCCATGATACATAGCCAGGGGTGTGATAATCAAGATGGAGTTTGCCCCTCCTTGATAAAAGGAGAGATACCTCTGTGCCCCTCGTGTGGATGGATAGGAAAAGCACACGGCCGTGCTAATATGACTAAGGAGTTAGTCATGATATGTATTCATTCACTGCTAAGTGAAGTGGTCGAGCTATCAACAAGGGTGGCGCGCATCTCGCCTTGAGCTCGACTGGTATCGGGTGGCAAAGGGATCGGTATGTGAGTATATCAAGGTTCAGCCGAATATTGATTCTGTGTATTCGGGGGTCAATATGTACTGCTAGGTGCCGCTGTTGATCGGTGGATTGGAAACAGGTTTCTGAATCTACGGCCGACTTGTACTGAACCTAACGGGTCACATACTTAATGAGTTGGAACTGTTTAACGAGTTTGTACGTGGATATGATCTACGTAGAAGATAGAAACCCTAGCGGACCGAAGCCCACTAGCGTGACTATATAAGGAGAGGCATAGGGCGGCGTTAATAGATGAGTTGGGCCTTCACCACGCCTAGCCGTCGCGCGCCCCTCCTACTCTCCAGAAACCCTAGCCGCACGGCAAGGTGCTAGCACACCCCGTGAGGCGCTCCTGCTCGGTACGTGTGGATACCGCTAGAGGCGCTGCTGTACGCGGACGCGTTGTTCGGTTGGATCGTCAGCGAGCACAGGTGAGACATCGGCGAGCACTTGGCGAGCACCCAACGATCACTTGGCGAACACCGGCGATCACTCGGCAAGCACAGGCGAACACTCGGTGGTGATCTGGGCGAGCACGTTTACTTTCTCTACGCGCGAGAAACTGCTTCCGCTGCATCTGCGCGTTAAGGGTAACGAGATGTGATCCTCTACTTGCATGTGCTCCTAGGTGATTCGAGATAGAAAAATTTGATTTTGCGCTCGCGTAGCCTACCCTTTCTCAGCATGTGCATGTGCCCAGTCCACCGGTCCCTCCACCACGCCGTAGGCTTTGCCGCACTGCTAGGAAGAGGACTCTTCCTGGCCGTCCTTTGGCGGGTATTCCTCGTCACGAGGTCGAGACATTCTGCTGCTCCTTCCGCACCGGCTAATCTAGAGGAATAGCTGCGGGATCCGGAGACGTACCCACCGTACCTCATCCGCTTAGGAGGAATCAAGAAGGATGCGATTAGCACGGCTTCGGGTTGGCGAGCGATTCCAACCAATACCACGACTCGGGTGGTATCGGTGGTGCTCCGAGAGGCTCAAGGCGATGATGACGATGAAACAGAGCTTGTGGAGGGTTCGGGGATGAAGGAACTGAAGAACGTAAGATAAACAAGGACGGCGTCGGGTTTTAAACCGAACTAGAATCAAGAAGCGCGCTTACGCACGCCTTTATTGTACGGCTCTTTGGATCAATGTTTGTCTGCAAAGAATGGAGCAATGATTTTATCAGGATGATGATGAAATATTTGCAGGTGATATAAGTGCTAAAATTATAACTTGCGTTGTTCTAGCTTGGTCGGGGGATATATTACAGCAAAAGGATTGGTTATAGACATGTTTGAGTTACATTCAACTGTAATTTAGCAGTATCCAGATCCGTAGCTAAGTCCGGAAATATTCAAGGAGAAGTAGAGCAGCTGGGTCTTTCTTGAGCTGTGATTAATTTTCTTTCGAGCCGCTGATGCAGGTGAGCTTTGTCTTGATGTGACTAAACCAGTTTTTTTAATAGTTAGATTTTAAAAAGGAGAAAAGGAAAATAATAAAGCAAAAGGAAAATAATAAAGCAGATACAATGTATATTTTTATTTGTTGATCGATGCAAGAGTTCTTTGTTTGCCGGGAAGCAAACAGTGACCTTCAAGTGACAGATTGCGTCTTTTGGATGGTAGAAATAATAAATAAATAAAGCTCCGCCTGCATTAAACTGGAGCTAAATGTATAGCAAGGAAAGTGTCAAAAGTAATGGACTACTGCATGCCCAGTTCCTTTTGTCCAATATAAAACATTACACTTCTATATGCACTTTCATGACTAATTAACATAACGTTAAAGGAATGCCACTTAATATCATAAAATTGACAGTAAAACAATGTTTTGACTGTAGTACATTTTAGGCTAACATGAACTGTTGATTCAGTCTATTCAGATGAAGTGAAACACAATGGATCCCACACAAAAATTGTGAATGACCAGTTATCGGTTTTAAACTTGAAGGATACGTATTTGTGGAGAAACACTTGCCATCGCCATCTGAAAACAGGCTAAAAATTCAGAAAATATGGATTACACGAAAAATCAGATTCATTTCAGCATTATTAAGTCAAGAATCCTCTTACATTTGTGCATTCATCACTTGGATCTATATCCACTGGTCTCATAAGGCTGGGTAACAACAGGGAACAGTATGAAGATGTCAGAACCCGGTCTAATTGACCGAATCCTAATTGTGCATACAGTACTAGTCCTAGAAGATCATGGCTAGTACACACAATTTAACAACAATAATGGTACATTGCCTTCGAGTTACATTATTACAACATAGGGGACTAAACGTCCCACAGGAAGTCACAGTTTAATACATCAAGCACGGCACGCAGGCCAAGATACAGAGTTACACACACGGTAACGCAGGAGCCTAACATGGCACGATTTATTCTAGCAGCTAGACTATTCCACAGGCGAAGCGGCAAGCAGGACACAACTCTACTCTTCGTCCTCGAAGTCCTCCTCCTCCTCGAAGTCCGGGTCCTCCTCGGATGGCGAGTCGTAGGGAGCTTCTTCGACTGTTGAAATTTTTGAAAAAGGGAAAGGAGAAATAGGGATGAGTACAAAGGTACTCAGCAAGTCGAAGATATATGCAGATGGGGTTTAGTACAAATGGATGGCTTGGGCAGTTTTACGAAAATTGCAGTTATTAGCCTAGTTTTGACAAAGCGATTTAGAAACATTATATCTCCATATATTCTTTGGGCTTTTCTCAAACGGTTCTCGCCACTTGGCCTCAGTGCCATAGCAAGAACAAAATCCTTTCTTCTTTTCTTTTCTCAAAACCGGCTAGGTCCATTCCGCGCGACACCTTCCGATAGGCCGTTACCTATTTCGGAATATCACCGATGGCCCCTAACTCAAACGAAATCCTTCTCAAATCCTTACTCGTCTCAAATCTTTTGTTCAAAACCCTTTTTCTAAATTGGTTTTAAAAATGAAGGAGCTACCATATAATCAGTCCCTTCGCGCGCTCATAACCGCGAGCACGGCTATCATGACAGTTTTAACTCTGCAGAGTGGGTATACT
Source organism: Raddia guianensis (assembly GCA_036346415.1). Lineage (NCBI taxonomy): Eukaryota > Viridiplantae > Streptophyta > Magnoliopsida > Poales > Poaceae > Raddia > Raddia guianensis. Next base: position 22,919,444 of record CM070537.1, on the reverse strand, counting down.
TTACCCTCGAGAGGCTACGCACCCAGACGATGTTTCGCCACAAGACCATCAACCACAAGGACCGACGATCGGGCCCGTCCCATACCGGAGCTCGAGGTCATACTGTTATGGCTCAGTTCATAGGATTATAGGATAAGCAGTCCTTAGACTAGGGAGAGTAGATATTTTAGCCCAGTTTACAAAACCCGGTGCACCACTGCACCAACTGACAAAATATCTCCCTAGTCGGAAAGATTTTGGGATAAGAGGAAAATCATTTCCTACTAAGCATCACCCTTGATGCGCTACCTTTAAACCACCATTTTTCCCAAACATTTCTCAACAATATTCTCATTTCACACAAATGATTGAATCATTCCGCATAAATGATTTTAAGCATTTATCCTACCACAACGAGTATATAAATATGAGCAATTCGTAGTTTAGCCTTAGGTTTAATCCTACCATATTTCTTACCTTTTCTATTTGGCATAATAACTATTTCTATCAAATACGGCACTTATCTTTTAAACTAGCATGCATATTTTCAAGTCTAATAAACATTTTCTAAATAACCGAAAATGGCTTCACGATATGAAAGGGGAACTTGCCTTGGTCAGATGACGGGTAGGAGCAACCGGCGACGATGGACGGGTCTAACCACGCGGACAACACATACAACATAATACAAACATCCATCAAACAGGGAAACATTTATATATAATTTTTGTTTTAAAAAAATCATGCACGAAATAAATATGCATGAAAATGTGATGCATGCACAACTATTTTATATTTTTACATTTTTATTAAATCAAGTGTATGCATCAAAATAATATTTTCATCATTTTTCTAAGGTTTTTGAAAATCATTCGTTATTTGCTAGTTAATGCAAAATGATTAGTTTAATTTTTATTGTTATAGGTATTAATATAAATAGAGAGTTATTAAATTTTTGGATTATATTTATGTGTGCGCTTTGAACTCTGAAAAGCGTATTCTGATCGAATACGTTTCCATTTATCAGAGCCACACACACAAGCACTAATATTAAAGCACTCCTTCTTCAAGCTCTAGCTAGCCTAAGCATGCATGCAGCACAAACACAGCACGCACAACACACACGCCATTGGAGCTAATCGAGCTCGGCTGGTTTTGTGGCGACCTCAGCTCGCCAAACCGATGCAAAAATGGATTCCTCTCGACTCAGCGCCTCCAAAGGACCCTATAGTGGCGATCCGCCGACCGTGCTTGACATACGTATTTTTATACATAGTTACAGTGCATGCTCTAAACTAGCTCGCATGGCTTCCATGGGAGCTCTAGCTCGACATGGCACACGCAGGAAGACTACGGCCTCCCGGATCATCTTCCCAAACTCAAGCGCACCTAGAGATGAGCGAAGCTTACCAAGGCAACGGCGGCGAGCGCCCACTACCGCGACTTCCTTCTTGACTTGGTGATGCTTGGGTTCCTTCGACACGAGAAGAAGCACAGCACGGCAAGGCATCGAGCAAGGAGAGGTAGAGCACGAGCTCCACTTTATAGCCGAGGAGAACCACGGCGAGCATCGGACTTTACTCCGACGGATGGCACAGTAGCAGAGGCAACGAAAGACAAAAGTTATTGCACAATAGCGTGGCGACAAGACGGCGAGGTCGAGGCGCTTAGCGTGGCGTGGCGGCGAGAGGAAGTCGTGGCGTGGTCTAGATCTACCGACGACGACGCGGGGTGCTGAGAGTAACTCATAGCGGACAGTGAAAGTTCTGAGCGATAAGTTTACAGTCTGAGAGGAGAGAGAGAGAAAAGGTGAGAGAAAAGTTTTCTAATTTTTCCAATTTTGTTTTTCTCTTTTCTTCTTTCTAAATAATTATTCAAAGGACAAATATTAAATAGGTTTTGACAAATTCACATGGGTTTGAAAGCTTCTAAATGCACCCATGAAAATATTTATACCTTTAAAAATTAATGACCCAACCCATTTTCAAAACGGTTGCATGCAATGATGATGCCATGATGCATTTCAACACTTAAATAGTTTAATATTTTAATTATGCATTTTAATGAAATTATTAACGTGCCAAATTTGGTTTTGAAAATTTAGGATGTTACAGAAGATTGCCTGCGTCTTAACACAGCAGGAACAAAATTAGCAATAGGTATATAGACAAAATGCTCAAAACCTGTTTCATTTCGTAACTAAAAGTACCATAGTAAGGTAAAAAAAAATTGGCAAAGTAAGCATGTCTTTGAAAAATGCTTGGATTTGAAGGAAGATGGCTCCACTAAACATAATTTAATAAACATAGATTCCAGCGCACTACTTAGTAGTCAATACTCATCTTTTGGAAAGAACTTGGTCACATATTGGACATGCATCATCGTTACTCAGTATTTTGTTACCATCCTCGGTACCTAAGCAAGAAGTTATAAATGACAGGTAAACTTAAAGCAAGTACTTATTCTGCTATGTATAACATGCACTCTGATTCAAGGATCAATGCACATAAAGAGAGAAGGAGCTGGTACATACATAAAAAGTGACCACAAGTGGTTGATATGGCTTACCCTTCCAAATTCCGCCAGCAAGCATTGCACTTCATCTTGCTAAGTTCAGTGGTAACAGAGAGTTACAGAAACCTACAGACAGAAACATGCATGTATTATCTGCTGAAAAACATTTTATGTACTAGTGGAGTATAACACATAAATATGAAATCACTCTTTAAAAAAATGCAGGAGGGATGAATAATAACGATCTCATTTTGCTAAATTACGGTGGCTACACAGAGTATCATAAACCTGCATAGAGAAAAACGTATATATTTCACTCTCAGTGTAGTTCAAAATATATTGAATATCATGTAGGACACCACAAATTCAACAAAGTTAAATATAACAAAAAAAGGATTTTATAGCCAGAACAGATCTAAAAAAACTAATCTCGAGTTATCAAAATCTGATATGCGCACCAAATTAAAGAATCGTTTTATAAAAAAACTAACAAAATTTAAAGAATCGTTTTTACCAACTAACAAAGCAAGGAAAAAAGTTGTAGAGATGCACTTAACTAGCTGCTAAAGATATCTGGTTATGAACTGCCCAACAAAAATTCGTCAGATTGAGTAAGAAATTCGAGACAAATTAAGGAACTGAAAGTCTGAAATCTACCACTTAAAGACCAAGGACCTAGTTAATTAATTAGCTAGAAGGAGAAAATTTGAAGAAGCAAAGAAACCGTGTTCGGTCGTGGAGGAGGAGAGGCGGGCAAGCGTGGGGGAGATCCTGCGGCGGCTCTCTGGAGGCACCGTGGGGAGGAGGAGAGCCGAGGCGGGAGGAGCAGGCATGTGGCGGAGGCCCTGCAAGAAAAGAATTGGTGGCGGCGACGACGGCGGCGGAGGAGGCGACAGCAGCGAGAACCAAGTGGGAGAGGAGGCACCGGTAGATCTGGAGCACGACGGGGCCGGAGCGGCGTGCAGCGTGGCCTGGGGCCGACCCGCTTGGCGGCGCGGCGGAGAAGAGGAGAGGGGCGTGACCGGATCTGGAGGCAGGGGGCGCGGGAGAGGGCGGTGAGGGAGGGGAGGCGGCGGCTGGAAGCGGGAGGAGCAGCGGAGGTCCTGCCGGCGGCGGCGGGCCGGCCTTGCAGGGCCCCCGCAACGGCGACGCTGTGAATCTCGGGTTGGGAAGAAGCGGAGAAGGGGGGCGGCGCTGGGAGGTAGGGGAGGCAATGCTCGGAGGCACGGGGATGGGGGCAGTGAGTACTGTGCACTGGTTTATGTACAATGGCAATTGCGGGTAAATAACTGCAAATCACAGGTGCATCTACGAAGGCCAAAAGGGCAGCTGTGTGCAGATCGAGAAACCACAGGGGTGTGGGCGAAAAAGCGAGCAGTGGCGGGAGAGCTGAGGAAGGGCTGGTGCGCGAATCTTCGTGGACGAAAACATAAAATCATATGATCTGGGGTTTTATACAAAGCGGACAGACGGAAGATGGGCGGGTGTACGGCCAGATGGGCCGCCATGGCGCCATCGAACGCCGAGTTTTTAGGCGGCGTGGACAACATGGGAGGCTGCAAATGGCAGTTTCGGCTATGCCTTATTAGTGTTGGGTGAATGAATGACGAAGATGGCGAGACGGCGATGCCAGCGCGGCGCATGGATGGCAGAGGAAAATGGTGAGTGGCGTCATGGGGAAGTGCCACGAGGCACAAATGGCGGAGCTTGGGTGACACCGAGGCTAGGTGAGACAGGGAGAGTGTGCCGGGAGTGAGAGGGAGAGGCGAGCGATAGAGAGGGAGAGAGGGAGAGGGTAAGGTGGATTGGGCTAGAATTCGGCCCAGGAACAGCCCTATATCGAAGCCCATTTGAGAGTTTCGAGATAGATTTTGATTTTGAGCTAAATTTGCTTAAATTTCGAAATTGGCTTAAGTTTGGGTGTTACACATACACCGAGAGAGATATGGTGGAGATAGCGAGGTAGGGGCTCATGGATGAGCGAGGTCATGGCGACTAGGCGGGCGACGTCGCCAGGAGGAGGGCTGACAAGGCCAATGAGGAGGAGGAGGCAGAGGTCGATGGAGGAGAGGCAGTCTTTGAGGCAAGAAGAATGACCAAAGGCGGCGCAAGGAGGGCAACACAGAGCACGGGGCAAAGCGGTCTGTTGGGCGGAGGAGAGAGACTACTGGCGAGGAGGAGAGGCATGGAGGAGGAGAGAGAGAGAGAGAGGTAGGAGAGAGAGAGAGGCAAGGAGGAGGAGGAGGAGAGAGAGAGAGAGAGAGAGAGCCGAGGAGAGCACGGCTCGGCTGGCGGCCGGCTGCAAGAACGGCAAGAATCGAGGGAGACGCATGACGGGTGGGCGCCGGGAAGGAGGAAACCAGGGGAAGGAAGGGAAAAAATTCTCTGGTGACCGTCCGCAGCGCTGCCCTTGTGCAGACTGGTTCCAGATCGTGACGCGTGTCAATCACCAATCTCAGCGCACCGTTTCCTCTTTCCCCCGCGACGACTCCGTCCTCCCTTAATTCCTGCCTCCCCTATGACTCTCCCCCACCGCAGCGCCCCTCTCCTGGCCCTAACCCTAAATCCTTCGTCATCCTCCGTCGCCGCCTCCTCCTCGTCCTCCGCTGGAGCTGCCACCTCGCCATCCCCCGTCGGTGCCTACGGAGCTCTACCTCCGAAAAGCCCCTCTGCAGCGCCCTTGAAGCCATCTGCCACTACCTCCACGAAGCCACTTGCAATTGTGAATTTGGTCATACTGCCAGAAGCTCTAGGGGGATGCTCCTGATTTTCCTAAGAATTGAGTTGTAAATTATGTTATACACTTGTGAAATTTGTGGCTGAAATTTGTATGGTTGTAAATTCAGTCCTATGCTAATTCTTTCAGAAAAAATTCAGTCCTATGTTAATTCTTTAAGAAAAAAATTCAGTCCTATGCTTGTACATTGAGATGTATTGGAAAATTGAGTTGTATGACTGAGAAATCATGTATGGTTGACAATTCAGTTTCTGATTGAGATAATAAATCATTGCTATGATTGAGAATCTATTGTATAGTTGAGAAATTAGTCTTGTTTAAGACTTTTTTTTGTTAATGGTACCACAATAGCAGCACATCAGCCTGACAATGAATTACGAATGTATGGCTCCAATTATTATTGAACTAAACATGTAATTCATATGACAGTGATAATTAGATTTGCGGCAGCAGAACTGTTAGCTCCAGGTATAAGATATCCATGTTAAAGCTTGGATCAGTTGCAAATTCAGTTAGCTTCAGGTCTGAATTCTAGTGTTGAACTCAAGGAATTTATAATATTCCTTATTGAACTATTGCTTAGAAATAGACAATAGCAACAGATGAAGAATGCCTAAAATGAAATAAACACTAACGGATGAAGAAGGCTTGTAGCGACAAGAATATAAATCCAAATGTTAGTAGCATTCATAGCATGCTCGTAGCATTACATAAATGGTAGCATTCATAACTGGTAGCATTACACACTCACAATCAACAAAATGAAATAAGCATTCAGATTTCCTCCTGTACATTCATAGCATGCCAGTAGCATTACATAATTGGGCATTACATAACAAGTTCATCAAAACAACAAAATTCATAGCAGCAACAGGTAAATCTGAACTCATGCCACTCGAATGTCGGGGCTGAGGCGGCGGGCGGTTCGATGCCGGTGCCGCCGGCGGTGGTGGCCATGCCATGGCTAGGGTTAGGGCAGAATTGGGGAATCAGGAGAGAGACGAGAGTGGAACTGGGAGAGACGGGAGGGCAATCAGGAGAGAGACATGAGTAGCCCACCATGAAATTGACTGGAGGGGCAAGCCATATTCAGCCGTTTATTTCAGTAAATGGACATGTGATCTTCATCTACAACAGGGCCTCACAACCAGCGGTTTACACCCAGGTTGCAGAGAATTTTTTTCCACGGGGAGGAGATGGAGTGAGGAGAGTGCGGTGGAGGAAGAGAGCAAGAGGAGGCAGAGGAGGAGGGACGCGTGGAGGGAGAGAGGAACATGCGGAGGAGGGGAGGCAGCCAGGTGGAGGGATAAGGCAGCAGCGGGGTGGAGGAAAGGGAGAAAAAGGAAAGAAAAAGAAGAAAGAGAGAAGAGGAAAAAGAAAAACAAAAAGAAAAAGAGGAGACAGAGGGAAAGAAAAGAGAAGAAGAGAAGAGAAGAAAGAGGAAAGAGGAAAGAAAATGGAAAAGGAAAATAAAGAATAAAAAAGAAATGGATTTTGGGATTAAGTTACAAAATAAAATAAAATTTAAGAAATAAATTTTCAAGTCTTTCCGAAAATTTATTTTTGTTTTTGGTTTTAAATGCAAAATAAAGTATTGGATTAAGATTTTCAAAACATTTCGGAGGTTTTAATAACTTTTGGAAAATTTTAAATTCATTTTAATCAGTGCTAATTTGGAATGAATTTTCAAATTGCTTTTGTTCTGTTTGAATGCAAAGTAAATCCTTTGAAATAGAAATCTATGAATGTTGTTTGGAAAATTTGAAATGCATTTTAAAACAACACTCTCGTTTTTAAATCCTTTGAAAATTTGAAATTCGTATAAATTGACAGACTTATTTTAAATCTTTTTAAAATAAGGATGTCACAATGGAATTGCATATAGATGTAATATGAAGGAATATGTTGCTTACATATTTGTTGAACTCAAGTGTCCAAGTCAGACCAGAGATGTACACAATATGACCAACTCCCACTCTACATAATGACCCGAAGAGATATTTATGCAATACTAAATTCAAGTGCTTGGTAAAATCGATTTAATCGGCAAAGAAAAAAAAAGCAAAAACATAGTGAGATGCTATAAGGAAATGCAGACAGTTGTGGTCAAATTTACAATACTAAAGAGTCCATGTCATGTTTGTTAAAATAATGCTCAGTCTCACACTTGATTAATAACAACGACGTAGCTTTACATAGTGTCAGATATGAACTAAATCATGACAGAAGATGAACCATAAAAATTCTTGACATAGTGCTGCGGATTTTTTTCAGCATGACAAAAAAAAACCTTCATGATTAGAGCGTAGTAGGTAAACCTCATTTCAAATAGCATGAACGACAACGCAAATGTTCATGAGCATTATTGAAGGACATTCCTCGCTCAACTGCGGAGCTTCATTCAAGCACATCATTGTGGAACACCACGTAATCATGAATTGATGCCACGCTAAGATGTGAGGTACCTATGGTTCCAAGATAGTTACAAAAATCAATTCTTAAAATTTTTAAGTACTAGGAGATATTACAAAGATGCTGTCTGATGATCTAATCCAATCTTACAAGCACACAAGCGTTTCAACAGTTTCATGTGCCAACCTGCTTTTGACACTGATTTTGCCGTAAATATCCACAAACGTTAAAATAATTAAAGTGATAATATTTATATAATGAAGTATGTTGATGGCTAAAATCCATTAAAAAAATATTGATATTAGCAGTAATGGATTCATATACATCTAAATCTAAATCTAAACTACTCTATAATTGAGCAGTTGGCCTAGATCCAACTACAAATCACATCCGTCTATTTTCTTAATCCATCATCCAACAGGTATAATTTTTCAGAAGTTTGCTCTCAAGTATAGACCATGAACTCTTGACTCGATACGTATAGACCACGGACTCTTGCCCATAACTCGATACGTATAGACCACGGACTCTTACCCATATATACATACCGTCTATTTTCTCAATCCATCATCCAACGGCTATAATTTTCGAGAAGTTTGCTATCAAGTATAGACCATGAACTCTTCACTCGATACGTATAGACCACACAGACTCTTGCCCGTAACTCGATACGTATAGACCACGGACTCTTGCCCATATATACATATACATAGTGACCACAAACTCTTGACTCGATATGTATATACCATGGACTCTCGATACGTAGAGACCTCGGACTCTTGACTCGATACGTATAAACCACGGACTCTTGACTCGATACGTATAGACCACAGACTCTTGCCCACAACTTGATACGTATAGACCACGGACTCTTGCCCTTGCACATATATACATATACGTAGAGACCACGGATTCTTGACTCAATACGTATAGACCACTGACTCTTGACTCGATACGTATAGACCACGGACTCTTGCCCACAACTCGATACGTATAGACCACGAATTCTTGCCGATATATACATATACATGGGATTAATTTTTATTCTTCCATTATAAATCTTCCTATACTAGAACTAACAGATTAGCACCTGTAGAGATCATGGACTCTTACCCATATATACATGGGATTAATTTTATTCTCCCATTATAAATCTTCCTAATAATTTTTTCTAATTCTTTTTAGACTAGAACTAACAGACTAGCACGGTAACACTATAAATAGGGCAGGCACATACGCCCCAATCATACATTCTCATACATATGAAACATCTGCCCGGGTCGGGCGGTGGAATAAATTCAGGACTCCGTATAGAAGTAGAAGTATTACGTAGCTCTCTTAAGAATACACTCCAGTATCCTCCCCACCATGTCAATGCGTGCGGACGTATACAACCTATTAATTAGGCTTGCAGCAATTGTGATGCACATATATAATTACAATTTACAACCTGGCCGGCCCATCGAGAGAACGCATGGCTACTTTTAATTAAATGAGTAAGTGTCACATGTATTTATGCGTACATCCATTTATAGAATTGATCTATTAATAAAAAACAATTATTTGCCTATTATTGCACCCGTTAATTAATCTATATCTATATCTTGATTATCTGTTGTTTAATTTACTTGTTCAGATGTTTCATGAGATGAGCCATGTTAATATGAACCGAATGAAACAACCAATGTAATAAGGAATGCTTCTACACCTGCTCCATATAGACAAATAGAAAAATTGCACGTGTCCTAAATGTTACTTTTTTCTACAAATTGTTAATATACTCCGACGTGCTTTGCACGTGCACGCTTGCTAGTGCATTGTTAATTGGCCAGTTAGCCAATTGATTAGTTAAATGAAGTGATGTTTACTCTACTCGAACCTGATCACGTATAGCTGCCTCCATCATGCATAGATTAGGCGCCGAGTAGTTAGCAAATGGGTTAGACCGGTCTCTAATCAAATACGGCCCATGAAACAAGCCTATACGGTCACTTACGTCCATGGCCCTGCATGTACGTACGTCCAACTCCATGCACGGTTTAGCCAGCCAACTATCAAGCTAATTAGGGCCCAGTAAACGCCATTAGCTAGCCCATATTTAGGGATGCAAGTGGGGCAGGCTGCGGCCAGCCCGCACCCACTCACACGGACCGCAAATCTCAGAGCAGTTGCTAGCAGTGCAATTAAATTACCCGCTAATGACATGCAGGGCATGCGGGTACCCACGTTATGACCGCAACAAAGTTGTATTCATACAGACAAACAAGACCGCAAATGAACTAAAATATCGAATTTCAGAGAGAGATTCAGAACGCTGCAGCTATATGCATGCATTTCAGCATCCAATTTCCAAACATGGCATTTATTTTGCAATCTCTCGTGGGGTACCCTTGAATTTTTGCATTACGGGCAACATTAGTATTATCGAATACTTGAATGCATGCATGTGGCTGATCGGAAAATTCATAGATATATTCAGAGCGTGCAATGGCGACATTGGCCGAGGAAGGCTCTACATCGACGGAGAGAGACTCACCCGAGTTTGAGAGGCTCTGGTGGCGGGGGCGAAGACGCAGCGCTGCAGGATGGGTCGACGACGAGGCCTACCGGTGTGTGAGACCCTCTTGGGAAAGAGACGAGGAGGCCGGTAGTGGTATGTATGGATCGCCGCCCAGCGATTTGGGGGCGATTTCGTCGCAAAGCGGGTCTGGTGGGCAAGGCGGAAATTTCACTCCACCGTGGGATTTTGGCGAGATGGTTGCGGGTATTTTGCGGGCCTTTAGGTGGGCCGATTCCGCGGGTGTGAACATCAGCCCGCCCCACTTCCCATCCCTGCCCATATTACATCGTGCTTGCGGTTGTTGTTCAAGATGGATTCGTATGCACGCACTGCGATTCAGAATTTCAAAATGAAGTCCAACGCCGCCGCATTGGGCGCCGTTGCTAGATGACTCCGCGACGCACTCAGTCGAGGTGAGCAAGCTTCTTGTCGCGCTATTCAGCCCCCGCACGCGTGCGCCTGTTTGATTTGAACAGGCCCTCAATTTGGAGGGGCCCCGAAATTCCACCGCAGGCCCAGGCCGCAGGCACCAGCCCACCAGGCAGGCGCAGGCCGTAGGCCCGCAGGCCATCTCGCGCGCGTCCATCTCTCCCGCAGGCCATCTCACGCGTGCCTCGACGGTTCGGCTCGCAGAGGGCAGGGGCAGTTTGATCGTGGCATCGCGCAGGGGCACAGGGCGCAGCCGCCAGGGCCAACCAATGCTGGGCCGGCCCAACACCCCCTAATCTAGCAGGGTCCAGCCGAACTAGCAGGCAGCCAGGAGCCAGCCCCAGCCCCAGGACCTTCCCTTCTCCCCCCGTCCCCCGATCCAACCAAGGCGGCTCCGCCTAGGGTTAGCGCCGCCGCCGACCGGCGACCGCCGTCCGCCGCCGCCTCCGTGGCGTGTGTGTCGCCTCGACCCTCTGCCGTCCGTCCCTGACTCCCTGTCGGCCGCCACCCGCTAGTCTACACAAGACCGTGAGGTGAGGAGCAATCCCCATCCCCAATTTTCAAATTCTAGGGTTAGAAAATAGATTTTAATTTTGAAAGTTAAATGGTAGGATTAGGATTTATGAATGGATTTTACTGCTAGTGTTAGTGTTAGAAAATTTAGGATTCATGTCCAAAGAATTTTTTGAAATCATTTGTGATGTTGGTAGAAAATTGTATGCCTAGGCCTAGTTAAATACTAGATGAAAATTTAGGAAATTGTTAGTGTTAGAAAATTTAGAGTTTGGCACAGGGCCCCGGATTTTGCTGGCACGGCCCTGGCGCTATTGCGCAGAGTGAAGAACATGAGCCATTGCGCAGAGTGAAGAACAGAGAAGGCGGAGGGCTGCGGCAGGACAGACACCGCACAGAAGAGGCTGAAGAAGGTGGTAAAACTCCATCGCCTTGGCTTCGGGGGGAGAGAACGCCTGTGCAGAGTTCAGCGAGGAGAGTTACGAGAGTCGGAAAACCACGCTGCCGAACACTGCTACTTGGCACTTGCTGTGCATCAAGGAAGGTAAGAAGGTAAGATGTTTGGTCTGGTTTTCTTCCCTTCTTTCTTTGCCTCCTGTACATCTAAATCATCTCTCATATGCTTGATGTGCCTCTTTTGGTTCACATTAAGGGCCATGGAGGGTTAACTTCATGAGCAAATCATCGTCAAGGGCCATGGAAGGGTTAAAAATCCCTAATAAAGCCTTGTCAAAATCATGTTGCATACTGCCACAAATGCATATATGTACTCACCCGGCTAGCAAAATTAGTTGCATGCATGTAAAGCCTGGCTAAAGAAATTTACATGATTGTCCCGTTGATATATGCGGTTCCACAAAAGTTTCATGTTCTAAAGCCTAATTGATGGTTAATGATCACAAAATGGTTAATCATGCATTAAAGGATTAGCCTCTGTTCATTAACATGGCACGCATGCATGTAAAAGGCAAAATGTGTCATGCTGCCCAAGTTTCGCTATGCATGTAGCATGAGAAAAACTAAGCACTACAGAATACTAGTTAATCTTGATAAGTTCGTGCTAAACGCTAGTACGTTTAGGCCACAAATAAAAATATAAGCTTCATGTATTGTTGCATGTACGGCAGCATGGTTAGAGTGCATATGCTTAAAATCATGCATCTGTTAAGTGTTGCATCTCATGATTGGATTCAAAAACCTCACAATTAATAGCATCTCTAGTCTAAATCTAAACTACTCTATAATTGAGCAGTTGGCCTAGATCCAACTACAAATCACATCCGTCTATTTCCTCAATTCATCATCTAACGGCTATAATTTTCCAGAAGTTTGCTATCAAATATAGAACACGGACTCTTGACTCGATACGTATAGATCACAGACTCTTGCCCATAACTCGATACGTAGAGACCGTAGACTCTTGACTCCATACGTATAGACCACGGACTCTTAACTCCATACGTATAGACCACGGACTTTTGACTCGATACATATAGACCACGGACTCTATGCCTGCAACTCGATACGTACAGACCACGAACTCTTGCCCTTGCCCATATATACATATACGTAGAGACCATGAACTCTTGACTCGATACGTATAGACCACTGACTCTTGACTCGATATGTATAGACCACGGACTCTTGCCCACAACTTGATACGTATAGACCACGAACTCTTGCCCATGTATACATATACATGGGTTAATTTTATTTCTCCCATTATAAATCTTCCTAATTATTTTTCCTAATAATTCTTCCTAGACTAGAACTAACAGACTAGCACATTACATTATAAATAAGGCGGAGGCAGGCGCGTACGCCCCCCAATCATACATACTCATACATATGAAAAGTCTGCCCGAGCCGGGCGGTGGAATAAATTCAAGACTCTGTATAGAAGTAGGGGTATTACGTAGCTCTCTTAAGAATACGCTCCAGTATCCTCCCCTCCATGTCAATGCGTGCGGATGTATACAACCTGTCAATTAAGCTTGCAGCGTGGTGAATAACAATTGTGATGCACATATATAATTACAATTTACAACCTAACCGGCCCATCAAGAGAACGCATCGCTACTTTTAATTAAATGAGTAAGTGTCACATGTATTTATGCGTACATCCATGTACAGAATTGATCTGTTAATAAAAAACAATTATTTCCATGTTATTGCACCCGTTAATTAATCTATATCTATATCTTGATTATCTGTTATTTAATTTTGTTTGTTCAGATGTTTCATAAGATAAGTCACGTTAATATCAACCGAATGAGACAACCAATGTAATAAGTAATGCTCCTACAACTGCTTCATATAAATATATACAAATAGAAAAAATTGCATGTGTTCTAAATGTTACTTTTTTCTACAAATTGTTGCTATCAGCATTGTTCCGACGTGCTTTGCACGTGCACGCTTGCTAGTAATTACAATTTACAACCTGACCGGGCCATCGAGAGAACGCATTGCTACTTTTAATTAAATGAGTATCACATGTATTTATGCGTATATCCATGTACATAATTGATATGTTAATAAAAAACAATTATTTGCATGTTATTGCACCTGTTAATTAATCTATATCTATATCTTGATTATCTGTTATTTAATTTTGCTTGTTCAGATGTTTCATGAGATGAGCCACATTAATATCAACAAATGAGACAACCAATGCAATAAGGAATATTCCTATACCTGCTCCATATAGATATAGACAAATAGAAAAAATTACACGTGTCCTAAATATTATTTTTTTCTTACAAATTGTTGATATCAGCATTGTTCCGACGTGCTTTGCACGTACACACTTGCTAGTGAGGATTAGCGCGCGACCATGCATAAATTGAAAGTTCGTTTACGCATGTACAAAAAGAACTTTCGAGTAGAGCATTCTCTATAATCTGCATGCTAGTTAATGCTCATTAATCATGCAATTAGAACTGACTGGTCTTCCTCGGATGCTCAAACTGCTTCTTGGTTAAAATACGAGACCATGTGATAGAAACGTGCAATAAAGAATAGTTAGAGTCAGATGCTAATTACATATGCCATATCAAATTGAAACTCTGCATGCAAGGATATAAGATGCGTAAAGAAACAAGCCCGCCACATAATTGAGTACGCACGCATGGCCATATATACGGCCGGCGTACGTATAAGCGCAGTGCATATAAGCTGTGACCCTATAAAAATGCATGACCGCATGGCTGATCGATCTTCATGTTAACCAACTTCACCGCACGGCTGCATGGCCAGCGTGTTAAACAGTATGGTTAATTATGGTCTCATTATAGTTGGCTTATGGGGCTCTGCTTATGTAACTAAACAAGCTCATAAATAAAATATGCATAGCCAACGCCATATATGTTGTTTATGAAGTTTAAACATGTAAAAATGATAAACGAGCATGACAGTTCAATGACCACATGTTTAATTAGCTCAAAATATTTATATGCATAAATATACAGGCGTATACGCTGCATCATGCGTATGGCAGTGGTAAGATGTACGTGGCCTTCGTATGTATATACACAAAAGAGAAAATAATATGTACATGTCCCAGTCCAAATGTTGGGAAAATTATAGGTTGCATGTATCAAGATCCCTCTCAAAAAATGAGTGCGATAGTTAGACCGCTAACCTCCGCATAAGTTAAAAGTTATATATCACTGATCACATTCAAAATTAAAAGAAAATACACACTAAACATACTTAAACCTTGAGCTCATGGAAAAATACGTTTGATATCAACCCCTGCATGTCGAACGCACGACTATACACCCATATACGTTGCATGTGTGACTACTTCATTAAAGTCTAACCCTATTAAATAAAATGTGTCGATCAAATCCTAACTCATATGTTAATCAACATGGTGGTTAATCAAATCACCGAGGTCGCGCGTAGGCATGGATAATAAGTGAATCTTATGCTTACGTATGACGTCATTTATATGCATATTCGTGTGCACATATAAAAAAGAGAGAAATTCTTAAGAATAGCCTCACATATAGAGCATATATGTGCATGATAATAAATTCCCATGCATAGTTCCACAAATAGAGTGACGTGCATGGTCAAAATAAATTTTCTTGAAGACCAAATTCAAATGTCTTATGCATGTGCGTAGGTTAGTATAAATATGACTAAAATATGTGTGCATATTAAAAAAAATGTTGCATAATGCAACGATATGAAATTTACCATTATATTGTTATGGTAAAATTGATGGACAAAACAAAAAACCGGATGCAATCATAAAATGCATCCCAAATCTAATGGCCTCTCTATGTTGTGCTAGTAAAATAAAATCAAAACAAATATATACTAGCCACTACATGTTGCGCTAGTAAAATAAAATTAAAGAAATATATATACTAGCACTCCAAATTGCGCTAGTAAAATAAAATCAAACAAATATATACTAGCTACACCATATCGCGCTAGTAAAACAAAAATCAAACAAATATCTACTAGCCATCCATGCAACACTAGTAGACTAAAATCAAATTAAAAGGCCTCCAACGGAGCACTCATAATCGACGCCCCGAAGACACGAAGATCATTTTCTTTTTGTCTTTTATTTTCTTTATGTTGCGATCTTATGTATTTATGTTGGAATTCTTAAACAGGGGCATTCTCCAAGTGAGATGTAATTAACAGAATTTATATGAAAATGTATGACTTCTGTAAGTTTGGTACTCGCATCCCTTGTATCTATGACGTGGAGTTGGGATAAATACCGTTAAATTCAAAAACCGCTTTAACAAAGTAAGCGCGTTTTCCCATCGTTCACCTGCTTCTGAAGTCGGTTAGAACTCTTGACCCTATACTAAATGTTGTCTCCGATGCTACTATGGAAGCTAGCACTGCTAAGATATTCCATGCCATTCGGGCACGTGCAGGACACTCTGAAGAGTTCATCTTCCAGCAATGCAGGATCTCAAAGTGATCGGCACGAGGTAGTATCGGCTTTGCCAAATATGTTCTGAGCTCTGTTGAAGCATCACTAGCTGCATAAATCCTTTGTCTCAGATGTCGATCATAGTCTGTTGAAGGATCACTGCCATTTATGTTGTCAACATCATTAAACAACTCTTCGAAAAAAATTTCACTTCTGCTAGTTTGGGTGTAGCTTCATTACCAAATGCCAGAAAACGGAATTCTATGAAAGCAATTTTAAACCTTGGATCAAGGAGCACAGGAATTGAAAGCTCCAATTGTGATGCTTTCCAATACTTAACGAATTTCTTTTTCATGTGTATGACCATATCGTTCAAATTAGGCTGATCATTAGAATCTTCCTTCTCTAAGGCAAACTTAACTTGCCAAATCTCATAAAACCATAGGTTTGATATGGGGCATTTGGATCCTGAAATAACCATAGTGGCCTCATAAAAAACAATTTAAATAGCTTGCACAATTTTTCTGCACATTCCCAATCCTTAGATATTGTACATCTTGAAGACCTAACAAGTCAAAAGCCCTCTTGAAACGGGATGACATCTCAAGCATGTGATACGTTCCATCGAGTAGGAACATCGAGAGAGGGATGTTTTCCTTTAATATCCAACTGTGTCATGATGTCCTCAAACTTTTGCTTTTTTAAAGGAGATCCAGGGATATACTTCGCATTTTCCTGATTTTGTAGACAAGGGAGTTCATAAAACTAAATCATGCTTGACATATTAGGTTCAACACATGAGCTGCACATTGTTGGTGAAACAACCTCCCTTTTCTAGGAAGTATATGCTTGTACAACAAGTTAGTCTTCAACAATCCAACCATTGTATCATTAATGCTAGCATTGTTTAGAGTAAAAGCAAATAATTTATCTTCACAATGCCATTCTTGTATTGACTTCAAGGCAACATTGAAAATTGCAACACATGTATGTGGTGTTCTTATGTTAGAGAATTTGGAAAATTTTTACTGTTTGCCCATAAAAAATCACGCAAACGAAAAAATGCCCAAGGTTTACGCCCAATTGCAAAAATGCCCCTAGGCGATCTCGGCCAGGGCGGCATCGGGGCATGGCGCTCCGGCGGAGCGCGCCAAGGGCTCAGCGCCTCGCAGGCGCCTAGGTGGGGCCGGTGGCATGGCGTTGGCGAGCCCGTGGTGGCGGCGCCGCGACCGCGCCACGCCGCTGGGCGCTGGCGAGGCGTGTACGCGGGCGCGGGCGGTCGGAGAAGAGGCGGCGCGGCGAGTCGTCATCGTCGGCCGCGGCGTGGGGAACGGCGACGACATGCGGCTCGCTGGACGACGGAGGAGATGGCGGCGGCGCGCGCCATGCGCCACGCCACGCCGCCTCGCCGCCCGCCGCCGCCCGCGCGCCGCTGGCGCCGCCTCGCCAGCGCCCGCCGCCTCACCGGCGCGCCATGCCACTCGGCCCCACCTAGGCTCCTAGGCGAGGGCGCCGAGCCCTTGGCGTGCTCCGCCGGAGCGCCATGCCCCCGATGCCGCCCTGGCTGAGAGCACCTAGGGGTATTTTTGCAATTGGGCGTAAACATTGGGCATTTTTTCGTTTGCGTGATTTTTTATGGGCAAACAGTAAAAATTTTCGAGAATTTGATTATTCTCTTTTATATTCCAATCATCATCGATGAAATGAAAGGTTATGCACAATTATTCCAATGTATGATTCGATGTCCATAAATCCATACTTAGTGTACTTAGTGAAATACTTGATTTGATGCTTTTGAAAACTTCTCTCAAAGCTTCTTTTTGCTCATCGAATTTCTTGATGCAATCTGTTTTCACCAAAGTACGGGACACCATTTTGAATAATGGGTTCAAACTTGAGACGAACTTACGGATCACATCATACTCCTCAATGGAAAAGGGTAACTCATGAAGTACGATCATTCGGCACATCTCCTCCGTTGAAACCTCATGATCAAATTTCCAATCCCTCAAAGTGACACCGTCGGAGACATGACTAAAGTATACAAATTGATCAACTTCTCTTAAGGATTTCTTTCGTGCCTTACAGCTTTTTGAATGTTTAAGCAATGCACTTGTTCCTACTCCACATCTGATACTAATTCAAGCATCACAATACTTGCACTATCCCTTTGTAACAACCCCTCCAATTTGAATGCGGATGTTTTTTTCATGTATCTGACAGAAACTTACTTCCTTAATCACTAGAAATATCATCACCTTCTTCTCTTTCTTATTCTGCTTTGTATCGAACCTCTAAATACTCATCTTCTAAATCTTCTCCTGATTCTGAGATCTTCTACAAATTGTTTATGATCGTGCATTGCAGCACATGAACCTTAAGGACTACAACTGTTACACAAAATAGGAGTGAATGTTTGGCTCGATACATTCTCTGTTTGCTCTTGCATTGGAGCACCATCCATTTAAAGAAGAAATCCCTCACTTGTCGCTTGCTTGATCTTAGGCAGCAACTTCATATCTGTTTCAAACAATGTGCAACAAAGAAAAGTTAAATAATCAAAGATTGAAGGATTAATTGGTAGATTTGGTAATGGTACACTTGTTCTCTCAATTTCTATTTTACTTGTATGAACTCATTAAGACAAACCAGCAAGTACAAAATATAGAACAAAACAAAAAATTGGTGAAATTTTATATGAAACAAGGAAGAACTACAACAAGAAAATCAACTTATTCTTCTACATGTACCTTCGTCATGTTGTTATTCTATCAAGAGCAATGTCAAACACATGTCAGATAATATTATTTTGTACACGATTATGTGAAAATGACAGGATGAAATTGGATTTAGTTATTAGGAACTACTAGTCGTGCCCATTAGTTATTAGATTTAAGCACAACCTTCATGAAAGACTTCATGCTCTCAATCAAAATTTTCAGCTTTTACCAATTTCAAGTGTCCATCAAAATAGTCATTGAGAAATTAAGGATTAAAATAGGTGAAACATTTGGTTCTTGCATGCATGGTGTCTCTTGAGTTTAATAGTCTCAATGGAATATATTACCCATTTTTAGATTTCCATGTGATGTGCTAATCAAGATGGTATAAAGCTAATCCAAATTTCAAGCATGCACCACAGATAATAAAGAATATGTTTTATTAGTTAAATTAGTTAATATCTATCTTGTTCGATGATCCAAAAACGCAAGAACATGAGCATATAGGGATCACAAGTGATGGGCACGGACGTGGAGTCCCGATCTTTTGGTGAGAAACGACGAGGACAATTCGGTAGGTGTCATGGAGACCTAAACGATCTGGCTTCCAACCTCACAAGAAACTGAAAATCCTGGTGATCACTAAACCACCATGACGAGTGTTATCAACCGAACCAGAGGCACGAGCAATCTATCCACGAAGGATGGTTCATGCAGGCAACCGAAGAATGAGTAAGAACATAAGATAAGCAATCACAATTGCGAATATAGATTAAAAATAATGGGGTTCAGAAACCTGGTCCTGTTGGTCTAGCCGACACAAGAAGAACAAGGCGAAATCTTACACAACCGTGACGAAATCAACTAAACAAAACCCTACTAAAACGAAGCATGGCTGGGGACTTTTATAGGGCGGCGGCCAAACAGGTGCCCACGCACGAACAACCCTAACCCTAGGGGTACACGGGCCTTGGGCCCAAAAATATGTCGATAAAGCGCCGTGAAGTTTCTGCCCGTCAACTTTTTTTTGTGATTCCCGTTGACTCGGATTGAATTTGGAGGCGTGGCCGGATCTTTGGAAAGCTTATCTTGTAAGCTTTCCATAGAGTCTTTATTTGCCTTATTTGGACGTCGTATATGATCTGGGTGTCTGTTTGAATGTGCACTAGTCCTGTATGGCCGAACCGGACTCGACAACGACTTCGACGTCCTCTCAACTTGGGCCCGATGGTCGGGGACTTCTTTAACCTTGTAACTAGCTTGCTGAACTTTCGTTGATGAACGCTTAAATGGTATGGCATAATAATTCATGCCGTCTTGACGTTTTCCTACTCCATTAGCAAGCTCGTCAGGGACAGCAAGATCATTAGTGATGTTCTCATCAACGAGAATCAATCAAAACAAACAAGCATATACTCTGATATTAAAAGAATATTTGAAGGGAGGGAGCACAAACGGACAAGTTTTTCACCTCGGCTGATGAGGACATCGCCACCTTGGATACACCCATGGGACCAATAACCAAAGAATCCCCTCTCGACAAACGACCCTCGATCAACATTCAAGGTCCAATCACATGAGCCCGTGCGCGACAACTCAATTATCAAAGAAACTCATTTTTTTGGTTGAATAATTATACTTTAGAAAATAGGCCGCTACCCAATAATATTATTATGCATATGAAGTTGAACAAACACCAATTGTAAGGCATTAAAACACCAACCAAGCCTATAAATTAATGCGGGAATGCAAAAGGACTAAGCTCAGGCTTCAATAACCAGTCTGATTTCAAAACATCATAGAGAATGTAGATGGACTCCGATTGGGACGCGTTAGCACTCGTTGGAAAGATAACTTCGTCATCTTTCCAACGAATCCAACCTCACCTTTAAATTCCTCCTAAGCTGAACACAAAAGTCAAAAGAAGTTGACAGACAGTTAGGAATGGATCCGTTTTGGCTTTACAGAAGGTGCTGGTGGAGTGGGTGCAGGAGCTTGAGCGCACGGATGCGGCGCTCCACACCGTGGACCCGCGTCTCTGCGGCAAGTACGATACCTACGAGGCGCAGCTTGCGCTTAAGCTGGGGCTCATGTGCGTGCACCCGCTGCCCCACACGCGCCCGCCCATGCGCCAAGTCACGCAGTGCCTGGACGGCGACACGCCGATGCCGACGTTCGTCAGCTACACCCCTTGTCCGGCCTCTCCGCTGATGATGAATGAACAACTTATACAGCGTCCGCAATAGTTAGCTTGGAAGGTTTAATCCTTTGCTATACGTGCTAGCCCATAATAGCTAGCCACTAATAATAACATTGTCATGTGTGCGTAACGGTGACTGCGACGTGGAATCTCATTACAGGAATCTGCATCTGTATCGGTGACAGTCCCACGATTCACATTCCCCCCACGCGCAAGAAAACTTTTTCTCCCACGGGGGCTACTGTCAGTGCACAACCTACCTTGGTGTACACTAGAGCAAGAAATGGTAGTCCACATGGCAGCTCGGCATACAGCGGGCAAGCAGGCCCCGACACCCTGGGCGAGCAGGAACGGCGGGCGAGCAACGCCACGCGTCTCTGGTTGTGCAACGGATGGACCTAAAGAATATATAAGAAGTTTAAGAATTTTTAAGCTTCTGGAAAATAGAAGATTTTAAATATTTATCTTTCCTCCTTTTGCCCCTTTCTTATACTTTCCTTTTAAGACCCTTAAAAAATGTAAGAACAATATCTACATTGAATCAGGCCTAGACCAAATGGCTCAACAAAAAAAATCCATACAATATTAGAGAATTTCAAAAACTCCAAACAATTAAAAGTTAAGGATATTTTTCTTTTTTCTCTTTTCATTTCATAGTTTTATACAAATATTATTCCTTTGTTCTTTTTTCCTGTTCCTTTCGATTTTTCCTATGGAATATTAAACATGGACAATGCGCATCATCCCATTTTTTCGTTCGAGTCCATTCTTTATACCCCTCCAAGTGGACAACGCGCATCAACCCATTTTCCTTTTTGATTCTTTACTAACTTTGCCACAACTAACCTTATACAAAGTGTGACGGCCATAAAAAAGTGTGGCGAAAAAATTTAGAGCCACACTTGCGGCAAAATATGACAAGAAAATGTGTCTATGGCATGCGGGGTCAAAGGCTTAGAAAGTGTCGAAAGCTATAGTTGTGACAATCAATCAAACACACTTCTTAAAATATGTGGTGTGACTAAGGTTAGCATAGGTAAAGATAGTAACAAAGCAAAGAGACTCGAAGTCGCTCACATGTGGGGCAGTGTTGTCCGCGCGATGTGGCATCGGTTGGCAAGCTAGCCCCGCTAGTCAGCTAGGCACGGGATGAGCTGGGCTTAGGCGACGCAGAGCAGAGGGAGCTGGGCTGCCCACGGGGAGAAAGGGGCCGGAGAGAGCAAGAAGAGTTGGGCCACGAGGAGGAAATGGTCTCTCTATTTTATGCTTTTCTTTTGTAATTTGATTTAAAAAAGTTGTTTTAGTGCTATTTCTTTTCAGGCAAAGTTTGTAAAACTCAAATGAGTTGTAAAATATAGAGAAAATTGCACGGTTAGTCCCCAAATTTGTTCCGCCTGTGCACATAAATCCATAAGTATTGAAACCGTTTATTTAGGAGCTCGAACTTGCAAAACCATTGTAACCAGGTCCAATGTATGGTTCCACAGGATGGTTTGGTGATGTGGACTACCACATCACCAGCCACGTGGCCCATCGCATGTCCCCTCTATCTATCTATCTCTCTCCTCTCATTCACTCTCACTCACTCACTCACTCTCTCTCTCTCTCTCTCTCTCTCTCTCTCTCTCTCTCTCTCTCTCGCTGGCGGAACTCACCGAACTCACCGCCACGCCCCTTCTCGAGTCGCATGGCTCTCCCATCCTCAGCGGTGCAGACAAGCGGTGCAGGGTGCTGCGACCTCGCTAAAGAAGAAGAACGGCGAGGCGCTGCGCGAGCGGGTAGGACAACCGCGACGGCATGGCCACGTGGGGAGGCGGCGGCGGCGGCGGTGCGGCCTCACGTGGCGAGGAAGAGCGGCGGTGGCGCTGCTGCGTGCTGAGGAGGAAGCGGCAGGTGGCAGCTGCTGTGATGGGCAGAGTGGAGAGGCGGCGGCGGCGGCCTCGCCAGGGACAGAGACGAAGCAGCGGTGGCGCTGGCCTTGCCAGGCGTGGTCGGCGGCGGCGGGGCATGAAGCAGAGAGGGGAAAGAGAGTGAACAAGAGAGAGAAGTGAAAGAGGGGACGGGAGGAGATGACAAGTAGGCCCCATGATGATGTGGCATCCACATCATCAAAACAACCTTGAAAACCATCCCGTGGACCAGGTTGCAATGGTTTCGCAAGTTCAGATAACTAAATAAACGGTTTCGATACTTATGGATTTATCTGCACAGGTGAAACAAGTTTGGGGACTAGCGGTGTAATTTTCTCTAAAATATATTTTATATGCATGTAATATTTAAATATATCTACACATACACATTTAATTTAATTATGGTGGTTTTCCCGAATGTACCTAAAAACCAATGCAAATTATTTTCAAAAATCAATATTAAAAGGTGGATTTTATTTGTGTCAAAATTACATTTTATCGTTTTAACAAGTACTATTAAAATAATTATATCACCTTTACATGTTTCCCTTTTTGTAAGGTTAATTATTTTTATTTTGATGTCAAATGTATTAATCATGATTTTTAAAATAACAAAAAAGTCATTTTACATTTTTACGGGCGCAGACGCGGAACGCTGCAGTGGGGCACGCTGCAGCCATGTGGGGGTGGGTCCCACAAGCTTTCTTTTTCTTTCGGTGGCCATAAATTTTGACTGGGTGCTCTAATCCACCAACCGTTTGTACCAACGCGTTCCTCGTATTTTTACGAACAAAACAAGACATATGTTATCATATAAATTTTGACCGGGTTTCCTCAAGTTTCACTACTAGATCTTTATGTTTCATCAATAAATTCTCAAGTTTCATCAACAGGTTCTCAAGTTGTTGAAACTTCAAACCTACCTAGTGAAACTTGGATTTCATACTCGTTAAACTTGCTGAACTGTCAAGTTTCATCAGGTTTAATCCAAGTTTCAATAGGTTTCATCCAAGTTCCTTGAAATTTCATCAGGTTAATCCAAGTTTTATCAAGTTTCAACAGGTTTTGTCCAAGTTTTATCATGTTACATCTAGGTTTTATCCAAGTTCATCAAGTTTCATCCGGCGCTCACCTTCATTAATATGTGGGCCAAGGTTCATTAGCACATGACTAAGGTTCACTAGTATACGTGTCAAGTTTCATAAGTGGGTTCTCCTAATTTCATATAAAATAAAAAAGTAAAGAATTTTAAAAAATTCAAAAGTATTTAAAATGTGTTGCCCTCAATTTTAGAAAAATTATGAATTTATTCCATACAATTTGAACTTAATTAAAAATTATCAACTGCACATCTAGCCGATGTCCACGAAAACGGGTGGCTGATCAGACGATCGCCGCTGGTCCGACACACGTGCGTCCGAACGGCTATCCGGACCTGGCCGCCGCCTTAAAATAATTAAGGTGCTAAAACTTTTAGTTTAAAATTGACATGTTACTTTTGTATGTGTCAGCAGGTGTGATGAACTGATGCTCGCTCGCGTGATGAATAGCTTGCATGCAGTAAAAGCTGTTCCATTCGACCACCTGCTTTGAGAAAATCTTTTGAGTTGTGTGTTTTGCGAATAATCGATCGTCAAGATTTGTTTCATCTTTTCATCCGTACACTATCTACTCTATTTTTTCTTAACATATAGATGAGATTGAAAGGCCGGACATTGAGAATGTTTTGGGAGGTTGGTTGAAAACTAGAACATTTAATTGACTCAGGATGGTAAATTTGATTTAAAAGTTTCTTCCAATAAAGGGCACCTGCATGCACTTAGGGTGTGTTTGGTTAAGCTGCCCTAGATGATCCCGTCCAGCATGGTTCGATTTTTTGTTTGGTTGGTATAAACAGGTCCCGGTTCGGCGGTTACTTCCGCCCCTGGTATCAATCTCGTGCTCTGTTGGACGGTTGGCTTCGTCCGATGTAAAAAGATAAGTTCGCTTCGTCCTAGTCTCCTCCTTGAAGCTCCTCCTCCTCCTCTCCTCCACCTCCTCACCCGACAGCGTGCCTCCTCCTCCCCTCCACCTCCTCACCCGATGGCACGCTTCCTCCTCCCTCGGCGACCAGTGGCCTGGGCAGCTCCGCGGCCGAGGCTGGGCTGGGAGGCGGGGAGAGCGGCGGCGCCGAGCGCTTGAGGCGTGGCGGCGCGGATCGCGACGATGCTAGGACACAGCAGCGTGGGGCAGAGCTTGGTGCGGCGGCGCGGGGCTTCTCTTCCTTCTTCCCGGCGTCGCCTCGCCCTTCTTCTCCGATGCGGTCTTCCTTGGAGACACCGGTGAACACTAGATGACCTTCTTGAAGGAGGCAGCATGGCGGTGGCGGCGCGGCGGCGGCAACGGAATGACGCGGCGGCGGCTGAGCTATCGGGAGGGGGCGACCGGTGGCAGGGAACCCAAGGTGGAGGGCGGCGGTGGCGAGGTGGAGAAGCAGAGGAGAGGGAGAGAGAACGCGGCGGTAAAAAATCAATTGGTCATGGACGAAAAAAGACAACTAAACACCACCACATAAATGAATTTATGCATTATCAACCTATCACATTCCTAATTCTATGTTGGATGGTTCAACGTGACCCAACCAAACATACCCTAAGCGTATCTGCCACCGATCTCGTGTTACAAACCTGCATGTGCTTGTGCGTGTTTGCCGCTGACCGCACGTCACGTATTTGTCGTCCTCTGTATGTAGCCGAGCCCGGCCACGTGCGCGCGGTGCAGGAGTCTGTTCTTGGAGATAGACTGACCGAACGAGGAACGAGACGGGATAGATTGCTTGCACTGCATGTGTGTCTGCATTTGGAGATATACTAGGATATTAATGGATGGCATTGTCATTTTATATTAATGGTGATAATAATCTAAAAAGCTCTGACGAAACATTATCATTTTATTTTTTATTTTGCTTTGTTGATCATGGATATTAGTCATTTGCAATACTAAAATTTCTTTAATCTCTGATGTTAACATACAAGATGCTAATGCTAAGCCTTTGTCTTTACTTTTTTTTTTTTTTTTTCATGTTGTTAGCGTCATCTTTTTTGTTTGATTGATTTTTTTTGGCATTTATTAGTTATGATCCATTATTTAACAGGTTGCTGTTGAAAATATCAAGATTAGAGAGCAGCTACAAGCACTAATAGCTGTTGCTATACTTCCTCGAACATTTTTGAGCCTTCAAGAATGCTAGCGTATATTAATATAACTATATTTTTTTTTAACTTGCATGTTACCTTTGGTGTCAATGTCATGAGCTCATGGTTACAATTATTTCTCCATTTTCTGTGAAAAATGTAGACTTCTGCTAAGATAAGGTAGGTTAAACATGTAGTCCAGGTGCGCTGTTTCCACTGTGAAGTTAAGGTAGGTTTTTGAGATCTGCTGGTCACCACAGAGATCATATAATAAAATGTCATTTCTTTTCTTTTCTCCCTAAAAGGATAAACTGAAAAGTAGCATGCATTAATATTTAGGATAAGTACTTTCACCATATTTGCCGTATAGTTCTGATCCATAAAGGATCAGTGTGTTTTCAAAAAACAAATGGCATACAAGCATTTCATTGCAGTGAAAGCTGTTAATGCAGATATTGCAGTTCCTTAAAACTTTCAGAGCTCGAGTTCCTGTCAGTTGTCCTGAAAAGTAGTTTGTCCTACTTTTTTCATTCTTACTTCCTTTGTTTCATTACTTGCAAACTTAATTGGATACCAGCACGATCACCTGGAGGATTATACTTTCTTTCTTACCTTGAATGCGACATGCTTTTGGAGCATTCAGTCGGTGGTGGTGGAATTTTTGTTTTCACAAGAACACAACCTCTTTTATGAAGGTTTTCTAATTACTTTGGCAGGCCCTACTTACTAACCAAGGATTTCAATTTGCGGCCTTTATAACCTTCTGAAAGAGATGGATGTCTGGGATCGATTTCAACTCTATGCATACGATGGAATAACAATAGTAGTTGAGTTTATCTGCATACAAGGTACACTATGTGTGTCTTTCTTTCCATTAAATTTGATTACGACTTTCTACTTTGAGGCATGTGTTGGTTGGGGTATTTGTCAAATTCAGAGTTCAGTGGGATCAGTGAAAATGGCGTGTTGCTTTTGCTTAGACATGGTGAGTTGGTGACGTGGATGTCAAGTAGTGTTAACTAGCAGGGTCCACAGCATACCGTCTTATACCTGAGAAAATAAAGATGTATCAGAAAATAATACATTTTTCGTTTGTTGTTCTCATTTTTTAAAAAAATTAATATGTGATGTATAATTTTTTTAAGGTCATTATCATGACATCGCGATGCCTCTCGGAAAGTTTTTTTTTTCCAGAATTTTATTTGGCCACAAAAGTTAGAATAAAAGAAAAGAATGAATTATTTAATAATACAACAATTTGTGAATTATAAATGTTTTAAAAGTAGCTAGATCTTTTCGTGGACATCTCCATGAATACATAATTTTAAAATATTGTTATATATTTGAAAGACTTTTTATCTCTATTGTTTACTAATTAATATTGTAGGATTTAACATTTGTAATGTTTAAGTTTATTTATGCACCCTTACCTTAAAAATTTTGGCAGTATTTTGGAAAGTTTTCAATTTTTTAGGCTAAAATTCATTTATGTATCTTACCATGTTTTTTGTTGCATTTTTTATTTTGTGGCATGCTTACAATTTTTTGGGTTTTTTTTGGTTGACATGGAAATGCATTTACGATTTCTAAATTATTTCTAGTTTTTTTGTTTTCTTGAATTTTTTATATCTTTCTGCTATTTTTAATTCACCCTATAATATTTAACAATCCTAATACTTAAATTCATTATTAACTTTCCCATGATTTTTTTATTTTGGCCTTTTTTGCTTTGAAGTTGAGGTGGCGTGTCCTAGTTGTGACACGTGGCAACCACAACAAGTGGAAAAAAGTTGAAAAAATGGGTGAGGGTGTCAGGAGTCGAACCCCGCGACCTCCCCTTTGTCAAATAAGCAAGAGACCAATTGAGTTGTGCATCATTCTTTGTCAAATAAGTAAGAGACTAACTGAGCTGTGCATCATTTGTGTAGTATGTGAGGTAGAAAAGTTAAATAGAATAGGAGAAGTAGCACTGTGGTATATAGGAGAAGTAGCACTGTGGTATTGTTGTGTGTGAGGTAGAAAAGTTAAATTGAATAGGAGAAGTAGCACTGTGTTAGAGAAAAAAGGTCTGAGAAAATAGGGGGCGCTGGGACTCGAACCCAGGACATCCAATTTGAACGCTAACGCAGTAAACCAACAGGCCAAACAGCCCGCATTGTTGTAACTTGAACCAAAAATTTTGTTTTATATATAAGTTTTGAATGGACGGTTAGACTGAGCCGATTGACGTCATCATGTGCGATCGTATGGGCACGGCGGTCGTACTGTACAGAGCGGACGTGTCGTGCGGAGGACAGTTGTATATGTAAATGATATTGTGAAAGAGATTAATTCAACATTTTGCTATCTTTTAGTTTCTCTCGGCGCTGCATGCGTGCGTACTTCTTGGAGATATTGTAAAGAAATTAATTAATACTTTGTACCTTAGTTCAATTTGGCATTGCGTGTGTGGATATATTGTAAAGAAATTAATACTTTGTACTTCTTGGAGATATTGTAAAGAAATTAATTAATACTTTGTACTTCTTGGAGATATTGTAAAGAAATTAATTAATGCTGTGTGTGGATGCGTGACGCGCGCCTGGGTGCCTACATGGATTTGGCGCCGCCGCATGTTGACGGTGCTGTGTGTGCATGCATGATGCGTGCTTCGGTCAGGTGTGTGACCAGAATGCAAACTTACATTCTGTTCGGAGATAGATTGCAATCATTGACCGGACGAGACGGAATAGATTACTTGCACTGCATTTCGAGGATATTGCGAAGAGATTGATACTCCATTTTGCTGTTACCTTTGCCTATGGCTGCATGTGTGTCAGATATTGTGAAAAAACTACTCCCTCCATTTCAAATTATAGGTCGTTTGACTTTTTTGACACGTACTTTGACCATTCGTTTTAATAAAAGAAATTTAAAATTATAATTTATTTTTGTTATGATTTAGTCTATCATGAAAGGTACTTTAATAATGACTTGAGTTTTTTTATATTTTCACTAATTATTTGAATAAGACGAGTGGTCAAAATACGTGTCAAAAAAGTCAAACGACCTATAATTTGAAACGGAGAGAGTAATTAATATTTTTTACCTTAGTTCCGCGTGGCATTAATTGCATGCGCGCCGCATTGACAGTGTTGTTGTGTGCATGCGCAACGCGTGCCCCGGTGTGTGCGTTGATCCGCCGCGGCAGCATGTTGAACGTGTTATGAGTGCATGAAAGGTGAGTGCTTGAGTCTGACTTGACTCGATTAGAACGGGAGGCTGGCGCCTCGGGATTGATGGGATGTAAGTGGACCTGTCGACATATTGTCCACAAACATCCACATCTGACGCACCTACTATTAGCAGAGTGGTAATGCGGCGTGCCACTAAGTAATCATGCAGCTTAGCAAAGCAGCGGCCAGCCAGTCGTAGAATTGTACGTTCGGAGCGTGAGCGCAGGCGTATCGTCGAGCCGTCGATTTGGATGTTTGGGACATAGGTTCAGACGCATCGCCGAGCCGTGTACTTGTGCGCTTAGGGCGTAGGTGCAGACGTGTCGTCGAGCCCTGTACTTTTGTGCGCTCGGGGCGCCGATATATGCGTGTTGCTGAACTATGGACTTGTGCGATTGTGGCGCGGACGTAGGAAACGAATCAAAATTTTGCCGCAGAAACATAGGGCATCCAATCTGAACATCCTCATACGGAAGTAGTCATTCACGACTCAATCAACACTGAGTAGCACGAGCCGTGGTCGTGGTCGAACTGCGCGTGCTTGCCGAGGTCTCGACCGTGGTCGACGAAGTTGTGGACGTGATCGTAGACGATTTCCACGCAGTTGGTGTAGCTCAGTGAAGATCGGTGAAAAATAACGAGATAAGATTTCCAACGCCTTAAGAATCACTCCAAAACTCATTCTGAGTTAAAGGGAAATTATGACGCAAGTTTGGTCCAGACTGTGGATGTGAATAGATCTGAAATAGTACATCTTAAAATGTTGGTTAAGTCTCTCACAGGTCGAATCTAGTCCGAGTCCAAACGAGCGAGCTTAGGCCTCTGACGCATTACGTGTTGTTATGCGGCCTTCTCCCACCCTTAGAATGGATCTGGTCCGAGTCCAAAGGTATGAGCTTGCTGAAGTTTGTTGGTGACGAAGTCGAGGCTCCCAAAGAGGAAAGCTTGGCCGAGATCAAAGGCGACAACGACCTCGTTGATTGTTGCTATCGAGTTTGATGAGATTGATCATGATGATGCCCCACATGGCGTGCCAACTGTCGACGTTTGTTAAACTGGGTGTATCGTCGGCAATGATTTATATGGGGTTATATGCTGGATTGCAAACTTGATGATAACATAAGACAAGGGATTATACAAATTCAGGCCTTCGCGGAGGAGATAATACCCTATTTTTTTGTTCTAGAATTATGATGATGATTTGATGATCTGGTATTCTTTCCCTTGATGGATTTGTGTTTGATGTGCCGAATTAGGGTCCGCTGCCCGCCTTATATAGTGGGGGGACTCGGTTATAAGACAGAGTACTGGTCGATTACAAGGCAGAATTCATATTTCTATCCTTACCGGATGTAGTTATTCTGGATTATAAACATGTCTTCCTTATTTGATATAGGTTTTTATACTTATCTTATACTTGACACACATGGTTGGCCGACGGGCCGGGTGTCCTTGTGCGCTTGTAGCCAGCTCGGCCCACCCCTGTTGGGAAGTCCTCGCAGCACGTTATAGAGATAACGGGGGTCCATGTATTCGACACATATGTTTTTCCTTTTCCTTTTTTTTTTCCTCATGTACCAAAAAAATGGAAAAAGAGAGCTTTAGAAAAAAAGAAACCGCCGATGGACCGAAAAAGTCCATAAAAACTATGTGCTCTTTTCCCCTTCTTATACTTCTCTTTTTTTTTTCAAGACAATTCAAAAAACGTGAAAGGGAGATAAATAAAAAAAAGGAGGCCATCCCTACACAGAGAGCATCCATATATACAAAGTTTATATGTCAACGGAGATCGCAGGTCTCACTCATCGTCTCTCTGGAAGCAGGGGCGGATCTACATGGACCAAGGGGGTGTCACAGGACACCCGGTCAAAAATAATTTTTAGTAGGAATCAGTGAGTATAGACCATTGGTGCACCCTCATTATTTTTTGATTGGTTGTTGTCTTGCTGAATGGTGAACCCCGGTCATGTTCGCTCTAGATCCGCCTCTGTCTGGAAGTGGTCGCTTCCTTACTTCGATTTCTCCGAGGATAGGTGACCCAGGTATTCAATTAAAAACGTAACACAGAGAAAAAATCGGTACGCAAAACAATGTAGATACCGTTAAAAAAAGGGCAATGCTTCGACCGAGACGTTCAACGCGTTGGACGATGTCGCGGCTCATGACGCGAGCCCAGCAGCACGGTTCCAGCGCGGATCTTGCACGCAGCTTGTAGCTGCTAGCAAAAAAAATGAGCAGTTCATTTTTTATATTTAATTTTCTCATTTTTGTCTCTATTTCATCTGGAGTCCAAAATGCATAGAACAAATTTTATAATTCATCTAAAATCCTAATTAACTCATTTTAAATACTTTTTTTATATTTTTTATATTTTTAATTTTTTTCATTAGCCAAATTGTTTCAACAGTCAATACGGATTATTTCCAATAGGCTAAACTAGTTGTTTCGGCAAGCTAGACATATTGTTTCAATAGAAAAAAAACTAATTGTTATATTTGGTTAGACATATCGTTCCAGTAGGCTAAACTAATTATTACAGCAGGCCAAAAAATATTGTTCCTATAGGCGAAACCAATTGTTTCAACGGACTAGATAGACTGTTCCAACATGCTAAACTAATTGTTTCAACATGCGAAACATATTGTTCCAATAGGCTGTACAAATTATTTCATCAGGCTAAACAGATTGTTTTAATAGGCTAAACCAATTGTATCAGCATGCTAGATATATTGCTCAAATAGGCTAAACCAATTGCTTTAGCATGCTATATATATTGTTTGAATAGGCTAAACCAATTGTTTCACTTGGTTATACGTCCACTAGACAAAAGTGATTGTTTTAGTAGGCTAGCCATATTGTTTTAACAGGTTAAACTAATTGTTGTATTATGATAACAAATTGTTTCAGTAAATTTTTATATAGCACTATTGATCTTGTCTTGTTTGTAAAAATGCGAGGAACACAGCGGTGCAAACGGTTTTTATATTGGAGCAACTAGTCAAAATATATGGCCGTCTAAAGAGAAAATTGAAAAGGAATCTTTCCGCTTACGTCACCGCTGATGTCATTGCATGCAAACAGGGAGAGATCTGCTAGCACGCTGCGGCGGGATAAGTTTGTTCCGATGGGGCGCTGAGGATAAGTTTGTTCCGGTGGGGCGCCTAGCTTGTTTTAGCAGACTGGACGCGCCGTTGGTGGCCGATCGGACCGTGTGTAGCGTCCGACGCCGCGTCCTAAAAAAAACTATTTGTCTAAAACTCACAAATTTTAAACACATTGACCTCATAGGACATGCCTCTCGGCGCAAAGGCGCCTCAGCAACGATAGCATTCCTATGTTGTTTTTACATTTCCTATCCATTTCGATTTTACCTATCCTTTTGTCCCTTTTACGTTTCGTGTTCATTTGGATTTTTCATAGTATAAGCCCGTTTTCCCGTTCTGGTCCTCTATCTATTATCTGGCGCTTGCGGGAATTCGTGCGCACAGAAAAGCTGCCCCCCCGCATGGTCCCCGCATGCACCCGCGCGCCACGCCCTCCCTTTGCATGTACGTATATACATTATTTTTTCCACTAAAATTATTACTATGTTCTTGCCGGCGATTAAAAATACGAAAAAAAAAGTTTCAGTGCACTGGAAAAACGGGTGCCTGCGTGTTTCGGCACTTTGCATAGCCGACGCGCTACTTATATGCCTCAGACTCCGTCTCTCCTCTCCCAACCGATCTCGTCCCTACTGCATTGGCATTGCACACGCGCGCGAGGCAGCGAAGAATAGGAGATGGCCGCCGCCAAGTTCTTGGCGCCGGTGGCCGCGAGATCCTGCGGCGACAGGGCGGCGCCGCACCCCGCCGCCTCCTCCCTGCGGGCGGCGCTCGCCGTGCTCAAGGCCGCGCCCGATGCCGTCGCGCATCCGGTGAGAAATCTCCTTTACTGCTTGCACGTTTGGGGGGCTTGGACTCGCTTAGATCTAGAGTTCTAGGCATGCTGAACCATCAATCATCTGGATAATATATATCGGTTTGGCTTAAGCTAATTAAGCTAGCCCGCCCTCGTAACATATAGTTACATCGTATTTCTTTTACAGCTCCATCGCGAACCAGCCATGCCTCCGTTCCCTTTCCTTGTGCTACTGCTTCTCGGCTTTGGCTTGAGCGCGGCTTTGGCCGACGAACAGTTCATCTTCGATGGGTTCACCGGCTCTAACCTGTCCTTGGACGGGACGGCCACGGTGACCCCGAACGGGCTCCTCATGCTGACCAACGGCACGGGCCTGCTCAAGGGTCACGCCTTCTACGCGACGCCGCTGCAGTTCCACATGCCGCCCAAGCCCAACATGCGGTCCTTCTCGACAGCCTTCGTCATCGGCATCATCGGCGCGGCCGAGGACATCAGCAGCCACGGCCTAGCCTTCATAGTCGCCAAGAGCAACAACTTCACCTCGGCGCTTCCGGCACAGTTCATGGGCCTCGTGAGCTCGGCCACCAACGGCAACGCCACTAACCACCTCTTCGCGGTGGAGTTCGACACCATCATCAACGCCGAATTCAACGACATGAGCGCGAACCACGTCGGCATCGACGTCAATGGGATGCACTCCATCGACGCCGACAACGCCGGGTACTACGACGACGGCACCGGTTCGTTCAACAACCTAAGCCTGGTGAGCCGCAAACCGATGCAGGTGTGGGTGGACTACGACGGCCAGACCATGCAGGTCAATGTCACCATGGCGCCCCTGGAGGTGCCCCGGCGGCCCAAGAAACCCCTGCTTTCCACCATCGCCAACCTCTCGTCCGTAATCGATGGCGCCGCGTACGTCGGCTTCGGGTCGGCGACTGGCCTACTCTTCTGCCGCCACTACGTGCTGGGCTGGAGCTTCAAGATGGACGGCGCCGCCCCGGAGCTCAACATCGTGTCTCTGCCCGCTCTTCCCGTCAGGAGCGCCAGCCCCAGGCCGCAGTCCAACACACTGGAGATCGTGCTGCCGATTGCGTCCGCTGCATTTGTTCTCGCAGCGGCAGCCGCTATCTTCATGTTCGTGAGAAGGCGGCGCATGTACGAGGAGGTTAAGGAGGACTGGGAGGCTTCGTTCGGGCTACACCGATTCTCGTACAAGGACCTGTTCCACGCGACCGACAGGTTCAGCGACAAGCGGTTGCTCCGCGTTGGCGGGTTCGGCAGGGTGTACCGCGGCGTGCTTCCGTCGTCCAAGGCGGAGGTCGCGGTGAAGAAGGTGTCGCACGGGTCGAGGCAGGGGATGAGGGAGTTTGTAGCCGAGGTCGTCGGCCTCGGCCGGCTCCGACATCGCAACCTCGTGCAGCTGCTCGGCTACTGCCGGCGCAAGGGCGAGCTCCTCCTGGTCTACGACTACATGCCGAATGACAGCCTCGACAAGCACCTCCACGACCAGAGCAAGACCACCCTGAGCTGGGAGCAGAGGTTCCGCATCATCAAGGGCGTGGCTTCCGGGTTGCTGTACCTTCATGAGGACTGGGAGCAGGTGGTCGTGCACCGGGACGTCAAGCCAAGCAACGTGCTGCTCGACGCGGACATGAACGGTCGGCTCGGCGACTTGGGGCTAGCACGGCTGTACAACCACGGCACAGACCCGCACACGACGCACCTGGTGGGCACGACCGGGTACATGGCGCCGGAGCTGGGGCAGACGGGGAAGGCATCCAAGGCGACGGATGTGTTCGCGTTCGGCGCCTTCCTGCTGGAGGTGGCATGCGGGCGGAAACCCGTCGACGCGCGGCACAGGGACAGGGACAGGGGCAACCGCCTCGTGCTGGTGGACTGGGTGCTCGACCGGTGGCGCGCGGGCTCCATCGCCGACGCGGTGGACCCGCGCCTCCATGGCAACTTCGTCGCGAGCGAGGCGATCCTGGTGCTGAGGCTGGGCCTACTGTGCTCGCTCCCACTACCGGGTGCGCGGCCAGGCATGAGGCTTGTCGTGCAGTACCTGGACTTCGACGTGCCGCTGCCGCCGCTCATGCAAGACCAGTGGTTCGACCCCTATGCCAGCATGCATTGAGGTCCAGCAGCGCGGGCACATAATGTCTCAGATGTCCAGTCTCTCCGGCGGGAGATCGGTCATGCTCCTTAGGGTATCATTGACGGTGGCTCACCATTTTGTGACTCCACACTGTTTATCTGAGTTAATATTAACTGATTTGCTTAAACCCAGTCGACTGGGTTGCGCCGTGCGCTCGCCGACGGCTAGGCCCGAGTGAGGCGCGCGCGTGCCCAGTCGACTGGGATGGAGTCACTCTCTAATATTAAACTAGATAAATATAGTTTAATGGTTTTGCTGAAAATGTAGGCGCCTGCATTCTGGAGGCCAGCGCAGCCGATTTTTTTGCCATTGATTTGCTTACTCGGAGCATGTAGATGGAGGGCAGGAGGGGCACTGTGGCCTGTGGACTGTTGTGTCCTGGACAGTGTTCCTCAGCGGCTGAGTAGACAGATAGTGTGACCGTGCGAGGTATAGAGAGAGAGAAAGAGAGGGGGAGAGAGAGAGGAGCAGTTCAACGCTTGAGCTTAGAGAGAATTTTCTCAGCAGTGGCTAAGCCCATGTGCAACGAAGTTCTAGAGCGAAGATCTTGTTTGATTTTTTCACTTTTGTGCTTGCTACTTGCTTCTTCTAGATCTGAGTTATCCTTAGAATAATTTTTTGCTTTTGCTCGCCGGCAGGCGCCTGCACCTATTTTTTCACATCTTTTATACTATTTTTTCAGTTATGCTTGTCGCTCAAATTTATGTGTTTTTGTATTGAAAATTTAATCGCCTGCGCTAAATGCTAAAACGTAGATGTCTGTGTTGTAGCTAGTCCCATTGTTTAAATTAACTATCACCATCAGCCGCCCTTTATGCTGCCCTCGTCCATTAGGACTGGTCGACCCAGCTGTTGTGGTGGGGTGGTTGTGTTCTTATTACACTCGACTCTTATTTCGCTTCGCGCATTAATTAAAGACTTGGTTGTTGCTTCCACTTACCCAATGTCCGTCCAACCGGAGTTATGTTATTTCGCACGTTAGAAGACTCTGCGTCTTATTGATAACCTCCTGTTTAGTTCAGAACACGGTCAAGTGTTGTGGC
The DNA here is from genome assembly GCA_036346415.1 of Raddia guianensis. Taxonomy (NCBI): domain Eukaryota; kingdom Viridiplantae; phylum Streptophyta; class Magnoliopsida; order Poales; family Poaceae; genus Raddia; species Raddia guianensis. Next base: position 22,883,075 of record CM070537.1, on the reverse strand, counting down.
AAACTAAATATAATCTGTTCTGCTCAGGGTAGCTTGGTGTTCAGATGAGAATTAAAACAACGATCATAATTTTAAGACATGGGAATTGACTACTGCATGTTAGAGTATACTAGCAAATATGTATGTGCTTTGCAACAGGAGAAATACTGACGGCTTTACAGATTAAACATCCTTGCTAACAATGCATATTTAGTTCTATGGGAATGTATGTTAACTAGCAAATATGTATGTTAGGGGTCGACACCGTTCCAGGAAACCAATGGGTCTATGGGTCCGTTTTGGCTTCAGCAAATCTGGGTCCGGCCCTATGACCCCTTTTTCTTTCTTTTTTTCTGGGACAGGTCGGTGGGTCGAACCGACCCATTCACATCCCTAATTTCTTGCATCGTATCAGCTATAATAGTCCAACACGAGAATGCGTACCGATACACAAATATCTCAGCCTGAGCAGATAAAAAAAAACAAAAACAAAGCGGAAAGGTCCTGCATCTTTGTTCAACTTTGTTTCTTTTCATTGTTGTCACAAAGAAGCACCGAGCAAATTTCCACAGTTCCCTTCCCTACACATTTCTATCTACATATCTTCTGCTGGGCATAGTGCCACTACAAAGCAAATATGTACAACATCTGTAGGAACCTTCTTGCCAATGCATAAACTAGTCGTTAGATAATTAGATTTAGATAAGAGTTGGTCATTATCGTTTCCTCGCATGTGGCTTCACATCATACCAGTAGTCACCATCGAGGTCATCAAGATCATCATCAACATCATCAAGAATTGATTGGTTAATTTTCTTTCGAGAAACCCTCCTATGCTTCTTGAGTTCAAGACGAGGCTCTGCTTGCTTTACACCCATAGTACCGGTTTTGTACCTGCAGCAAGATGGATAAGCTCCAACATTAGGGCTTCACAGTAGAAGCTGTGAACACAAGAAATTATTCCAAAGCAATGAATGAAGATACATGAGTTCCCATGTTTTTAATCAAAGCTGGATTTCAAACTTTTTAACTAAATGTTCATGTAGTAGTGGCAAAACGTCACCACACGTGTGGAGTAGAATGGTAAAGACCATGGCATTTTTTCGAACCAATTACTTGCCCCCCTCCCCTCCACAACACACACACCCCAAGAAAGAACAGCCAAACAAATTCAAATTTGACTTTTTATTGAAGTTGAACATATATAAAAGATTGTTGGTAGTTTCTCTACACAAAGAGCAAGCTGTAGTCCATTCCATGGTTATCAAGACGTCGCCTAAGCGTCGTTGAAGCGACGCTTTGGCGTCGTGGCGGTCCAGCGCCGACGCCTCACGCGATGCCTTGCCGCAGGCGCGTATGGCGTCGTTGAAGCGAGTATGGCGTCGGCGTGGTGTCGAGGCGGGGTGAGGTGGACGCCATAGGAAAGAAAAACAGTGTAAAGCCTATGCCCAACCCCGAGTCCCTGCTCTTGACCAGCCCGTGCCCGTGCCCGTGCCCTTGACCCAAAACCCTTGACCAGCGGCGGCGGCGAACTTACAAGAGGCGGCGGCGAATCGGAGTGGCGACCGGCGAATCCAGCGGCGAAATCCGGCGCCGGCGGCGAGGAATCTCCCCCGTGGCCGCGCCTCCTCACGGTAAGCCGCCGTCCCCGGTCCCCTTTCCTTCCTCCGGCTCCTTCCCCTTTCTTTCCTTCGCTCTCGAGTATCGATCTACTCTCTCTCCCCGTCTCCCGCATCTTTGCTCTCGCTCTCTCGCACTCTCTCTGTCTCTCTCTCACGGTCTCTCGCACTCTCTCTGACTCTCTGACTCTCTGTCTCTAGCACTCTCTCTGACTCTCACTCTCTGTCTCGCACTCACTCTGTCTCTCTCACTCTCGGTCTCTCTCACTCTCTGTCTCTCACTCTCGGTCTCTCTCACTCTCTGTTTACAGATGGCTAGTGACGGCACCGGCAATCAGAATACCATCAAAAGCATATCCTCTCAGGCAGATGGATATAACCCTTTGAACGATCCAAAACGAAAGCCAAAATCCAATGATCCGGGTTGGAAATATGGATATTGGGCGACAATCGACAACCGGGATTGTGTCAAATGTTCCTTGTGCAATAAAACGGTTTCTGGGGGGATCAAGAGGTACAAGGAGCATCTTGCAGGAGGATTTGGTGATGTGAAGAAATGTGAGGCGACCAATTTTCAAAACAGATGAGGAATGCTTTGTTGGGTAATAGGAGGGGTCGACCTTTGCCTACAGATGATGATCTTGATGATGTTAATGTGGTCAATGTGGAGGGGGGCTCATCAGAGGGCACCATGCAGTCACAAGGTTCGCAACCAAGTTCAGGGACTGCTGCCAAAAGAAAGAGAGCGGCTTTCCAATTCAAGGTTCCGACGGCACCTCCAAAGAAGACAGTTAGTTCCATGGTCCGTATGACACCACAAGAGGTTGTGGAGTGAAGGCATGCTAAGGGACCATCTCAAATAAGCATTCAAGCAAGCATGAGGACAAAGGAAGAAAGATAAGCTGCTAACCTAGAGATAGCCAAGCTGATCTATGAATGTGGCATGCCTTTCAATATTGCAAACTCACGACAGTTTGAGATAGCTGTGGAGGCCATTGCACAGTACGGTTCTGGGTACAAGCCTCCCACTTTCCATGAGTTGCGGGAGCCTTTGCTTGAGACGGTTGTGAAACTGACCGACAAAGAGAAGGTGAAGCACGAGGATGCATGGAAGATGTATGGTTGCACCCTCATGTCCGATGGATGGACAGATAGGAGGGGACGCCACTTGATCAACTTCCTTGTTAATAGTCCTAAGGGGACTTTCTTCTTGGAGTCAGTTGATGCTTCACACCAGGTGCATGATGCACCAATGCTTGCCAAACTTCTTGAGGGGAAAATTGGGATGATTGGCAAAGAACATGTTCAAGTTGTCACTGATAATGGTGCTAACTACAAGGCTGCAGGCAGACTTCTCATGAAGAGGATCCCCACATTGTATTGGACTCCTTGTGCCGCTCATTGCTTGGACCTTATGTTGGAAGATATAGGAAAGTTGAAAGAATTCAAGAAACCTATTGCACAAGCCCGACATCTCACCACTTTCATTTATAGGCATTCGAGGCTTCTAAGTGCGATGAGGGTGAAGGCAGATGGGATGGATATTGTACGACCCGCAGCTACTAGGTTTGCTACTGCATTTCTCACCATGACAAGTTTGAACAAGCATAAAGATGCATTGAGGAATCTATTTGGATGTCCGGATTGGACTTCAACCAAGTTAGCTAAGACAGAAGCAGGAAAAAGGTGTCAGAATCTTGTCATGGCGGTATCCTTTTGGAACCAAGTAGAGGACTGCATTAGAGCATCCCTACCACTACTTAAAGTGTTAAGGGTGGTTGATGGAGATGAGAGGCCAGCAATGCCGGAGGTTATGGCATTAATGTCTATGGCAAAACAAAGGATTATGCAATCTTTCTCCACTCAAAACAAGAAGCCTTTACTCACTCGCTTGTTGAATATCATGGATGAGCGTTGGGGCAATCAAATGGCCACACCATTGTATGGCGCCGCTCTCTTTTTGAATCTAGGGAAGTTCTATCCCCTCCTAGAAAAGAATTCTGAAAATGAAGAAAACCTTGCACAAATAAGGAGTAATTTCAATGATTGCCTTGTAAAAATGGTGGAAGATCCGGCTCTAGTGGAGAAGATTGATAGCCAAGCTATTCTATATGAGAATAGAAGAGAAGTGTTTTCTAATAGACTGGCGACACAACATGCGGGAACAAGAAGTCCTAGTAAGTGTTTATAAATAAATTCGAGCAAGTTTCTTTTAGTTTTTACGTTTTAGCGTACTAAATTCCATTTATTTGTCATTCATAGTTGATTGGTGGCGTGCATATGGTGCAAAATGCATAGAGTTACATAGGTTTGCAAGGAGGATCATTAGTCTTTGTGCTTCATCATCCGGTTGTGAGCGTAACTAGAGCACCTTTGAATTTGTAAGTAGTAACTATAACTAGTAAGTACAACTAAATTTAACTCTTATTTGGTTGATCTCATTATCTTTCAATGTCACTTCTCATTTTAGATGCATACTAAGAGAAGGAACCGGCTGGAGCACAAGAGGTTGAATGATTTGGTCTATGTTTCATACAATAGAAAAATGGCGGCTAGATTTCAGAAAAGGTGTGAGGAAGGAAGAAAAAATTATGATCCATTTGTTTTAGATGAGTTCGATTGGGACAATGAGTGGGTAGATGCATCGTCCAATAAAGTGTAAGGCCATGATGGCCTTCCTTGGGATCATGCTGATGAGGTTATGTGTGCATCCCTCAACCTTTAAGGTCAAAATTTTCCTAGAAAGGCTCATGGTAAAGTTCATGGTGAGCCTACTCTCTACTACTCGAAGGGCTAAGGGTAAGAAAAGGATGGTGGAAGTAGAGGACGAAGACATAGAAGAGCACTATTCTGACTCGGACAATGTAGATGACGATGAGAATGAGATAATACAAGATGATGAGGATAAATCTGACTATGGTGAAGATCCAACTAATGATGAAGAGGATGGAGAAGATTCAACTAATGATGAAGCCAACGACTTGACCGATGATTTTATCTAGATAAGAGGGTTGGAGAGTTGAAAGTTGTTTGTTATGTACTAATGTGCGACTTCTATGTTATTTTGTGACCTATGGTGGTGCAAAACTATGTTATTTTGTGACCTATGGAATCACCCATGGTAGTGAAAACTATCTTATTTTATGGTAATTTATTTGCTTTTAGTCGCCATATCTATATGTCTATGGCATCGCCTCGCCGCGCGCCTTAAGCGCTTAAAAGGTAAAAAGGTCCAGACGACCGCCGCGCGCCTTAAGCGCCGTAATAACCATGGTCCATTAGTTATAACATTTGCTCTCTAACATAAGATCCTGGGTTCAAAGCATCTAAAATGCATTTTCCCATTCATCAAAAGATTAATATTTGAAAGAAATAAAAAAAATGGTGGTGCAAAATCAAACAAAAAAATCTGATGTTCAGTCAACTTAGTAACTTCCGTGCCGCCCACTTTTTTGCTAACCGAAAAACAAAACCCTGGAATTGATGATGGTCACTGTATAGTAAGCAAAGCGCATATCACATTGTCAAGCGATGGAAAACTAACTGTTGTCCACACACTAGGCTATAACTGTTTGATAGGCCATAGAATATTGTCAACAAAATTGAGTACAGTAAAAGTATTTGTCGCTTTATAATGTCAAACATGCTTCACCAGCTACCAAGCCATACGTAAAAGCGAAAACATATATAACATGTAGCTCATGAAGGACATCATGACAGTGGACAACATACCTGACATCACTTTCTCTTTTTGTCCCAAATGTGCGTAGCTGAATAGATTCTCTTATTTTGATCTCATCAAACAACTGCAGATAATATGGATACCTTTCCCAGTCACCATTGACAACACATCCACGCTCACCAAGGTGAACACAATTATTAAATAAGCACTTTGAAGGTTCATTTTCTTTCAGCGCCATTTTTATCTGGATAGGCAATGTTACAAACAAGCACCTGTATTAACAAATTAAACTGGACTACTTTGTTCAAGAACAAAAGCTGTAACTGAGGATATACTAAAAAAAAACAAATAAACAGTCTGTTGCCACGGAACATTAAAGTGGATACCTCTGGAAATGTTTCGGCAAGTTTCTTTTTGGTCACTTTCATCAGGCTAGGCTGGTTAAATCCAGGAGTATCTGCGAGTAAACCTCCACCAACAATAGGAAGCAATGAAACATGACGTGTTGTGTGCTTTCCTTTGCCACTTTTCTTGGACACAGTTCCAACACGTTGTTCACCAAACCATTTACTATTCTGGAAAACAGTGTGCACAAGGGAATTCAGTGCCTAACCAAGACAGATTGCAAATAGGATAAATTTTGTCTAGAACAAAATTGTGAAACAAGGTAACAACTGAAAAAAGAAGCATAGCATGTCAAATACAGCACTATATAACATTTGTAATGCCAATAAAGCAGCTAATGTGTGCACATAAAGAAAAAAAAACACATTATTCCATTTTTTGCATGGTTGGTTGCCCCAGGTATCCAAGCCAAACCAAACTAAAATACAAGTTCCTAGTATCATACTGCTAGATTCACTGGTTAGAATCAGTCCTGAATTCCACATCAGACACATTAGTTCAACAAATCCAGTAGGCAATATCTCAAGCATAGCTAAAAAATTAATTCTTGCAATGAAGCCTTAAAAGTTGTCATAGGTTATTGCTAAGCAGTGGTGGATCCAGGATTTCAATACTGGGGGTGCACAATTATACGTAATTTTATAATGCACAACAGAAGCATCACACCATCATAAATTTAGCACAAAGGTTTATAATTCATAAAATAGTAAAATTCCAAAACAATTGGTTCAAATGAATTCTTACATAAAAACACAGCATAATATGCAATGTAATGAACACTGAAATAGTACCTTATAATATTATGTCACTGGTATTCATCTCTTGAAAGCACTCTATTATAGTGTTATTTGTAACCTTGGAGAAAATATCCAGCTCAACGGCTCAATAAAAGTGAAACAATCGTTTAAGAATTGATTGCACTAACTATTTCTCAACTTGTTCTTCACAAAATTAATGGCAGAAAAGATCCTTTCAACACTTAGACCATTCAGTAAAGAAACAAACTGAAAAACATAAGCAAAAGATTAAAATAAGAAGTGTTTTACTTTCAAGTGCAACCAGATCAGAACAAATGAAAGAAAGTGGAACAGAGAAAGTATAACTAGGGCCTTGTTCTTTCAGCTTCAATTAAATTAAATTAAATTTTGTTATTTTTGTACAAGCTAAATGATGCAGTACTTTGTAGTCATTTTTGTGGATAGTTCTTCTTAGAGTTACTAAAATAATTGTTTCATAATTTTTTGAATTCTCCAAAGCCTCGAGAGAGATCACAACTTTTTCAGATTAAGGCCCTCTTTGATAGCTTGTTTAGTTTTAGTTTAGTTTTAGTTGGTAAAATTTGACCACCTTTGAAAGTGGTATGAAAAGCTAAATAAATTATTAAAAAAATATTTTTGAGATCTTTGAGAAAAACCCTACAAAGTTATAAAAAAAATATTTTCAAAAAATAAAGTGAATGGTGTATATAAAAATAACAAAAGTTGCAATCCCAACCAAAACTAAACTAAAACAAGGTATCAAAGAGGCCCTAAAACTTTCAACAACTTTAAGCTGAAAAGAACAAGGCTATAATGATGCAGTACTTTGTAGTCATTTTTGTGGATAGTTCTTCTTAGAGTTACTAAAATAATTGTTTCATAATTTTTTGAATTCTCCAAAGCCTCGAGAGAGATCACAACTTTTTCAGATTAAAACTTTCAACAACTTTAAGCTGAAAAGAACAAGGCCTAGATTAGGGGGGGGGGGGAAAGGTAGAAGAAAGTGGAGAGAAAAATGGGAAAATTACAAAATGAAAAAAAGATAAATTAAAAGTAGAAAGGAAAATGGTAAAATTACAAAGAGAAAAATTATGAAGCATATGTATAACTAGATTAGAAAAAAGGTGAAAGAAAGTGGAAAGAAAAATTGAAAATATACAAAGTGGAAAAGAGGAAAAATTATGAGCAGTATAACTAGATTACGAAAAAAAGTGGTGGAAAATGGGAAAATTACAAAGTGGAAAAGAGGAAAAATTAAAAGTGGGAAGGAAAATGGTAAAATAACAAAGAGAAAAATTTATGAAGCAAAAGTATAACTCGATTAAAAAAGGTGAAAGAAAGTGGAAAGGAAAATGATGGAAAATAGATTAAAAAAAGTTGAAAGAAAGTGGAAAAATAACATAATGAGCAACATTTGAACTTAAGACCTAGGCCTATTGTTTGAGACCAAGAAGTTTATCCAATTGAGGTACTACTGGTTATTTGACTTATAATCATTTAGTTTTTTACAAAACCTTATGCGGATGCCTAATACCTATACCCTGGTTACCAAAATTCTGGGGGTGCCCCGGCATACCAAGCACCCCACCTGGATCCACCCCTGTTCCTAAGTGAATATGCAGCTAAGAGCAACAAGTGCATTTTTTATAGAAAAAAGCAAACAGATAAGGAGAACCAACAAGTACACAAAACGAATTCTCGAAGTCATAACAACCGACATAGGATAAATATATATAATATAATAACCAATTAACCACCTGCTCAACAAGTTTATGTATTGGATCTTCTTTTGGAATGTCTTGGTTGGATCTCAAGGCATTGATCAGACTGGACTTCCCAACACCACTTGGACCAACAATTACAGTTGTCCGTCCTTCCAGCATCTCTTCAAGTTCAGCTAATCCAGATTTCTGATCAACACTTAAGAAGAGCGGATCATAACCCCAACTCTTCAACCTATCTCTCCAGTATGATATGGCCTGCAGAAAACCCAGTTATAAACTACCATATGAACGATATAAATATAAAAATGAGAAAACCACAAGGCATCAAACAAGAAATGATTGACTTGTAAAGAACAGTCAACTTGATGAATACAGGGACTTTAGCAATTGCATGTGCTAGTTAGTCAAATTCGTATTTCAGTTTGACTGAAGCCCACAGGTTGTGAAGGCATGATGATGTGCACATATCATTTAAGTACGAGCTACAAAATTTTTGGCAGTTCCTATCTATGTGAAAGAGAGCTGTAATTGCAAGTGTGTTTTACCCATGATAGTGCCAGGACATATTATTGTCATGCATACATATCTGAGAAGCTCTTTCTTGCATTCTATAGAGGCTACCCAAATATTTTTACATTGTGTACTGTGACAACTAAATGAGTTGTATGTTGTCTGGACTAGCGGTCCAACTGATCATTTGCTTGGCAATAGTAGTTTAAGTGCCGCCTGTTGCCTGTTGCTAAACTAGGTCCTAGTTGAAAGTCATTTCAGATATATTTCAGTCCATACAATATTTTCCCGATTCCACAAATTGATAAATGAGGATTTGTAGAATATATTATGCCGCACAAGCTCCTGGGAAGCAAAGACACCAAGCTAGTGAAAATTCACCTTGGTGTCTTCATTGAAACTGGAATTAACTCATCATCTTCATTTCTACAAGCATATTAGTAGTAGCTATTCTTCTAAGTTCATTGAGCGCATCTCAGCAAACCATAGAATGAGCACCGATATTTCGCCAAATGCAGTAATATGATCACACTATAATACAGCATATCTTCTGCTATTATTATTATCTATTATCTATCTATTATATATATAAAGGAGGGGAAAACGAAGCCACCACGTTCGTCCACATCATCCAAATTATTTCAGCCGTTCAATCAACGGTGGGACCAAATTATAACAGCCAAGATCAATCAAAATAATTCTCACATAAATCAAGAAAAAAATAAAAGATCTATACTGTTGATTTTGTGGGGCCGGATTATAACGGCTTAGATTAAAAGAAGGATATTAGAAATTCATATTAAATACTAAAGTGGATATAATATATTAGAGATAAACTCTAAATCCGATCTGATATGTTAGAGATAGATTATGAGTTAGAGATAAACACTATATACCAAAACAAATCTAGCCGCGCGTTGCGCGGGCCACCTCGCTTGTTATTATTATATTAAAGCAGAGTTAAATTGAGCCACCACATTAATTCTAAAATACTAGAAAAACCCACATTAATCGGAGAGATCGTTCATTATTGTGAGTCTGAATTATAATGGCTTAGATTAAAACAATAGTCCATATGTACTACGGTAATAAGATAAACGCAATTTAAAAGGAGTCCATATCAAATACCAGGTTAGAAAAAGACAATAGATGTGGCCACGCAAATGCTCGTTTAAGTGACAGCACAGTAGAGGAATGTGTAACAGTTTAGCAATCAATCCAAACCAATATTGAATGTATACCTGTTCGTCGACGAGCTCGACCTTGTTGAAGACCAGTAGGAACGGTATCCCTGTGGACTCGGCCTCGACGAGGAACCTGGTGAGGGTGGCGGGCTCGGGCCGCGGCTGGTCCAGGGAGAAGAGGACGACGAGCTGGTCGACGTTGGCGACGGGCGGGTCGACGAGCTCGCTGCGGCGCTCGAACACGTCCTCGATCATCCCGCGGCGGTCGGCCCAGTCGACGGCCCCGACGAGCACCCGGTCCCCGACGAGGACGCGGCGGCGGATCTTCTTGAGCAGCGCCCGGACAACGCAGAGCAGGTCGGCGCCGGCGTGGCGCTCGAGGCCCCGCGGGGTGGTGCCCACGATGACGCGCATGAAGTTGGCCTGGGAGGCGGCGACGAGGCCCGTGGCCTGGGTGGGGAGGAGTTCGTCGGGGGGCGGCGGCGGGAGGGAGGCCGCGGCGGGGAGGAGGCGCGGGTGGTGGTGGAAGGCGCGGCGGCGGAGGAGGAAGCCGTGGAGGGGCAGCGGGGGGAGGGGGGCGCGGAGGTGGGGCAGCGCGGCGGCGGAGAAAGGGAGGAGCGGCATTTCGGTGGAGGAGGCGGGAGCGGGTGGATAGACGGGCGAGCCGAGCGGCGCGCACGCGAAAGGTTTCGCCTCGCCGGCCAAGGATTTTGGGCGAATTTGGGGGGTTTGGGGGGCGGAAATTGGGAGGTTCGAGAGGCGGATAGGGGAAGGGGACGGAGCGTTGGGGCGCTGCAGACGGGATCACGGGAAAATTTTTTCTATGACACTCCTCTAAAAATGATTAACATATAGGTTAAGTACTCTAAAACTATCGTAATATTAAAAAATTAAAAAATTAGCAATTGTAGTGTCTCTTAAAAATTAGAATATAATTTAGTGTCTAATTGAAACAAGCACTCCAATTGAGTGTCATAGAAAAAAAAATTTCCGCTGCAGACTGCGCAGGTTCTTTCTGGAAACGGGAGCAGTCAGCAGATTGTTGAGAGACCTCCGGTTTGTAAGACTAACGTTGACATGCACTTTCAAATACAATTTTGATAAGTAATTATTAATAAAATTTATTTACAATCCAAAAAATAATATTATAAAAGTATTTTTCAAGATGAATTTATATATATGGTTTTTATGCACATAATTCAAATAGTCTAAAACAATTATAGAGACTAACGATTCGGATAGTTTTCAATCTCTAACGATTGAGTCTCTATCTTAGTCTCTATATTTAGAGGCTCCCCCTAGAGTTTTTATCTGATCTTTATATCTTTTAGAAAATATAAATTTTGCTGGAGATGATTGAAATATAGGAAATAAATAGTGATTTATAGAGAAGGGATATAGGCCTTGCACATTTAAGTTTAACGTAGCGTACCATAGCATTTCAACAAAATTTATCTTTTTTATATAGCCTATTTGGTGTAATAATTTGTAATGATTTTTCTCAGGTTTTTAGCAGTGCTCTTAAAGATTCTAAAACTTTTTTAATTATTTTTTAATAACATTTAAACCTTTTTTAAAAAACTTTCAAATTTTGCTGAAACGCTACACTACACTACGATAAGCTGAATTGTACAAAGCCATACCGAACGAAATATGGAGATCCTACTGACGATGCTACGAAGGCAAGAGGCAGATAGAGGAAGGGGGGGGAGTGTGCGGTCGTTGTAGCCTGTGGGTTCTTTATAGAAAGGGAAAAGTCCACATTATTAGACGACCTTGCTTCCAACGTACACAAGTACGAAAAAACACATAAACACTATTTTAATGCAAATAAATTCCAAAAAATATTTAAAAATTAAAGAAAGTTTATAAAAATAAAATAAAGACCTATAAAATAAAAAATATATGTAGAATCCAAAGACATAATAAAAAAATATTTATTTAGAAACTTATGCATAAAATTATATTTAATTTATAAGGTTTTTATTGATTAAATAAATCAAGTATTTAGGTAAAATTAGTTTAGAATGTGGGAAAATTCGAGGAAACTAAGAAGAATAGAAGGATGCCAGTTATACCTTTCAATTTGAATTTATAAATTCATATTCAAAGTTAGTTTGACCTTTTAATTGTATTTTAAAAATATAAATTCGAAGGTAAAAATAGCATCTTACATTTTTGTTAATTCCTCCAACATTCTCAAGACGAAGTAATTTTAACCCTTTTTCTAGAATCCAAACAAAATTTTCCTAAATACTTGATTGATTTAACCAATAAAATATGTTCTAAGACAAAAGGAGTTTTCATATAAGTGCTCACATAAAAAATATTTTTATTGCATATTTGGCTTCCATACATTTGTCTAATTTGTAGGTATTTTTTATTTTATTTTTATAAGCTTCCTATGATTTTCTACAATTTTTTTGGAATATATTTTCATAGAAACCATATTGACTAGGATGCCATGTCATCCAAAACCGGGGGTGGTTTTCTGATGAAGGGGGTATTTTGTTCGGAATTGATAGCACAGGGAGGTTGATTGCCTGGTTTTGAAGCTGAGAGGGCAAAATAAAACTTTGATGATAGTTGAGGGAGGTAAAATGGGCATTTACTTTCTGCAAACCTGCTGTGCGGGATGCAAACTTTCGCGCGTGCTTTGCCATCGAGCCCGGGCCGTCGAGCACTCAAAGAGTCTATTGGGTAGAGCTATGGAGGAAACAGCCGACCTCGAGTGAGCCAGAGGTGGCTCGACTTGAGGCTCGATGGAGTGGTCGAGCCTGGAGAGGCTAGATTCGGACTCGTTTGGCAAGTGAGCTGAGCTGAACGAGCTTGTGAGTAACATGAACTAGCTCACAAGCATCAACCAATGGGAGAAGGAGGCGGTGGTGGAGGCAAAGGGAAGGGGGAGTAATGCCATCGTGCCGACCAAGAGGAGGAGAGAGGCGGTGGTATTGTTTGCTGGGAGTAGGACGGATGTGGCTGTGCTAGAGGAGAGAGGTGGTAGCACCGTCAATGTAGAGGAGGAGGGAGGCAATTTGCTGGGAACAGGAGGAATGCAACGGTGTTGGAGGAGGGAGGCAGCAACGTCGTTGGTCGAGAGGAAGAGAGAGGCATATTTCTTAAAGGGAGGAGGAGGAAAGCGGTGGCATCATCGGTTTAGAGGGGGAGGCGTTGGATCTGTCAGCCTAGAGGAGGAAGGAGGCAGCGGTGCCATTTGTCGGAAGGAGGAGAGATGGTGTGACACCATTGATGGGGAGGCGGTGGCGCCGTTGGAGGGAGGAGGGAGGAGGGGGCGATGGCACCGTTGGCGGGGAGGAGGGAGTGGTGGTGTCATTGTCTGGGTTGAGGAGGGAGCGATGGTGGTGCCATTTGAGAGGAAGGAGGCGGTGGCACGTCAGTCGGACAAGGAAGGGAGGGGGGAGAGAGAGAAGGGTAGAGGTGGCACGGACTGTGTAGGAAGGAGGATGAGAGAGATTGGGGTTAGAAGGTGTTGTGGCTATGGGATGTGGTGGTAGGCCTTGGATGGGTCAAAGAAGAGAGGCGGGGTGGGTCTTTTGAGTCCTTTTGAGTCCACCAAACAAGCCATGAGCGAGCTAGGAGCAAGCGAGGGCTGGCTTAGCTTGGGCTCGCTAAAGTGAACGAACTGGCAAAGAGACTCGGCTTGTGCTTGTTTGCGAATGAGCCAAGCATGAGTCAAGCCAAAAACCGAGCTTCTCGCAAAGTCCTGAGCAAAGTTGTACCCCAAGTAGAGCACAACGGCTCGTTGGGCACTTGGGCTGTGGCCTAGGCTTCAATTTTTTAATTACATTGCCATAGTTCAATTCGATCACTAGTGCCATCTTATGTCGATATTTTTAGCTTATGTTGTTATTTTGCCACTTCCTAAATTATGCAAGTTTATTTATATATGATCGCACGCACCATTGTTGCAACACGCCTGTCTTATTTGCACACAAGGGGTTAGGGTCAATGGTAGGTTGGGCCATGGCCTATTCCACCCAAAAGACCCCTTTTTGTTGGTATTACACCCCCCCCCCCCCCCAAGGAATTCAACCCTGAATTCTAGGCTTGACGATTCTACTAAATGAACCATAAATGCATCAAAGATTAAAAACATCACATCACATCATATCATATCATATCACATACCCGTAGTAAACTACTCTAAGTACTTCTCTCAAATTCACACCTCAAGATCTCATGTTGCTTCTTGATCAGTTTGGTGTGTCCAAAGCACCTTGACATAGTTTGGGATATTACTTCTCAACACTCGTTTTTATTCTCCCAGTATCCAAATGGATGGAGTTTTGAATGTGATATTTGAACAGACTCCACTAGCACTTGGTGTTCAGGATCTCAAATACTTTCTTAGCATGCATACATTATATACCCTAGGCATGGACTATGGAAGGTTCAAGGGATAACCCAATTACCAATACGTGGCACAATCAAAAAAGCTTTCATGTACATCAATCTCAACTTACCGTCGATTCCAAGTCGAATAATAATGCCATTAATAGGAGACACCCTAAGCAATACCTAATCACCCACCTTGAATTCTAGATCTCTCCTCCTAACATCAGCATAACTCTTAACCTGCTTTAGGCGACTAGCAAATTCTGACTCCGAGCATGGTTGTCATGATGCAGATCAGTTGGCTCTGGCTCGAGAAATCTCAGCAAGGGCACACATAGGTATACACTAAGCTGCCTTGTGATAGGGTAGACAGAAGATTGTTTAGGGTGCGCACAACCATAATCATAGAAAATGGAGCGCGTAGAGACTTCTGGGACGATAGGAGGCTAAAGGGGTCTCTCCGAGCACTAGGGATTTATATTTCGTAATACCAAAAATTTCGTTGCCGACCCGAAAAACCCGATTTTGAGAAATTTCGGCCGAAATAAAAATAGAGCTTTTGAATTTTAAACAAAAAGTCATGAAAAATAGCAAACCAAGAACTGAAACTATGCATCTCATGTTTGGACTACTCACTAAGCTATTATAGGTTCTTAAAAGAAGGATATTATGGCTTCTTTTTTATATGTTAGTCTCAAGTTTTATAAAATTATTTGAATTCAAAAATTTCAAGAGGTGATTTTGAATTTCACCGAAAGTACCAAAAATCGTGAAATTTCATGAAATTTCGGCCGAAATAAAAATCCATGCCGAGCACGGTAGCTCCGACAATCTCTTCGATAGTGTTGCACAAGGTGAGAAAGTTCAATATGTGTGGCCCACCTGATTAATACGTGGCCACCTGTTATATATGCGAGTGTCCATTTGCAAACAGTTGTAGTGATAAAAAAAAAGCCCTAGCCTAGTTGCACAATCGTTTGATTATAGTGCGATGCCACCAGATTTCAATCTTCAATGGTGGTATCGCGTATATAGTAGTTGGGGCATACGGAAGGAGCAAAATGTGCGGAACTTCAGGAGCGAGTATAAGACCACGAACGCCTGCCATTTTGATGTACATACCATTGTATACGCACCATTGTATATTTAGGCGATTCAGTCAGAGTGTCTGCTGAAAGTGCATCTAGGCCCTAAGTGATTTTGGTGATTAATGAGCTACAATTATAGAGCTAATATTTCTATTGGAGAATTGTGCACAGATGCTATACAGGTTAATTCCATGAGGTACATGTTTACATGTGATTGTGCACCCCTCAAAATGGATGTATTGCAAGAAGGCATCAAGACTAGCATTTATTTGTAAATCTTTATTTATTGAGTCATAGGGATGCCGTACTATAAAGAGGAATGAAATGGAGAAGCTTATAAAGGTTCCTAAGTGCTCAAAATAGGTATCTCGAAGTTCATGTGAGTTTTTCACTCAAAATACACCTCATACAGAACCTATGCCATCAGAACATCCGACGAGGGTCGGAACATCCGATGGTGAGCCACCGCCGATTTTGAGCTATCCAAAAAGGGTCCATCGAACTTCCATCGAACATCCGGCGCTGGTCGGAACATCCGACGGGGATCGTAACATCCGATGCGGGATTAATCGCACAACGGCTAGTTTTCGGGATTCCCTATTTAAAACCGTCTCTAATACCTTTCAAAGGCTGCTGACACTGTTTACTCTCTGATTACACCTTGATTTGAACCTAATTCTTCCTGTTCATCTTCTCTAAAAGATTTAGCCTTCGTCTCTCTCTTGTTCATCTTGTGAGATCTAGATCTAGAGAGATCAAGGCAACCCAAGTGCTCCTCAAATTAGAGATTCAAGTTTTGAGCACTTAGCGATTCCTAATTTCTTCATCGCATTTGTTACTCTTGGAGGCTTGAAGGGCTCCTAGACAGTTAGGTATCGCCGGTGAGTCGCCGATCTTTGTGTGGCATGCCTCCGGAGTTTGTGAAGGTGCGAATCTACCTCCGCAAGGAAAAGGATTCAACTAGTGATCGCCGGTGAGTGCTTTGTGCTTCGCTGGTAAGGGGATTAGGGTCTTGGTGATCCGGGCTTTGTACCTTCCCTAACGGTGAGTAGGATCTCCCTTCAAAGATCCGAACATCGGTAAACAAAAATCGTCGTGTTTTTGTCTTGATCTTGTTTTGGTGTCTTTATCTTGTGTTGGCCTGTTCTGAGTATTCTTGAATAGATCTAACCTTGGTTTTTGAGAAATCAGTTTTTCTCTGTGTTTTCGACAAATTCGAACACCCCGGATCGGAACATCCGACGCCATCGAACATCCGACCGGGATCGTAACATCCGACGGAGGGTGTACTGTACCACGTCGGAACATCCGACCGACTGGTTACTGTTCAAGTGTATTAATTCTGCAATTTCGTTTTATTCGCCTATTCACCCCCCTCTAGGCGGCATAGCGATCCTTTCATCTGCCATTTCAAAAAAATAATGTGCGTACCATTGTATACGCACTACAGCCGTCAAGAAAGACCACAAAACCGTCGTGATAAAGCATTCTCAACGGCTAGCCGTCGAGATTCAGCCCTCGGGATAGCTCGGTCGAGAAAGAATGTCTGTCTCGACGGCTTGAGGACAACCATCCTGATTTGGAACCTGTTAGGCGTGACGTCGTGGCCAGGAGCTGTCTCGATAGCCTTAAGCCGTCGATAAAGATTTCAGGCAGACCGTGCGGCATACCGGCCCAGCCCAATCCTCTTTTCTCGACGGCTAGACGACCGTCGATAATAAGTCGCGATGCAGGGGCAGTAGCTATCTCGACAGCCTTAGGCCGTCGTGACTGATTTTAGGCAGGGGCTCCTTCCTCGCAGTATTGGCCAATGGGCCATGTGTGCTAATGTCGACGGACGCACTAGGGCCGTCGAGAATAACTGAATAAGTACAGACCCAAAATAATTACAAAAATCACCAGAATTTGCAGCTGCTGTTGCAACCCGCAACAACAGTTGCAACCTGCAAACCTAAAAAAACCCGCACATTCAAATGTCCCACATTTTCATGGATATACACAATTCCACCAATAACAACACCACATATATATTAAACCACAATCACAATCACATGGCACGTACAGGTAGTTTATGACATAACAAGTCGTACACACACAAGCATACAAGGAGCTAGTTTACGGCTGCGATGGCAGGGTGAAGAAGACCTGATCTGCGAGGTTGGCGGCCAAGTTCTCGAAGGTGTCGTCGCCCTGCTGCGCGTCATCCTGAGGAGGTGGCATGTAGGACGGAGGTGTAGACAGAGCAGAACCCAAACCCTGCCAGATGTTACAATTACGCATTTGACAAGTTCTATATATGTTATGCGATAACTTATTGATTTGGTACAAGTGACTCACCGCTAGATCACGGAACCAAGGGCGTTCGACGTTCGGGTTGTTGGGCGTGGGGACGAAGGTTGGCTGGGTCCCATAGGTGCTCGATAGTGGTGTCGTCTGTCCCGCGTAGGCACCCTGGCCAACTTAGGTACTTGGAGGGGAGGGATGGCTAACGTAGACGATCGGAGCACCTATGTAGGTGCCCGTCATCCCCACCTGGCTCGAGGAGCTGCCAGCAAGCCCTGTGTGATTGCTTGGACCGGCCTACACATATATTTGAGTTCATTAGTCCACGTGAGTAGATACACATGTTGAGAATGAAATGAAGTTGTGCGAACACGTTACCCCAGCGACGAACGCCTCAAGTTATCACAGCCTTCTGTCATAATCCTCTTGCGCAACCCTCAGACTCTCCTACATGGCCCTTATCATCTCTCTATCATGGGTCCGTTCGCTCTTCATCCGTCATACATCCACCTGCTCTCTTCTTCTATCGCATTTGACATAATAAGCTACGCATCAGGGTTTCATAATAGGTTTAGGAAGGCTTCTAAACCCACCCGTGAATGGCCACTAGGGTGTGTCTCGTTGTGGCGCCGGTAGGGAACGAGATAAAATTTCGGTAGCATAACCCTACAGTTCCCCTAGTGCAACGTGGCTAAACAGCCGAAATGCAGCTCATTAGCGCTTATGTTATGCATAGGAGAACTACAGGGTCATACCATCAAAATCTTGTCTCGAACCCACCGACACCACAATGACACACCCCCAAACGGTCATTTGCGAGCTGTCCACTGGGACGCCACACACGGGCTGTCCACTGGACAATATGGGAACATTTTTCACAACCTGTAATGGAAATGAACGAATCACTGTTCAAATTCCTTACGCGTTGTGTTTTTCCCGAACAGGTAACGTACGGCTAGGTGACACTAGTTTTTAACATGATATGCACTGCATTTTATTTATATTATTCTAAAATTTTCATTTAAATTACATCAAACATTGTAGAGCAAACCATATACTCCCTCCATTTTTTTATAAGGCGTATTTTGTTTCGTTAGAACAAAGGTTTGACCAAGAATTACTCCATTAATACATAATTTTTATGACACAAGATTGATATTGTTAGATTTGTATTCAAAAGTACTTACATATGAATATGATTTTGTATCACATACATGACATATTAATAAAGTAATTGTTGGTCAAAATTTTGTCCTAATGAAACAAAATACGCCTTATAAAAACCGAAGAGAGTATTATTTTCTATATTTTCTATTATTTTTCCAATTTCTCTAATATTTTCATATTTTACTAAATAATTATTTATTATTGTTAATCGCATGTCTAATTGCATTTTCGAAAATGTAATTAGACACACGGATAGGGTTCATTTCTCACGACGTCCAGAAGCCGTCGAGACACACGGCCTGTCGCTCGCGTATCCTCGGATAGGCCGATCTGTCTCGATGGCTATAAGTCGCCGATAGTACTCGTCGCCCCGGCTTACTGTGCCGCAATTTCTCGATGGTTGAAATTAGTTGGCTGTCGAGAATTCCTGTATCGACGGCTTTCCGTGACCACCGTCGATATAGGTTATCATTATCGACGGCTTTCTTTAGGCCGTCGAGAAAAAGACCTTTTTCGACAGCTGACCCTTTACCCCACTCCGGTGATTAACCAAGCTTCATTTATTTTTCTAAATAATAAAAAAATTGTGATCGTAATGCCTAATATTGTTTACAGCATGAAAATACACATAAAAATTCTTATGGTGGATTTAAGTCCGCAATAACAGGTGCACATATAGAGGGTTATATCGCTCAGAGTATTAATTAGTGTTCTATTGAGTTGTATGAAATACGGATGAGATATACACTTCATTTTCCAAGTAATCACTATTTCATCAGAACACCGCTGTATATAGATCATTGCATCGGTGAGCCTATTCTACTCATGGGTGTAGGATAGGCTATTCTAACCGCGGACCAACCAGTCCTGATTGGGATTGGGCGGACCTGCCAGTTTGACAGTAATTCGTAGTAACTGAGATTACCTTCTTTTGGCAGTCGACAGTAATTGGACCTGGTGGTGGTGCCTAGAATCGTGGAAGCATTAACTACTAAGTTCAGGATCAACCCCAGCGTCAAGAAATTGGTTAATCGGTAAAGATACATGGATTTGGTGTCCCGCCCAAGAAAGAGACCCAAGTCCTAATAACCCCGCTAAGTGGTGATTCAACATAGATTCTACATCTTGGAACCAGCCAATTTGGGAGCGACCTTGTGATAATGGAACCAACCGACAAAAAGCATTAACGATGCAAAAATCAATGCACCGATTGCGGTACAATACGATTGTAATTCACTAGTTATTCCGGATGCTCGCCAAATCTGAAAAAAACCAGAGGTTATTTGGATTCCTCGAAACCCCCACCTACATCACCATTCAATATTTCTTGCCCTACTATCGGCCAAACTACCCGAAAGCACCGGGTCCAATGTGAGTAGGATCGCTTAGCCATGCTTCATAATTGGAAAACGGGCACCATGGAAATACATGCCGCTCAACCAAAGAAAGATAATGGAGAGTTGACCAAAATGAGCACTAAAGACTTTTCGAGAGATCTCCTCCAAATCACCGGTATGACTATCGAAATCGTGAGCATCAACATGTAAGTTCCAGATCCAAGTGGTAGTATCGGGGCCCTTAGCTATTGTTCTTGAGAAATGGCGGGTTTGGCCCATTCCTCAAAAGATGTTTTTACAGGATCCCTATCCACAACAATTTTTACTTCGGTTCCGTGAGCGAATAATCATTAAGTCCTCCTCTTTCCGGACAAGACATACAAAGAGACCCGCCAACCTGTCTTTTTAGTGACCCTTTGAAAGATAGATATTATGATTAGTCCTTTTCTTTACTATCTATCGTCCTTCTATTTTTTTAGTTATTCACTGGAACAATTATATATTGAAGTCAATCCGAGGCAAGTGTTCGGATCTATTATGACATAAGGATTAGGTGCCTAACGGACGTTTTTATCTTGGAAAATTATTTCCGACGTAACAAAAAAATCTTTTTTAATTTAAGAAGCTAGCGTATTTTTTTGAAGGTATAAGCCTGTCTACACCCACTTTCCTTGAGTAGAGATTTTTTATTCGATTCCAAATTCCAAGATAACTCTTTAGAATTATTAATAAATTTTAATAAGTATTAATAAGACGGTCCTCGTATATTAGCGATGTTTAGATCGCCTCTTTATTCACTTTTTACTTCTATTCTAGTTCTAGATGAAATCTCATATAAAATAGAAGGTAGAAGAAAGGGATATAATGAAATTCTTGTCTTGATTCGATCTTGAGACCTAATTTATTTTATTAATAAATCAACAACCAAACTACCCATTTTATGAAAAAGGGGTGATCTTATTCAAATTCAAAGCGCTCGTAATCTTCAACCATTACGTGCTTCAATATAATTTCCGAGTAAGCGCTATAGCTTGTTTCCAATACTCGTGACTTGATCAAACCAAGCTTCCGCAATTTCGAATCACCCCGTAGAATGGCCTGTTCTCCTCGGTTGAATAGGCGGTTCCTTCCCTAGAACCGTGCTTGAGAGTTTCCTACCTCATACGGCTCGAAATTGCTATCTTAATTTCCCTATCTTAATCGATTCTATTTCTCAAAAATCGATCCAATTTCTTCTTGGGTTAAGCGAGAAAAAGTGAATTACCTAAGTTTCAAACCCTAATTTGGATCAATAATCGGTTTGATCTTTTCTCCCACCTTCAGAGAATGAAACATAGATAGACTTATAGCCTTCGTTCGAATTTTACGAAGGTAACTATCTCGGTTTCATATATGAAATTTATATAGAATCCTTGAAAAGACTTTTTCCCATAATAAAGAAAAAGAACTTACTATCTTTGGGATCGATACTACATTGCTTAATTCCTTAGTGGATCGGCTCTATTACATAAGCGGATTCCTAAATTTTGCCCCATATCATGGGATAAGTAAGCAGTTTTTTTTAGTTGTATCGACCCAGTCGCTCACTAATGGATCTTTACGGTGCTTTTCCTATCAATTTTTGAATTTTATCCATAGAGTACTAGCATAGGCTATACTTTCTTCCTAGTTGGATTCTCGTGAAGTGTCCTTTTTTCCTACAGCTGATAGGGCAAAATCGTTGTTTTGACGATCCCTATGTAGACGACTCACCAAAGCACGAAAGCCAGTTAGAAAATGGATTCCTATTTGAAGAGTGCCTAACCGCATGGATAAGCTCACATTAACCCGTCAATTTTGGATCCAATTCGGGATTTTTCTTGGGAAGTTTCGGGAAGAAATTGGAATGGGAAAATACAACGTTTTTATTATTTGACCAACCATCAGGAGAAGCAAATACAAGAGGTACACTAATTACTAACACTGAGGAAATCGCAATTAATGCAAAAACAGCTAATTGGAAAGCAATAGTCATATTTCTAATTCTCCAAGCCGCAAAAGGGTCGCAGATGACCGAGCCCGGCATCGTTTACCAAAAACATGTGTCTCCATAAAAGTCGTAAGACCATGTATGAATTTGGCCTTACGCCCAAAGTCTTCGGAAGGTCAAGGAAGTTGGTGGATTGGTAGCGGCCGGATTTCTTGTAAATTTATTTCAAACCTAAATTCAGATTTTCTGCGATTTAATAGAAAATAGAAAAACTTCATGATGATCAATCATCAGGTTAAGATCGATCTAAACCAATCCTTTTTTTCAGCTATACGCTTGGTGGGTTCTCCTCCAAGCAGAATGAAGGATGCCATGGACGCAGCTATTCCGAGACATATTGTATATATATCTGGTGTCACCGTTTGCATCGTATCAAAAATAGCCATTCCTGAGATTAACCACCCGCCTGGGGAGTTTATAAACAAAAAAATAGCGCTAATTCCATCTTCACTGTTTTGCGAAAGAATCTTTGGACCCATAAAAAGCAGAATTTGTGCTTGTGGAAATTCTCGAGCGAGCGTAGCTGAAAAGGAAGACGAAAGATTTTAAATTTTGGTTTGTAGATCCGATGGCCGAATTAATGCTTTCCAAAATCATATCGCTAGTATTTTTTTTGAACAAAACAAGATCTCAGTTGCCATATGAATCTCAAATTTTTTTAAAAAAAACATTTTGAACTCGATTGTGATTTGATAGTAATTCATAGTAATAGATGAATATGCTGTAATTTAGATAGTAATCCATTTTTTACGCTTCCAACACTATTACTTTTCTTTATTCATGATGTTTCGAACTAACAACCAGAATTAGGGTTTCACGTAGATTACTACTTATTACTATTCTTGTATCACTTTTCATTGTGGGCAATTGCTTTTGAACTAAGAAAATCCGGAATTAGGTTTTCACGTAGATTACTTCTTATTACTCCATGAAGTTTACACGTAAAAAGGATAATTACTTATTGTTACGGTGCAACTATGACCGTAAAACTATAAAAAAAAATTACAAAAAATGATGAAATTTGGATAGTAATCTGCAGTAATGGATCTAGGCATCTGCAAATCAGAATCTGATCTGAAGGCGGAAGCAACGTCTTCGAGGTCCCCGGCTTGCCGGATCTGAAGGCAGCTTGCCGGATCTTGAGGCGGAGTCGAGGATGGCGGGTGGCGGCCGACAGCGGGCGGGTCGAGGGCAGCCGGCTCTGTGTGGATCCCGCCGGCTGGGCGGATCCCTGCAGCTGGGCGGTTGGAGCAAATGTAGCCGGTGGCAGGTCCTCACAGGGTCGGCGTGCGTGAGGCTCGCGTCGGGGCGTCGGGGAAGGGGTTCCCGTCGGCGGGCGGCGAGGTCGAGCGGTGGTCGAGGCAAATGAGGTCGGAGACGGCGCTGGCGAGCACGACGGACGGGTGCGAGCTCCCACGACGGGCGACGGTCTGAGCAGACGAGGTCAGGGTCGGCTCGGCGGCGAGGACCACGGCGGCCGACGGTGGTCGAGGTAGACAAGGTCGGGTCGTTCCTCGCGGCCGCCGACGGCCGGGACTACATGGACGGGCGGCGGATGGGGCGGGTGGTGGCGTGGAGGTGACCGGCGGCCGGGAGGTCGCGGCCGACGATGGACGGCGTCGGGCGTAGCGGCGACAGTTCCACGGGCGTGGGCACGCGCGAGGGCGGTGCGGTTGGGGACGGGGTGGATCTGGATCTGACTGCATGGGGCGTTTGTTATATATGCTGGACCTTCAATTACTATGAATTACTGTCGATCTGGGCAGGACCGCCCCGTCCCTATAGGGACGAGCGCGTCCGGGTGTAGATTAGCCTAATCTACTCTTAGGAGTAGATTAGGATATATATCTATCATTGCATTGTAATGTTACAAATTACACCATTTTAAATTATTTTATACGCAATTCATTACTTTTAGGCCTTGTTCTTTTCAGTGTATCGTTGCGTTTGCGTATTACTGTAGCAAATTTGATAGCCCTAAAAATGAGGTCTAAAGATTATAAAAAAATAATTAAAAAATAGTTTTAGAATCTTTAGAACGACTACTAAAAGTCATGAAAAAATCGTTGCAAATTATGACAATATATAGGCTATATAAAAAAAACAAAATTTGCTACTGATGTCAATAGCAGATGCGATCTGTTGAAAAGAACAAGGCCTTAAACACACTTGGCGCCTCATGTGCACACACACACACATACATACATACATACATACACACACACACACACACATATATATATATATATATATATATATATATATATATATATATATATATATATATATATATATATATATATATATATGCCACATTATGTAAAATAGAAGTTATAAAAAAATTAGTAATTAACGTGATTTCATTTTGTAAACTTATCTATTTTTCTTGTTGAAAAATGAGAATGCTCCAACTTTTTTTACAAATTTTAAACATTTTAAAAATTCTTAAAAGGGAAATAAACATTTATGCAAATTATATAAAAAATACGGTAAGATTTAAAAATTGAATGGGCCAACCCAATATACCTTAGCAAAGCAGCCAGCGGAGAATTCAATCATCTCTCTCGATGACCACACGGTGGTCGTCACTATTATATGCTGGCCATCATATACTCATGGGGGAAAAAATTTGGTGCATCCGGGTTGCAAATCCCCGCCCGTGCATACCGGATGCCGATTGTCGACGCGTGGCTAACCAGGCGATCCAACGCAGCGGCGGGGGCGATGCGATCCCGCTCGGCTCGCACCGCTCACTACAGGAGACGGCAACAGTATCGACGGCCCAAGCCGTCGACACACACCACACAACCGTCGGGTGAAACTAGTGTCGACGGCTAGCCGTCGATATACGGCCGTCGAGTGAACGTCGTCGAGAGAGGCAGGTAGTGTCGACGGTCTGACCGTCGACACTAGTAGTGTCGACGGCAGCAGCAAGACCGTCGAGACACGGACCAAGACGGCGCCACCGGCTCTGTTGTCTGCTTGACGACGGCGATGGCGTACCGCCGATAATACTTGTCGTGGGACCCACAGAGGACCATGGAGATGATCGACGGCCTCAGATATGCCGCCGATATTCGGTAGCGATTTCGACGGTTACATGCGATCGACACAATCTCAATCAGCACTCAGACGACGGCCATATATATGCCGTCGATACGCACTAAAAGCTGAAAAAAAAATTTGTGCATTTTGTTAAAAACACAGATTCTGCGGCCGCCACGCCATGCCTAAGAAGCAATGACAAAGAAGACACCGCAAACCCAAAATACCCCACAATGCATATATATACCCTCAGTAGTATATTTGCGACCACAATTCATCGAAACACACATGAAACCATAAAATACACAAAATTAACATTACCACATATCCACAAGCACATATATAGCACGTCAAGTTCACAAGCTATCATATAACAAATATAAGACAAATTTTACAACTAAAAGTATCAAAATCAAAAGTAAAGCTAGTCAAGCTCTCGATCGGCCGAGGATCGTTCTCGGTGGGTTCTCCGGGCGATTAGGCGGTGGGTGAACAGCGGTGGGCGCCAGAAGAGG
The DNA here is from genome assembly GCA_036346415.1 of Raddia guianensis. Lineage (NCBI taxonomy): Eukaryota > Viridiplantae > Streptophyta > Magnoliopsida > Poales > Poaceae > Raddia > Raddia guianensis. The sequence continues at coordinate 22,857,394 of CM070537.1, read as the reverse complement.
TCGGTGACCAGCTTGGGATTTTCCTGGTCACCGATGTGTCTCCTCCTCCTGGCCACGGATCTCACCATGAGTCACCGAACCGAACCCTGCATGTGTACAAAGCAGTTAGTTATTATTTTGTTACGTTTAAACGGTTCAAACATGAGTTAACGACTTATCAGATCCGAACATACAAGCCACCATGTGGGCGAGCTGGCCCACGATTCGCCGGTGGAGCAAAGTGTGGCTGCCGTGAGGTGTAGGAGCCGGTGCCCATCCATCATAAACGGTGGCGGACCCCCGTAGAAGGTCGGACCGCCAGCAGTACCACTGGGACCAGCCTAAAATTTTATGGACACCGGACTTGTGAATGAAATTGCAATAAACGACGTGTGGATGGATAGTACTAGGTTTAAGGACATTACCCCGCCCAGTCGAGAGAGCGACTCCAGATAGGCGAACCTTTGCTCGAACTCATATCGTTGCCTCGCCATCTCCGCCTCCTGCCTCTGTCTGGCTTCTTCTTGGGTCCTCAGACTCTCCCTCATCGCCTGCATCATCTGTGCACTCTCCTCCCTCTCCCTCTCCCGCTCCCTCTCCTCCCTCTCCCGCTGCCTCTCCCTCTCAATGCGGGCCTCAAGGCGTCGACTCTCTGCTTGAGAGTGGGAAGCCCTCACCGAGGCATGTAATCCTCGGACCTGTAACAAAGCGATGTTAGTGGTTACAAAATATGATCTAAGTCGACACGAGCATAAATTAGACAAGACCATACCTCGTGGTCCCTCCGATCGCTAGCCTCCCATGAGCCTTTCCGCCCATAGCCTCATGTATCACCGGAGGGTCAAGTGGCTCCTCTTCAGGTCCTTCTCTTGGCCATGCTTATCAAAAAAGCCTCTCAGAGCGTGCTCGCATTGAAGTGAGATAACCGAGTTAGAATATACGATTGTGTACGAACTAATTGATAAATTATTATGTACCTCTCGCTATGCTACTACGGGTCCACAGGACCGAAGGAGCCATCCTTTTCCGAGAGGTGTGGCTCCTCCGAACACCGGCACCAAGACGGAAATCGGCTACCGTGGCGCCCGCGATCGTACAAGTGGAGTGTCAATATATTCATTATTACAAAAACAAGATCGAAATAATGAAGGAATAGCATTACCATCCTTTTCTTAGTTGAGCGAACGGCGACTTTCCAATCGCCGCTTTACTAAATCATCATCGCGCGGTTCTTCTTGGCCTTCAAGGACTTTTCCTTGAACGCCTAGCTGGCCCAGTGCCGCGACAAGGCCTCCCAGGCATCTGAGGCGTTCGACACCCAGTCCGGTCGAACCTGCGCGTACTCTTGAGCCTCGAGGTACAGCCTGCGCGCATCGGCCTAGGTGATCCTCTCTCCCTTTATAATCCTGACAAGATAAGACAAAGTAAATTATTCGTATTATAACCATATGCGCCAAAAAAGCCAAAGAAATAAGTGAATACTGTGGAAATCCTCGAACGGCGGTGACCCGCACTCGACATCGATCTCGCACCTTCGCCATGTTCCTATCCATCACGTAATTGATGTCCTCCTCCTCCAAGCACGGACGCAGGCGATACCTAAGCTGAAAAAAATAAATCCGAATAAACAATGGTTGCCAATCGCTGCGATATTAAAAATAAAAATGTGCGAACTCACCCAAAACTCCCGCCTTATCTCCTCGGCGGCGGTGCTATCCCGTGAGGTGCCACATTGTAATCATCCCAAGAGTAAGCGGGATGTTGTGCCCCCTCCTCTCCGACCATGCCAGGATAGTACTGGCGCACAAGGATGCCAAGAGCATTAGCTGGCTGGGTATCAGCTTTGTTGGGATGGACACAGGACAAGTTGCTACAGAGAATAAAGGCAAGTTAGTAGATTTAATTGACAAAAAAGTAGAGAATTAGGATATTACCTGTCGCCATCCGGCTCGATCACGATCCGCCCGTGAGGATATCTCGCCGCCTTGGGCAACTTATTATGCCCCTCCATCGCCCTTGAGCCCCCCTCTGGCTAGAGCCCCAGTGCCCGGACTCTGTGTCGGTGCTGAGTCATCCTAGTCTGGCGTGCCCTCGTGGCCAGACTCAGGAGTGCCCCCCTGGACCTCCTGGTCAAGGTCGTCGTCCTCGTCCTGCGACGAGCTCCTCCTGAACTATCGGCGTGGCATCCTGCATTTTAAAGTAATATCAGTTCACAAATTAGGAATATTAAAACAACAAAACTGAACATAATGACCGAAATGAATACCATCAACTTAGAAGTATGTATCGTCTACATCGAGAAGATCATCGGTCGGCTCGACATCCTCCCCTTCTTGTTGTGCTTGTTGTGTTTGTTGTACTTCTTCATTTACGTCGTCATCTATTGTGGCTACTAGGTTATCTAGTCCATTCCCAATATCAATCACCACATTGCCATTCATACGTTGCTCTTGTACTGGTTGGTGATAATCATCGGTCGTCGGGTAGCCAATCTTCCGTGCCTTCAATCTTGTACACAACCCACCATGACCGAAGGTCTTCCTCGCCGCTTAGTACTACCTTTCATTGCTTTCTTGCATGGATAAGGCGATAGTACACTTGCTCACTGGTTGGGAAGGATGAACGGATCGCACTTTTAACCTTGACTTTCGTTAACCTCCACCAAACCTAACTCGCCGACGCCTAACCCCTTTAATAGGATCGAACCAAATGCAACAAAAGAGAACAACCGATAACTCCTTACTTCCTCAAATACTAATTCAATTATCTCTCTATTATACCGTAGTACTCCATGCCATCTTCCCCGTAGCATAGTACACTGGCTGTTAATTGATTTTAAATTAGGTTTCACCTTTCATGAATTGCCGATCTAAAGCGAAACCCGCTGACATCATAAACTCCGTGCACTTTGACGCTAGTTCTAGGTCCACGCGATGTATCACGCAGATCGTTGTGTACGCTTGCATGAGTCGTAATCGTTTCATAGAAAATAAGAAATTTAACAAACTATGTCGAAGAAATCTTCAATCGACGGTTTTCGGCCTTGTAGCCATGCGTATCTGTGTCTATCTCCATCTCGAGCGCTGGTTCTTTTCTTGCAGTTCCCGCAATCAACACACGGACAAGTTACACGCGTGTTATCGTTTGAGCATCCCGAAAAGCACGATTCGTGAATATCTCGGTCTTGTCGCACCATTCGTCCGAGTGGTGTCCGTTCGCTGCCATCCTTCATACATCCAACTCCCTGTCTTCTTCCATCGAGTTGCGGACATCGCTGCACGAGAGGATTTTGTATTAGGCTTTGAAGGCTTTAAACCCATTTCGAGCGACGATCGGCGTAGACGTTGTTGTGTGCGAAGACGGGAGGGTTCGAGACGAGATTTCAGCAAGATAACCTAAGGGTTCTCCTAGTGCAACGATGGCCGAGGAATCGATAAAAATTCAAGCACTTATTTTATGCACAGGAGAACCTTTTAGGTTATGCCGTCGAAAAACTCATCTCGAACCCTCCGGTACCACAACGCGACGTCCGCTCGAACGGTCGTCAGAGGTCGCCCACCGACGCCCATAAGGGCTCCACTAGACAATTCGGAACGCGCACCACATCTCGTGATTAGAGCACAACGAATCACCGTCCGTGTTCCATACGAGATGTGCCGTTTCCGAACGGGTGATGTACGGCTAGGTGACATGTCCTAAACTAATCCACGGACGCTAGCTAATCACACTGCAAACAGTTTAATATAATTTTTAAAATACATTTTATTGTCCTAAATTTGTAATTATATTCTATACTATTTTCCTAAATTTTAAAATATATTCCAAACCATTTTTCAAAATTTTTACTTTTTTAAATAATTAAATTAGTGTTAATCATGATCATATTATAATTAGTCTCGACTAAACATTACTGGCCGTCGACACTGAACTACCAACATTTTAAAAAAGCCCGGAAAATACCGGATGTCGCCGCAGAGTCGAGGATGGCGGGCAAGGGGCGTCTGACGAGACCGGCGAGGGGGGCGCGGAGGCGGCCGGCGGTGGAGGGCGGCGGACGTCGCGGCGACGGGTTGAAGGCGGTTCGGCGGCGGCACCGAGACAATGGGCGACGAGGGAGGCGGCTCGGTGGCGGCGACGGCGAGATGGCGGCGGGCATGGGGCGAGATGGCGGCGGCGGCAGACGGCTCGCTGGCGCGACGGCGAGATGGCGGCGTTCGGCGCGCGCGGGCGGCGCGGTGGAGGCGGACGACGCGGCGGCGGGAGGCGGCGCGAGGTGTCGACGCGTTCGGCGAGGAGGCGCGCGACGCGAGCGGCGGCGTGGAGGAGCAGCGCGCGGCGGCGCGGTCCGGCGCGGAGGCGGGACGCGCAGCCGCCGGCGTGAGGCGCGGCGGCGCTGCGCGCGGCGCGGTCCGGCGAGAAGGCGGGACGCGAGTCGCGGCGTGGAGGCGAGGGCGGCGCGGCAGCACAAAGTAGGCGGCGTGGAGGCGAGGCAGGGGACTTAGCGATTTTGCTAAGTCCCCGAGCCCTAGGAGCCTATATAACTAGAGCCGTATCGACGGCCAAATATAGGCCGTCGACATAACCACGGTAACCAACGCGGTAGTATCGACGGCATGATAAGACCGTCGAAATACATAAACTAGTATCGACGGCTCACTGACGGCCGTCGATACTAAGCTAACACCAGGAGGTACAGTATCGACGGCATAGGTACCAACGGTCGAGACTATCGTCGGGGAAGCTAGTATCGACCGCTGTAAGTCAAACCGTCGATACTACTTCTGCCGAGGGTTAGCGTTGACTACCGTCGAGTAGCTGTGTTAGTGTCGACGGTTTTAGTCTAGGCCGTCGATACAAGTGCTTGTCTCGAGGGCTTCCCTCCTTAAAGGGAATCACTGGTCAAACCTCTCTATTTCAATTTTATAAATTTGAAAAACAAATTTTAAATGTTCAAACTGTTCCATGTTGCTTTCTACCGCGAATTACACACCTGGAAAAAAAAATCAAATAATTTAGTACTTCCTATGAGGTCATCCCTTTGAAACCTGAAGTTTTCCGAAGAATTTCACCTCGAGTTTCATATTTCATGTGATCAAAACAACATCATACATCCTATTTGAATTTAAATTGTGTTTATTTATAATTTTAAAGTTATGTTTTCGTACTATACAATATTTGATACACGCACGCCCGCACTCAACTATTTTTTAAATTTCTTACTAGTAAAACTAAAATTGTATGATTTAAACAATATTTAATACATTATTTAAAAAGCTATATACGTTCAATATTCCTCAATTCATTAATTATAACAATAACTACCTAAAAAATAATAAAATGTAACATTTCTAATTTTCAATTCAAATTAACAGCAATTTTTAACAAAGATTAAAATATAAATAAAACAAAATGGGGTAAAAATTTTAAAAATAAATGTATCGACGGCTTTTTGTAGGTCAGTCGATCATCAGATAACACTATCGACGGCATAACGCTTGGCCGTCAATATCGTTTCGACGCCACACGCCACACAGGCTTTCCGTTTGCTTTTCGATACTGACCACTAAGTAAACTCGACGGCAATTTATCGGCCGTCGATACTGTCCACAGATTTAGGCTGTATCGACTGCATAATTGTGGCCGTCGACACTATGTTACCTGTTTCGACTGTTCAAATTGGGCCGTCGAATCAGATTTTGGCAGTCGAATCTATTTTCGTTTCCTGTAGTGGCGCTTCTCGGCTCAGCTTCCAGGGAAGAGACATTCGGCTTCCAGGCGATGCTCTCCCGCTCGGCTCGCCGTTCTCCATCTCATCGCCTCCTTCCCCGCCGCCACCGCCAATTGCCATCCGCTTGCCGCCAGCGCCGCCCTCACCTTCCCTACCAGACCAGAGCCGCCAGCGCCACCTCGCCTTCACCGTTGTCATCGTCGCCGTGCTCATCTCGAAGTTGCCTTTTTCTTTCTCCTCCTCCACCGTCTCCCTCCCTAGACGCCGCCGCCACCTCCGCATCCTCCTCTCCCCCACGCCACCATCACCAGCGCGGCGGCAGCTTCTCCCCGCCTCGGCGCCACGCCGCCCTTCTCTCCTCCCCTCCTCCCCGCCTCCCTGCCTTGCCCGAAGCCGACGCCTCCTGTTCCACCGCTTGCCACCACAATTTTCCTCCTTCCTGCCGCCGGCGTCGCCCCGCCTCCGCCGCGCACCGGCCTTCCCCTCTCCCTTTCCCCTCGGACCAATGCTCGCCCGGCCGTTCTTCATCAAGGATAGGCTACACACGCTATCGACTCCTTCAAAATTGAAAATAGAATATGAGCGTGTCATGCCCGATGCTGATTTTCTTTGTTGATTTGTTCGTTTTGGGAGCTGCAACTGTCAGGAATTACGCATTCTACTGATCTGTTTTCTTTTGAAATGTGTGATTGGAGATACTTGTGTTTGTATGTATACTTTCACTATTGGATGTTGCCATCGCCGAGTTCCGTACGTGTAAATGTTCACGAAATAAGCAATGTTAAATAGAAGCCTACACATGCTCAGAGAACTGAAATGCTAAACACGGAGTAAGGATGCCTGGTCCTCATTCTTCACATTCAGGGACAAACATCCAGCGAGTGTTAAACCTGCCCTACGGAAGTTGTCATGCATCGTGTAAGAGATTGCTCGTAATTTACAAGTCTATCCTGAACCAGGTTGTTCCCCATCAAGGTGCTTGAGAATGTATTTGCTAAACAATTCTTGGTTCTGACTGATTAATTATCTTATTGTATCTCAGGATAATTTCCCAATGGCATTGTTGTGAGTTCTTGATACAGCTAAGGAGGAGCCTTCTGCTGTATGTCATGAACAAAAAATATTTTCCACATTAGGTAGTGTTGAGACTTGAGACTAATGTGATATATTTCTTGAGACTAATCTTCAGTCTTGAAACTAGTCGACATATTTCTTGATTGGTTGCGATGGATACAATGCTCTCCTTATATAGAGAGGTGACCACTAATAGATAGACTCAATCCATCTTATACAAGGTCAAAAGCGCTTATTCCTGTGTTTGAATGCAACCCGCTTCTGGTTTCTAGGTAGAAATGTGATGCAGCAGCAGAGTTGATTTTGGTGCTTTGTTTCATTGGAACTTTTGGATGCCATCAACTTGGAATCTCAACATAGAACTGGTGGATCTGTTGCTGCTGGGAGTTGGAACTGCGCCATCAGAAGGGTTGTCACACGGAGCCAGCTTCATTCCCCATTAGTTTACTGTTCCATCTTTTTAAGATGCAACAACAAAACTTTCCTGAAGTTGCAGCAGAAGTAATTCTTCAGCTTCCAGCAGAAGCAATTCCTCATGTTGCATGGAATTGAAATGTAATCTATATTCAGATTTATGATGCTTGTAATCAAGTGACCCATGTAATTAGAAATAGTTTTGTATTTAATCAAGTGATTTGTCTTTGATTGAAGGCATGTGCTCCGGATTATTTCTTAAGCCTGGAGTGAACAAGTAAAGAGGGATTTTTCAGATTTGTGATTTTTGTAATCATGTGACCCATGTAATTGTGTACTGAACTATCATGTGATTTTTGTATTGAAATATTGATGGCCTATGTCAATTTCTGGATTTTGTACTGAACTTTTGTGTCAAGCTACTGGATTTTGTATTGAACTCTTGTGAACATCATCCTCATTGTATGATTTAATAATAAAGAATTTAGCATCTGAGTATGTCTCCACAAAGTAAGCACTGTTATATTCATCCTTCAAGGCAGCAGGTGAACCATTGCTAGCTGAAAGATCTTGCCTTCCTGCCATTGCTTTCGTTGTAAAAGCAGCAAGACCCCAACAAAATTCACACACTGACAATATACAATTCAAATCATTTACATGTTCATTCACTGAGCTTATCAGCATCGTTCCTTGGAGTTCCATGCATAAACCACAGGACAATATACAACTCAAATTACATCACGTTTAAAAAAAAGTAAAACAACATCTTTGGCAATCCAAATACAAGGGCTGGTCATATATATAGTCTGAAACTCCATCAGGGTGAAACGATGAGACTACTCGCCTGCAGATCAAGATAAGTTAGATGATTCTCGATCGAGTATCCTTGTCGTCTGCAGGAGCCATTCCAACAAAAAATGCAGCTTATTTTGGAGCAGAAGTGTAACATCACCACTCAAAGATCCCGAGCACCAGAGGCATGGTCGGCCGATCATCCGCAACTCTGACGCGACAGTGACCAACCCGGATGCATCTCTGTGGTCCAGCGTTTGGGAGGAAAAGCAAGGGCGGCGTTGATGGGAAAGGCGGTGTTGTGGGACGAGGCGGCGGAGATCCGGGCCATACGCACGACGCGACGAAGATGGGGAGGAGAGAGGTGGCGGCGTTGGGGAGGAGAAAGGCAGCGGCGATGGGGCGGCGGCGTTGTGGGAGGAGGCGGCGGAGATCCGGGCGCAGGCTTCCCAGGCTCCCAGGCGCAGGCGCAGCGGCTGTTGGAGTGAGCCGCTTCCCATGGGGATTGAGCCGAGAAAAGCCGCAGGAAAGCCAGCGCTCATGGGCCGTGGGATGCTAAGCTCGTGCACACGTCGGGAATCTACGTCGGGTATGCACGGGAGCTGCTCTGCATCCCGGATCCAGGAAATTTTTTTCCCTCATGGGTCGGCCCATACTCTATCTCGACGGCATGGACACGGCTTTATAACAATATATCACAAACAAGTCAATATGTGCATAAAACATTATAATTAGGCTTGTCCATTCTTAATTTTGATCTTGCCACCATGCGATGCAACCAACCATTATCAAGAGATGCAAACATGCAAGACACATCAGTACATCACACACGTAATAACATAACCAAAGCACATCCCACTGTAAATTGTAAAACAACATATGATCGATCACATCATTTATTCCTTTGGGAAATGAACCAAGACCAGTGAAGAACCTGGAAAAAAAATCTGTGGCATGCATGTTTCATTGCCATTCAACGCGCGGACGAGAGTACGAGACGATCGAACCCTAAGTATAATCAATAACAAACGAGGCAGTTGCAGGGACGGATGAAGCCGTGGCCCTCGCAGTGGCCGCCCTGGTGAAGCTGCGCCAGGCAGGCCCCCACGCAGATCACCTCGAGGCAGGGCCCCTTGAAAAGCCTCTCTTCCCTGCAGTTCTCTGGCCGACCAGCTGGGCTCGGCGCAGCCGGGCCTGGAGCAGCAGCGACGCCGCCGTGTTCTTCTTCTTCCACGGCGACGCTCGTCGCCGGCGGCAGCGGAGGCGGAGCGGCCGGAGCAACACCGTCGTGCACTTCACCCACGGCGCTCGCCGCCGGCGCCGGCCCTTCGCTCTCGGCCAAGCTCCTTCCGTGGCTTCGGCCGGCTGCTCAGGTGATCAGGTGGTCAAGGGCATTAAATCAAGATTAATCGAAGTTGTGTCTTCATCGATCGCTTCTCTTTTCAGATCAACATTGCATGCGTGTTCTCAGTTTATTATCAGTTCGTAATACCTTGTAATTAGTTTATGGAGTACATGTTACTATTACTATATTTTCTTCTCAGGGCGTTTCTCTGTGGTGCTTATTAATTTCGATTCCATTTAATTATTTAGACTTCAAGATCACGCGCACACACCTGCAAAGGAGAGTGAAGCAACCAGGAGTAACATCGCCACGGCTGTTCTTCTGGGCGCCATTTTGCACTGTCCTGAAGGCCTGAACCTTGAAGTGTAGCGTTCCTTTTGTTTTCTGAGACAAACTGTAGCGTTCTTGAGGGACCGTTTTTTTATATTGCTTGCCTGAGCGAGGGAGTTCATAGAGATGTGACATGGAATTAGTAGTCTATCGGTATATTTAATGCTAAGGCATGCATATAGATTTTTAAGAGTATCTTCAACGATGATATCCATCACTTAATATGAGAAATAGACATGTTATCTATAAATAGCAAATAGACAATCTTTTAAATGAAATAGCTATAATATAGTATCCAAAAATTAATATGAACGCATAAGTAAGCGTGTATACATCTTGTAATCCATTATAAACCGATTCTTAGTTAAAAGTTAGTCTCTGTCTCTCTATTTTTTTCCCTACATTAGTGGTGGAAATGGTGCGAATATTATCCGACCGACCAACCGAATTGGTCGGATAGTGATAAGGATAGTTTTATGTAATCCGGCTATTTTTGCAGATACGAATATGGATAATGTCTAATGGATAATATTCAAAAAATAAGGATAGTATCCGATGGATATTCGATGGATACTGTCTGACACAGGTAAGCAACACAACTGTACATTGGCTAACACCAATCTAAACATATATATTGATGATGCATTTTTTACATATTATCCGAGTAATATCCGTTCCGAACTATATCCGATAATATCGATTTTTGATGATCCGTATTCATATTCAACACTATTCGTGTCTGTATCCAATTACATCTGTATTCATATCCATGTCCATACTATTCATTAATTTCCGTATCCACATCCAACAAAAAATATGGATCCATATTTGTATCCGGTACTATTTCGATCGTATCCGATCGATCTCACCCCTAGTCTGCATAAGCAAGAGGCAGAGTTGAAACCCTCATATACCCAACTGATTTGATACCATTGGATTTGGAGATGTTCTAAGGCGTCGGATATATATACTAGAGATTTTCTTATATAAATACAAGGTGTATACCTAGATTTAATGATGTTTTCCTGGCCGGGCCATCATTTATTTCCCTTCTCTCTTTGGCACCACGCATGACCACTCATATCTGCATACAGCATACTTGATCCATTTCATTTCATATCAGCATTTTATAAAATAATTGCATCCTTGCGCTGCATATATAGTGCATACAGCATACTCGAGCCATTTCATATCACCATTTTATTAAATTGTCGCATCCTTGCGAAGTCCCAAACACATCTGCATGCCTTAAGTAATGTTCTCTATCGATCCATGAATTAATGTAAGAAACAAAATTTTTCGAGATATGATGATACATGTACGCAGTCCTTGTTAGATTAAAAAATGAATCTTGCCACACTACTGAAAAAAGAAATAAAATAAATGTAAGGTTCATGTATAAATTGAAGGGTTAATTGAATAGACGATGCTACATAGTTGGAGGTTCGGAGAAATGCCACTGGAGTTCGTGCATGTCTATGCATGTTTTGTCTCGCAAGTTTCTTCTCCCAAGAACGACCTCTCACATCTTTACCTGCGCTCCCTCACTACACAGATCTGTTTCTACATCGTTGGTCTCTAAACCCACTGACACGGACTATTGTCGTTGGCCGGCCGGCGACGATGCTCCGACGACATGTCATCGATGATTGTCATCGACACGCCATGTGGATAATCAAATCCATGTTATGTCCTAAATATGTGTCATGCGACATTTCATAATCGCTACAATCTATCCTACTCATAAACTATAAAACTAACAACTAGTAAAACCCTCCTCATCAAATAATTAGTTCTATAGGACCATATATGGCATGTTATTAGCGGACATTTAATAACGATAGTGAAGTATAACCATCCTAAATCATTTTATGATGTTTTTAAAAACATTTCCATCAAAGAATACCATTTTTAATTGATTTACAAAGGTAAAGACATATTAAATGAAAATGCAAGTGTAATCGACCGGGGATTAGGTCGATGATACTAACTGGTTATGACCCCACACGGCAACCAATAGTTGTCTCATAGGACTGGCCACACATGCACACAGAAGGCTCTATGTCGGTGGCCAACCATAAGCTGCTGACACAGAGATGCACCAGGGTCTACTTGTCAGGCCACGTGTCAGCATAGAACGTGCGAGAGCATGCCAGGTCTTTGTTTGCGGCCTTCATTGAAACCGTTGATAGATTATTTTTTAAAAAAGGAGGATCCGCGGGTTTGAACCCTCTACCACAGGCACGCATACCACTACCGGGTTCATATGGTATTTTCTACCGGTTTTGGAATCAAGAGGATGCCGTTGAATTTTGAGCGAGTATGCATAAGCATATCACTACCGGTTGGTAACTATGAATTGGCCAAGATTCTTAGGGACACATCACTACCGGTTCATTGCACTATCATCATATGCACATAGCTAGATCAATCACAATTAGAACATTGATCAATCACAATTAATTGATAAATCACTAACCTTAAAACACTTAAATTGGAGTAAAATCACCTAATTTTAAAATTTTGGGCAACACCTCCCCACCACCCCAGGCTTGGGCACCATCAGCTGCTCTTGCCGATGGATCCTCTTTGTTCTTGGCTATGGCAGTACAGGGAGGAAGAAGACTTGTTGCAATAGTCTATGAGAATATTTACTATCGTTTTGAGCCACGAACCAGTAGTGATGCAATAATATTACTACTGGTAAACCGATAGTGATTGTACACACCCTGGGGAATCAATACGAACCAGTAGCTAGTTATACTATGGCATCACTACCGATTCATGACTCCAACCAGTAGTTTAAGCCCACTCCGGCTTTGTAGTGGTTGAACCAGTAGTGATGCAACCATCATTATGGATTCATATCTGACCGATAGAGTTAGGTCGATAGTAAAGTCCAGTCTCTAGCACTGTCGCATCCTTTATTCTTTCTTTACTGTTCGTAAGTGATCGATTTGGGCAGAAAAAGAAAATCATATAAAAAAACTAAGGATTTGGGTATCAATATTAGCTAGCTGGGTCGGCTTCTATTTTCAATGCCAGGATAGCTGGGTATAATTTGATTTTTTTCGTTAAGATTAGTAACGCTGTACTGTTGCATGCATATATTGACTTGCTTGCAATTATGCAATATGTTAGCATAATTAGGCTTGTTCATGATTTGATATCAGTTTGGCTTAAACCAGCGATTGGGCTGCGCCGCCATTGCCGCCGCCAGGTGGGCCCGGCCATGCAAGGCTGGCGTGTTTAGTCGCCTGGGCTGGAGTCTGTCCCTTTTGATATTGAGTTCGCCACTGCGCGGTTGAACCGCATCACAATTCACATGTAACATAACAGAAGCTTAATCTGTTAATTGCGCAGGCCAACAAATTTAAAGCACATCCATCTGTAAAACCTGGCCCCAGTACCATTTATTCTCAGGGAATGAATTAATAAATCGACAGAAATTAAGGGACCAGGGGAGAGAGAAAAAAAAACATGACATTTTTCATCGCAATTATTCAGCGTGCGCGCGGGCGAAACCCTAATCACAGACGAAGCAGACGCAAGGACGGATGAAGCCGTGGCCTTCGCAGTGGCCGCCCTGCAGGTGAAGCAGCGCCAGGCAGGCTCCCATGCAGACCACCTCAATGCACGGCCCCGTGTACAGCTCCTCTTCCCTGCAGTTCTCTGGTCGATCCGCTGGGCTCGACGCAGCCGGACCTGGAGCAGCAGCAGCGACGCTGTGCTCTTCTTCTTCGACGACGCTCGGCGTCGCCGGCGGCGGAGGGCCCGGAGCAACGGCGCCGCCGTGTACTTCTTCTTCTTCCACGGCGCTCGTCGCCGGCGCCAGCCCCTCGCTCTCGGCCAAGCTCCTTCCGTTGCTTCTGTCAGCTGCTCAGATCAAGTGCTAGCTAAATCGTCAGTACGAGCAGTGGCCAAAGGGTAACGCAGAAGAGTAGCTAATAGAAGTGGCCAACTTCTCTTTTCAGATCAAGATTGGAATGCTCCCAGTTAATTCTTGCTTTGTGATACCTCTCGATCAGTTTATGTCACTACTCCTACGTATATTATCTTCTCAAGCGTTCCTTGCAGATGCAGTGATATGATGATGCTTTCGAGTTTCGATTCCATTTGTTTATACTTCAAGATGTCTCCCTTTTTTTTTTTTCTGGAGATGTATTACACGGCCGGAGAGTATATGTTGATGGTATTATGATACGATTGGGCAGGCATACCTGCAAAGGCGAGTGAAGCCACCAGGAGTAACATCGCCACGGCTGTTCTTCTGGGAGTCATTTTGCAATGCCCTGAACTGAAGGCCTGGAAAGGTAGCGTTCCAGAGGGTCGGCCCTATATTTAAACTACATGCTTGAGCCAGAGATAGAGATGACGTGCTCCATCCGTAGATTTAATGTAAGGGGTATAAATTTTCTAAGCTCTGGTACTGCGTTAGCTTAATTATTTAGAAAAATTATAAACGTAAGGTGTGTGTCTATAAAAATTTAAATGGTGTTTTCCTGGACGATTACCATTTATTTTCCTTCTCTCTTTGGCATTATTATATTCATAACCACTCACATCTCTGCATACAACATATATACTCGAGTCATTTCATATCATCATTTTGTTAAATTATCACATCCTTGCGAAAAATCTGCAAACGCGAAGCACTCTGTTATCAATTGCCACTCTTTTGAGTGGCATATACTTAATTTTTTTTTTCGAAGAAGGCGAGTTGCCTAAATTGATTAGAAGAAGTAACGTACAATGACAGTTCACAACTTAGTACAAAGACACACCCAAAACACCAACTGTGCTACCAGCGACGGCCCGGCCTAGATTACCAACAAATCATCTCTAATCTTTCTCAATACTTCGTCCGGCCAACAGTCCTCTTGTCGAAAAATACGAGCATTCCGCTCCTTCCAAATATTCCAGCATATGAGGATGATGATGCCATCTTCTCTTTGTCTGTCAACCTTTCCTCCACGAAGCTCATCCCACCAGCAACTAATTGAATTAACTGTCGCTTGATCCACTTTGGTGAAACGGAATGATCCCGCCATATCACACCAAATTTGCCGAACAAAGGTACATTCCCAGGAAAGGTGCTTGTGTGTTTCCTCTTCATCGCCGCAAAGGACGCACAAAGGGTCACAAGGCCACCCTCGAGCAACAAGGCGATTAGCAGTGTAAAGCTTCTCTCGAATTAGAGTCCAAAAGAAGAAGCGACACTTCCTTTGCACCTTTGCTTTCCAGATGCGAGTGTACTCATGCTTCCACGTAGAACCAATGAACTGAATGTGATACGCAGAGCCGGCTAAGTAGCTCCCTGATTCAGTGAACTTCCAACGGACCGTGTCCGGCATGCATTGTACCAAGGCGAGCCGCTGCACCGCTGTCCAAAGAGCGACGAACTTCCTAACCTGCTGGGTCGTTGAAATACCTGTTAGAGGCAACATCCATTGCCCATCTAACAGTGCCTGTCGGACTGAAATGTCCTTTCTTCTTACTAACCTATAGCAACTTGGCGCCAACTCACTAGGAGAGGAGCCATTTACCCATGGTGAGTTCCAGAAAGAGGCCGAAGCGCCATCCCCCAACGTGAGCTTAGTTGCGGCACGAAAGAGCATGATATCTGCCGTGGATCCAGGGGCTGACATCCCAACCCACGGTTTAGTCGGTGAATTGCACTCATGCCAGAGCCAGCGTAGGCGCAAAGCACGACTAAAACGATCAATATCTTTGACACCCACCCCCCCTAGCTCCTTTGGCCTGCAGACCGCTGCCCAATTAACCAGGCACTTTCCACCGGAACACTCTGCCTGCCCGCTCCAAAGGAAGCTCCTCCTGATCCTGTCAATCTTTTTAGTTGCCCAAGCACTTAGCTGAAAAACCATGATATGCTACACAATCAACGAAGTGAGGACGGAGTTAACCAGGACCAAGCGCCCTTCTTTGGAAAGGAGCTTGGCCTTCCACGTCGGCAATCTACGCCTGACCTTTTCGACAAGACACATCTCTTCCTGCTTCTTTATTTTTGTTGGCTTGAGAGGTAAACCTAAATAGTTACAAGGGAAGGTTTTGATTTGCGTGGGGATTTCAGTTTGCAACCAACCCCGAATATCATGGTCACAGATATTGGGAAGACCTCGCTCTTCCTCCAATTCACTGCTAGACCCGTTGCCCCTTCAAAGATGCTGAAAATGCGAATAAGCGCTTGCACCTCTTGCACGTTCGGCCTAATGAGCACCATGACGTACGTCATCCGCGTAGAGAGAGATCCGCAGGGCACCAAGATTATGCGGAATAGGCTGGAACACTCCCCTGTCCTGTGCCATGTGAAGCAGACGAACCAGCGGCTCCATGGCGAGAATGAACAACATTGGTGATAACGGGTCCCCTTGCCTGAGGCCCCGACGATGCGAGATGGTCCTACTGGGCAAGTTGTTAATCAACACCTGGGACGTGGTGCTTCGAAGAATAATTGCCAACCAATTCCTCCAACGCTGCCCAAAGCCAAATGCCTGTAGGACCTTAAGGAGGTATTCCCAACTGACTGAGTCAAACGCCCTTTGCATATCCAGCTTCATTAGAAGAGACGGCACCTTTTTCTTATGCAAGTTTTGGACACTGGACCTCACCCCAAAGGAAATTGTCCTGAATGGACCTCCCTTTGATGAAAGCACTCTGGACTGGGGAGATCAGATTTTCAATGTGCCTGGCTAACTGTTGGCGAGCAACTTTGAGAAAAGCTTGCCCACGCTATGAATTAAGCTAATTGGCCTAAAGGCTGTGACGGTTTGTTCCCCCTGTCCCTTAGGCAGCAGGACAATATGGGCTTTGTTCAATTTTAGGAAGCCATCCGACCTGCAACGCCAAAGATCTTGCAACACTGCAATCAAATCCTCCTTGATGATATCCCAGCACGAATTGAAAAAGAGACCTATGAAGCCGTCCGGACCTGGAGCCTTTTCTGAAGGAAGGTGTGAAACTACCTCAAGAATCTCATCTTCGAGGAAAGGCGATTCCAAGTCCCGAAGGTCAGGAGATGGTAGTTGCATTAAATCCCAATTAAGATTGAACGACCTGTCCTTTGTCCGACCAAGCAGTACATCAAAATGATGGAAGATGGTATCCTCAATGTCATCAGCGGTAGACAGCACGCCACGCTCTGTGTGCAACTGCGAAATTCTGTTGCGGTCACGCACTGTGGAGACATTTGCGTGAAAGAACTTAGTGTTCGCATCTCCTTCCTTAATGAATTTGACCCTTGACCGCTGCCTCGCCCTTAATCTTTCCACAGCTGAGAGACCTAGAATCCTGGTTTTCAGCGCCTCATACAACTCTAACTCTGGCTAAGAGAGCCGTCTGTCCTCCATCGCCTCATCAAACCTGAAAACAACCTCAGCCGCAATCGCTAGCTGAAGCCTAGCCGGGCCGATAAGATTTTTGCTCCATTTCCTTAAAGCACCCGCCGTCCTGTTTAACTTGCAGTGTAGACAATCAATTTCCCTAACCGGCACATCATCAGAATGCCAAGCCTCCTTGACCACGTCGGCAAATCTTGGTAGCCTAGGCCAGAAACTTTCGAACCGAAAGCCCGCAAATCTGTTGGTCGGACTACAGGAGGCTAGCAAAAGAGGCGAGTGATCAGAGATCAACGATGATATGGGACGTAGCTCCCTGATCTGAAAAATCGCGTCCCGCAACCTATCAATTCTTGTCATGGTAACGGCGTCCCCATGCAAATACCCCGCCAGGTGAATTTTTTTCCCCTTAGGTTGATCTCCCTTAGCTCGACCGCATGATAGGCCCATTAAGGTTAGCACCTGTGCTTTTGTCCTGTGGCGCCCTAATCATATTAAAATCACCAACGACCATCCAAGCCTGGTTGGCTAAATTTTTCAAAAGACGAAGCTCAAGAAGAAATTTTCTCTTGTCCACAACGGACTGAGGTCCATAAACACCTGTCCAGGTCCAAGTCACCTGGTTGTCCTCATTATGAACGTCACAAGAGAGGGAGAACTCAAGGGGTCTCACATTTGTGATACGGTAACATCCCTGGAGAGCTGCCAAAATAATCCCCCCTTGGTCCCCTGGGCCGGCAGGAAACAGTAATTTGCAGTGAAACGTTGGCCAAGGCAGTCCCGAATGACGGAATCGTCTACCTGTGCGAGCTTAGTTTCCTGCAAACAAACCAAGTCCGCCCTGCATTCCTTGACGAGGAGGCGCACCGCGTCCCGCCAGCCGCACAATTCAAACCTCTAACATTCCAGTTTAGCAAACAAATCTTATTCATAAGAACCTAAAACACCAACGACGATACAACGATTTAAATGATTACATGCCATTGTCTTCGAACTGAATCTGACGGGAAGGTTCACAGCGCAACAACAAGCAACAACAAGATACAAGGCTGATTCTTCCATCAACCACGACGGCCATAACATTAAACCAGAAACAAAGACACCTAGACTGGAACTGGATGCTGGATAATTCATTTAACTTAGGACGGCCGACTGGATCGCAGCATCCCTACTCATGCGGCCTGGACAGCCCAGGCAGCCGCATCTAGCTCGGCGGCAAGGTCAGCCCCTCCCGCCAGGCCAGCCAAGTCCCGGATCGCTCCCAACGCATTGTCCTGCATTTCATCCTTGAAGATTGTCTTGTATCGATGAGCCTCATCGTCATTCCATTCCTTGTTGACCGCCAAAAGGCCCAGTTTTGCAGCAAGGACTTTCTGCGCCTTGGCCGTGGATGTGAGCGGATTGACAACTAGCTTTTTTGCCAGCCGGTTGCTCCTTCTTGGCGGTGAAGGTTAGGCTGCTGCAGGATGCTTCAGCAACGGAGGAGTCAACTCAGTGACAACTTCGGAGAGGAACTAGTCCAGCGGAAGGGCGTGGCGTTTGTCGAAGCATCCTGCCCCGCGACGCCAATCAGCTGCGACGGTGTCCCCTCCCGGTCGGTGATGCTTGTAGAGTGGCCTGAAGGAGCCATTTGATGGCCTTGCACCGAGCGAGACGCCTACGACAAAGAGACAGCGAACTCAAGATCCATGGGGTCTTGTCTAGGACTGACCTGCGACTCGTCACCAGCCAAAATGCGGGGCCCTATCGATAGACACATGTAGTCGACCGAATCGACCGAATGGCTGGAGCTAGCCAAATCAACTGAAACCTGAACATCATTGTCCTGCAGAGCAGTTACGGGAAGAGGTACCTTGCCCTTGTGATGATCAACGAGGTTGGCACCGAGACGATGAACAGCAATATCAATCGCAGCGGCTTGTCGGCGATGACCACCCCCATGATTCCTAGGATGGCGACGCGCGTTGGACGACGAGGTGCCCTGTGTTCCCGAAGACGCGGAAGGACGTACATCCCACTTCGACTGTCGTCGTGCACCATCAAGAGGAGGAGGAGGTGGCGGTGGTGGCGTCATATCATCTTCATCCAAGCCCGGCCCCTGCCCCAGCCTTGCATGAATCGGGCGTGCTGACCAGGAGGTCCATCAACGACTCCCAAAATCCAATCAAAAGAGTACGTAGTCGGAGTCGACTCGCCATCTCCATTGTCCCTGCTTGGCCACTGGAAATCCATAACCGTGTCAACGTGAATGATTACCTTATAGGCGAGCATCCACGGAGGGGAGTGATTCCCCACCCTTGCGACCCTGGGTTCTTCCAAGAAGAAAGAATCCTCCTTGGGGAAACTGTTGGCATCATCTGTCCAAACCCATGCACACACACAGGCCTCTTCGTGCTCAAAACGGGGAGAATCAAGTTCAGGGGCCAAGAAACCTGCGGTGGAAATGAAAGGAGCCACGGCCGATTCAGACCATGCATGACGGGGGATCCCTTCGATGCAAAGCCTCACTTTGAAGCGCGCCGACTCAGTCCCAGCGACGAGGAACCTGGACCAAGGTCGCAGCCTGAAGTTGATTCCTGCAACGGATACATTAGGGCGACGAATAACATAGTCCCTGAGCTCTAGAGAATCAGTCATTACGAAGAAACTTCGCAGCGATTGTCGCTGGACACACATCCTCTTGTCGCTTACATGGAAAAACTCCTCGAAGGATGATTGCATCTGCTTGGTGGTGACTGGAGAGTCATCCAGCAGGAAAGCAACCAGCACCTGGTCTTTGTAGATGCCCTCGAGATCAGAAGCTGTGGCAACCTGTGAAGCATACCTGAACGCGAAGCAAGGCCTTCCGGCCGGTGAACCAGCTAGCGGGGTGGGTTCCATTCGCGTTGCCGCACGCGCAGGAGGCTTGACAACGGCTGTCCCACGGCCCTCCCGGAGGCGGCAAGAACGAGCCCTGTGACCTAACCCTTTGCAAAGGAGGCAACGAGACGGAGCCGAACAAGAGGCAACGAAATGGGAGGGGGAGAGGCAGCGGAAGCATTTACCTCTCGACTCCCTCTTGAGCAGCAAAGCGAGATCACTCGGCGAACCACCAACATTGAATGCCGCATTGAAACGCACCTGTTTTTTTCCGCCGGGAGACCGTCTGCCATCCGTCCCCTTGCACGTCTTGAGTACCTTCCGCGGCCAGGCCTTCGTCTCTGCCATCAATGACCTGAGAAGCTACGACGACCTGTTTCCCGGAGCGTGCAGCAACCGGATCTGATGCTTGGATCTGCGTTCCCGCCGCAGCGACCGCCCGAGAGCGAGCCAGGGAGTCCAGATCTGCAGCTTCCTGAGTGGATTGAAGACTGGGGGAGACGGATCTTGGAGGGTTCCAACGGTCGGACCACGGGAGTGGATCCGAGAAACGGGACGAAACTTACCGGACCTCACGGACGCCCCGTAAGCCTCGCTTGGTTGGAGGGTGGGGAAGCCGCTATCGTGGAAGGGTGACTGGACGAGCGCAACACCGCCGCTAGATAGGAGTTGGCGATGGGGGGAGGCGACGAGGAAGAGCGGGACGAGCGTGGGGAGTCGGAGGAGTCGGGGGAGGAAGCCATCTTATATACTTAATTTTCCCACGTACATTTATCATCGTATATAGCTTGAAAAATATGCCATCAATTAAAGACAAATGTTGTCTTCTTGCTTGGCCCAAAAAAGGGGTAAAAGTAAGGGATAGACTGGTCGTCTGCACAAAACTGCTAGTTGTAGGTGTTTTTAGTCTATATCGTACTACGTGTAGCGTGCATGCAGCGGCATACAAAAAGGCAGCAACATCAGTAGGAGCGACAGCAGAAAAAAAAAACAAAGCTGCAAAGGCGTGAGCCGTGAGCGGCAGTACACCCCTAAGTACGTGTATTTGAGCTGGTGAATGAGCCTTTAATAGAAACAAAAACAAAAAACAAAATGAATCTGTACTAAACAAAAAAAAGAATCTATACTAAATAAAAAAAAGCTATGATAAACAAAAAAATAAATCTATAATAAACTGGGCTTTTTTTTACAAACACTAGGCATGCATATGATCCATTTTTTTTTTAAAAAAAGCACACACTAAAATAAAAGGGTAGAAAATAGCTAAGATTAAAAATCAAAACTAAAAATTTCCACTAAGAAAGAATAAAAATTTCACAAACTGAAAATGTGTATATTTGCTATAAGAATAGACAAGACTATGCTAAAAAAAAATGTGTCATGCGCAGCCTTGCATGCATGGCACAGCGAGAAAAATTGCCTACACAGGCGCACAGCAATGCATGCATGCGGGTCAAAAAAAAGTTGCTTGCAGATACACATGCAGTCACGGGTCTCCCCTAGTTGGTCCCTCCCCACATGTACCTCCCCCGTACTAAACAAACAATTACAAAAAAATCTATAATAAATAACAATAAAAGAAATCTATAATAAAAAACAAAATAAATCCATAATAAACAAACTAAAGAAATCTATAATTACAAAAAAATTAGTTGCTCGGGACAAACATATTCATAAACATATGCTCATGATATAAAAAGACAAAAAAAATGGTATTGAATAAAGTAACCTTCACCATATTGAAATGTTCAAATAAGATAAATTTAAAAGGAAAATGTCATATTTCACAAAATAGAGTGAATCCACAAAAAACAAAAAAATACAAAAACCAAATTAATCGAGTGCACACAAAAAAATAGAACTAACAAAACAAAAATCAAAAATTTCGGTAAGAAAGAACAGAAATTCCATAATTAGAAATGTGGACCTTTCATGTTGACTAAGCGGAAAAAAATGCATATCTTGCTTAGGCATCACCACATGTTCAAAGATGCCGATATCCCTTGTCCACACATTCCCCTCTTCAAATTTAATTTATCAGTAAAACGAGCAAAGTTTCCCTATGAAAGAACCGTTTTTCCACATTTCACAAAACTGGAAAAACATACCAAACAAACTAGAACAAATAGTCGATGACATGCTGCACACATGAAAAGAAGAGGGATTTTGCAAATATCAAATACATATGATGGAGCCAATGGGAAACTGCAAAATACATATCATAGAAGCAACAATCACTGACATCTCGAGGTGGCCCGAACATATTCTCAAGGGCTAAGCCCTCAAGACGTGGCTAGACTAGACGCGCGGCTAACGACGCGTCACCCCGTGCGCCTTCTCTTGAGGGACGCTAGTCGGCCCTCGAGAGATACCTCCTTTTCATGAGGGCTAACTATGGGCCCTCGATATTTTTTCCAGCCCTCGAGATTCTGGCTGATTCTTGTAGTGATAAATTTACTAGAACAAACAGCGCACGTTGCACACAGAAGCACACACAACAAGTTTTTTTAGTGAAAGAATAGGTGGAATAACTGTTCAAACTCGCCGGAGCAAAAAAGCGTTTACGCAAATTCAGTAATTGCAGGGGAAAAAGACTAGTAAAAATAACTATCATACAAACTATAACGCTAGTGGATTAATCTGATATTTTCACTAATTGAGTGCTAACTACTGGATTAATCTAGACCATGCGCGGTCGCCACTATTTCACTAATTGAGTGAGCTAACTGCGATCCCCGCTAACTACTGGATTAATCCAGCATGCGCGCCACGACCCATGATCGAACATCCGATAGCGGCGCCTGCGGGTTTGGCCGGCGCGCAGGCGCCTGCAAAATAGCGTCGCCGTAATGTTCATGCAAAAATTTAGGCCTATTTGCTTGGGCTAAAAATCTGAAATAACTTATAATTTTAAAAGTTGAGAGCTTTTGAAAAGAGACTCTAAAAAATATATTAAAAGTTTTTTGATATCTTTGAGAAGAACCATAAAGTCCCAAAAAATTATTACAAAGTGTTACTTCATATAGCTCATAAAAATAATAAAATTTCAGTGGTACCTTTTAATTTTAATTGAAGGTGAATCAAACAGGGTGTTGCAGGAGAAACCAAATGTCTCAACGGCCAAAACCGTCGAGAGAAGTTCTAAATTCTTGGATAGACTTGTCTTGATGTCCGACTGTGACATCCCAAATTTTAAAACCCATTTGGCATGGTAATAATTTCTTAAACTGCATGATTTAAAAACATTAAAATATTTAATGTGGAAAGCATCATGGCATCATCATTGCATTCATCGTCCTTAAAATAAAAATATGTGTATTAAAAATTTCTAAAGTAAATATCTTTTGGAAAAATATAGTATTTGATTAATATATAATTTTTCCTTAAAGCCAATCCTAGAGTTTATTATTTTAAATTGTGATACCTATTTATGGAAAGCAAAATTATCTCCTCTAAGTATTACCTTGTTCAAAATTGTTGTTTAAAATAATTTTCAATCTAGAGGAAATTTAAAAATCCAAAGGCATTTCAAAGAAGAGGCTTTCCAAGCCCATTTTGCCGGCCCGTTTTCCCCTCCTTTTATTCTTCCCCTCCTCTCCTTTCTCTCTTCCGATTGGGCCGTCGGTGCCCCGCCGCGGCCCAGTTTCCTATCGCCCGAGCGGTGAGGCCGTCTCTGGCGGGTGGGCCCCGTCGCCAGCCTCCACCCCCTCTTCCTTCTTCTCCCCTGTTTCTTCTTTCCCTTACTTCTCTCTCTCTCCTGTCCTTCCCCGCCATTTCTCCTCTGCCGCGCGGGACGTTTTGCCCTTGATGTTTTCCGTGCATCGCCGCTGTTCCTCGCTGACCGCGCCCCACTACGCCCTTGTCTCGTCGCCGGCAAATCGGAAGCGGCGCCGTCCTTCCCTTTGTTTCCGCCACGCCATCGGCGGAGGACACGCCGGCGCGATCGACCAACTCCGCGCCAAGTATTAACTCCTCGTCGCTTGCCATGCGCCTATTTGTAGGGGTACTGCACCTCCGTTTTCTACGCTTCGCGCCGCCGCATTGCCGTTTGCCCGAGCCGGTGCGCCGTCGTCCCCTGCTCCGCCGCGATTCCCTTCTTCCTCTCCTACCTCGTCTCCATTCCTCCGCTCTATCCTCACCTTGGATGTGGTCCGCGGGACTTCGCGAAGGAGCTCGTGCCCGGAGGAGTGGAGCCGTGAGGTCCGTGCGTGTCCCCGGAGCCGACGCCGTTGCCAGCGCCGTGGTCCTGCCGTCTCACCGTCCTCTTCGGCCCCACTATCCCAGAGGTAGTTTCCTCCGCCCATCCTCATTCTCCCGGCCGAGGGAATTGGGTCCTAGTCATGCACCTCGCCGGCACCGCGGTGTTTGTCGTCGCCGCCGCTGAGTGCCGTCGTTTTTCCGTCCATCTCCTGGGTCGCCCAGGGTCACCATTGCGATCGCCTCGTTTAGCTCTTTCTCCCAGTGCGTTTGATCGACCCGGGGTGGCCGGAGTTGTCGCCGCCGTTGGTTCCGCCGCCTCTGGAGTATCCCCTGTTTCCCCCCTCGCCGGTGAGGGTGGCGCTGACGAGTGGGACTGCAGGCTCCACCGCTCAGTGGGTGCCGCCCTCCTGGTCACTCCAGTCCGTGCTGTGCCGCGCCTGGCCTCTCCGCATCATGGGCCGCACGGCCGAGCCGGCCCAGCGCCGGATGGTCTCCTCTCTTCCTTTTGTTTCTTTTCTTTTTACGATTTTTGTTTTAACCATTATTTGGTACCTAAAAAGCATTGTTAAAAATAGCTAATTTATTGTAAAAATGTTGTGAAAATTTATAAAAATACCTTAGGTGTTTCTGGTCATGAGAAAAATATATTTTGGCATGTCAGCCATGTAGCATTCACTTTTTGATTAAATAGATAGATTAGAGTTGTATCATTTCATGTGAGCATATTAAATTTTACTGCATTTTTCTTAAATGCATATGCATCATAATATTTCACTGATGGGTGGATACTGCTGTGCTTGTATGTTTGCGCGATTAGGAGGCCAAGCACCCGAAGACCCGATCGACGATGTTCTTTTCACCTTCCCGGGATCCGACCAAGGCAAGTTCCCCCTTCGATCATATCGTGGAGCCATTTTTGTTTGTTTAGAAAATGTTTATTAGATTTGAAAATGTGCATGCTAGTTTAAAATGGTAATCGAAGTATTTAGTAGACTTAGTTATCATGACCTAGTAGAAAAAGGTAGAAATAATGTTAGAATTAAAACTTAAGGTTAAAAATAAACTTGCTTATATTACTCTATCATGGTAGGACAAAGTGCTGAAAAACCTCTTATGCGAAATGTTATCATCTTTTGAGTGAAATGAATTGATGTTGAGAAATGTTTGGGAAAAATATGATTTAAAGGTAGTGTATCAAGGGTGATGCCCGGTAGGAAAATGATTTTCCTCTTACCCTAAAAATCTTCCGACTAAGGGGAGATATTTTTGTCGGTTGGTGCAGTGCGCCACCGTTTTGAGAAAAAAGGGCTAAAATATCGTCTCTCCCCTAGTCTAAGGACTGTTCGACCTATGATCCTACGAACTAAGCCATAACAGTACGACCTCGAGCCCCGTTATGGGACGGGCCCAGTCGTTAACCCTTGTGGTTAGCGATCTTGTGGTGAAACACTTCTGGTGCGTAGCCTCTCGAGGGTAAAGCGTACCCACTCTGCAGAGTTAAAACTATTGTCGGGGATAAAATTACGGCCCATTGCCATGGCCCACTCCCTGATGGCCCAATCGAACAACCTACCAGAGCCTAGCTCCCTAGAAGGTTCTATCTGGCCCATATGCATCCTACCGAACAGCTTCCTGGCTGGCATGATGCGTAACGGCCAATGAGTCGTGTTTGAGTCCGTCTCGAATAGAAGTTCTACACGGCTACGTGAAGACCCGGATGTTGGTTTCCCTGATTGGAATAGGACTCGTGATCCCCAAGAATTGGAGTTTTCCTATTCTACCGTGGGCGTATTTGGCGTGGTACGAGTTCGTTACGATCTCGTAGTTAGCCCGGCCCGGTTATCCTTCGGTAGGTCGGTTTGCTCAACACTATATAAACAGAGCCCCTACTGCGTGTAGAGGGCATCGGATCCATCACCGGATCATCGCATTGAAGCTTAGACTGCTTATTGCTTCCTTGTACACCCATAATCTCGCCGAGACCTGTTCATCTCGTCGAGGATCCTCTTGTAATCATCTTTGATATATAAGAAAGGAAATTTGGACGAGGGTCATTATCTCTCGAGAGGCACGGACCAGATAAAACCCTTGTCTCCCTGTTCGTCGCTGGTTGCTGTTCATGTTGTTCGGAGTGTCTCCTATCTCCCCTTTCTCAAGAACCTTAGTTGACTTGAGATCGATATCTCAACTGTCGACAGTTGGCGCCGTCCGTGGGGACATAGTAGATCGAGCATGTCGAACTCTTTTAGCGACCAGGGATCTCTTCCTAAGGACTACGACTCAGAAGGACAGGATATATCATCCCCTGTCAGATCGGATCGATCTGTTCGATCCCGATCGCTTTCCATATCTGGGACAGAAGTCTTTGGCTATGCTCCGGAGATGGTCCTGGATCAAGCTCCCGTCATCGACGATGAATACGGAACCGACGATGTATACGATGGTTTGGATCTCTCGGATTCCAAGGCTATGTCGGTCGATTCCTCTTGTGGCGACACAGTGATGACACCGTCTAGCATGCCAACACACAGCCACCGCAGCATCAACATGGCCGGTGCAGGGACTTCACAGGATCCTGCACGGGCCGCAGCGGCTGGTGAGATCGGGCAGTCCAATTCTGCTCGGCACCAAGATGAGGCAGTGCTAGTTGCTCGCGAGCAAGATGTTGTGATGTTGTTCGCCGTAGTCTTGACGAGTCCATCAATCAGACCTTGGCACAGATCCGTGACTAACACAAGCGACAGCGTCGCGACCCGCCTCGCGCGCCTACGCAAAGACCCCCGGTAGAAGTTCAGCCTGCTCGGGTCGAATCCCGGCGTGACCAGACTCCGGTCGGGCAAAACGCGGACGCCTCAGGGATCCCAGGACCCCTTGAGCAGAGCCGAGAACGGCTTCAAGCCCTGGCGACGGTGCTCAGATCCGCCAACCAGGACAATCTCGCCATTATGGGCGATGCTGTCGCCTCCCACCTTAAGCTACTGGCCGAAGGCCTTAAGTCCCTAGGTGAGGCCAACACCTCCTCCGGGCAACGCAGTCAACCTGTCCGGGTGGATTCGGACAGCGAGCGCTCCGATCGATCGTGTGATCCTTGTCACCGTCGAAGGACCGAGTTACCCATGGTCACCGACGCTCGCCAAGTCCCCGTGCTCATCGTGACCACAGGGGAAAGCGCGCGCGACGATCATGGACGATCCCCTCGTGAGGAGCAAATCGTAGCGACCACGAGGAAGGAGCGCGGAGGATTATCCCGGAGAGAATTTCTCCAAGCAGAATCTTCCCGTTCAGCGAGAGTTTCTCCCCGCAACAGGACCAACGTCTTCTCAAGACTAGGTTCTGCGAGAGAAGGTGGTCGGTCATACGCCTTGGGCTGTAAGGTTTTTTCTGACGAGGTTCATGCCGTCAGGTGGCCTTCTAAGTTCAAGCCCGGTCACATGGAGAGGTACAATGGGACTTAAAACCCAGAAGAGTTCGTTTCCATCTATGCTACTGCCATCATGGCGGCCGGGGGTGACGAGCTAGTTATGGCAAATTACCTCCCGACTGTCCTTGAGGGCGCTGTTCGGACGTGGCTGTTCAATCAGCAGGAAGGTTCCATCCACTCGTCGGACCAACTTTGTGACGCTCTGATCGCTAATTTCCAGAGTTGTTACGTGCGTCTGGGCAAGGAGGATGATCTACACCAGATGATCCAGATGAACGGGGAGACCCTTCGCAACTTCGTGAAGCGTTTCATTAAGATCCGCAACACGATCCCGAACATCTCGGACGAATCTGCTGTCCGCGCTTTTAAAAACAGAGTCCGCGACGAGCGACTCACCCAGGATCTCGAGATCAATGAGACCTGTACCGCCAATGACCTGTTCAAAGCGGCTGATCGCTATGCTAATGCGGCAGAACATGTTCAGTATAAGAAGGCGTTTGACAAGGGCGAGCTGCCCACCCAGCCTGGTGTGGATGAGAAGAAGAAGAGCAGCAACAATTCTGGTGACAAGAAGTCCCAGAAGAAGAAAAACAAGGGTGATGCGAACAACACCGTCGCTGGTATAGATCGAACACCTCCTCCCAAAGACGGACAGAAGAAGCCCAACAATAACTACAAGGGCAAGAAGCCCGCCCAGGAAGGTAACCAAGGCAAGAAAGGTCCAAGTGACCGATATTGCAAGTTCCACCAGAACTATGGGCATGACACACGCCATTGCAGGACCTGGGCTGCAAAGCTCAAGGATTTCTACAACGGCAAGGGCCCAATGCCCACCCTGCCCAAAAAAGGTGATGCCGGCAAGGACAAGCGCCAAGCCGATGGTGGTGATCAGGACGACGATGATGATGAATATCAGGAGCCCGTGAACCACATCGCCGTCATCTTCGGCGGTTCCTCGGCTTATACATCTCGACGCAGCTTCAAGGAAGCTGCCCGGGAGGTCCACAACGTTGAAAAGGGCAAGCCTCAGCCCGAGACAATGAAATGGACCGAGGTCGCTATCTCCTTCTCTAAGGAGGATTGCCCCATTGGGATGACCAAGCCTCAGCCGCTCCCACTGGTGGTCTCTCCGACCATCAGCAATGCTAGAGTTGGCCGTGTGTTGATCGACGGCGGGAGTGCGCTGGACTTGCTTTCAGCAAAGGTCTTGGACGAGATGCAAATTCATCGCTCCAAGCTGAAGGAAGTCGCGATGCCCTTCTATGGGATTGTTCCAGGAGAAGCAGTACGGCCACTGGGGCAGATAGTTCTGCCCGTCACCATCGGCAGCCCTAACAACTTCCGGACAGAATTGATCACGTTCGACGTGGTCGACTTCCCATCCGCGTACAACGCGATCTTGGGCCAGCCATCCTTGGCAAGTTCATGGCCGTGTCCCACCATGCATACCGTTGCGTGAAGATTTCGGGCCCAAGCGGCGTGATCACGGTCAAGGGCAACTAGAAGGCTGCTCTCGATTGTGATGAGCAATCCCTTGCCCTAGTCGACCAGCTTCCGCCGCGTGGTTCCGAAGTTCCGCAGACCAAGTCTGCACGCCCTAGGGTTTCTGTCCAGCCAGGGGGAGAGACCAAGAAAGTTCCGCCGTCTCTTGATGATACTTCCAAGACAGTTCACTTGGGGGCCAATTTGGACCCCAAATAGGAAAGCGAGCTCATTGCCTTCCTCCGAGCTAATACAGACGTGTTTGCCTGGGAGCCGTCTGACATGCCCGGAGTCCCAAGGGAGGTTATCAAGCACAAACTGGTAGTCCGGCCGGACAAAAAGCCCATTCGCCATAAGCTTCGTCGTTTTTTGGATTTCAAACAGGGGATCATCAAGGATCAGCTTGGCAAGCTGCTCGCTGCTGGTTTCATCCGGGAGGTTGATCACACCGAGTGGCTGGCCAACCCTGTCATTGTAAAGAAGAAAGGCGGCAAGTGGAGCATGTGTGTCGATCACACAGATTTGAACGCTGCTTGTCCTGAGGACAATTTTCCGCTGCCTCGCATAGACCAGCTGGTCGACGCGACTGCGGATGCCTTGCTCATGAATTTTTTGGATGCTTACTCCGGTTATCACCAAATAAGCATCTCCCCCGAGGATGAAGAGAAGACTGCCTTCATCACCCCCTTTGGCACTTTCTGCTATACGACCATGTCTTTCGGTCTGCGCAATGCTAGTACCACGTTCCAGCGCTTAATGGAGAAGACTTTCTCAGAACAGCGCGGAAGAAACCTAGAGGTCTATGTCGACGACATAGTTGTAAAGAGCAAGTATGCTCCATATCATGTAAAAGACCTGGCCGAGACCTTTCGCAATCTCACCAAGCATCGATTAAAATTAAATCTAGAGAAGTGTACCTTTGGTGTTAGATCTAAAATGTTGCTCGGTTACGTCATTGGTTCGCAAGGTATTTCTGTTAACCCTGAAAAAATCGAGGCCATTGAAAACATGCAGGCTCCAACTACCATCAAGGAAGTTCAGAGACTCACGGGGCGAATGGCTGCTCTAAGCAGATTTATTTCCCGTCAAGGCGAACGCGGGCTGCCCTTCTTTAAGGCCCTGCGCAAGCACAATGGTTTCGAGTGGACAGAGGAGGCTGACAGATCCATCCAGGATCTAAAACAATACCTGTCCAACCCACCTGTCTTAACTACCCCGCGCCATGGCGAGCAGCTTTTGCTGTATCTTGGCAGCACGCCACAAGCGGTGAGCGCGGTCTTGACGGGGGAAAGAAAATGCATCCAACGACCAATCTATTACGTGAACGAGGTGCTTCACGGATCAAAGGAGCGTTACCCTGAGGTCCAGAAGTTGCTCTATGGCTTGCTCATGTCCTCTAGGAAGCTTCGGCATTATTTCCAGGCGCATCAAATACTGGTCCCGACCAAGTTTTCTCTAGGCGAAATTCTAAGGAACAAGGAAGCTGGCGGACGTATAGCTAAGTGGGCAATGGAACTGGCAGAGTTCGACATTTTGTTTGCTGCCCGAACTGCTATTAAATCACATGTCCTAGCTGACTTTGTCGCTGAATGGACCTGCCCGTCCAAGTCCCAGGAAGCTCCCGAGCAACCTGAAGAACCCCCCTGGACCATGTTCTTTGATGGCTCGCGCACTGGAAACTCAGGGGCTGGTTTTGTTCTCATCTCCCCTCAAGGAGAGCAACTCCAGTATTCTATCCATTTACACTTTGCGGCGACTAACAACGCTGCGGAGTACGAGGCCCTCCTCACGGGACTAAGAGCGTGCAAGTCGCTCGGCGTCCAACGACTAACTGTGAAGGGAGATTCACAGTTGGTCATCAATCAGGTAAACAAGGTATCGATGCTGTGATGACTCAATGGCGCGATACCTGGTTCAAGTGAGAAAGTTGGAGCGGCACTTTCGATTTTTCGAGGTGCTCTTCGTGCCGTGAAGGACAACTTCCGCCGACCACCGCCCAAGTTTGATCCTCACGAGAACTCGCTTCGGCAGGGTGCTCGCCGAGCACCTTTACAAGCCCTTAATCACGTCTCCGGACGAGGCAACAGAGATAGGTGGTCTTCCGTATCGTTATCGGTCGCGAATCGACAACGCCATTTGTCCGGTACCTTGCGATAGGACCACCTTGACGAAGCCGTGGCGTTCGGCTTATAAGGCGACTAGTCCATACAAGCTTGTGGGCGGCATCCTTACCGTCAAGGTGCTCTAGGAGTTCTCTCCAAGTGCATCTCTCAACAGGAGGGTGTGTTCCTTCTTAGGGACATACACGAGGGGGCCTGCGGCAACCACGCCTCCTTCAGGACTCTGGTCGGCAAAAGCGTTTCGCATGGGCTATTACTGGCCCACCGCGTTACAGGATGCCCGGGATGTCGTAACTAAATCCAAGGCATGTCAGTTTCACGCCCGGAAGGCCCATAAGCCCGCCCAAGAGCTCCAAACGATCCTCCCATCTTGGCCTTTCTCCACGTGGGGTCTGGATCTGCTCGGTCCGTTCCCCAAGGGGTACAACGGCTGCACACACTTGCTCGTCGCCATTGATACTTTTACAAAGTGGATTGAGACAGAGCCTGTGTCGTCTCTTCACGCCAAAACGGTTGTGCGCTTTTTCAAGAGCAATGTGATCACGCGCTTTGGGATTCCCCACAAGCTGATCACCGATAACGGCCCCCAGTTCAGAAGCGAGCTATTCCAGGAATACTACGAACAGCTGGGTACCAAGGTCTGCTTCACCTCTGTGGCGCATCCACAGAGCAATGGAGCAGTCGAGCGAGCAAACGGACAGCTAGTCCAGGGTATCAAACGGCGGGTGTTTGCTGCTCTCAGCGAGCACAACAAAGCCTGGGTTGACGAAGTTCCTTCCGTCCTCTGGGCAGTTTGCACTATGGCCAGCCGGGCAACCGAGAAAACTCCTTTCCAATTGGTCTATGGTGCAGAAGCCATCTTGCCCACCGAAGTCGTACTCGGCTCGCCTCGCACGAGCTCGGTCAACTTGGTTGACGACGAGCAAGAGCGCTTACTCGAACTCGATCTCCTCGAAGGCACACGCGATCGGGCACAAGTCAAAATGGCGCGCTACCAGCAAGCTCTTCGCCGGCACGCTGCCAAATCAGTTCGACCAAGGGCTTTGAAGGTGGGCGACCTGCTCGCGCCGTGTCCGTAACCACGTCCAATGCCAACAAGTTAACTCCCGTTGGGAGGGCCTGTTCACGGTCATTTCTCTTTGCCGCCTGGGGCAACATTCGCTGGCTATGGAGGACGGGAGAGAGCTGACCAGCACTTGGAACATCGACCAGCTTCGTAAGTTCTTTGTGTAGGTCTTTCATTGTTTTCTTAGCTCTGCGCTTTTGTAAAACTTCGCGCCTTAGTTCGTCCAAGTCTCTTGGGCTGCCATGTAAAGTTCAATCCAATAAACACTAAATTTCCGCGGCCCCCTGCGGTCCTTTTCACTCCTTGTCTTCTCAGACTACTCTTTCTATCCGGTAACACTTGATGGCTGCCCGGTCTTGCGAACTCTTGGCTCCGCAATCTTCAGGGTTTCCCTGCCCGTGTCTAGTTTCAACGAGTTCCTAAACTCAGAGTTGCGCAACACGGCTTCCAGCCTTACGGCTAAGTCTGCTCTCGTAAGCCCTCCACGGCAGAGGCACTTTCCGCTCACGGCACAACCACTTGGCAAAGTCTGCTCTCGTAAGCCCTCCGCGGCAGAGGCACTTTCCTTGTTCGGTTACCTTCGGAATCGTTTAACTTACGTTAACGAGCAGTTCCTGGAACGAGTCGATCAGGATACGGGTGTCGCTCTATCTCTTCACACACGTACTTACATTCGCAACTCAGGTTTTCAAGCATCGTCCGTACCGGGGGCTAGGGTGTCGCTCTTTTGCTTGTACACCTGTTCGAATTCGCAACATCAGGTTTTCGAGCAGCTGTACAACGGGGGCTGGGAGTTAGGCTGGCGTTCTACCGGTTTTCCTTAAAACTTTCTAGCGCAGTTGTGCCTTGCTCTAAGTATCATGTTCGTTCTTGTCTTTTTGCTGCTCTTTTTTGTAGGAAAAAAGTAAGTCTCTCTATTTGCTTTAACAAAATTTACAGGTGCAAGGGGTACAATCCTACTTCTACTTCGAAGCAAGCTGCTCCTTCAGTGCCTCGTTCTCTATCTTGAGGCGCAGGACTTCCCCTTGCGCTTTGAACCCCTCTCTGGCCTCAGCTCGGAGACGCTCGGTTTCCTCCTTGTCTGTGTTGGCTCGCTCCACCGCTTTTGCCAAGAGCCTCGATCTCTTGGTCTTGGCACTTGAACTGCCGATCAGATCTTCGCTCGACTAGCTCATTTGCTTTCGGCGGTCTTGAGCTGCTCGTCCAGCTCCTTGACCCTCCTCTCCGCGGTGCTCGCCCTTGCGGCCAGCCCGTGCATCTCCTCGGCCTCCTTCTATGATACCCACAGAGCGGAGAGCTTTTCCTGAAGCGCCGCGGAAGCCTGCCTCTCTTCGGTCAGTTGGGTCTTCAACTTCTTCACCTTCGCCTTTAGGCTCCGCTTTTGATCGTCTTGAGGGACTCTCTTGAGCCCCTCATCCGGAGCTGCTCTCGAAGGCCGCTGAACGCGCAAGCGCCGACGGTGACGCCTTCCACGAGGTCCTCCATGGTGCCCTTCATGAACTGAAAGAGAGAAGAGCAAGTCAAGCTTTGGGCAGCTATAGCTCGAACAGACAAGGTTCGGTTTCTAAGTTTACCTCTCCAAGCCGACGCTCCAGAACCTGGCGCAGGCGATCTTTAAGGCCGTGGGTCACGAAACCTCGCCTGTTCGGGATAAGGCCCGCGCGGTAATCCCTCCGCCTTGTCTTTCCCATGCGGGCGCGCGCCCGCCTTGAGGCAGTTGCAGCGGGCGAGCTGTCGCCCTCGTGCTCCTGCCCTTCTTCTTGTTCTCCTGCCCGTTCGCCTTCGGGCAGGACCGGCGCCTCTCTGACTGGAGACGCCGGTGGGATAACGGACAGGGTAACTTGACCCCCTGCCCACTGTTGACACGAAAAGGTAGCTTCTCGCGAACACACGTGCCGAAGCGTCAACTCTGTGGTTGTGTCGCAACAAGAAAACCAAGCGTGCCAGTCAATTTGACCTGTAAATTGACAAGGAGAAAATCATCAGTAATATAGTCCTAATCGGCTTTTTAAATAGCCAGATCACGTCTTCTAATAATCGGCTCTAATATATCCGATTATAGGTTCTATCGGCTTAATGTCCGATAGAGCAGGTAAATATGGAATAACAATTAAATTCAAATCTTGTACTTCTTTTTGGTATTTTTATAATATATTAGCAATAAATCTTTTGTATCAGTGTATCAAATTAAACCAAGAGGTAAATCGAATAGATTGGTCAGGTCAAGACAGTATCCAGATCCAAATCTAAGCATAAGCTAATAAACCGATGTAAAGATTCAAAGGCTAATATTGGGTAGATGTAACACCAATCGGCAAATATTTACAGATGCAAACTTCCAAACAAGGCATACACAAGATCGATTAGATGAGACAGTTGCATACATTGAATTCAGGAAGAGCACGTGAAATATATGATGATCGGCATTGCAGGATAAACACACACTACAGATCGATCAAATCGAGACAGTGCAATATGCGAGAACATGCTAAAGATCGGTAAGTCCCGAGATAGTCTAACATGGTTTGTATGCATGAGATCAACATGATGCAGCCATGCATACGGGTTACAAGGAGAGAATCGATTATCCCATCGAGATAGCTCTACCTGCGAGTTGAAGCCTTTCGACGAAGTCGATCGGATTCGATAAAGTGTTTTGCGTATTGAGTATTAGATATCTATTCTCGAAACCTAAAGTCCTATTTATAATGTTACAAAATCGATACCGATACAACCTAATCTATCACATGACTTCCGATCAAACCGTACTTTATCCGAAGTCTTGTATCCATCGGCTTTCACGATATGCTCCTTTTCTTTGTTTACAAAGCCCATTTCCGATTTGGCCCAATAATCTTAACACATTTAACTTTTTCCAAATATCCGATTTTCTGCCAAATTGGGTGTCAACACCCGCGACCTTCTTCTTCTTGTTCCCCGGTAGAAGAGATCTCTCCCCTTTCATGAAGGTTGCCGTGCCGCCATTGTGGACGATCTTCCGTCTTGACGGCGACGGCGTCGGGCAGACCGCTTTGTTCGGTCCCGTCTTGGGCAGCCGGTAGAGCCAAGACCTTGGCTCCGCTCTTCGTGGCGCCGTGCTCCGCTTCTTGAGCTTCCAGCCTGCTGATCGCGTCCTTCAAGGCGTCGACTCGGTCGCTGGAGCCGGGTGGGAGCAAAACCCACGCTGCCAGTTTGTCTTTGAGGGCGAGCAGCTTTGTTGCTCGCGAGGCACCGGGCAGGTGCTCGGGCAGCAAGGACCGCTCGACCGCCGCGTACACATAGTCCGCGTCGACCTCCTCCTGGGCAGCTGATGAAAAAGAGAAGAGTTAGTTCGTGCGCGGTTTGGTACAATGTAAAGGGTATGGCCTCGCTACTACGTATCTGCCGTAGGGAACGTAACCTTCTTCTTCGCTCCTCGATGGAGCTTGCGCTTCTTGCTCGGGGCTCCAAGGCTTCTTCGCCCTGGCCTCCAGGAGCTTGCGGCGACAAGCTCAGCTCCTTGCTGAGCTGAGCATTCTTTTGGCGCAACGCAAGGAGCTTCTCCTTGCGTGCTACCTCCTCCTCGAGCCGCCTCTGCTCGGCGACTTGGCGCTTAAGCCAAAGGGTCATGACCCTTACCTTTTCGTCGCTTTGCTCGATGAGGAGAGAGGGGCTTGGTCTTTTCCCGCTTGGCTGGCCGCGCGCTCGCTTGGTCTGCTCGGCACGCTTCGTCGCCGCGGGGGGTTTTCTTGAGAGTTGGAGGCCACCATGACACGGTGAGCTCCGCGTTGGCGCGGCGGTTACCTTGGGCTTCTCGGCCACCTTGGCCTTGCCCTTCCTCGCTCCCTCAATCTCGGAGAGCTCCTCCACGATCCCTCCTAGGATCAGCTGGTCCTCCTGTTTGTGTAGGAAGCGAATGTTAGTATTTTACAACAGTGTAAGTCTTGCAAAACCGAACGGGGTGTAAGTGTTTTACCTCTGGTGTGCGGACGAGCACGTTGCGCGGACATGTGTAGGCCACCTCGCGGGTGACCTCGCCGTCCTTCTTGGTAGCCTTCAGCATGGAGTCGACCTGCTCGGTCACCCATGCGTCGGTTGGTTGCACTGTCCGAACAGAAAGAGTCGTTAGTTCCTGTTCGGATGAAATCACCAAATGAAGGTTGAGTCTTAAAGACACTTACCCGTGCTCTCCCTGGTGATGTCTTCCCATCCTTCTATCTTGTGGAAGGGGTAGGATCTCCTCCACAGCGGACAGATCCTGTTCGCTGTGAAGTCGCGGATGATCTCCCTGCCCGTGAGCCCGAGGCGCACGAGGGAGGCGATCTTCCGCGTCAGGTACCAATCCTCGTCGGACAGCTACGGTCGAGGCATTGGGGTTCCCTTCGCCGGAGCCTGTCCGATGAAGATGAGCTTGTTGTTGCCGCTCCGCTTGGTGTAGAACCACCTCATCCACCACGCGCTCATCGAGTCAAGCAGTGGTGGACGGGGGTACGGCGCGTCGTCGGCGGTGGCCCGGAGCTTGAGGTAGCAGCACCCAACCCAAGCGCCAAAGCAGTGGAGCCCCTCCTTGTCACTGTGTAGTAGTGAAGGACCAGCCCCACCGGCGGATCGATTCCCAGATAGCCCTCGCACAGGTGTGCGAAGACGGCCATCTGGAGGATGGAGTTCGGATTGAGGTTGCCACCTCCAATCCGCTGATGTTGAAGAAGGCCTCCACGAAGTCGCTTTTGGGAGACCTCAACCCGAACAGTGCGAACTGCTCGAAGTTGACGAACTCGTCCTCGAGCGGCTCCGGTGTTTCCTCCTCCCCGGGCAGCCTCCAGCTACCGGTGTCGATGTGCCCTTCCTCCTCCCAAATCTTCAAGTCTTCCTCGGTTAAGCTGGTGCCAGAGAACTTGGCCATAGCAATCCCCAGGGCTGGACGAACGGATTAGGGGGTGTGGTTTGGCTGTTTGATGCTGAGCGCGGTTGAAATTAGGGCTTGGGAAGGAAAGGCGTGAGAGCAGAAGTGGCTAGCCGCGGGCGGCTTGAGTGCTTTTATAGACTCAAACGGGCAGCTCTGCAATGGATTTTTGCCATAAAACGGCTAGTTTTTACCGCAACGGCTAAGTAAAAACGATCGCCTGTTTTCACTGCGCAGCGTAAGTTACCGTTGAGATCGCTAGCGGCTATTTTTCGATGTTCCTGACCGGAAGGTCGGGTCTTGTGCTCGGCAGATGCGATTTCTGCCGACGCAATGAGTTGTTTTCAGATCGATCGGGTTTGTTCGGTCCGGACAAGTCTTGTTCGGAGAACTTTAACCTGCTCGGTCATTTGTTGTTCGTCTCCGTGACGGCAAAAGTTCCCTCTTCGTGACTTGGAGTCTCAAGAGAAAGACCCCACTCTAGTGAGTCCTTCCACTTGAGTCTCGAGGGCTAGCTGTCGGGGATAAAATTACGGCCCATTGCCATGGCCCACTCCCTGACGGCCCAATCGAACAACCTACCAGGGTCTAGCTCCCTGGAAGGCTCTATGTGGCCCATATGTATCCTGCCGAACAGCTTCCTGGCTGGTATGATGCGTAACGGCCAAGGAGTCATGTTTGAGTCCGTCTCGAACAGAAGTTCTGCACGGCTACGTGGAGACCCGGACGTTGGTTTCCCGGATTGGAATAGGAGTCGTGATCCCCAAGAATTAGAGTTTACCTTATCTACCGTGGGGAGTATTTGGCATGGTACGAGTTCGTTACGATCTCGTAGTTAGCCCAGCCCGGTTATCCTTCGGTAGGTCGGTTTGCTCAACACTATATAAACAGAGCCCTTACTGCGTGTAGAGGGCATCAGATCCTTCACCGGATCATCGCATTGAAGCTTAGACTGCTTATTGCTTCCTTCTACACCCATAATCTCGCCGAGACCTGTTCATCTCGTCGAGGATCCTCTTGTAATCATCTTTGATATATAAGAAAGGCTGGACGTAGAGCTGTTATCTCTCTGAGAGGCCTGAACCAGGATAAAAACCCTTGTCTCCCTGTTCGTCGCTGGTTGCTGTTCGTGTTGTTCGGCGTGTCTCCTATCTCCCCTTTCTCAAGAACCTTAGTTAACTTGAGATCGATATCTCAACCGTCGACAACTATCATGATAGTCGTGCTCACGGTTACGAGCGTGCGAAGGGACTGTTTATATGGTAGTTCTTCTTTTCTAAAACCAGTTTTAAAAAAAGGGGTTTTAAGAGAAAGGTTTGAGATGAGTAAAGCGTTTGAGAAAGTTTTCATTTGAGTTAGGTGCCACCGGCTACATTCCGGATTGGGGGTCGGCCTGCCGGGAAGTGTCGCGTGGAATGGACCTAATCGCTTTGAGAAAAGAAATGAGAAATGGTTTTATCTTGCTATGGCACTGAGGCCAAGTGGCGAGAGTAATTTGAGAAGAGCCCAAAAAGAAAATATTATGGTTTAGCGTTTCTTAAATGCTTTGCCAAAACTAGGCCAATAAATGCTTTTCCGCAAAATATCATAAGCTCTCCTTGTACTAAACCACATCTGCATCATTTTCGACTTGCGAGTACATCTTGTACTCACCCCCGTTTTTTCCTCTCCTTTTTTAAAACTTCAACAGCTGGTCCGTCCGACTTCAGCCCGCCGTCCGAGGATGAGGACCCTGACTTCGATGAGGAGTCGTTTTTCGATGAAGGCTATGAAGAGTAGGGTTGCGTGTTCCTACAGTCCTCGTGCCTGTGGAATAAATAAATCTAGTAGATATTGTAATAGGCTTGTATCGTTGTGTACTTTGTATTGCGGCCTGCGAGCCATTGCTTATGTAATGTATTGGACTAAGTTCCCCTCTATGTAATAATCGAAATGTTGGTAATGTACCGTTTCTGTTTAACTATGTGTACTAGCCATGATCCTTGGGAATAGTATGTCTTTACGCAAGTGGAATCCGATATCGTAAATCGGGTGCCGACACCGACCATCGAGAAACAGCCGCCATGGAAGCCAGGTCGAGAGAAATGACCTCTTGATGGCCCGACCGTCGATAAAACCTCTCTCAACGACTAGTAAGTAGTGATCGATAAAATTGGTTGTGCCGCCATCCAGAGCGGGATGACGACTCTCTCTCGACGGCTTCCCAACCATCGAGAGAAAGTGTAATTGGGTTGGCCCACCAGTTGCTAGCCATGATCATGCAGTTAGACAATGATGTTCTTACTGTACTTGAAGTAGCACCATGGATGGGCCAATTTTGCTGTTTGTCTAACTTATTTCCGTTTTTTTTCTCGCAGATTTCAGGGCAGAATTTCTTGCAGCACGTCCCAAACCCGGGCAATCTCCTTCACTAGGAATGTTCATAGACTCATGCTATGCTCACTGCCAATCTGGGTCCCAAGATACATGGCTTGCCGAGGGTTCTCCTTCCATTCAAAAGACGGTAAGCGGACCTACATTTGTTTCAGTTTCTTCAGAATTCAACCATGAGTACTACTCAGAGACATTCAACAGAAAGATTCAAAAACAACTTACAAGTTACTTATTAGCTGTTCCTTTCTGTTTCAAGCAAATTGGCAAAGCAGTGGGAGACTGGTTCTACGACCGGGAAATATCTCAGAGGATTGACTGCCCATATCCCTGCAACCCAACTTGCAAAAACCGTGAAGATGATTGAGCAAATTGTATCTGCACTGTTGCTTATACGCTGCTGTGCTGGGCAACTGAAGCAATAAGGAATTAGAGTATTTCGATAGTTATAGGTATAATAGGTGATTCTCCATAGACGATTTGTTGCCCACATACTATTGTGGAGGATAAACTATATACATCCATCAGCGAACTCAGAGTAAGTTGGTATGCTTGCAAAAAAGAGTAAGGTTGTATGCTTACGGTGTACCGCTGCTACGGATGTACAGGTATTTAATGCGAAACACCATGGAAAACACTGTGTGAGACATGTATGAAACACTCATAAACATCATGTGAAACACAATGTGAAACATTCATTTTATTCAGTATGCGGTCTGTTAGTTTTTATTCTGTAAAATAAAGACAGATGTGTAACTTTTGTTGCATTCCTCTCTATTTTAGAGAAGTGTCGCGTTCCATTTTTTGTGCGAACTTTTGGTGTCCATATGATGTAAAATCTCAAAGTGATGTGGCACTCCCTCTCCTATGGATGCCTTCAGTTCAGGTTTATTAAAGCACATATAAATTTGGATTGAAAATTGTATAATAGGCTTGTTTTGTGGCCGACTTGGCCCATCTATCCACAATCGTATTATATGATTCAAGTTCCAACCTAAATGACATCAGTTATTAGACCGTTTGGTTTGGTTTTGTTTGCGAGTCAAAATTTGTTATTTTGTGCGGACCATTCAATTGAATATTATATAATAATTTTTAAAACTTTATGAAAGTTTTCACATATGTCTTAAAAATAATTATTTAATAATTTTTAGTCTTTTTATATTATTTTTTAAAAAATTAAGTTTTGATCAACTAAATGGAACCAAACCAGCAATCAAAAGAGGGCCTTGGTGGAGTACATATCTTGTCTGATCGGCCCTTGATCTAATTGCCGTGTAATCGAACTACCAAAAGTTGTAAAAAATTCTAAAAAAATTTATACATGTACTCTTCAACTTACTCTATCTCTGGATAAAATTTCAAGTTCAAATTCATTCTATATTAAGAGTTATAAAAAAAGAAAAACAGAGCTTTTGATAAGTTCAAAATTGATAGAATTTTATCTTTTTGTAACGTTCAATATAGAATGAATTTGAATTTGAAATTTTATCCGAGATAGAGTAAGTTGAAGAGTACATGTATAAATTTTTTCGAATTTTTATAACTTTGATAGTTCGATCAGACTACGATCAGACCGTTAGTCTAATCAAGACAAGATATGTATTCTCCGGCCGAGAGACTGCATGATAAGAGCATCTTTAGCAGGTTCTCTATATTTCGTTCTCTATATGCCTTCTCTAAATCACTATTCATTCCCTATATTTCCATCATCTCCAGCAGAGTCTCTATCCTCGAAAAGATATAGAGAGTCTCAGAGTCTCTAAATATAGAGGACTTATAGTCTCTAAATTTAGAGGTGAGATAGAGCCTCTTTGAACGCGTTATAGAAAATGAGGTTGTCATGATAGTGTTTTAGGGAATCGTTTAGAGACCCACCTAGAGATGCTCTAAGGAAAGAGGTTTCCGGAATCTACACTTCTGCCATTGATGAAGGATGAATGATGCGTGGCCGGTGGCCCACCCTGCTCGGATCCGAGGCGGGGGGCGTCCCACGCGCGATGGACCGTGCGGCGTCCAACGCGCGCACGGCCGTACGCCCCCCTGCGGCGCCGTTCGATCCAGCCAGCCACGCGCGTACAGATCTTCGACTCCTTGTTGCTTGGCTCGGCTCCAGTCCAGAATACTCGGCTCACAACGCCCTCGCGCCCGCCGCCTCCTTTTCGGTTCCCCAATCCTCCTCAAATCCCGAGCACCACCACCGGCGTCTTCGTTCCCCGGCCTCGCCTCCTCCTCAAACCCCGAGCACCACCACCGGCGTCTTCCCCCGGCCTCGCCTCCTATGCTCCCCATTGTCGGCATCTGTACAGGGGTTGCCGCCTAGAGAAGAAGTGTTTCCCCATCCCGTTGCCGTTCCAAGCTAGCCACGCATTCCTCGACTCGCTTCTTAATTTCTTATAGTCGCTGTTGTTTCAAGTCCCCCGCTGTCATAAACTTGTTTGTTTGTTTTCATTTTCGCAATTCAAACCTTGTATATGCACAAATTAATATGTTATTTTCTTTGGTTCAATAGATTTATTCAGATTACAGGATTTGAGCAATGCTCCAGTGCATTGATCTTGGCTTTTTAATCCTTTTTTCAAATGAATGCTGAAGATGAAGCTATCTAGAAGAAGGATTAGCCGTTCTGCAATTTACATTTGCTGGAGCTCAATCCCAGGAGCGACTAATCCTGGAAGATGAAGTATCTACACAAGGATCTGCCATAATTGAAGAACCCAAATGCTTGATATATGATTTTTGTATTGTCAAACAAAATGTAACAATGTAGCTCATGGAGTAACTGAGTTAGTGGCCTCTTATGAGGTAAATGTCTGTAACATTTGGCTTGAGGATTTTCCTCGCCGAATTTGTGTACTGATGGCCAGCGATATGGCTAGGCCAAGTCAATAAAAGTATGCTTTTTTAAAAAAACTCACATGATTGATCATATATTGAGCTTGATGTTGGATAATTATAATTTGGACGCATGGTTGGGATTATATGCTTTGGTGATTAGTGGCTAGTCTCTGAAATCTCAACACTCCGAACTGACCCACATGCAAATTTGTCATGCATATATTGCAAAAGCCTGGATACAAGTTCAGAAGTAATAATTAGCAAGTAATAATGTTCTTTTCAATCCAAATGAGACTGCAACCAGATTCGTACAAGAGGGAAAGAGTTCAGGGAAAGAGTTCAGAAAAACTAATAATTAGCTGGGAACATACTGATCCAGAACTTAAAATGACAAGGCCAATACATATTTCTGAATCAAGAAGACTTCATATCTGACCAAAATTTGCACTGCTTGAACCTGAGACATGCATTTAATATCAGAATGACATGCATTTATCATCAGATTAACATGCAAAGTACTCATATCTCTAATTACCTTCTGGATTAGAAGCAACTGAATTTAAAAGATCCATCATAGATGCATATGGATGTAGTCCAAATGAAGGCACTTGCAGCACCTACATAATAAAATTGAAATTATGATAAATGGTGATACCAAAAAATCTATATTTTAATTAAAAATAAGATAATGGTAATACACTTACATTGGTTTCATTTCCAATATGAGACATAGGTGCAGTCATATCAGGGTTTGCATTCTCTTTCTTTTTTCCCTTCCTCTTTTTTTCTAGACAACTTGGATAACGACGTGATCCTCTCCCTCCATCTTTCTTTCTTACACCTGTTGGATTTACATGTGGTGTTCCTCCATCTACCTTTGATGCCTCAACATTATTTATCTTATTTTCGTAGCTGCTATCTAGCAAAACAAGTTCTTCTATTTTAGACATAATTTCTGGTGCTTGATTTAGAAGATACTTATATGCCCTTTCACTTTGTGATGCAACTGAAAATACATCACTGTATGCTCTCGTCAATCCGCTGTAGCGGTTTGCCATGTAAGCTTCTGTCGTAGATTCAACATTTAGATAGTTAATCCTTTTGCCAGACTTAGCATCCTTTTGCCATCTTTTCAAAAGGTACTTTTCAGGAAGCACTTTGATATTGTTGAAATCTAGAGCCTTGATGATATGACAACATTGAATTCCCACAAACTCAAACTTAAGACAAGTACACTTCCAGCTGTCATTGTATGGATCATATATGACAGTTCGTTGTCTATATCCATCTATGACAATATAACTATGCATATTGTCATTTACACCATAATGTTGTATCTTACAACTGAGAAATCGGCCATATTCAATTTGGAAAACCTTATATACACTTGGCGTATAAATGCATGAAACTTGTTTGAGCATATCTGAAAATGGAACTTTAGGTATACCTTGACTTGCCCGACAATCTGTCACCAACTCCAGATGGCGGCGATCTTCCACCATCCGCTCCCAATGGTTAAAAAAATCCAGCAGCCTTCTTTTGGGATCTAAATACTTCTTGATGACACTATTAATGCTCTCGCTCCGCTGGGTAGATTTCATGTCTGCACAGAAGAATTGGCGACCATACACAAGTGCCCATTTTTCGCGTATTGAAAACAAATCAG
This sequence comes from Raddia guianensis, assembly GCA_036346415.1. Classification (NCBI taxonomy): domain Eukaryota; kingdom Viridiplantae; phylum Streptophyta; class Magnoliopsida; order Poales; family Poaceae; genus Raddia; species Raddia guianensis. Next base: position 22,813,473 of record CM070537.1, on the reverse strand, counting down.
CCAACCATTTGTTACTACATAGATCATACTTTGTCAGCATGTCTTGCCATGCACTCAAGAATTCTTCTTCAGTTTCACAGTCATACACGCAATGGCCAAAATCACGCTTCAAATCTTTTGAAGCACTGAAAACATGAGTGAGATGTTTTGCGGCATTCTGATACATGTGCCACACACATAACCTATGTGTAGTGTTTGGCAACACATTCTTGATTGCTTTGCTCATGGCAGCATCTTGATCTGTCATAATTACCTGAAAAAACATGCAATAGTTTAGTATATGTCTTTCATAGTTTAAGGCTGAAAATAACATTTGAAAGGAAAAACATCACCTTTGGGGATTTTCCAGAGGTAGCATCAAAAAGAGTTCGAAACAACCATTCAAATGATGGAATTGTTTCATCATATAACAATGCAGCTCCAAAAATTACAGTTTGCATGTGGTGATTAATACCAACAAAAATAGCAAAAGGTCGACCATAACTATTGGTTTTGTAAGTTGTGTCAAAGCAAATGGCATCACCAAAATACTCATAGTCCAACAACGATTTGCCATCGGCCCAAAATATGTTGGTGAGTTGATCTTCTTCATCAAGTTGAATGGCATAAAAGAAGGATGGGTCTTTTTTTTGACGCTCTTGAAGATATTGCATTAGTGCCTCAGCATCCCCCAGTGCCATATCTTGATTCCTCTTTGTTCTCAAATAATTTTTGTTATCATCTAAAAGAAAAGTTAGATGTCTTTTTCCTCCAACTTGTTTAGACAAAAGCTCATAAGTCTCTTTTGGTTTTATCCCTGAGGCATCAGCCAAATCACCCATTGCCTTTTGCGCCTTACTAATGACTCTATGAGACTTCAATAATCTTGTTTTTGATGGCGTTGTGCACACATGATTATGCTCTAAGTCAAGAGAAGTCATCTCATAAGTACCTTTGTTGCACATGTTGATCCTCATATGAGCTTTGCATCCAACTCTAGAGTCCAACCGTTCAAATTTTGGTGGATTTTTAGTTGGATCTCTTGACCTTTGTGTACCTTCTCTTGAACATGTGAAACACTTCATTATGCAAATATTGGTATTTGTTCTTCCTGCTCCATTCATCCCGATGCTAAAACCAGTATGTGATGCATAATCATTATAGAATTTGTATGCCTCTTCGACAGTAGCAAATTCCATTCCAGTTATCGGTGTTGAAAACTCTTTTGTATGAGCATCTGTGTGGATGTAACTTCCATCTCCAAAATCATCTAAAAATAATACATTAATTAAATACTCATCCCAATTTTTTCAACCGAACAAACTTTAAATTGATGATAAATTAGGGAGAAATACCTGCAAGAGACGTAGTGTTTTCCATTGTTACTGAGATGAACTAGTCTTTGCGATGTGAGTAACGCGATGTATCTATAAAAAATCAAGGAGAGTGGTAGATCAAGATCTCTTTAGGGGAGGGGCGACATGTTCTTATGATCTAGATTGCTCAAACAAAAAAAAGAATGCACGAACGATGGATGTTTGCTTCTTGATCGGGACTAATCGTAGAAAACAATGATGCATACTGTTTGGGGAGAGAGATTAATGAGAGCGCAATTTCTTATCTGAATTGCACAAAATAAGAACAACTGCACACGTGATTTACCTTAAAATGAAAGGGAGAAGGATGCTTGCATGTTCTTGATCGGGATTGCGAGTTTCAGATTGTGGTTTCTCAGAAAAGCTGGAGACGGATGGAGCTTTCCTAATTTACAGCCAATCAGTTTTACGTGGGGAACCTGGGAAAAGGAGGGCATTGTGAGCCGAGTATTCTGGACTAGAGCCGAGCCAAGCAACAAGGAGTCGAAGGTCTGTACGCGCGCGGCTGGCTGGATCGAACGGCGCCGCAGGGGCACGCGTACGGCCGTGCGCGCGTTGGACGCCGCACGGTCCATCGCGCGTGGGACGCCCCCCGCCTCAGCTCGGATCGGCCGCGAAGCACAAGGGATGAGGAGATGAGCTCGAGCTCTAGCTGCAGAAGAGTCACGGGGAGGTGTCACCTCTGATGTCTCCTCCTCACTGCACCATCTCGCTGCCTCCCGCTCCTAGCAATGCGGCCGCCGGCGCCGCGGCGCCGGCAGCGGGAGGAAGACGCGGCCCATGGCCGCGCAGGTGAAGAGGCTGTGCAAGCAGGGGCGGCTGGAGCGCGCGCGGCAGCTGCTGCTGGACGCGCTGCCGCGGCCCCCGCCGACGCTGCTCTGCAACGCCGTCCTCATCGCCTACGTCGCCCGCGCGCTCCCGGACCACGCGCTCCTCAACCACGCCGCGCGGCCTCCGCTCCGCCCCGACCACTACACCTGCTCCTCGGCGCTCACCGCCTGCGGCCGCTCCCGGCGCCTTCGCCTCGGGAGGTCCGTCCACGCGCACCTCCTCCGCCGCGCCCGCTCGCTCCCCGACACCGCCGTCCTCCGCAAATCCCTCCTCAACCTCTACGCCTTCTGCGTGCGCTACCGCGATGGCCGCGCCGACGTCGTCCGCAGCCTGTTCGGCGCAATGCCCAAGAGGAACGTCGTTTCTTGGAACACACTGTTTGGCTGGTACGTTAAGACCGGGCGCCCCCAGGAAGCCCTGGAGCTGTTCGCGCGCATGTTAGAGGATGGCGTCAGGCCCAGGCCGGTTAGCTTCGTCAATGTCTTCCCGGCGGCAGCTAATGGTGATCCCGGTTGGCCGTTCTTGCTCTACGGATTGCTTGTAAAGCATGGGGTAGAGTATGTCAGTGATCTCTTTGTTGTCAGCTCGGCGGTCTCCATGTTTTCTGATCTTGGGGATGTACAGTCAGCTCGAAAGGTGTTTGAGTTTGCTGCCAAGAAGAACACCGAGGTCTGGAACACGATGATCACTGGGTACGTACAGAATGGGCAGTTTTCTGAAGCCGTGCATCTCTTTACCCAAATAATGGAATCCCGAGAAGTCCCACTGGATGTTGTGACCTCCTTGTCGGCCCTTACATCAGCCTCACAGTCGCAGGATAGAAGGCTGGGTGAGCAGCTGCATGGCTACTTGATCAAAGGAATGCACTACACACTACCTGTGATACTCGGTAATGCGC